>LR990990.1:20000000-21200000 GCA_905163435.1 Mamestra brassicae
TTCCACGGGTTGCTTCTGCTCCAGAATGTTGTAAACAAATGAAGTAAAACGACAAAATATTTCATTTGCTTATTTTTTCTAGAAGATCTATTTTCTGTAAGCTTGTCGTGGGGTATATAATACTGTTCGTAGGCTCATTTGCATTACAAATCACCAAAACGCAAATAAATCAGTGCCAAAATTATTTTAAAAATATGAATTATTTAAACCATCATTATTTGTATTCACCGTTAAACGACTGACATAAATGCATTGAAATCCGACATAAATATTCGAATTTTTGAATGAAACATTTGCGTCATGTTTCATTGGATAAACATCATCATCCTAGCCTTTTCCCAACTATATTGGGGTCTGCTTCCATTCAAACCGGATTCAGCTGAATACTATATTTTACGAGGAGCGGCTGCCGACCAGACCTCCACAACCCATTAATTGGGTTACACTCCTTGGCAAGACTGGTGTCAGATTACACTGCTTCTGACAATCCGTAACGACTGCCAAAGATCCACAAATGACAGCCGGGACCAACGGCTTAACGTGATTTCCGAGGCACGGAGGAGTCTCGGTATATTAAGATGGTCACCCATAAACCAACCCACAGACCAACCTCGGCAAGCGTTGCTTAACCTTAAAGATTGACCGGTGCGGCTGTTATTATTTAGCCACGAGCTCCTCTATTGGATAAACGATGATTAAAAATCAATTATTTATCGTAACATAATCATTTCACTACTGAAACTTTTGATCAAATACTAGCAAAAATATAGAAGAAGTAGACTGATTGAATAATAAGAATTAAAGAGCGATATAAATTTAGATTAGATATTGGTATATTATTTAGATATTGGTAGACACTTCCCGTGACCCAAGAGCTGGCTTTTACTATTGCCAGAGGCTAAGCATTGCCATGCAACGTGGCAATGCCTCCAGTCTCTTGGGTACATTACCAGCTGACAGCGTTGAGGGCTATATTTTAGTTTGTTGCAAGTTTATTTAATTTTTTAACTTTAGTTATTATTGTTAACTTGTTCATATGTTTTTAAAAAAATATCTTTTTTTACATTTAATTTTATTTATTTCAGCAGAAAATGAATGCTAAACTACAAACACAAAAATTGTGATTCAAGATTCAAAGCATTTATTTCAAATAAAACATTTACAGGCACTTTTGAAGTGTAAGGGTCAGTCGGTCATAAACATGAAGCTATTTGCACGTGCGACTGCATGAACCGCACACCAGCAACACAGTTGTGCTTTCATTAGAACGACACGCCAATTGCTAGACGGCTGTTCCCCACCTGCAAGCGGATGTCAAATGCTAAAGAACTGCATCCACACACACGGTACATAGAAATAGCAAAAAATGGTATGTCAAGCGTCTCACGGCTGCACTAAAAATATCCGTTTTAGCGATGACAGAAAAACAGAAATGGTGTTTGTCGCTGATTTTCTAATGAACCATTCAATAGACGAATGAAGGTTCAAATGCAGTCCCTCTATTTAGAATATGCTTTACTGCATTTTTTAAAATTTAACTGCTCCCTTGATCTCGCGGTTGAAAGCGTGACTGCTGGGATTTGGGAGCTAGGTTAAATTCCCAGGTCGGGTAAAGTGTTATTGGGTTCTTTCCATCCCGGAGTTTGAAAATTGGTGTGGTGACACTCCCGGGAATGAAAAGCAAGTTATGCCGTTTGTCCTGCGCCAGATCTCTCTCCGGGCGTGTCGGATTACTGCCCCATCGGTTTATGAGAGTGATGAAAGAGAGAGTGCATCTATCTATGTTTGCGCACAAACTAGTGCAATAATATCACCCACGTCGATGGCTAGTTACCGATGGCCAACATCGGTCAAGAGGGCTATCATTACTGCAATTAACCCCACGATCAGCAGTCACTCCTGTTTTCAGTCATCAAATATCAAAAACATTTACCGACAATACCCTAAACCTGAACCGAGGAGGCCACAAATTCTTGCCAAGAAAATGGCGTCGGAGATCGAATCTTACACTTAGGTACAATATAGGCATATATTTCGCTCACGACCCAGCCACTTAAGAGAAACACGGTGGAGCATGTAATTATGTGTATGTATCTGTGTAAGGCGGCTTCCTAACTGCTCGTTCTGTTACATTTTGATGGCGTCATATTGCAAAGTACCACAGTATAGTCTTTATAACCCAAAGGTTGACTGGTAGAGCATTCTCTACCAGTCAACCTTTGGGTTATAAAGACTACTGTGGTCAAGGTACGTCAAGGCATTCCTCGACGCTCATGAACCACTATTGTACATAAATTTTGAATAAATAAATAATAATAAATAAAGTATTCAGAATATCTTGAATTGATCGAACTCATTCGTCAAAACCATTCCCATCTGACTCTATTTTATGAGCTCCGAACTTTCTTATAAAAAAACGGACCCTCTTAATATATAATTTATATGTATTTACAACGAATAAAAAGAATAATAAGCTTCATTGCAGACCATACAAGGTATTTTTTAATTCAAATTAAAAAAAATAGTTTAAAAAAACAAGCTTTTATTTCTATAAAAGCTTGTTTTCTTAGTTTTTTAAACTATTTTTTTAAATAATGTACATTCATTT
The DNA here is from genome assembly GCA_905163435.1 of Mamestra brassicae. Classification (NCBI taxonomy): domain Eukaryota; kingdom Metazoa; phylum Arthropoda; class Insecta; order Lepidoptera; family Noctuidae; genus Mamestra; species Mamestra brassicae. The sequence continues at coordinate 20,002,609 of LR990990.1, forward strand.
CTTTTTTACATTATTCTTAATCAAATTTATTAAATTTTATTTTCTATTTTTTATTTGGATTTTTCTATAAAAGCATGTTTTTTTAGTATTTTCAAACTATTTTTTTTTTGTCAAAGGTTATTTAAATAGAATATGTGTGTTTTTGTGAACAATAAAAAAGTGTGTATTTATGGATAATGTTTTGCTTTGTTAGAATATTTTTTAATTTTAATTAATTAATCCTGGCGAATCTAATTAGGATAATCGGATATTTTAATTAAATTCTTGCATTGTCATCGATCCTTGACAGGTGTGCAAAGTTTGAACTAAATCTGATTGTTCAAAGAAGGGCAAAATCGAGCTCAAAAGGGTCGGTTACATACAGGTGAAGCAAATAAAAGCGTGTTAAAAAAAAGAAAAATATTTTTTTTTAATAATATGGGAACATTCCTGACCAATTCTGTCAAAATGTGGTACACATATGAAATTAAATAGCCCAAACATGGACGCGTATCGTATAAAAATATTTTTTTAAAATGGGGTCAGTTTTGGGGGTAAACTTGAAAAAAATTTTTTTCAGACTGTGCCGATGACATATCAAACGAAAGGGCTTATTCATCATTATCATATCAGCCGAAAGACTTCCACTGCTGGACACAGGCCTCCCCCAAAGGGTTGGGGGGGGGGGTGACAGAATAGGTGGGATGGTGGGTTATGGCCGAAGGGTACATCGGCCATTCCGCGGAAGGCTACACGACACCACGCAGCGCAACACGACGCCGTCAATTCGTGTAAAATAGTGTTTAAATTAATATTTTTGTGGTTTTAATAAATGTGTATGATAGTCTGTAAGGTATAAATTTTATGGGTCTTTGTTATCTGAAATAAATTATTTATTATTATTATTATTTATTATAATCGCCACGCTTCATAAGCGGGTTGGCGATCGCAGTATGGCTGTTGCAATGCAAGAACTTCTCATGACGATCAAATCTTTTTTCAACATTTTAAAATAATAAATTGTTTTTTTATTTTTTAATGTGCAAATTCATAAATCATAAATCATTTATTTCGCCAGAGATATGGTACAATGGGTGTTACAAGAAAGTAGGTAGTCAGTAGACACATCGCACCTAATGGGAGGCATGCGAAAATTTATTACTAGGTGCAGTAAAATAGAATAAAATAGTTCACAAATACAATAATAGATCGACACATAATTTACAGAGATTAAGTCTTACAGTTAAAAAAATCATCTAAGGTATAAAAGCAGTTCTCCATTAACCATAATTTCATTTGCTTTTGAAACTTATATAAGGGATTGACCTTATAGGTTACAGGAAAACCTGTGTGATGTGTTGTGTGGGTTTGAAAGTAACATGTTATAAAATATCGCCCTTGACCGGTTTTTTTTATTATTTGAAACAAAAAGTTACTTTAATGTATCGAGACATTTTAATATGTTCAAAATTAAGTTAGTCGGAAAGCTTTAAAATCGAGCGAAGGAGGAAACTGACAAATGTAACAGAAAAGGATGCACCGTCTTATATGAGACGTCACCGTAATAAAATTACTTGCTGACAAAACCAATAGCGAGCTTTTTCAACCACATCTAAACAACTGGATAGATTTCAACAAATGAGGTAAGTACCTATCTTTTCTTTATCTGAAATTTTGAAGTGACAAAAAGTCCACGAATTTTGAAAGAAAAAAACAAATCTGAGTTTAAACTGAAATAAACGCAAACAGTTGGTTGGTTGGTTGGTGAACTCAGATTTGTTTTCATCACGCCGCTTGATAAGACTTATCAAGCGGCGTGATGAGACACTTAGTGTTTTGTTTTGTTGATCTGCCCGATAAAGGTAATTTCCAGTTTACAGTCTATGAAGCCAGCCTAACATGTACTGTATTTCCTAAGTGCACCGTTTCGTTGCAAATTTGTCGCCGCGCCCCGAAGTCTCAGGGACAATTTGGGCTAATTACACTGAAACAAAGACACGTTCCGTGCTGAATAATGAATGTAGTGCACTTTTGTGTAGCACTCAAGTGACGCATATCTTTTTCTTAGGAGTTGTGAGGTTATATGAATGAGCGTTGTTTTTAGGATGCCATACGTAATAATGTTAATACGGAACCCTTATAGGACCACCGTCTATTTGTCTGTCTGTTTTTCCGTCTGTCATAGCCAATTTACTCTGAATATACTTATTTAATTCAGTTAAGATACACGTATAAACTTCAGTGATCCAAAACCATATTTTTATGGGTCAGTTTTGAGCGAAAATGAAAATGTTTTTTTTTTTTTAGAACCATACATGTGGAATATCAAATGAAAGGGCTTATTGTAAGCCATTCAAATATATATTATATACTTTATTCACCATTTCATCTAGTAATTATTAAGAAATTAAATTAAAATTTACCACTACACGAAGGAGAGGAAAACCTGTGTGAAGTTTATGGTTTAAAATTAACATGTTCAAAAATATGATTCCGATTCGCTAAATCAATATAGCAACAAAATTGGATGAGCACTTCAAATTGTCAATTTGAATCAGAACAAAAGTAAAATCTAAAGAATAATACACCCACACCACACATACACCCACTCCACACACACATTTACACCCACACAACTCACACACCCTCACCCCCCACACACACCCTCATATACACATTCACACACCTGATGATCACAACCTCTTATACTTAATTCTCACTACAGTCACACTTCACCAAGTTTTACCTATTTAAATATCACGTAACTGGAATGATGTACAGCTTACCGTTACTCACTTCCGGAGTCTGGAGATGCTGGTAATCTGTCAGACAGGTCTCCTAGTACAGAAACCAGTCTCTCACATAGATTATAACCCACAAATGTACACCTTGAATTATGTATTCCTTGTTTAATGCTATGTGAGAGAGAAAATAAACTTTTTGTATTTGTATTTGTATTTGTATTATTAGTTGGAAATAATAGTAAATGGTAAAAACAGTTTTTTTGTATTATTTTGTGTCAATTTAGACGTCTAAAAGTAGTGCCCATCCAGTGTTAATCGTATTTTGTAACTTCACAAAATTGGCACACGATGGACCATGTCCTGGACTAGACATTTTGTTATCTTGGGAGTATCAAAATCAAAGCCAAAAGTCATGCATTCAAATTAGGCTGAGTGCCAGCACTTTTTGAACGTCAAAGTTCTACATAAAGACAGTCCCCCAAAACGCCCGCCTGTCACCACTTCTTAGTGTTTTAGCTGGGAAGAAGAAGTGGCGCAAAAAACTCCCCAGCAATGTACCTACGTTCCCTTGGGATCATTTTCGACTTCAAGCTGAAGGAAGCGCTGACAGAAACTAGTGTGATTATAAACTAGAAGGACAAATAAATCCAATTACTTAAATGAAGTTAAAACACTAGTGCAGGTTGATCCAGTATCAGAGGTATTAAGAGCAAGTCTTACAGCAAAGATAGCTAAGTTGTAGGAAATTCACGCTCAGTTGAACAGAATTAATGTAGCAAAGATACTGCAGCTTGTGATTTTCTTAGATGAAGCAGTTTCTACTAAATTATAGGAAAGATTCTCTTTAATCAGTTCATCTCATTGTAGAATCGAAATTACACGAATTGCATTGAATGTTGAATTGTTCAGCATGACAAATGAAGAATCATTACTGCATTATTTTGTTAAGTTCGTTTTTCTCAGACACATTGCTGATTTTTGTTAAATGCATGTTGGGTTGTTATTCTGTTTGTCTTTCCATAAATTTGCACTTTTTTTTAAGGATTGGAAATCATCAAATGACTTCTTCCGCTCTGGGTGGAGCGGAAGGGCGTGTCAGACTCTTATTAACTAAAACCCATCCGTGTTCCTTCTACAGCCCTTTGCGTTCCAGGGCCGCGGTGACTCTTTCGAACAAATTCTGCAACCCTAGCAGGGTGTTACTGTTACTTAGCTACACCTGACATCTTCAGTCTCTGCACTATTCTAAGGTCGGCTAGTAGAAAATGTCTAAGTCATGAACTAAGTCCGTATTCTTTTCATAATGTTTTACTTGTACATCATCATTATCATATCAGCCGAAATACTCACACTGCTGGACTTAGGCCTCCTCCAAAGAGGATTTTGCACTTGTGCATAGAGTTTAAATAAATAAGTCACCGAAAGATTAAATCGAGTGCTATAAATATTTACAAACTTACGGTATTTGAAATAATCCTGAAGCATGTTAGTTGGGTATGAGAGCTGAGACTTCTGAACGCACCAGCATCGTTTGTGTGTCCTTTTCATGATTACATCATCATATCAGCCGAAAGACGTCCACAGAGCTGGACATAGGTTTTCCCGAAGGAGAGGTTTGCAATAATCGCCACGCTTGGCAGGCGGGTTTTCCGATCGCAGTGTAGCTGTTGCAATGCACAGAGAATGCTGCTGCCTATTCTCTGGTGAATCTGATGTCCTTTGGCGTCATACAAATTGTGGATGCAAAATCGACGACAAAAACAGTCAACCCAGAAAAAATTGACACTGCAATATTTACTGTACACATAATTATACTCTACTATATATGCTCCATAACAACTAGTTACTGTAACAATTGCCAAACAAATGAAACCTTGAGAGCTACTCTCTAAGCCCGAAGTCCGTAGTTTCGGGCTTAGTTGCGGGCGTATTCTAGTCTGTGTCACCTAACCTCTAAGAATTAATGACAACATGATTTGACAGTTACTGTCAAATCGTGTTGTCATTCATTATTCGTTCGGGTTCGGAACTAATCGTAAGTCCGTAGGTGATATGGAGTATAATACGCCCGCAACTAAGCCCGAAACTACGAACTTCGGGTTTAGAGAGTAGCCCCCTTGTTTCGTTCATGTTCAACACACTTACCAATCTAGTCTTATATAAAACTAAACTAAATATTTGACACAAAGAATCACCCATACTGTCAGTCGGTTGTGGAACAACATTCTTGCATCCACTACGATCAAGCCAGTTAATCCCTGGTAAATTGTAATCGCCTGCTATATAGAATGCGTCAGTACTAGTGTGGTTAATGACATCCAGCAACATATCAAAGTGTGATGTGTAAAAGTTGTCCGGAGAGCGCGGCGGTATATAAGCTGCACTATGGATGACATGACGCTTAGCAGGGTGCGACCCCGGCGGCTGCGTTTTTTTTTGTGTTTATTATTATCAGGAGAGGGTTCTTATGAAAGAAAATTTGGAAAAAAATAAAATTACATCCGGGCGAAGCCGGGGCAGTCTACTAGTAATATAATATAATTAAATACTATCTATTCTAATATAATAAAGCTGTAGAGTTGTTTGTTTGCTAATCTCTGGATCTACCAGTTGAATTTGGAAAATTATTTTTATATATGATAGCCACATTCATGACAAATGCCAAAAACTATACGGGAATGGAAAATTTCTAGAGGATTGGGAAAAACAGGATATGCGCGTACAAGTCGCGGGAAGTCGCGGGCAAATGCTAGTAGAATAATACAAACTCGTAGTCAACTTTTTCTTATTTCCTACGACCTATATATTTTCACTGTCTTTTCTTAAATTCAGTCTTTAGATATGGAACCCCAAAATCTGCTATATAAACTAAAACACAAGGGTAACATGCAGTGCACGAAAGTCTACAGTATTAATTAACAAGAAGCAGTGTCATAGCAAGTCGTTTGCACGTGAACTGCTAAGAACATACGCCAAAGACTACTTCACAGATGAGTCACTGCTTTCATTGTTCGTATAGCTAAAAGAAAGAAAGAAGATCTTATCTTCTCCAAGGAATCGGTTTATTTGTGCCAAGAATGACACTGATGAGCTAAGGAGCTCATCCTTAGAAGGCTAAGGAGTGGAATTATAAGCGCTCTAGGTATGTGTTTTCTGATAGCTATAAATTATAACCTGGGGTCTTAGAGTCAGGAATCACTTCTAGGCAGGTGTGCTCCATCATTCACCACTTTGTCATCGTACATTTTTTTTTCACATCGCATCTCATTCGCAATCTGTCAAAAATGTTGGAAAATTCAGGCGTTTTAACAGATGGCAATTGCGAACGCCGCTCCAAATGAAAGTAGAATTGGCCCACAGGTGAGCAAGACACCCCTTTCAAAAACTACACGCAGAAAAGACCTTACTAGGCTCCAGTCAACTGCCAGGGTTGCGGATTTGTTCGAAAGATTCACCGCGGCCTTGGAACGCAAAGGGCTTTAGAAGGAACACGGGTGGGTTTTAGTCAGTAAGAGAAAAACAAGGATGGTCTAAACATTCAAGATGAAGTGTATGATTGACATGCGCTACACAATAAATGTCACGAGATGCATTTTGACATTTCGCTAATCAAAAATAAAGGGTCATTTTGACGGCGAATAGTAGAATTGGCGGCCTCAGAGTGCCAATTCTACTATTTTTTAAGCAAACTTCGTATTCGCATCTCTGTCGCAATATGTCAAAATTTATGGAAATTCAGGCTTCTAAATTTTATTTCAGGAAAACTTTCAGTTAAACAAATACAGTAAGTAAAAGTTTGAACAAAATATGACCAATTACAAGTTTCCACATGTATCATATGAAACAGCAATTGAAAAAAATATAACACAAAACAGAAAAAAAACTAAAAGCTACAAATAACTATAATAACTACAACTACTACTACTATAATTGCAACTGCGAATGTTTCGTAAAATTTGTAGAATCGGCCCGCTGGTGTGCCATTATGTTCTTGCTACTTTTCTTACCGTCTATATTTTCTAGTTACTCTTTGCCAAGTTACGGTAAGAACAAGTTCTGCTTAGTAGTTAACGAGCCAACTTAAAGCTTACTGTTAAGACGTCACAAACCCTTGCCACGCCTCGGATTGACTCAGCTGCGTTCAGTAAAAAAATTCAAGAATTTTGTACAATTTCGCGTTGGTAAAAAAAGTCAAGTCGGGCAAAGTAATATTGGGCTTTTTTTTAGCGAAAAACGAATGTCTTCCGTCTGTCACAGCCAATTTGATGCGATCCTATCGAAATGATTGATTTGAAATTTGGTACACATCATCATCATTATATCAGCCGAAAGACGTCCACTGCTGGACATATGCCTCCCCCAAGTGCCACTACAACCCGTCCAGTGCGTCTCTCATCCATCGGCTACCCGCGACCCTCACCAGGTCATCGGTCCACCTTGTGGGAAGCCTTCCAACGCTGCGTCTTCAGGTGCGCGGTCGCCACTCCAGAAGTTTTGCCCTGCCCGTTGCCACTTCAGTTAGGCGATCCTTCGAGCTATGTCGGTAACCTATCTTGAGTAGGTTATCATTACACACACACACATATGAACTTTTATTACCCAAAAGACTGACGAAAAATGGAATTAAATAAATTTTAAATGCCGCAAACTGTGCCTCGAAAAGCACTACAGCTGTTGGTTCTATGGCTGATGTTTTTCAAACCTTGTTCCTTGTGCCGTCCCATCGAACGTGTGGTCAACGATGGAGCGCACTTGTTTAGAAGTTTACTCTCTTGATTTTTTTTTTGGGGCAAAACCCGCCATACTTTTTCTCACCACTGCAACTCCTGAAAACCAGAATCAACAGTGGGAACCACCAGAATAAACCGGACAAGTGCGAGTCAGACTCGCGCTCCGAGGGTTCCGATTGAGTCTTGATTTTTTTCGAGTATACATTACTTACGGATACATCGATGTACTACTTCTATTTTTGGTTGAAGATATGACCGTGACGGTCATATCTTCAACCAAAAATATAAGTTTGTATTCGCATTTTTTTTTGTAAATTATACAAGAACAAATTCCTTATTTTCGGACTTTTTCCTGTACTTATACTGTAAGATTTATCTTCTTGGCAAATTTTAGAACTGTAGGTCAACGAGAAGTACCCTATAGGTTTTGATTCCCTTGCAAGCGTCAAATAATGTGCCATAAACGGAGCTTAAACGACCCTTTTTTTAGATTGCGTTGACTTAGAAGTTTGGTTCTGTCACTGCTCCAAGAGGTTCTGAATACTTGGAGTTAATTTCAGCTTGATTCCTTTACGCGTTCCTGAGAAAAAACAGAGAGACGGACAACAAAGTGATTCTATAAGGGTTCCGTTTTTGCCGACTGAGGTACTGAACCTTAAAAACGCCGAGTCCGTAAAGCTCGACGAGTTTCGGAGAAATGATTCAACAGTCTTGAATCCCGCAACGAAATTAATCAGAAAAGAACAGCAAAGTCCTGTCTTGAGCACTATTGCCTCCGGGTTGTAGCTATCAAGAAATAAAGACTCCAGCAGGGAATTCCACTCCTTAGCTATCGTACAGGGAAAGTATTCCCAATACTTTTTGCGCGTGTGGGTGGGATGTCCACCATGTACCAGTGGCGCATCTCCGTACATTTGTAAATGATAAATGATATTTATTTTGTAAGTAGGTAAAATATAACAATTTGACACGTCAATCTTTTTTGGACATTTTTAAACTAGATGAGGCCGGTGTTTCCTAGCTGACTACCCTGAGCAAAAATACCGAAACAAACTCAGAGGTCAAATTCTCTTTTAAAGTTCATACAATCGTACTGGTCAAATCATGTGAGAACCATGTAGGTTAATGTCTGAAGTAGTCTTTTGAGGAAAGTACCACACAAATTTGGGTGGACCTGTCCAGACAGTGCAAGTATTTGTCAGTTATAGTGTAGCTCAAACTTAGATCTTTAAGGAGCTCAACGTAGTCCGATCATGGAACGGACTAGGGGAAAGAAATGTTCGCGTTTCCACTAACACTTCCCGAAATGAGAAATAGATAGTATTGTACTACTGAGTGAACGGTGTACCTAGGTACCTACACTTCTACCTTCCCTTCGGTAAAACAGGCGTCAAGTTATGTTAGTTCATTAAATATTTACAGAATACTCAGCAGTAAGCTTGGTGTTATAATAATCTAGTTAGGTATTTATTGTTTTTCAAGGGCGAGCGTGATACATTGTAATTTAGACCTTATGACTACTAGCAATTGCACTTTAAATCCCAATACACTTTGTCGTTCGCTTCTGAATCACAAGGGCTATTTATAGTGCTGAAAATTTCAATATCAGCTTGTTTACCGTGGTAAAGTATGATTCATTGAAATACATACCTAATTATTTTATTTGTTAGGAACCAATCTGTTTTGCTTTCTACTTGCGGTTCATCAATACTTAATATGAACGATAATCTCCAATGTTTTAATTTTATTTTCCGCCGTTGCATGCGATATGGTTGCTCAGGCATGTTAAGAAGAGGACGCATGATGAACAGGAAAACGCACACACACGTGACTAATGCAATATTGAATGTAGTTATGGTCGAAGTCGAAAGTATAAATAATTCAAATTTGACATTTGAAACGAGTCCAGCAGATCCTTTGCTTGAGTGTGCCCGTGCCGCTGAGACTATTCTACGAACTCCGTCAATTCTTTTAGCCAGGTGCCCACGCCAACGTTTGTTTGTTCTCGGAACAGCTAGCGCGTGATAAAAATATCCTATTTGATAACACCAATTCCAAGTGATAACGTATGAGTGCAGTTAAAAACCAGGAAATAAATTGTTATGAATACTACTGCCAATCACACTTTAGCTATCAGTACTCAAATGGCGGTGATACAAGTGTTCGTATTTATGGATATCGGGTGTGTGAAAGGTGATCCAGAAAATGTTACTGAAATAAGCCTGTTAGCTGTACCACGCAGTCAATTTCTTCAACCGGAACACATAGAAGAACCGAAAGATAAGCTGACACTTAACCTAAGGAGCTCAAAATTTAATATGGATGTTTACGAAAAAATCAATGATTTCATAAATCGGCAAAAAAAGCCCGTGAGCCTCATCTGCCATAACGGACACCAGTTTGATTTCATAGTACTTAAGAAAGAGCTTCAGAAATTGAATGTAAGTTTATCCGATGATCTCTTATGCGCTGATAGTGTTTATACTTTTTATGATATACTTAAAGAGGAACATAACATAATTGATGTTGGTGATGCATTGTTGTTGGAATTTAAATCAAGCCAATCAAATGATAAAAGTTCCGAGTCAAACAAACAAACTGTAATGGAGCAAGAGACAATAAAAATAGAAAATCAATCGAATAAAAACGAAGACGCTTGTCATGACGTACCCGCAGAACAAAGTACTAAAGGTGATTTAACTGTTGAAGAATTTATTAATTATAATACGTCAAATGTCAATCACACGTGTAAACAAAACGATCTTGCTGCCGTCGCAAGCATGGATGCTGTGAAAAAAGAATCCACAGTCAATGAAAAAGAAGTTATAGACACACAAGAGAAATCTAACAAAGACAATCAACCAAACAAAAATAACGAAGACGCTTGTCATGACGTACCCGCAGAACAAAGTACTAAAGGTGATTTAACTGTTGAAGAATTGATTAATCCTAATACGTTAAATGTCAATCGCACATGTAAACAAAACGATCTTGCTGCCGTCGCAAACATGGATGCTGTGAAAAAAGAATTTACAGTTAATGAAAAAGAAGCCATAGACGCACAAGAAAAAACTAACAAAGAAAATCAACCAAACAAAAATGAAGACACTTGTCATGACGTATCCGCAGAACAAAGTGCTAAAGGTGATTTAACTGTTGAAGAATTGATTAATCCGAGTACGTCAAATGTCAATCGCACATGTAAACAAAACGATCTTGCTGCCGTCGCAAACATGGATGCTGTGAAAAAAGATCACAAGGTAGAAAGTGATGAAGAAATTCTGAACGAAGATTTGGAAAATTATAATTTGCAACAACAAAACGAAAAGACGCCCGAAAAGCGACTTTTTGACGCTACAAGTGTGCCCATCGATAATAACAGAAAAAAACTTGATGTAAATTCTTTCAATACTTCTAATCCGGGAAATGCTAAACGGAAACTAGACTTGAGCGATGAGAGACATATATATAAGGGTCGCGCTGTTAGAACTATATTTTTCGAAAATAATCGGAAACCAGATAAAAGTTTTAAACTAGGGAATGTTTACGACCGAATCGTTAAATACCCTCCTGTAAAGCACCACCCAGTTGAAAACGACGTTTACATGCAGTTCAGAATCTCACACAAATTAGGGAAGAGATTTTTAGCCTGGACGGACCAAATACAAGAAAAGTTTTCTAATGTTATAATTAAGAAAATTGACTTCGGAAATAAAAACAACAAAGAAAACCGAAGCTATGGCAATGTGAATCATAGATAAATCGAGCGAAGTAAAAAAGAAGAATAAATTTAAATTTATTTATTTTTGATAAGCGTCCATATTTGGGTCACAGAAGATTATTTTAATTAGTTGCAATTTTTTCTAAATTTAACTTCCTTGTTTTTCTCTTTGCATGTCTGTTTAGTTTTAGTTTTACCTTGTACTTTTTTATTCATTATTATTTAAACTCTGTCTATTGTGAGCGCACGTTGCATTTACTTTATAAAATAATTTTATATTTGTGGAAAATGTTGCTGGTTTTACATTTGTCGCGCTTTAACTAATATTTTATGTAATACTATAATGTGTTACCGTTTATTTTCCCAAACAAATAAAAAAAAATAAGAATAAAATTATATGTATACCAAATTTCAACTGAATCGGTCAATTAGATTTGGAGAAAATCGGCTGTGACAGACGGATAACAGACAACCGAGTGGTTCTATAATGGTTTCGTTTTTCCATACAGAGGTTTGGAACCCTAAAAATACAAAATGTTCGCAGAAATAAAAATATTCTGGTATCACGAATTCCAAACCGCTCTAGAGAACATGCCTACGAAATCCACAAAGTGATAATATAATGGAAGCTAGCAAAGAAATAAAAACAAGACTACATTTTTATCACAAAATTAGCCAATCAGCCATCGTAAAATCTTTGCCCATGTATCTACAGATGTTTGTATGTTAAAGCTGTGTTTAATTTTGCTTAACTTTAATATAGCTATAGTTTCATTTATTTTTAGTTTTATCAAACTTAGATTTCTAGTATGATCTAGAAAAAGCAACTCAGACATTCAGGATTATTGAAATTGTTAAATTTATTTTCACTAAATTTAGTACCCGGAAAAGCAATATTTTAACCTTGTCAAACAGCATTAATATGTAAGTAATTAAAATATTGTAGAAGATAATGAAATCGTATTTTTGAAATATATAGCTTAATAAAAGTATTTTTTAATGCATTAAGAAAACATGCTGGTCCTGCTCCATAGGACAATCAAGGGTGAAGGTCAAACTGGTTGATTTATGTATTAACTTTATAGATATACTGTTTCTTTTTTTGTGTTTTTATTTTTCTGTTGACTCACACACTGTTGTTTAATTAATGGTTCCAATGTTTGTAAATATGTGAGTACCATTTACCTAAATTTCTTTAGGAAATTAATAAGTTTACCTCTGCTGGTGATACTTTGTTCTTATAAGTAGCATACTCTGGGTGCATCGTCCTCACATAATATTAAATTAATTTTTGTAAACCAAATTTTGTAAAATCATTATTTGAAAAGAGTAACTATGGAGTTTCTTGTCCGTTCTTCTCCATAAGAATCTACCTTTCCGAATGGACAGTAGAGTCACTTTATTAATGTAATTCTATTATTTTTACTGAACTGTAAACGATGACGTTCAAAAGTGCCGTTTAATGGCCTAATTGAAATAAACGTTTTGACTTTGACTTTGACTTTGAAAATATAAATTTTTCCTAGGACTAAAAGTTTCCAGCCAGCAATTTAAATAATGCTGCTCAACTGCTCGAATCCTAAATATCTTGGTGTGACGTTAGATGGGACCTTAACTAATAATATAAGTAAAAGTCACATTTTTACGATAAAAAGCTCAAAGTTGGAACCCGAAATAACTTGCTCCGTCGCCTAATTTCCACCAACTGGGGAGCGCTAGTCAATATTCTCCGCACAACAAAAGGGATATTTTTATGCTGGCGGGTTTCCTTACCCACTGTGGCATCGATCCGACCATGCTCGGCAAGTAGACATTCATCATCACCATCATCATATTATCCGAAAGACGTTCACTGCTGGACATAGGCCTCCCCCAAAGTTGACATTGCCTCCACTAAAATATATCATAATATTTAATAGGCACCTTACACAAGAAAATAAAAAAAATGTTAAAAATGAGTTCTTTCCTCCAGTTTTCAATTTGATCCTTATTAGCGACACTTTGCGGATGGTGTATAATAATAATAACTGAAACTTACAAGTATTTGGGTACGTCGGAAGCGTTATGTATCAATGTTACTGACATGAAGTAATCGTTGAAGGGGCGCTTCTTTGGCCGCCTGAGTCAGGTATTCAATAGACTTCTATCGGGCGGAAACAAGGTGCACGCCTTAACGGTTGGGTCATGCCGGTATTGATGTACTCTTTCGTCGTACTCAAATGGACTCAAACGGAACTTGACGCCCTGGATAGGAGGGTCCGTTACTGCAAACTGCATATCGAATGCATCACCCACGGTCGTCGGTAATGAGACTGTATATCCCGCAAGTGAAGAATGAAGCCTCAACCTCCAGTCGAGGCTTCATAAATGCTAAGGCTCTCCACAATCGCGAGATATACAGTCTCAGGGAATATTTCCTAGCTGTCGACGTGGGTATGCATCGAAATGTATTGGCGGTGGAGAGGGAACGTCACCCCGCTCTCCTAGGCAAATGAAAACGCAAACCTACGGTGCTAGACACTTACGATCAAAGGGCGGTATGGCAGAGTAAGGAACTTAACGAACGCTTTCCCGGGCCCTACAATCTACATGGAGCCGTAGCCTGGCTGCGTTTCTTTTTGGAAAAGTCGGGCTCATTTTGATGTAAACTAAAACTGCATCATTGGATTTTGGATCGAGACTCCTTTCAGTGTTTGTCGTTATTCCTCATAGATTTGGAGTTGGCCATCCAGTCACACTTTATAAATTCATCCTGTATAGAAAATAATTAAGATTCAGCCAAATCTATTCAGTTATGACGTGAAGAAGTTACAAATAAACCAACTCACACTCGTATTTAAAATATGTAGGTAATAAGTCAGTATGTTGATATCGTGCGTGTCTGTTTGCACGTATGCATAATGATAACAAGAGATCGGAATAAGTAAAGTATATTTACCTCATGTTCATGGAAGTAAGTAACATAGAGTTGATAATACCTCCTGTAAAATTCCAGAATCATAAACATGACGATTGTATACCGGGATTTAAGAAATTGCAAATTACTTATGCGCTTTGAATACATTTGAACAAAATTAGTATATTGAAGAATCTTATTATGTTTTTAGAGTTCCGTACCTACTAAAACTGTTAAATTAAATAGCTTTGTTTTCGCACAACTCTTTCATCTTTTGATTCTTCAAATCAATAATTTGTAACTGTACCCAAAGTCCAGTTCTTGTTTTTATAATCCCGGGTTGTAATTGTCATGATTCCATTTATGATTCCGGGATTTTACAGGAGGTATTATCAACTCTATGTTACTTACTTCCACGAACATTAGGTAAATATACTAAATCTCCTTATCGGCACATGCATTAAATCCACTTATACGTCATCAATGATCAGGAAAGAACCTATTCATTACTGAAAGATGCATGACTTTAATATGTTATTAACTCAACAATATTTTTATAACGCTGTAGCCACTGCAGTTGTTGCTGGCTTACATAATTTCGTGCCTTGCGTACCTCACGCGTGCAATCTGATGTTTCTTTTTTATTGAGAATTGGGCTTGCTCTTGAGCCCGAGCACGCCTAATGAAAAGCGATGGATGAGATCTATGATGGAGCAAGCGTGCCCAGAAGATGGCTGTTCACTCTGGCTTTGAAGGCAGACGGTTATATGTGGAAGAGAACACAGAAGCTGGCAGAGACTCCCATACTTTGGCTGTGCGCATTATAAATGTGGAGGAGAAGCGCTGAGTACGACTAGTCAGGATATCGACCAATTTTTCTCTTTATTTTCTTTACGTCTGGTATTCCAGTAGTAAAATGGCGATGGTGGAGTCAGCAAGTGGAGTTCCTGCACACACTCTCCAAAGTACAGTCTGCAGAAGAACGACAGGCAGGCAACACTACGACGATTTGCAAAGCACAGCCACTTACGTCATCGTCGAATCAAAAATAAAAAGACATTTATTCAAATTAGGCTGAGTGCCAGCATTTCTTGAACGTCAAAGTTCTACATAAAGACAGTCCCCAAAACGCCCGCCCGTCACCACTTCCTAGTGTTAGCGTGTGCGTGCGTGTGTGTGTTGGTGGGGTGTTGTGTTAGTTGTGTTTAGCTGGGAAGAAGAAGTTGCGCAACAAATTCCCCAGCAGAATGAATGTTATCTGATTGCATCTGCTTAATCAAGTAACATTTTGTAAAAAGATAAATGTAACGAATTACTAAACGTCTGTATTCCGTGTTTCGATTATTATTTCCGTAATGCACCGAGCTTAACCAATTTGGTAACAAGGTACTCAAATAAGCCTTCGTCATTGATTATGTTCTCACAGATGACCATTATTTACCCAAATTGGCGGTTAACATTATCGCGTCAAAAATGTGACAATCTAAAACATGAAGAAAGACTTAAACTCCTTTATAACTTTACAGGTAGATCCTAGCTTAATGGTGGCTCAGAACACGAGGGAATCATGTGACAACAGGGGTGAGGGGTGGGTACTAAGCAAAAAAGGTGAAGTTCAACTTAAAGTCAATTAATTAATATCAATTAGAACGTTAAAACGCACTTACAAACGTCAACATTGACAGTTATGTACATGGTATATGACACAACTTGCCAATTCCATTGCATTACTATGATAGCGTATTTTAATCTAAATTTGCTCCCATGACTATTAAATTGGATCACGTGCAAAAACACTATTCCAAAATAATGGTCTGGTAATGATAAGATATGCTAATTATCTATGCATTTTAATCTCCTTATCTAAATATGCACTCAGTCTACTAATTCGTCATTCACTATCAAGGTCGAATTAACTTATCATTGAATATGTGTGCAATCATATCGATTGTATTGGCAATATAGTGTATTGGTTTTGTTTTTATGTGTAACTAGTGGTCCCGGCGAACTTCGTACCGCCTCGGAACTTTGTACCAGAAATGGTAATGTTTTCGAAAATGATTTTCGAGATATTTTTACTTCTTTAATTTTTCCAGTGTTTAAACAGTTATTCTGCTATTCGGGGCAAAGAGAAAACCAACAAACTAAAGATCTTCAAAATTGTCCAGCCGTTCTTGAGTTATAAACGGTGTGACTAACCCGACTTTTTTATATTTATAGATGTAATGTTTTTAGGGTTACATCGTGCGTCTTTCTGTCACAGCAACTTTGATCAGATTAAAATCTACAGGACCGATTTATTTTTTGGTACAAACTACAGATAAGTATTTCGGGGACCTAAAAACGAACGCATATCGTAAATAAATACATTTTGAATATGACACTTTTGAGGGACAAATTAAAAACAAAATAAAAAACAAACTTTACCGTATGATATATTAATTGAAAGGACTCGTGAGGCTCTCAAATGTATTTTTTATGTTTGGTATAATTATTTTTAATGTAACAACGAAGGCTAAAATTTATTTGTTTCATTTTTTGTTTTATGTAATCATCTGCTGTTATAACAACTTATGATATATCCGTACATCCAAGAATAACATATAATTTTATTGCATATAAGCTTCAGTTGTCACAAAATAACCACACGACATATGCGCGGGGCTCCGTCTTCCTATTCCTCTTTATAGGAACCTTAAACCAATGGAATCACGGTTGCTAAGTTTGCTCGCTTTGCTCGACCACTCTAGCTCCCGCTATCCCATTCGAACCTAACCTATCCCTGTTGGGATGCCCTAAGTTCCCAACTGATGCGGTCGCTCTTCGTTCAGCGGTTAGATCAAATGTCAGTTCTACAAAATCATCATTACATCAAAATTACGTTATACTAAATAGGAATTATATACGAAAGTACGCTAGATAAAGTATTTTCACAGCATGTTGTTACACAAACTTGAAAATTGAAAGTTTTCATTTTATCTCGGAAACTATTGATGCTAAATTTTGAAAAAATGTGGGAAATGGTTCTTATCTTAAAGATTGGGGAATTGGGGTTTTTAAAATGATGACTCGTTGACATACATTCTTACTTAACAGTTCTTATTATTTATTTATTTAAGCTTTTATTATATCCAAGACAAATGTAGTTTAAGAGATTAAAATATTAAAAAAAAAGTTTAAATAATTAAACTTGTCTTGTTTCGTGTATATCCTCCGATTGCCTCCATTTATTTATTTATTATTTTATTTAATATGGGTTTGTTCTTGACTCTCGTCTAGGTCATAGATGACAGAGACAAAGTCGACGATGGAGCGAGCATACCCAGAAGAAGCCTGTTCACTCTAATTTTGAAGAGATTTTTTCCTATCGCTTGCTGTTTCAATCCAATATCATCCTGCTATTTTGTTGATGTCGTCGTTCCATCGTATCTTTCGTCTACCCTTAGCTCTTTTCTTTCCAGGGCTTGTCCACTTTGTTACTCATTTTTTCCATCTTTCTTCAGAAGAGCGAGAAATATGTCCTTCACATTTCCATTTAAAGTGTTGAGTGTGTTGTACTGCGTCTATAACTCTTGTTTTGTATCTGTTTATATTACTATTTTGTTTATCTATTAACTTGATGCCATGGATGCTCCTCTTCATACCCCGCTGGTACAAGCGTATTTTTGTCATGGTATTTTTGATGACGATCTAAGTTTGAGTACCGTACGTCAGGCAGTGCAGTAGACTCAAATTCATATTTTTTTCTTTAGTGGTAACGAAAATAGCTAGAAGAAATTCTGACAGAACTAAGTGCTGCTAGCGAAAATATTGGCCTAATACTAAATACCTTTAAACAATTTTTTTTATGTACCAACGGACAACGGATAAATCAAGCACCAATTGAATACGAAGAGAGCTATTAGGGAGCTATAAGCTATATCTATCTCGGAAAGCAAATATCGTTCAAAGACACAAAACACACAGATGAACTGGATAGAAGAATTTAAATGACCTGGAAAAAGTACTGGAGCTACAGTTCTTCTTACTTAACACACAAATGTGTCGCCGGGAAGTTTTTTGCACCACTTCTTCTAACCGGTGTTATACCGGAAAAAAACCGGACAAGTGCGAGTCAGACTCGCGCACCGAGGGTTCCGATCGAGTCTTGATTTTTTCCGAGCATACAATACCTACGGAAGTTTATAAACTATGAAAGCAAAATATTGCAGGTAAGATTGAAGGACAACCTTAACATTGTTGTTGAAAAATGTTCTCCCATTTATCAATGTACGTCACGGTCAATTCTTCAATCAAAAATATAAGTTTGTAATCGTATTTTTTTTTTTTGTGATAAAATTAAAAATTATCAATTTTCCTGTACCTGTGCTGTAAGATCTATCTTCTTGCCAAATTTCATGAATCTAGGTCAACGGGAAGAACCCTATAGGTTTTGATTCCCTTGCGAGCATCAAAATATGCGCCAGAAACGAAGCATTGTCTCTGTCTTCTATGACCTGGACTAGAGTCAAGAGCAAACCCATATTAAATAAAAAAAATAAAAAAATTAACGGCCTTATCTTTAGATTGCGTTGATTTTGATTTGATTTTTTCACTGCTCCAAGGGGTAGCAGGCTTGAGTACTTAATAATAATTACAGCTTGATTCCTCCACGCGTTCCTGAGAAAAAGGGTATAGACAGACTGTGCAAGAGATATAACACTTTTAAAAGAAAACAGAACTTTTTGTAGATATTTACATGGAGTTTCTTATCCGTTCCTTCTCCATAAGAATCTACCTTTCCGAATGGACAGTAGAGTCACTTTATTAATGTGACATTATTATTTTACTGAACTGTAAACGATAACGTTTAAAAGTGCCGTTTAATGGCCTAATTGAAATAAACGTTTTGACTTTGACTTTGACTTGAACAAACTTAGCAAAACATTTTTGCTTAAACTTTGTAAAAATATAAAGCATGCTGTTAGTCGTTCGATCAAACTGCAAGCCGTGACCGTTTCATGGCTTGTTGGCTTCGAATAACGACCAACAACTGATGTGGTGGTGTTTGCTTTAGTTCAGGCTTTTGAAAGCGCGTTTACACTAGTTGGGTCTAGTAATGCGGTCGGAGTGGAAACAGGCTTGTTAAGAACACAAAATAGGTAACATATTGTACGGATACATTGAAGAATTAACCGAAAAAATTAAAAATTAGTCCACAAGAATCTTATTCTACATGATAATTTAAGAAAGAAAGAAAGAAAATTTGTTTATTCTGACGGAAAAAACGCACAGAAACATTAAAACTAAAAAACTTATCAACTACAATTATAACAAAAATATATAAATTAAAAAAATACCGCAACTACCACTCCATGTCAGGAGCGGACATTAATTAAACGTGCGAATAAAAAAAAAACTATGAATGGTAAATTTTTACTAAAATAAAAAGAACAAATTATTTTGTTTAATAAGTGTCTTATCATTGTATTATACCAGTTGATAATGAATCATCTCCTCTAAGAACTCATTTACTGATAATTCACGATTATTTAAATTGTTCAACACAGACTGATATTTTTTGTCATAATTTATATCTCTCTTTCTCCGCGTTTGCCTGGCAGGCTCAAACAAACATTTTTTAATCTTTGTGTCGATGCGATTAGCTTCTTTACGGAGCTCATGAATGAAATAAAACAAACTGGGGCGTTTAGGAATTAGTCCATTAATGCGATGGTGCCAACCTTCCAAAGCATTGGTTGTGCGATGTCGCTGACCTTCACAACTTAACACTGCCGTCGAGTGCATCCCTGGATACCAGTACTTCTCAAAATATTTCTGAAATCTGTCCATTGTTTGCACTTTCTCCATTTCTTCCAATATGTTTCGCCATCCTTCTGGTATGAATTGTGCTGGAAGAAGCGGTAAAATGGCTACTTTTCTAATAACATTTTTTTCTTCTATCGTGTTTGTAACATTTAATTCTCTTGCTTTCTTCCAGATAGCTTTCTGAAAGTGGAAAAAACAGCCAGTAATCGTTGCTGCAGGGTACACTGCCTTGACCGCTTTCATGACTGATCGTTCATAATCACATTTGAACTTGTTTATTTCCATTCCTATACTTTTAAGTAGATTGAAGAGTCTCGTATATGTTTCCTGACTCTTATCAGGAAGTAATGTGTATGCAACTGGTATAATATTCGTGCAATCTTCGTCAGAGTATAGATCTGCATGTAAAGTAAAAACCTGGTAAAATGGTTTAGGAGTACTTTTAAAAGTACCATCTCCAAAAAACGATTTCGAACCTTTTAAGACTTTTTTCGAGAGTTTTGTTGCAAAAACTAGTATTTTCTTTTCATTACCGTCTGCCGTGACCATAAAATCTTTTTGTAGTACTTCTGGAATGAATACTTCTTCTATTCTATGGAAAGTCAATCTGTCGGCGCGCAAAAATTGTTTTCTAGCTCGATCTAAAGAATCTTTTTTATCATTGAATTTCGGAATATTTGAAGGACTCAGATTATAAACATTTTCAAACGATTTGTCAAACAATTTTCTAATTGGCGCTAAATCCGAGCATACTTCTTCTTTCAGTTCGTTTAAAGTCATATAAATTGTATTTTTTTCTAAATCTGTTTGGCAGGTATGACGTGACTCTCTCAAGATGTTCTGTCTATCGACATCTACTGTAATTGTTGCGTTGCATTGGTCCTTATTTGCACATCTCCATATCGTACTTAAATTTTTGTTGACATGTTTAGTTTTGTTATATCTGTGACCATTGAATAGGAGACAATCATTATTCTTTTGATTTTTTACAATTACAAATTCACTTTCTTGCATTGTATAAGTATAAACAATTTGTAAACACAGCACAATGGTATTGTAAAATTATGCTTCACTAAACTCACGAATAAACTTAAGAAGCTAAATGCGCACTCACAAGGCAAATTATCGCATAATACTAACGGAAAATCACTGTGTAGTTATTACAGATGCAACGACTAACCATTGCAACTTGTAACATTGTTTAAAATAAACAAACACTGTAGCTACAAAGTGTTCAGTAAAATATTTCAAACAATTACCTATTTTGACTGACCTCGTTGCATTTTCTTGAATAAATAAAAAGTTTTGAAAGGTATGACATAATCGAAAGTATTATCTACTTATTTTTATCGCCCTATCAACATAATCGACGACGTTTATTATTAATTATCAAGAAAACCTCATTGTAATTGTATCTATTGAAGATAAAAATAAATAAAAATGATAATGTAAACACCCCACCTACCCATATTTTTTCCCGTGTCTTCGTACGCGCATTTCCCGTTTTATCCCGTTCCCGTAGGAACTTCAGGAAATCCTCTTCGTGCTACCCTACACTCCCCAGGAACTTACACGCCAAATTTCAGCTTTTTACAACCAGCAGTTTCGGCTATGCGTTGTCTGTCAGTCACTCCCTCAGTCAGTAACGGAGGAATTTTAGCAGAAAGGGGGAAAGCAGAACCGTCGCTGTGAAACACTTTCGAAGAAACCGAAACAGCGCTGTCCAGCGAAGCAAGAGTGTGAAGAGGATGACTTCACCAAAATTCAGAAGAAGAAGAAGAAGCCAACTTGTCGCAATCAATGCGGTGTTGGACTGACAGGACCAAATATGCTTCTGCGTCCAGCGATACCTTGGACGTTGCTGTATGTGTCCCGATTGCATCATTCCACGAAGGTTGAGAATAATAATAATAATAATAAATAAGTTTATTTACCAAAATAGTTACAGAAGTGTACACAAGTAGATATAACTAGTGGGTAGACTTATTGAAGGCTTTACAGTGTGTTGCAAAAAATTCTGTACATAATTAAAGTAACCCTGCCTCTTAAACTAGGGTATCCTGTATTTTAAGAGACAGTGTCTAGTTGATAAATTCACAATTTTTATACAACAGTGGACAGTGTCGATCTACCGTCTAAACTTGACAACAGTAATAGTTGTACTTGTACGAGTAAAATGTGGAGGGGACGTGTAGTGGTGTGATGTGGTATGTGCTTGTTGTGGGTTTGTGTGTGTGAATATAGTGGTGAATGTGTGTGGATGTATGTGTGAATATGTTTATAAGTGTGTGTTTTTTCATTTAGGCGATGTAAGTAAGTAAAGACTCCGTGTATGTGTAGTCTTTCTGTAGTAGCCACTCTGTTACTGTTTGTTTTAATGTGTGTGAATTTAAATCTATAATGTTTAATTGTTTGTGAACTTTTTTGTAAATGTGTCCACTTAGGGTATAAAACTGGCGTTTAGCGAAAGTAGTTCTGTGCTGAGTACCCGGGATAACACATGTTCGTTTGTTTGGGTCGGACTTAGGAAGACTGGTGTGTTTTCTAAGAATCGATTTAAGCACAAAGAGTTGACGAACCGAAAGGACTTTGCAATCAGAGTAGAGTTCAGTAGTTGGGTATCTATAGGGTTTTTTGGTCATGACTTTTAGAATCGCTCTCTGTGCTCTCTCAACTCTCAGAAGGATAGTCTTTGCTGCACCGCCCCAAACAGCGATACAATAGCCAATGACCGATTGACATAGAGCGTAGTACACGATTTTCAGAGTGTCAGCATGAGCCGACTGTCTAAGAGACTTGAAAATGTGTATCAGGCGCATCGTTCTGGTAGTGAGGGCATCAATTTGTTTGTCCCACCGTAAACCGTCGTCTATCTGCACTCCCAAATACTTTACACTGTCAGTTCTAGTGAGTGTTGGGCATGTACAGGGTCCTAAGGTGTATGAGCATGTGTGAGCAGTTAAATTAAAGGTATTTGTCGGTCCGCTGTTACGACGTATTGCAAAAGGAATGTAGGTGGTTTTTTGCAGGTTAAGTGTGAGTAGGTTTGAGTTGAGCCATTTCATTACCTCAGCCAGAACCATTTCTGCTTTTGTTTTGACTATATCCCACGTAAGTCCCTGCACGAGAATAGCAGTGTCATCTGCATACGCATATATATTACAGTCTTGGAGACTCATTCTGCACAGATCGTTGACGTAAATAAGGAATAATGTTGGACCCAGGATACTTCCTTGAGGAACGCCATATGACACTGATTCCTCGTCACTAAGGTACGCATCAATTTTGACACATTGAGTACGATTTCTGAGGTAATCTTTAAAAATATCCAGCAATATGCCACGTACACCCAGAAGCTCCAACTTAGAGGTAAGTAAGGGAATAGAAACTGTGTCAAATGCCTTGGAAAGGTCTAGGAAAATACCTAGGCATTTTATCTTTTGATCCAAACATTTAGCAACCGTTTGCGTGAAATCCAGTACAGCATCTTCTGTTGACAGCCCAGGTCGGAATCCATACTGGTTGTCAGCAATGATCTGGTGTTTGTTAAGGAAGCTGCGTAAACACTTAT
This sequence comes from Mamestra brassicae, assembly GCA_905163435.1. Lineage (NCBI taxonomy): Eukaryota > Metazoa > Arthropoda > Insecta > Lepidoptera > Noctuidae > Mamestra > Mamestra brassicae. The sequence continues at coordinate 20,026,058 of LR990990.1, forward strand.
TGAGAATCTTCTCAAGAATTTTCGATAGCGCTGGCAGAACAGATATTGGCCTGTAATTATTGACACAATTTCTACTCCCTCCCTTATAAATAGGGTGAACGATTGCCTTTTTCAGGGCATCGGGAAAAACTCCAGTCTGTAGGCAACGGTTGCAGAGGTAGGTTAGAGGTTGAAGCAATACATGTCGGCAGCTTTTTAGAATAGAAGATGGTATTCCATCCCGGCCCACTGCACAGTCATTCCGTAATTGAAGGATAATTGATTCCACCTCAGCTTCGTCGACATCCAGAATGGCAGGAGAATTTAATGTGGAGTGTTGAGGGGTGTTTCCGATAAAGGGGGCCTTATTACTAGCTGGGCATGACGAACCTAGGCTCTGTGTTATAATGTCTGCTGCCAGGTTTTTCCCCATTGTACTAAAAAAGTGACAAACTTCGTTTACGGAGGATTTCGGATTTTCTCGTATTTCCAATAGCTCAGAAGGACTGACTTGCATTTTACATGTGTTAGTTATTTGTTTTATTGTTTTCCACAATGTTTTCGGGTTCTTACTAGCTTTTTCTAGTTCACTCTGCGCATATGAAATTTTTAATTTTTTAAGTAAATCATTGCAAAAATTCCGGTACCGAACGTAGGTAGTTTTAAGAATCAGGTTGTCTGGTGTCTTTTTTGAGTTCATGTGCATTTTGTCTCGATTTTGTATACATTTAAGCAAACCAGGTGTTATCCATGGTTTAATAATCCTTTTTTTCCTTGGAATTTTTATTATCTGCGTATGCTTTAATATGGCTGATTTAATTATATTTATGAATTCATTCATGCATGTGTTAACGTCGTCTATTTGGTATATACTTGCAAAATTGACCTTTTCCAACTCCAACATAACGGCTTCGTGATTTATGCGAGTTTTGTAGTAACAGGTTTTCCGTTGTGGGTTGGCTTTTGCAATATTAAGTAGGACGGCTCTATGATCTGTTATAAACGAATCCAAAACAATTGTAGTTGATGAAAGGTTAGACTTTAGCAGTATGTGGTCTAAACAATGTTCTAACCTAGTGGGAAAAAGATGGGTTGGCATAAGCCCGTGAGAAGCATTTAGAGTTAAGTAGTCAAAACTACGGACATCCCTGTTTCCTGGTCTAATGTCAATATTTAAATCACCTACAATGGCGATATTAGGGCACGAAGATAGACCGTCATAGACATTATTCAGGCTAGTTAGGAAATGGTCGAAATTTTCCTTTGAATTGAATGATGGAGAACGGTACACAGCAACCACGGCAAGGTTTTTGTCTATTTGACATACGAGACAATTTCCACCCTTGAATTCCGGTTCCCATACGTAGCTATGTAGGCTTAGTTTCGTGTAAATCATGATGCCATCGTTTTGATTTGCATTGGTAGCTGTCGAGTGCGACACAAAACCATCCAATGCTGGTAGATAAGTAGCTTTACTAAGCCAACATTCGGTTAAAACGACAATGTCAAAGTCAATTTTAGTTGAACTTAATAGTACTTGGAGCTGGCTAAAATTTTTGTTCACACTACGTATATTTATATGTAACAGGGTAATATTGCCATTAGAAATATTGAAATATTTCAAACATTCCTCTGGACTACTGACAAAAGAATTAAAATTTATTTGATCAAGCTCGTCATTTATATTATTTATGATAGCCATATGGACTTAGCAGCATAGCTAAAAAGTGGAATAGATATATGTATGTGAATTATTGGGATATGTTTGGAGCCTAAATGAATGGTGCATCGGTCTACGAAGACTAGGTAGATGTGTCGTTGTGAGTGTGTCATAGTGAAGAAGTATGTTGTGTTTTGAGTTTCGTGTTTTTTTGTGAAGTATGGCTGAAAGAATGTGAGGTGAAAATTGGTGATCTTTTATATGTGGAAAGTAGAGAAAAATAATTATTTTAAATTTATACATTACTGAAAAATACAATAAAAATAGTCAGATGTTTAAGTTTCCGAGATCTTGAAGACATTTGTCCGAGTGGATTATAATTTGTTTGTCTCCTTCTTGTTTGCGCAGGAAGATATTACCGTTGGATATCCAGCAGTATTTGTAGGCTTTACTTTTCGCAAACTCTCGAGCTTGATAAAACAGCTTTTTTGTCATAGCGGGGAGTTGTTCGGCGATGTAAAATGGTTGGGGCTTACCTGGTATACCGACGAGTGCGGTGTTTAATTTTTCTTCCTTCCCTTTTACTTTATTAAACGTAGAGAGAAGATTCTGGAGTACATGAAGGTGAATACCAACTGGACCTTGAGGGTCGAGAAGTTGAAGCAGCGTCACAACACCAACTTCAAGTCGTTTGTGGTGCAGGTTCCGACACAACATCTCGACCGGTTCTTAAAGGAAGAGTTCTGGCCGAAGGGTGTAGTCTACCGACGTTTTCGCGGCAGGCTACGCGACACCGCACTGCGTAACTCGTTATATTTTAAGGAAGATTAATATGTATTAGTTTATTTATTTTTTGTATGTTTAATTTGTGGATTTTATCTATGGGCCTTAGTTGCCTGATAATAAAGAATAATAATAATGTATATAAACGCGCCTACCGGATGATGACGTCATGTGTTCATTCTGGCGCAACATCTGGTCGATGCCTGTCAGTCACACCGAGGGTGATTGGACTCGGGAGGTCGAGCGCGCATGCGATCCGATACCAGAAATGGGGGCAATTACCATCAGCCCCCAAGATGTAGCTCGTGCAGTCCGTCCGTTGCCTAACTGGAAATCCCCAAGACCGGACGGACTTCACAACTTTTGGATCAAATGGTTCAAAAGATCGCACGCTCGCTTGGCATCTCAATTCCAGTCTGCCTTAGAGTCAGGGTCGCTGCCCCAGTTCCTAACTACAGGAATAACCCACCTGCTCCATAAATCAGGTAGTACCGCGGAGCCTAAGAATTATAGACCGATCACGTGTTTACCGACGGTCTATAAAGTTCTTACATCCATTTTAAGAGCAAAGATTAACCATCACATTGAAACTAATTCAATTATGTCTGCCTCTCAGAATGGATGTAGAAACGGGTCCCGCAGTACTAAGGAGCTGCTCCTCATCGATGTTGCCATTAGCCAACAGGTTCGTCGCTCCCGAAGGGATCTGTCGACATGCTGGATAGATTACAAGAAGGCCTATGACTCGGTGCCACATACATGGCTCATGAGGTTGCTGGAGCTGTATAAAGTTGATGCAGTTCTACGCACCTTCCTGATGTCGTGTATGGGGCAGTGGAGGACAATCCTTCGCTATCCAGGATGTCGACAGATCCAGACGAACAGCGACCCGATAAGGATCGAGCGTGGTATATTTCAGGGCGACAGCCTGAGTCCACTGTGGTTTTGTCTGGCCCTCAACCCTCTCAGTACACTGCTGGAAGGTTCGGGCCAAGGCTATCGGTTGAAAAGAGGTGGTCAGGTCATATCTCACCTCCTTTACATGGATGACTTGAAACTCTTTGCCCCCAACAACTTGCAACTGATGAAGCTACTGAAGGTAACAGAAACCTTCAGTAGCGCCATCAGTATGGAATTTGGTGTGGACAAATGTGCGGTCATGCATGTGAAGCGAGGGGAGATTATGGAATCCGTGGGAACCCAACTCTCGGATTCCATAAACCTTAGATCCCTCAGCTCAACCGAAACTTACAAGTAATTGGGTATGTCGGAAGCGTTGGGCATCAATGCTAATGACGTGAAACAATCGTTGAAGGAGCGCTTCTTTGGCCGCCTGAACAAAGTACTAAATAGTCTTTTATCAGGCGGAAACAAGGTGCGCGCCTTTAACGGTTGGGTCATGCCGGTATTGATGTACTCTTTCGGCATACTCAAATGGACTCAGACGGAACTTGACGCCCTGGATAGGAGGGTCCGCTCACTGCTTACCGCAAATCGGATGCATCACCCACGGTTATCGGTGATGAGGTTGTATATCCCGCGGAAGTGCGGGGGTCGTGGCTTCCTCAATGCTAAGACCCTGCACAATCGCGAGATATGCAACCTTAGGGAGCTCTTCCTAGAGGCCGACGTGGGTATGCATCGGGATGTGGTAGCGGTGGACAAAGGCCTTACTGCGCTCTCCTTGGCTAACGAGAACTGGCGCAAACCTGTGGTATTAGATACTAATGACCGCAGGGAGGTATGGCAGAGCAAGGAGCTTCACGGACGCTTTTACCGGGTCCTACATGGACCTGATGTAGACTTTTTAGCGTCCGTAGCTTGGCTGCGTTTTGGTGACCTATTCGGGGAAATCGAAGGTTTTGTTTGTGCGATTATGGACGAAGTTATGATGACGAACAACTACCGGAAATACATTGTGAAGGACGGTACGGTTGACATATGTCGGGTATGTCACCGGCCCGGAGAATCCATCCGCCACATTATTTCCAGTTGTTCTAGTCTGGCTAACGGAGACTATTTGCACAAACACAACCTTGTAGCCAGGATTATCCACCAGCAACTTGCTCTTAAATACAATCTTGTGGAATCGGAAGTACCGTACTATAGGTATGTGCCCGACCCAGTTCTCGAAAATGGCAACTGCACGTTGTATTGGGATCGGTCTATCATCACTGACAGGACTATTGTTGCCAATAAGCCTGACATAGTGGTGATAGATCGACTAGAGCGTCGCGCAATGATTATTGATATAGCAGTCCCGCATGACGAGAACCTCGTGAAGACTGAGAAAGATAAACAAACGAAGTATCTTGACTTTGCTCGCGAGGTTGTCGACATGTGGGATGTGAACACAGCAGTCATTGTGCCGATAGTCGTAACGGCCAATGGCATAATTGCCAAGAGCCTCGACCAACATCTAAAGAGGCTCTCGTTGGGCAGCTGGATCAAGGGCTTGATCCAGAAAGCAGTACTCCTGGACACGGCGCGCATAGTGAGGAGGTTCCTCTCTCAGGGGCCCTGACCACCGGTACCTTGGACCCTGTTCCCGATACCGGTGGGCTACTATTTTTTATATTTTTAAATGTTTTTTTTTTAAATTAAGTATACAGAAATATTTAAAAATTTAACTAATATGTAATATACAATAAATAAATGTATATAAAATATATATTGCTATTACATATCGTACCCTTAGATTGAAAGTCATTCTAAGGGTGCGTTACATAATAATAATAATAATAATTATTATTAATTTTATTGTTTGTCGCAATTTTTGAGTTAGGTTACTTTAACAGCAAACCAGGAACCAACAAACAACAAAACAACACTTAAACAAACGTATATGTATAAACATTTGTATTCATTTTCAAATGATATTCGGGTAAGTTGCAAATCGAAGTTGATCACGAGCACAATTCAAACGTTGTGTAGTCTTCTTCTTCAGTTGAACACACTAACACTACAGTAATTAGGGTTCATTGAAAAAGTGCAGGAATTATTGTTTTGATAATCCGTTCGCAAACAAGATGCACGCTGTTATCCGGTATATGATTCCATTGCCACAAAGTTTCCACGAACATAGCTTTTAGGCGATGTAGTTCCCAGCTCTGGAACACACAGACAGACAAAATGCAAATGTTTTTATTATAAGAATCGTACTTATAAGTATGTACAGATGCCAGCACACCAAGCTACCCGAAACTGTCAAATTTTCACAATCAACCTTGAAAAGAAAGGGGGAAAAGAAAGGAGTTATGCATGTTAACTTATTGGGTTATAAGTTAATATGCATAACTACCTACCTATACCTAGTGTTTCATTAAATTAGGAGTACCTATCAGCTGGTTCATACGCGAAGGACAACGATCGCGATCGCTTTGCGCAAAACTATCGTGATGTATAACCAATTTTTATTTAATTAATTTAACCAACAATTATTCTGCTATTTCTTAATTATAAATTTATTATTTTTCATCAATCGATTGTATTACTAAGACAAACTCATTTGGCTGCGGGAGTACAACCATTGAAATTTCACACTGTATAGATTTTTGAATTATCTTCAATTTCTGGGACACTAAAATATATATACTTAATTCGTAATTAGGCTTTTTACTAACTTTTATTTTCTAGAAACAAGTACAATAGGTAAGCAATGTATGGTAGTGGTCTCCATACCTACGAAATTAGTTTTAATTCACTGTAGTATTATAAACTTATATCGCAGTTCTTAATTGAAATACTTAATTATCCTGTTCTGGTTCTCTATTCTACAAATAAATTTATAGAATAAATTATGCGAAACCTAGTACAAATATCAGAATACCGATTGCAGGGGTTCCCTAATAAACAATAATCGATGTTAATTTGGTTCAGCGGTAAATTTATATCGGAAACGGTTTGGACAATGAGCCAATTTAATGTATCGTGGGCACAGTGCGGTCACAAGATAGTATCTAGTTACAGAAGGTCAGTTGCATGGTCCAAAGCATCCGCACGTTCGTATATATGTGTTCTTGCTCGTTGAGCGGAGCTAACCTTCTGCACCCTATCCATTTTGTGGCGTCTTGTTATACCACAATATTTGTTTTCTGTATGTTGTATTTTTGTATGATTGTTTTTTTTTGTAATAACTCCTTCTTCTTCGGTCGCTTCTTAGATCTTACTATATTTTAACATTTATCAGTGTATAATTATATTAATTATTATTGTATGTTGGCCCATATAATAAAACTAAGTTTTATATTATAACGCTATGTTGTTATATTTGAGTTGCAGGGCGAGCATTGGCGAGCATATCACAATCTTGTGCCCCGGTTAAATATAGCGGCATCAGGAGACATCGTTTTTCGGGTTCCATACCCAAAGGGTAAAACGGGACCCTATTACTAAGACTTCGCTGTCCGTCCGTTTGCCACCATGCTGTATCTCATGAACAGTGATAGTTTTTGTGCCTGTGAGTCTTGGACGTGAATCCTAACTTTGATGTGTTCGCGGACGAATGGAAGACGATCAATGATCATGACGTTAATTCTGGAGTTCTATGAGAGGACTGTGTGATCCTTATAGTATACCCCAGCGTTTCCCATTTGGTGGGTCGCGACCCGGTACCGGAACATCAAAATAAAATACCAGGCCGCAAAATTCCTGCCTTGTTTTAAAAATAACACTAAACAGGCGATACCGAAATATTTATAATATTAATATAAACATACAATAAATGTGCATTATTTTACTTGATTTAACCAGCGCAGCGGGGGAGGGGTTTAAAAGTGCTGAGTGGGTCAGTGTAGGGGCAGTGTGTAAATTACCGGGCCATGGCAGAATAATACTTGGGAAACACTGGTATACCTATCTTTTACTGTTGTAATTGGTGGATAACCGTTCAAAAAAAAAAACAATAAATTCTCAACCTGTAAAACTTTTATAATGCAAAGATTTTACTAGCATATTGCTAGAACGGTTATCGGCCTCGCTAAACAACTGGCAGTTTGCCTAACAGAATTTTCGAAGTATTAAATACCTGCATATGTACTTGAATTACATTTTTTTTTCGTTTTTAAGTATGGGAAGTCATCAAAAGAATTCTTCCGATCTGGTTGAAGCCTTTCCGAATGGACAGTAGAGTCACTTTATTAATGTAATATTATTATTTTACTGAACTGTAAATGATGACGTCCAAAAGTGCCGTTTAATGGCCTAATTGAAATAAACGTTTTGACTTTGACTTTGATGGAGCGGAAAGGGGTGTCAGACTCTTACTGACTAAAACCCATCCGTGTTCCTCCTACAGCCCTTTGCGTTCCAGGGACGCGGTGACTTTTTCGCACAAATTTCGCAACCCTGGCAGGCTCTGGCCCTAACGGGCCCTATCTACTTGAATTCCCTACCAGTTCAATATTTCATTTCAGAAATCCATTTCCATGTCTTGCTCTTGTTTAAAATCTACCGCGTGGATTTCGCCCCTCTCATGGAGAATCACAGCACTGTTAAAATTATAAGCTGATTGATTATGTATGAAAAAGCTACTTTCAAATACAAAACAAACAAAACTCATTCAAAACATCCAATTGGGAATTTATTAATATCCGAGGGACGCGGAATAATTGCAAAACATTGAACAATAGGCTTCATGTACACGCCTGAAACTTTGCGAAGGGACGGGTACAAATGAAAACGTTTTGGTCTAAGAAAAGGTGAAGATAGACCTTCGCCCACCTGATAACCAGATGGGACATATTTTTAAAATTTAAAAAAAAATGTTATTTTATAACAATGATTGATGTTATAGGTAGGTACATCATCATATCAGCCAAAAAACGTCCACTGTTGAACATATGCCTCCCCCAAAGGTGGGTGGGGGTTTGCCATAATTGCCACGCTTGGCAGGCGGGTTCGAGAGCTTCCTTGTCGAGTTGGGTGCCGTCGTGAACCGGTACCACCCTCGCCCGGTGCTGCTGCTCGGGGATCTCAACGCCAAGTCTGCGGCGTGGGGATCCCCGGTCACCGATGCCAAGGGCGAGGCATTGGAGGAGTGGGCGGTCACGACCGGCTTGACCGTCATGAATTGGGGCTCGGTCTACACGTGCGTGCGACAGCGGGGTGGTTCTATAGTGGACGTTTCGTTCGCTAGCCCCGCTGTCGCAAGCCGTGTCCGCGATTGGCGTGTCGCCGTGGAGGTGGAGACGTTGTCGGATCACAGATATATCCGTTTCAACGTCTCCCTCCAGACCGCGGGCGGCCGCAATCCAACGGCCCCGCGAACGGACGGTCCGCGTTGGGCGCGAAAGCGCCTCGACAGGGAGCTACTCGAGGAGGCTGCTATTGTGCAGGCCTGGATCCGGGAGTCGGCAACGACCGGACCCGTCGACATCGAAGAGGAGGCGCAGTGGTTCCACGGGGCGATGACGCAAATTTGCGATGCGTCAATGCCCCGGGTTCGCACACAACCCAGAAGGCGCCAGGTGTACTGGTGGTCCGCCGAGATCGCGCAGTTGCGCGACTCGTGCGTGGAGGTCAGGCGCCAGTACACCCGATACCGGAGAAGACGTCGTCGGGTCCCTGACGAAGAAGACGCGCGGTATGAGGTGTACCGCGCGGCTAAGAAGGCTCTGTGGCTGGCCATCGGCGAGGCGAAGACGCGAGCCAGGGAGGAGATGTTGGAGACTCTAAACGGGGATCCGTGGGGGCGTCCTTACCGCTCGGTCCGAGGTAAACTCGGACCATGGGCGCCCCCGCTTACGGAGAGTCTCCAACCCGAGCTGCTGGAGGACGTGGTAGCAGCCCTCTTCCCGGCACGAGTGGAGCACGCTCCGCCGCCGATGGTTCTGCCCACAGCCGCAGAGCCCGAAGAGGACGCCAGCGTCCCAGAGGTGACACAACCAGAGTTGAGGGCGGCCGTGACTCGGCTCCGGGCGAAGAACACTGCCCCGGGGCCCGACGGAATTCACGGCTGCGCGTTGGCCCTAGCTCTGAAGGAGCTGCAGCCCCGACTGAGAGGACTCTACTCGGCGTGCCTTGAGCAGGGCCAGTTTCCCGCTCAGTGGAAATCTGGTCGTCTGGTCCTGCTCAGGAAAGCGGGGCGCCCTGCGGACTCGCCGTCCGCGTACCGGCCCATAGTGCTGCTCGACGAGGTGGGAAAGCTGTTTGAGCGGATAGTCGCAGCCCGCCTCGTCGGCCACTTGTGCGGAGAGGGGCCGGACCTGGCCGAAAGCCAGTACGGCTTTCGGCAAGGGCGCTCCACTGTGACGGCGATATCCCGAGTGAGAGTCCTGGCGGAGGAAGCGGTGTCGCGGGGCGGTGTGTTGTTGGCGGTGTCCTTGGACATCTCCAACGCCTTCAACACCCTGCCCTGGAGTTGTATTCGGGAGGCACTGCGTTATCATCGAGTGCCTCCCTACCTCCGTCGTGTCATCGGGGCTTATTTGGCGGAAAGGTGTGTCACCTATCTGGGACGTGATGGCAGATACCAGCGCCCCATGTCGTGCGGTGTTCCGCAGGGTTCGGTCTTGGGCCCGCTCCTGTGGAACATCGGGTACGACTGGGTGCTGAGGGGCGAGCTCCGGCCGGGAGTGCAGCTGGTGTGTTACGCTGACGACACACTGGTCACTGCCCGGGGGAGCTCGCACAGGGAGGCAGCGTTGCTGGCGACGGCTGCGGTCTCACAGGTGGTGAGCCGCATACGGCGCCTCGGCCTGGAGGTGGCCCTCAACAAGTCGGAGGCCATTGTTTTTCATGGCCCCCGGCGAGCGCCGCCGCCGGGATCACACATCGTGGTCGGGGGGACCCGTATCGCTGTCGAGTCCACCATGAAGTACCTGGGATTGGTGCTCGACAGCCAGTGGGATTTCGGCCCCCACTTCCGGCGGCTGGCGCCCAAGTTGTTGGGCGCGGCGGGGGCGCTGTCAACGCTGCTTCCCAATCTGGGGGACCCGAGCACCGCCTGTAGGCGGTTGTACGTGGGGATCGTGCGATCGATGGCCCTTTATGGGGCCCCGATCTGGGCGGCTGACCTGACGGCCAGCACCATCACTGTTCTGCGGAGGCCGCAGAGGGTGATGGCCGTCAGAGTCATCAGGGGATATCGCACGATCTCCTACGAGGCGGCTTGCGCACTGGCCGGATCTCCGCCGTGGGACCTGGAGGCGAAAGTGCTCGCGTAACTGCATAGGTGGCGCGAGGGCGCGCGGGCGCGCGGCGAAAGACTGACGCAGCAACACTTAGAGCTGCGTCGGTCGCAGCTGCGCGAGGTCCTGGTGGCGGAATGGCGGGACAGGCTTTCGAGCCCTTCCGCCGGCCTCATCACCATCGAGGCCATCCGGCCAGTGCTCGACCTGTGGCTCGGGAGAAGGCACGGCTCTCTGACGTTTCGTGCGACGCAGGTCCTCTCGGGGCATGGCTGCTTCGGGAGGTTCTCTCCTTTCATAGGCAGGGAGCCGGACGCTCGATGCCACCACTGCGTCGACTGTCGGGAGGACACGGCGCGGCATACGCTGGCAGAGTGTGCCGCTTGGGAGGAGCCGCGCCGTGCCCTCATCTCTGTTGTAGGCGGTGACCTCTCGCTGCCGGCCGTAGTTCATGCTATGGTCGGCTGTGAGGGGTCCTGGGACGCGGTGGTCTCCTTCTGCGAGACAGTTATCGCGCAGAAGGAGGCTGCGGAAAGGGAGAGGGAGATCACAACCGCTCTCCCTGCCCGCAGCAGACGCATCGGGCGTCGGAGGAGGGCATACGCTGCCCTCTTCCGGCCCCCCTAACTGGGTCCAGGGGCGGCGGACTTGGGGCTGTCCGTCGCCCCCCATTCATCCGGACCCGAGGTGGCGGCGCGTGGTGTTCCCGTGCGCCCCTCTTTGACGTAGCGAGGGGAGTCAAACACCTCACTCCCCTCGCCGACGCGAGGTGGCCCGCAGAGGCGGGCCGGCACCAGCCGGGGATTGCGGATGTCGCATACGTTCCCGTGATCCCCGGCGTAGGTGGGAGATGGAACACCGGGGTGGTTTTAGTCAGTAAGAGTCTGACAGACCCCTCCACCCGCCCCAGGGTGGAGGATTTCCATGAGGATTTCCCCCCGAGATCAAAAAAAAAAAAAAAAAAAAAAAAAAAAAAAAAAAAAAAAAAAAAAAAGTGTAGCTGTTGCAATGTACAGAGAATGCTGCTGCCCATTCTCTGGTGTTGGTGTTGTTCTGTAGGTCGATTCTGCAAACATTTCAAAGTGAAGGCTTGGGTGAAGTGATCACGAGGTGAACTGTCAATCCATGTAATCACGATGGAATCACAGCTCACTCCCTGATCACCTGACATTATGATTGTATGGATTGACAGCTCACCGACGCGAAACGCGACGCGACGTGCTTACAGAATCGACCGGCTTCATGGTGTCGGACGTAGAAGGTAGGTACAGCCAGTGAAAAATTGCGATAAGCATCTAGAATAGTCGTCAACACCTTAAAACAACAAAAATCACTGCATAGCTTTGGCCACAAAAACCAACATTACCTCTGGTAATGCTGTGGATTTTAGCAATCTCAGAGATCCACAGAATATAACCTCTGATAACTTTGCAGTTACAAGAGGTTAGTAAACCTATACTATACAGCTAATTCTGTTTTTTAAATACAGTTGTTTATATTAAGAAGATTAAAAAAACATGGTAGAAAATATATTTAGATATCCGATCTGATAACTTCCTCCTTTTTTGAAGTCGACTGCGTGAAAACATATATACTTTTTGGGCTAATGAACATTTGAACAATAATAAATTGGTAGTGACATGTTCTAGGGCGTATGATAAATATACCGTTGATACGCTGAATTATTTACTCTGTGTCAATACTCCACGTATTACAATCGGTACGACCAAGTTTTATAGGTGCCACCTTTACGATTCTCGCTGAAAATAACTTCAGACGTTTTCCAAGATCAGTCTCCTGGATTGGACAATACTGTTGTAGTGTCCTAGCATTATGGTTAGATAGCAGTATTATGATTTAGTAAACTTAAGTTGACTGAAATATCAGTTGCATGGTGTTTTTGCATGGTGTGCCAGAGCCTGCAGGGTTGTGGAATTTGTTCGAAAGAGTCACCGCGGCCCTGGAACGCAAAGGGCTTTAGAAGGAACACGGATGGGTTTTAGTCAGTAAGAGTCTGAAACGCCCTTCCGTTCTACCCAGAGCGGAAGAAGTCATTTGATGATTCCCCATCCTTAAAAAAAAAAGCAGGTGTTTTTTACTTTCTCAGAAGACTCGACAGAGATTCGTGGCTAAATATAAACAACCGCAAGGGACAATCTTCGAGTTTAAGTTACGGTTGCTGAGATGGTATCGACCTGATACATTATATGCATTTGTCACCCATTGATGGACCGACCGAGGATACCGATGCTTACCGAGGTTCCCTCCGAGCCGTTGGTCCCAGTTGTCATTTGAACATTATTTAAAAGTTATTTCAGGTAGTCAGAAGCCAGAAAATATGAAAACAGTTAAGTCCTACAGCTGGTACTAGGATAGAAGCAGGGAAACTCCGGTGACAATAGAAAGTGGATTGTATTAAAATATAAGCAACGTGAGCAAACGGTCAATCAACCGGATGAATTTAAGGTTTTAAAGAAAGAGTGTGTGCTTCGTATGGAGGATGACGCAGTGTCGTGTATGGTCAGTGCCGGTGCGCGCTCGCAGCTTGAGCGAACGCTGCTACCGCCCGTAGACGCCCGGCGCGCAATGATGTTTCCAACACCAGTCTTGCTAAAGGGGTCAAATTACTCAGTTACTGTGCTGTGGAGATCAGATAGGCAGTCGTACTCGTCAGCTGCATCCGGAAGCCGAGCCCAACATAGTTTGGAAAAGGCTAGGCAGATAAATTAATGATTTCTACATTCTAGATTAATTTTTAGTGTTTCTTTTCTGGTTGGTTTAGCCGCTATAAACGTAAAAATGAAACTGTCAAAAAACCTTTTGATTTTCTTGCTAAAGTAAATATTCTTTTACTTATTATATCATATCGTTACTGCTGAATTTTACTAAAACAGTTTATTACAAACACAGCAAAAATTTGAATAAAATTTTATATAATTCAACATTGTATTTCAAACGCGGGCTGCATGAAACATGACAGTCAATTACAGTTTGCAGTTTTATAAATCCCCGAGTACAACTGTGTAATAATTTCGACTATCAGCATTTTGACTATAGCGTAAGTCAGGGAAAATTAGCTTGCTGCATTGTGCCGGAAATATTTGGCTGGCAGCACCAGACTAAGTAATGGATTCTGTTTTGAAGCAGTGAAAGATTTTAGACCTTTATGTGGTATAGCCGTAGCAAAAATATAATTTAAGTTAAGCAGTTTTTATTTTTTATCTCAATAGGGTACTTTCAGTAGTGAAAAATAAATGATAAAATTGATGTAGAAATAATTATGCTTAAATATTAACTTATTAACTTGTTGGTAGTTATATTTTTGAGCCGTTTGGGGTCTTGGGGTCCGAGTACACAAAACTTGTTTAAAGATCTCTCAAGACGCTTAGTTGACACTTCACGTGACCCAAGGGCTGGCTTTTACCTTGGTCAATGAATAAGCATTGCCATACAACGTGGCAATGCCGGCAGTCTTTTGAGATGAATTTTTTACGCCATATTTTAGGGTTACTTTAGTTAGGAGTTTTTATTTTTATTTCTGGTGTATATAGTTAGTTAAGTATTTATGGAATAAAATAACATTGTAACATTGTAAAGAGATTAAATAATTTATTATATTAAAATTAAAAGTCAAAAATTTATATATATACTACATATATATTATATAAAGGCAAATTCTCTAAACAGCTATCATTAGTGTATGGATTAATGTTGAATGAATGCCGGTCGTCCACGACTGTTTTGTTTACATACCAGTATGACGTCACCAAAATGGCAGACACCGTTTTTGGCGGGAATAAAAAAAGTTTAACATTTAATGCAATTTTATGGTAAGAAAGCGTGTTTTGTTTTACCGAAATATTTTTTGTGACTTTTTCAAAGTAATTCAAAATGTTGATTTCCAAATGTTACAGGCACTTTGTGTTAATAAATTCACCTTTGTTCTCAAAACTTGTGAATAAACCGGTATGTTCATGAAATATAATTCGAGGACAGGTGTTATCTATCAGTCCGTACTGTGTCCACTTGGTGTCCGATCAGATAGGAGATTTGTATCCTAGCATTTTGAACATCATAGGGTTTGGTCTAAGAAAAGGCCGTCGCCCCAACCGCCGCTACAGGAGGAGACGCCCCGGGCGTCGGGAGTCGCAGGGCGATCCCCGGCCACCGTAAGCGCGGACCTCGGACGGCGAGCGTTGGTTGGCCCGCTGTCCGATCACCACCAGGCGCATGTCGATGGCGCATTGTGTTTCACGCACGCCTCAAAGAGATGTCAGCATAGGAGACGGGGCCCGCTAGGGCCAGAGCCCGCCAGGGTTGCGGAATTTGTTCCAAAGAGTCACCGCGGCCCTGTAACGCAAAGGGCTTTAGAAGGAACAAGGATGGGTTTTAGTCAGTAAGAGTCTGACACGCCCTTCCGCTCCACCCAGAGTGGAAGAAGTCATTTGATGATTTCCCATCCACAAAAAAAGGGTTTGCTCTATAAATACTATCAAAACATGTTTACTTGAATTTAAATTCGAAAAAAAAAAAACATTTGGAACAAACTCAATGTCTTTTAAAAAAGTTAAAATTCCACTGCAGGGCTTGGAATTTTAACTAAATACTTTTTAGGGCCTTTTTGAGACAAATGATAGTTTTGGGATACTGTTTTCAGGTAAATTTTTGACCTTAAAAAATTGTGGATTACGGCCAAGTTTGAATTCGAATTTAGTTATAAAAATCAACTTAAAATACACAACGCTTAATTCAACATTCGACATGCAGGCAGTGGATTTAAATTTTCTCGAATTTTAATATATAGATATACAAGAATAATACAGGAAAAATATGTTGTTATTTGTGGTTCAATACCTCTATAGGGAAGTAAAAGTAAACAGTCGTGGCTAACAATAAAGTTTGCGGTCACAAATGTTACGGACAAAGTCCACACGATTTACTTGTAAATGAAAACCAACTGTTAATTAGCTATTCATTCCAAATGTGATGGGTCCTGTGGTTTGAGGTTTTATTATTTGGAGTATTATGATATGTTTTAATTATTGTCGGCGGAAGTCCAGACACCACATCAAGCCACAACTTTCTGTCAATTTTTCAAGGTTCGGAGGAGCTCGTGGCTAAAGAATAACAGCCGCACGGGTCGATCAAGGTTAAGCAACGCTTGCTAGGGTTGGTTTGTGGATGGGTGACCATTTTAACATTACAAGTTTCACGTCACGCACGTTAAGCCGTTGGTTTCGGCGGTCACTTGTAGATCTTTGGCAGTCGTTACGGAATATCAGAAGCCAGTAAATATGACTCCAGTCTTGCCAAGAACTACCGTGTTACCCAGTTAATAGGTTGTGGTGGTCTGGTAAGCAGCCGCTCCACGTACAATACTGGTATTGCTGAAAGCTGAATCTGGTTTGACTGGAAGCCGACCCTTATATAGCTGGGAAAAGGCTAGGCAGATGTTGATTTGGTTCAAGGTTGATTGGAAAAATTTGACAGATTCGGGAAGCTTGTAGTCTTGTGTAGTTCGCGAACGAACTAGTTCGTAAGAGCGCTCCCACATGCGACCTACGCGAACTAGGTACCAGATCTACGGCTCTTTAGCTCGTTAGTTCGTTCGATATGACCGACCTAATTGAGTGAGCGGGAGCGCGGAGCTGTCCGATCTCACTGATGCCGTGATGCGCTACTTACTTATCGTTCGGTTGTTCATCTGATCAGTGAATGTTTTGTGTTATTTAAATAACAAGACTGTGGCAAAGATTTTGCGCGGCTGGCGATATACAAGCTACTAATTACTTTTACATTTTTAAAATAAACACGTTCAAAACAAGTTATAAACACGTATGTTTTTTTAGTTTTTTTGTTTTATATTAAACTAATAAATCAATGAAAATACTATGAGTAAAACGTATATTAAGAACAAAATAACTACTTTAGTAAGTTTACAAACAGAAAATCGCGCGTAGTAGTAAAGAGCAAAGCTCGCGTACGATCTGCCGGTCTCAGCTCACTAGCTCAGTCAGTGAGTCAGCTCCTGTCGCGATTCACCGAGTCCCGGCTGGTGAACTAAAAGAGCGAACTAGTTCGCCAAGGAGCCGCGAACTAAAATGAGTGCTCCCGGTCTCGAACTACTATGCGCAAGTCTAGTAGCTTGATGTGCTGGCGTCTTACACAACTCTTTATAGAATATATTATTACCTACTCAACAATGCCATAATGAAGCTTAGAAGTATGTCATAATATTTTTAGTATCGAATTTGCTATCAGATGATATAAAAATTGATACATTGAAATCGGTACATTGTATATACTATCTTCGGCAATTTTGTTGACAGTTTCATTTCCATCCCTTAACTAAAATAATAATTCGAATTTGTTATCCGTTGCATAATAATTTATGAAAATGAGCCGTTTTCAGAATCTGCCATTTATAGAATGTGCCATTTATGGAATCAGCCACTTTCATTATGTGCCGTTTTTAGAATCTACCATTTTGAGAATATGCCTGTTTACAATCTACTATTTTGATAATGTGCCTTTTAGGAATATGCCATTTTGAGAATCTGCTTTTTTAGAATCTAGAATTTGGAAAATACGCCTTTTTAGAATCAACCATTTTGATAATGTGCCTTTTTAGAGATATGCCATTTTGAGATTCCGCCTTTTTTAGAATCGTCATTTTGATAATGAGCCCTTTTCAGAATCTACCCATTTTGATAATGTGCCGGTTTTAGCATCGACCATTTTGATAATGTGTCTTTTTTAGAATCCACCATTTTGATGATGTGCTGTTTTTAGAATCAGCCATTATGATTTTGAGCCGTTTAAGGAACCTGCCAATTTCAGAAATTGTAATTTTGAGAATAAATGCGATTTTTTTAATGACATTAACACAGCGAAGTATAAATAAAATATCAATTCAAAACTGACTTCATCTCAGTGACGTCCGATTGATGTTTAAGTTTGTGACAACTCAGATGACGTCTTTAATCCTAAAGTAGTAAACCTCTTTCACACTTCAACCAAAACCAATCAGAAAATCAAATAAGGAACCTAATTACGCCACAAGGTTCCCCAAATAAGATATTTATAGCGGTTTCCAACTAAACAGCCCCCATCTCACCGAATCGGTGGCCACTCGTGATATGAATGCGTTATCGTGTATCATGGTACGGGGTCCTGCTTTCAATTTAGCTTGGCCAGTTCGTGTCCATTAAAACGGTAATTTCGCCCATAAATATAGCCCGGCTAGCCACTGGGCTAATCGCACCGTCCAAAATGCGTTTTGTGGTCTTAAATATTAATAAGGACAGGATATATGGCGCGGTGTGCTGGCTCGATAGTTCCGTTTGGGATGGATAGTTTTATTATTGAGGACGAACTCTGTCTATAAAGGTCAGTTATCTTTTATGTCGAATTGTTTCGACTAGTTAAGTAACGGTGTTGTGTTCGTATCTTTATTGGAACGGTCGGAATCATAGCTCTCGAGGATACAAAAAAAAAATAGGGAATATGCATGCATTTTTTTTATTTGCAAAATAAAATACTTATTATCTCTAGTAAACAATTATGAAAGAATTTTTAAAATACCTTCATCAGCGATGAAGTTATTAAGCTTCAAAGTTGACAATTAGAAAGAGAAGTCCGATACCAACTGTGACGTCAAATACTATGTCGCCTATACAGCTGCCATACAAACGTTTTCGCGAGAGGGACAGATATATTAGTTTAAAATAGTTTAATCTCGTTTTATTTTTCGGTCAATTTCGATTCTATTTACTGTTATTATTATATTTTTGTATATTTCTAGATAAACTGTTTAGAAAATAAATATTTATTGCTGGTAAACGTCAGGGTGTTTTAAAAATTTATTTTGAAAAATAATAGCAACTTTCAAAATAAGTTGTTCCTGGCATATTTTATAGGTACGTATTTATTCTCTGGAACTCAGTCACCTACTCTTTAAACTTATCCAACAAACAAAAGAATCTTTTCAATACGTATTTCCGCATCCAAGTACCTGCAAAAAATCACAATGTACCTCTATCTTCACTTCTCAAAAGTAGGTTAAAGACATTTCACCGCGCCTCGGGGAAAGAGCCACAGCCTAAAAAATACTCATCGATTTTTTTAATGTTCAGACAGCGATGAATCGAAAATGTAAGAGATTAATTTATACTGTGTCGTTATGTATTAAGGGACAACCTCGTTATTTAGAACCCGATCAGATACCCGGGGGCTGTCGTAAATCATGGATAATGTATTTGACAGTAAAATATGCTTGAAATGATAGTATGTATTGTGTTTGACTTGGTAAATGGATAATACGTGTTTTGTAGATTGTGCATAGTAGGATTTTAATTGCGTCTTACCTACTATGATAAATGCGAAAATTTGGATGGAAGTTTTTTATTTCTCAATCTCGTCAGAACAGCTAAGTTGATATAAATGAAATTTGGCACAGATCTCAGTGCCATTTATATTTTTAAACTATCTGGATTAAATATCTTAATATATATTTTTTTGTGTACGTGTGTATGTCACTGAACTACTCCTAAACGGCTGGATCGATGTTGATGAAATTTTTTGTGTGTGTTTAAGGGGATTTGAGAATGGCTTAGATTCACAATTGGACCCGGTAGGTGGCGCTGCAATCAATTTCTCTAATTTTTGCTCAGACGCAAAGCAAACGTTCAGACAGGACAACGTCTATCGGGACCGCTAGTATTATGTGAATTCTTAATTTTATCCATCCTGAATCATAACAATCGGAGTTTTTTCTTAGGGAAAATGGCACATAGTTTTTCTTCGGGTTCCGAAGATATTAAGAATAGGTCAATGATCGGTATCGCCAAACCAAAACAACTACAGTTTGCTAGAATAAGCTTATTCATCTTAGTGTGAGCATCTTAAATGGGTATTGATTAGTTACAACTTTTAAGTAAGATTCAAGCAGTCATGTTTTGTTTATATCTATTAAAATAAATGAAGCACATCGTAGCCTTTTGTTTGACATACTTTTCACTTCAAAAAACGTGTGCCTGAGTACTAAAATGTTTACATAAATTCAGTCACACGTTTTTTGAAGTGAAAACTTCTTTAGCGACGTTGTGCACTTTTTGGGATGGGTAAAAAATGTTAAACTCGCGTCAGGACACGTGACCTGATCGAAAATTCGTAAGACGAAGTTCTGAAAGTTTAAATTTTTAATGTGTGTATGTCGTTTGTGTACGATAGCGAAATAAATGAACATTGTATATTACCACGTAAATTATAGTACTTTTATACTGATAATTAAAGCAATTCGTGCGAAATTATTCCCTAACCATTCCAAAATGTCAAAAATGCACAACGTTAATGTTCAAGTTTTCATTTCTGTCGGCACTCCCGGAGAGCAACCCGTTGTTTTTTTTCTCTTCCTTTGATCAATCGGCCTAGCCTTCATCCAGGCAGACCAGAAACCCTTCTGATCTACCCGAATTTAGCTGAATAGCGAATGACTGCCTATCTGACAATCCAGTAAATGGGTGTCACTCAGTTCCTGGGTTACCATAATACCCATACCGAAAGGGTTTTTTTCTTTTAAGGATGGGAAGTCATCAAATGACTTCTTTTGCTCTGGGTGGAGCGGAAGGGCGTGTCAGACTCTTACTGACTAAAACCCATCCGTGTTCCTTCTAAAGCCTTTACATTCCAGGGCCACGGTGACTCTTTCGAATAAATTCCGCAACCCTGGCAGGCTCTGGCCCTGGTGGGCCCCATCTCCTATGCTGACATCTCTTAAAGGCGCGCGTGGAACACAACGCGACATCGACCCGGGCCTGGTTGTGACCGGACAGCGAGCCACCCAACGCTCGCCATCCGCAGGCCCGCTGCAACGGTGGCCGGGGATCGCCCTGCGACTCCGGTACCGAAAGGGTTATCATCTCAGCATTTGCTGGGCTTTAGACACTCAGCGCTGGTTTTCAGTTGGCACCCCGCAGTGACACACGGACGTGGATAAATAAAATAAATACATACAATAATATTATAGAATACACAGATAAATTAAAGTTTTTTTTTATGTGTGCTACACTGTCCAGAGTAAATTTTTAAAGTACCTACGAATCTGCAATATGAAATAACGCGGGCCCCTCGACGCGAGGACGCAATCGAGTAGCTGCTATTGTCGTGAAGGAAATATAAAATATCGCCTTCCATAAAATATACCTATGTGTCAGTAAATTAACTTATTACCAACAGTCAAAGTTTTTCTTTCTCTTCTCTTCTGCCAAATAACCCTGTGACATTAAAACAAATAGTTACTGCTACTGGTTCTCAAAAGCGTTTACGTGTTTCGGTCCTCTATTCGAAGTACTTCCTCACACACTAAAAGTAGCAATAATTTTCACTTTGCAACTTTTTTTTCCATGATAAGCGGCCATATTTGGCTCCGTTTCATTCCTGGGCCATTTTTTATATCTGGAACGTGTCCAAAAACTATTAAAATAGTTTCGCGGGTAAGCATCGTTAATAGACGCATTGAACCTTATTAGACCATCATCGGAATTAATGTTGCCTCATTTATTTTTAGTTTTTTTTTTTAAACTTTTAAAAAATAATTAGCGTAAGTAGGCTACGCTAATTTTTTTTCAATTGTTTACTTGTTCAAAATTGGAATGGGTGAACTTAAAGGATAGGACTTTATCAATTTCAAAATAGGATAATAGAAATGACCGACGATTTTTAACCGACTTAAAAAAAGGAGGAGGTTCTCAATTCGCTTGTATTTTTAAAAAAATTATGAAGGAATGTTCGCATTTAGGTCTGTCGCAACCTGTGAAACGATTCCCCTTCATTTAGATGAGTAGTGGCCATTAATTGCAGCTAAGACGAGATTGTGATTGAAATTTTGAGAATTGGTCTTAAAATGTTGTTACAAACTCACCATACTCCACCGTCTACTTTGAGCCACAGATTTGACCCTTTATAGTTTATATCTTGAATCTATTACTCCACAGTAGAGGTCAATAGAAACTGGTCACATTATTAGAAATACCCGAAGGTACATACTTTATTATAAGCAACTAAGAGCTTTCGGTTGCCCTTCACGGTATCGGTTACCGATATTCAATTTTTGTGTATTAGCATAATAGGATATTTTATTATTTGTGTAGGTAATTCAATTTACCTTAATGTTGACCATCCTGGCCCTATGTAATATTATTTTGATGATCCCTTAAAATATTGTTGTATATAAAGCAATGATTTTAAATAGATCACATAATATGAGCACATATTAGTACTAGGTCATCATCACCTGCCTAGCCCTTTCTCAATTATTTTAGGGTTGCCTTCCAGTTACACCGGATTCAACTGAATACCAGTATTTTACGTGGAGCAGCTTCCTACCAGACCTCCACCCACAGCCCATTAAATGGGTATTTCTTGGTAAGACTGGTGTCAGATTTTCTGGCTTCTGATAATCCGTAACGACTGACAACCGGGACCAACCCGGGCTTGACGTGCTTTCCGAAGCAAGGAGGAATCTCGGTATGTTAAGATAGTGATCCATCCACACACGGACCTTGGCAAGCGTTGCTTAACTTTGAAGATCGATCCGTGCAGCTGTTATATTTTAGACACGAGCTCTTCAGCACATCTATGTATACTAGGTAAATCACGTTAATGATTCAACTAGTTACTGATTTCATGTTTTTTAAACCTATTCAGAATTTCAGAACCAAAACCTCTGCGGTACATAGACTAGATAAACCTCTATTTTTATTCGTGTCCTTCACCACTCACCAACATTTAAATCCCAAAACACAAATTGCTGTTAAAACGTATTCTTTAAACTTTTCTTAAAAAAAATAAACGAACATGCAAAATTTTGTTTCTGTGCCTTAATCGTTGATTAAGTATCATTAACACTGAACAAGCCTGCAAAACGAAGTCGTAAGTTTAGAGGAAGTGGTTCAAACTTTGGTTTCAAAAAATGAAGCGCTTTGAAGACTTTGACGAACTCAGCTAGTTAAAATTTTGAGATGATGTATCTCATGAACCGAGATAGCTGGTGATACACAGACAGACGGACAGTGGAGTCTTAGCAATAGGTCTTGGTATTTTTTTAATTTCTACCCATTTGGTGCGGAACCCTAAAAAGACCACTTGAACTAAAATGCAATCAAAAGAAATCAGGTACCAAACCTAGAGCTGTCAGCTCCAAAATTCCGTCCTTAAAAACTCAACGTAATCCAAAGCTCTTAGAAAAAACAAGTCCAAAAAGCGTTTGAATGTAAGTGGAGACGTCAATACTAACTCAGAAAGTTTTATCTGGACCGATCCAACTTCTTAATTAGCGTTGGACCGAGAACAAACGTTATCGAATCAGATTTGACGTGAAATAATTGGAGTTTTTGTGGTCCCCCCTTAGGATTGGAGGGAGGAATGTCGTTGTAACCGGTACTGGATTAATAGCTGGGTTTAATTACATCTGACGTTTTGTTTTTGACTCCACTTTTAATATTTATTAGAACTTTGATTTCAGTGTGTGCTGTGATTTTATTATTTACTAGCGGACGTCACGCGGTTTCACCCGTGTAGTTCCCGTTCCCGTGGGAGTACGGGGTAAAATATAGCCTATGTTACTCGCTGATATACATTATCAGCTATTCATTGCTGAAAGAATTTTTCTAATAGGTTAAGTTTATTCATTACATACAAAAATACAAATCTTTCCTCTTTATAATATTAGTATAGATTCCCTCTCAGTTTCACTTCATGGAACAAAAATGTGATTTGTTTACGTTGACATATTATTTCATTTGAATTACTTTCATAGGCATCGTCACATTAAGCGGTTCTGGATTTCTCACATCCAGCGGACTCTCCTCACGCGATCTTCGGTCAACCTTGAACTTACGGTACCTACTACTGATGATGGTGCTACTGACACTGGAGTTTCAGGAACTGTTGGCATGGTCCTTGTGGATCTTTTCTCTTCTGATTCTATTATACACGGTGAATTCGAAAACAGTGCAGAAATTTTACGTACAGCAAGATAATTAAAAATAAAAAGACGCGTGTTTTTTTTTGTTTACCCACGTTTTAAAAAAAAACAACCTAAGGTAATGTTATCATAGTGACCCTTTTCGATATAATAAACAAAATTCTATTATTTTTGTGAAATATGTTCTATTAATTGAGGAGCTCATGGCTAAATAATAACAGCCGCACGGGTCGATCTTCAAGGTTAAGCAACGCTTGCCGAGGTTGGTCTATGGATGGGTGACCATATTAACATACCGAGACTCCTCCATGCCTCGGAAAGCACGTCCACATTTGTGGATCTTTGGCAGTCTTTACGGATAGTCAGAAGCCAGAAATCTGACACCTGAGTACCGTGTTACCCAGTTAATGGGTTGTGGAGGTCTGGTAGGCAGCCGCTCCACGTAAAATACTGGTATTCAGCTGAACCCGGTTTGACTGGAAGCCGACTCCAATAATTAGGAAAAAGTTAGGCAGATGATGATGATGTTCTATTAACGATACTGATTGCTTGGAAGAAAAGTGCGCACTGTCTTCGAAATATAGTCCGGTTAAGCAGTAACCAGCCTTAGTGTGCTGAACTGCGAGTGGTCATCGTCAAAAAAAAAAAAAAAAAACTGTCTTCGAAGTAACCCTGTATAACAAACTTCGAACATACTAGTTATCTGATTGGGCTCATCGATGGAGTTAAAAGACGTAGTGGCTCCTAGAAGGCAATGGAAATCATGAAGAAAATATAGAAAAGACAAGAAAAAACCAAGAAAAGGAGTTTATTTGGGACAAGCAGAAAAAAATAAGTTAACAAAAGTTACGCAAGTTGGGAAGAAATGCGTCACATTC
Source organism: Mamestra brassicae (assembly GCA_905163435.1). Lineage (NCBI taxonomy): Eukaryota > Metazoa > Arthropoda > Insecta > Lepidoptera > Noctuidae > Mamestra > Mamestra brassicae. The sequence continues at coordinate 20,050,472 of LR990990.1, forward strand.
GCGCAAAATGGCCATCGCTCAGCTTAATGCTGGGACTCGTGTCCGCGACAGAGCAACAGCGCTGGTTTTCAATATGGAGGAATAAAACCTTACAAGGGCCACTAAGACCCGTCTCGTAAAAGCGCTCGTATTCCCCATATTCCTGTACGCCGCGAAGACGTGGACGCTACTAGAGATTGAAAGGCAGAAGATGGACGCCCTATAAATGAGATGTTGGAGTGGGATACTCGGAGTATCATGGACAGAATTCCGGAAAACTGCATCCATATTCAAAGAATTGAATATCAAACAGCACCTATCAGCCCAAGTACAAACTAGCATACTCAATTTATCGGACACGTCTCTAGGCGGGACAGTGACTCGAAGCAAATGCCTCGTTGTACAAGGCATAGTTGAAGGCACCAGGCCGTGCGGTAGATCACCCACGTGATGGAGTGACCAATGCAAGCCTGCTGTGGGCGGCCCATTGCATGAGTGTGCCAGGATGACCCCTAACAGACAAAAATCGCAAGAAATTGTGAAAAAGATCACAATTGCCCGGAACACAACATGATGACCACGACCGTTTTGACAAGAGCGTACTGACTGGTTCTGAAGAAGAAGAGGCTCATAGTGACCGTGTGAAAAAACTTTCGTCTTGAGACGAGAACGTACTGCAAAGCTTCCTGCCGGTCGATTCTGTAAGCATGTCGAAGTGAAGGCTTCGGTGAAGTGATCACGAGGTGAGTGTCAATCTATACAATCAAGATTTCACGTGATCACGGAGTGAGCTGTCATTCCACCTTGATTATATGGATTGACAGCTCATCTCATGTACAAATTCGACGGGCTGAATTCTACCCATTCGAAGCGTATTCGACTATTGGCCGCTTTTTCGAGTTTGGTAACGTTAGTTCTTCATTGGTTATTATCATAAGAACATGAGTAGGTACTGTTCTATTATTTTCATTCAATCTTGAAGTAAATCAAAGCCACAAAAAGTGTTATTCTAATGAATACAAATTCTTGTACAAACAACAACCCGAAATAGCTATCAACTAGAATACCTGTACATCCACCCGATTAATTTACTTTCCGGACCAGTTTATTAAAACCTCTTGTAAGCCTATAGACAAATTACACAGGGGTCATTTTATGCTGGTTTTTAATTCAAAATGAAGTTTTGTTGCGAACAAAAGGAATAGAGATGACATATAGCGATTTATGCGGGTTCGCTTTACCGGGACCCTTTGTGAAACTGTCATTGCGGTATTCAATGAAAAACTGCCTAGGATAGGGCGAGAACTTATTTTTTTCATTTCAAATTAATGATGTGGTGACAGAATCGGGAACGATAAAGATCTAGGGGGATTTACGCAATCAGTTTTGCTACGTCTACTTAGGCCACGTCTAAGTAAACTGTTGCGCGATTTTTTTTTTAAATGTAAACAAGCTCAAACTCAAAAAATAACGCAGTTACTCCATTTAAAGTTTTTTAACTCTCATGAAGTCGGCCATTAGATATTAAGGTATGTCACCGGAAATTTGCAGAATCCGTAAGATTTTAATAAATCTCTTTTAGATTTCTATTTCTTGATATATTATGAAAAATCGTTTTGTATGCATTAAATCCAATCCAAACAATAGTTTCGAATATATCCGTGCCTTTTTAAGAAAAAATTGTTAGCAATTTGAGGCGGTATTTTACAATTTTACGGCGTTTGCAATTTTCCGGTGACATGTACAGTCAACAAAACTATCTGGTATACAGGCAAAAATATTATTTTTTCTACTGCGCTGCTATTATTTATTTTTAATATGTGCATTATAACTTTATAAGCTTATGACATACTTACTAGTGTGGTGTACTCTGCTACTCACAACATTGTTTAAAAGTAGTTGCAATTTAGCTGCATGTAGGTATACCAAATAGCTTTGTTCACTGTACATTCAGTTGCATGTTTGTTTACATAACATTTCATCTATTACAAACATCTTGGTTTCACTATTCTTGTTGCATCTAAATGTGGTAACAATGTTACTTAATAAGAAAAAAAATCATGATAAAACAATTCAAAATATAAAAGCCGTTCACGAACATGACACGTCGTCGATCAGCAGCATTTAGCTGAACCATTTCAAGGGCACTAAATGACCACCACACGCGCCATGAACGAGAGATGAAATTGAGTTTAAAACCAGCATCGATTATTATGAGTAAGAGGTGTGCTATTCTAGTACATGCAATAAACAAACATACTCGCCTATATGCAAGAAAAACATATTACAGAGTAGAAATAAATCTAAAAGATGTCTAAGACAGATAAAATCATAAAACTCTTAACAGAAGACATGTTACAGAAAATTTTTGTCTTTTCTACAGACACGTCGAGACATGTCAATTCAAAGCACTTAAGGCTTGACGCTTTGGTATAAAAATACAAAATAAAAAATACTTTTCCAAGAATATTCAGCAGGAGTGTAACCTGGACTTTTATTGAATTGAACCAAGCCACGAGCAGTCGCAACCCAGTGGTAAGTGTCTCGAGTAATGAATTGTACGTCGTGGTTGTAATCTAAGCAACGATACTATATATTTTTTTTTTTTTTTTTTGACTGGCCTGTTGGTCGAGTGGTTAGTGACCCTGACTGTTAAACCGGAGGTCGTGGGTTCGATTCCCAACCAGGACAAGTCTTGTGATGAGCATGATCATTTGTTCTGTCATGTGTCTGGGTGTAATTTATCTATAATGTGTATGTATTAAGAAATATATTAGTATGTTAATCAGTTGTCTGGTTGCCATAGCACAGGCTCTGCCTAGTTTGGGATCGGATGACCGTGTGCGTTGTAAAAAAAAAAATAATAACAAAAAACAAAAAAAAAAACAATTATTTCATAATAAAATATCGTGGTGATATTTTCCTCTTTACTGTGTTTTGTTTTTGTTACATGTTGATACCTATCTTAAAGTCAAAAAAGCTTTTTGAATACCAACAGACAGCAGACACAATGCAAATAAAACATAAATATTCTATTTAAATCGATAGCAATACCTTATTTATAAATACCAAACAAAGTTCGTGGAACCATTTCATCACAAGCCATTGTAACAAAGGCACAACATATTATATTTCTATAGTGATGAAAAATCTATAGTGATCCTTCAAACAATTTCATCTGTTACCCTTTAGACGAAATTGCAAATACAATAACTTAGAGCAGTGGGAACAAATAATATATTTCATGACCTCATCGGGCAGTGTTACCAACAGAAAACTCGAGGATATTTTAACATCCTTTTACATCCTGCTTTGTACTTATAACACAAAGAGATTTTAATCCATTACACGCTTCATGTTATCATCATCTAGACGAGTATGCGTTTGTAGAGAGAAAAATTTTGTGGGGCTATAAAGTGAGTGGCTAGTTTACACGTTTTGAGTAAAACGAATATATTCTGACGGCCACTGTTCACAATTAGGTACGTGTTTTCTTTTGCGCTAAAGACCACAACATGACGTACAACCCAGATAAGTCAGTGTACATGGTTTTTGAAAGCCCGAACAACTGGTCCGTTTTGCCGCCACTTCAACTCTACGGCAAAGCGCTGTTACAGGTCGACAGCGTGAAATACTTGGGTCACGTAATAACAGCCAACCTGTCCAATCACGCTAATATAGATAGGCAGAGACGAGCCATCTCGGTGCGTGGGAACATGCTAGCGAGGCGGTTTAGCGGCTGTAGTGACGCTGTGAAATCGCAGCTCTTCAGTAGTTACTGCACAAGCGTCTACACAGTCGAGTTGTGGGCTAACTATACCAAAGCTGCACTCAGCGACATGCGAGTGCAATACAATGACGCGTGGCGTGCCATGTTCCGGCTGCCTGGTGGTGCAGCGCGAGCGCCATGTTCTGCGAGGGCCGCACGCCCGGCTGGCCGGCCCTGCTGAGGAGCCGCTCGGCTAAACAGTTTCATTTCATTTCATTTCAATAACGTATCTACCTTTAACCAACTGTCAAATTAGCTACCAACAGTAGCTGAGACGTCATTTTTGCCTTGCAAACATGGTAATTGGGTCTTGAGGTGGTCCTATACAAGTCCAACCATCGGGGTCCCAAGTAACGGGAGGAGGGTTCACATCGGCGTATATAATTGGATAGACACTAGGCGGCGTTCGGAAAGTTGCGTGGAGATACCACGCAACATTCCGAACATCGCTTAGCTCTCGTCTTACATACCATAGTGTCTCAAGATGAAAGTCTACGACCAGTGCGTGTTGCCAGTGATGACATATGGAACTGAAACGTGGTCGCTCACAATGGGTCTCATTAGAAGGTTTAAAGTGTCACCCTAACAGCAATGGAGAGAGCAATGCTCGGAGTTTCCTTGCGTGATCGAATCAGGAATAACGATATCCGCAAGAGAACCAAGGTTACCGACATAGCCCGAAGGATTGCCAAACTGAAGTGGCAGTGACATATTGCTCGCAGAACACATGGTCGATGGGGCCAAAAAATTCTGGAGTGGCGACCGCGTACCGGAAGACATAGCGTTGGAAGGCCTCCGACAAGGTGGACCGATGACCTGGTGAGGGTCGCGGGTAGCCGATGGACGCAAGACGCACAGGACCGGTTGTTGTGGCGACACTTGGGGTATAAAATGTCGAGCCGTGGACGTCTTTCGGCTGATATGATGATGATGATGATGAACTAAGGTAATAAAACCAACGCTTTCTAAGCGTTGGTTTTAGTTCTGAGACCTCTACAATTGTGATACAGATTGAGAAAGCTTTTATTTTCACTAGTCAATTGCAGCTGTTATTGTTATTGGCTAAGTAACAACAGCCGCACGGGTCGATCTTCAAGGTTAAGCAACGCTTGCCGGGGTTGGTCTGTGGATGGGTGACCATCTTAACATATCGAGACTCTTCCGTGCCTCAGAAAGTACGTTAAGCCGTCGGTCCCGGCTGTTATTTATAGACCTATGGCAGTCGTTACGGATAGTCAGAAGCCAGAAAATCTGACATCAGTCTAACCAAGGAGTACCGTGTTACCCAGTTAATGGGTTGTGGAGGTCTGTTAGGCAGCCGCTCTTTAAAGGTATGCGGAACCGAGAGTAAAGTCCCGCATACCTCCACCGAAAAGGGGAGGATCCTCCGAACCAGACGGTTGTTGTGTCTGGTGGGCAACTGCCCGATAGTTGATATTCGGCCTGTTGTATGTGTTTAAATCGCACGGAGAACTTTGCTTGCGCGTGCAGGATTTAGATGTTAGTTTGTCGTAGATGGCGCTGAGGTTCTTTTTGCTGTCGTACAAATTTTCTTTCTTAGTTTTTCATGTGGTGACATTGATGCCGCTACAGCTCCACGTAAAATACTGGTATTCAGCTGAATCCGGTTTGACTGGAAGCCAACCCAAATTTAATTGGGAAAAGGCTAGGCAGATGATGATTTAATGTTAGTGTTATTTCGCGCCGTTCATTGCACAGTAACCATCTCGGCTGTCTTCAGTATCGCTTGCCTACGGGCCACAACGTTAGGGAACGGTGCATTATTGAATTAATTTTATTTACTTTGAAGGACTAACCAAGTCCAAAATTATCTTTGTTTATTTCTACGACGTTAGAATTGTTTATTTTTTGTCCTAAAATAACAAATTTTTGGTTAGCCTTAGCCATAATAAACTAGGGGTAGGGGGGGATGGTGTATTTTGATAGTAAATTACATGCTGGTTTAATGACCGGAATTTACGCTACTTGGGGTTTTCTCTGAATTAAAGTTTCTAGATAGGTAAGCAACATTTTTAAATACATTTTATTGAATAATATTAATATTAAAGAAAAGGGAGTTAGTGATAGCGTGACGGCTGACAGGACAAAAGGGAAGAAAAAACGTGTTGCGCCGATCACAAGTACAATTTTGTTGAAATGTATTCAAAGCGCAATAATTAATTTGCAATTTCTTAAATCCCGGGATAGAATCGTCATGTTTTCCGGGATTTTAGAGGAGGTATTATCAACTCACTATTACTTACTTCCACGAACATTAGGTAAATATAGTCCACCTATTCCGATCTCTGCTTATAATGTATGATCCGAACAAGATCAATATACATATATATTCTAGAAAGATTTCAGAGTAAGACAACAAGCAACAGTTACTCGAGGATTTAAACATCAACACCGTCAGAGAAAATATTGCTGGAAAAGTGAAAGCTATCAGAAGACTAACTCAGGTCAATAGGGGTTCATTTCATGTTAGACTGGCAGTTTGAGTTCTTTATGCGGCCTACCCAAATGTCCTTACTTTGGTATTGCTCGTCAAATCGTTGAGCTCCTTAAAGTTTTAAGTTTACACGGTAACTGACAAATGTTTGCACTGTCTGGACAGGCCCACTCAAATCTGCGTGGTACTTTCCTTAAAAGACCACTTCAGACATTAACCTACATGGTTCTCATATGATTTGACCAGTACGATTGTATGGACTTTAAAAGAGACTGACCTCTGAGTTTGTTTCGGTGTTTTTTCTCACGGTAGCCAGCTAGGAAACACCGGCCTTATCTAGATTAAAAATGACCAAAAAAGATTGACGTGTAAAAGTGTTATGTTTAACCTACTTACAGAATAAATATAATTTATCAATGAACTGGCATCAAAACTAGTAGTACAAAAGCGTCACACACTTCCAATTGAAACAGCATCGCGTTCCTACGCTTGCTGCAAGATTTGATCACGCTAGTTGAAAGGACTCCAAAAAAATTCCTTCTGCTAATAAACCACAGAACGTGAAACCACAACTGTGTGGCTTGTTTGGCAATGGCTTTTGTTATTAACACAAATCGCCAATTTACTGGATTAAATAACTTAAAAGTACAAGAACTGGTCTCCCATACTGGTATTGGATTAGATACATATCAAAAAGGGGGTCAGCAGCATACATTGAAATTATTTCATCAAAATATTCAAGGTATCTCTTCCAAAATATTAGAAATAGAAATGTTTTTAGAGAAAACAATGTTTGACATTGTATGTTTTAGTGAACATTGGTTGAAAGATTACCAGATGCAAATTACTTATGAAAATTACAGTGTAGGCAGTTGCTTTAACCGCAAATCTATGTTGCGCGGTGGTTCCTTCATCTTAGTGAAAAAATGCTTAAAATTTAAGCAACGTAATGACATTGTCAGCTTGTCAGTGGAACATTGTATTGAACTGTCCTGTGTTGAGCTGGATAAGCATGTTATAGTGTGCGTGTACAGACCCCCAAACCCTCAAAACTTTACTTTATTTGAGTCAACTATGGAAGATATCCTTGCGAAACTTGCAGCAGGTAACAAATCCGCGATTATTTGCGGAGATTTTAATATTAATATTTTAGAAAATAATTTAAATAGCAGCAGATTTTTAAGTCTTTTTAAATCATTTAATTTGTCTAATGTTTTTACTGAACCTACTAGGGTAACACCAACTTCTTCAACCTGTATCGATAATGTATTCTGCGATTGTGATTATTTAGATAAAGCCATAGTTAATTACCTTCCGTCGGATCATAGCGGACAATTGGTAACATTTAAGTTTAAAGTAGCCTTGCAAAAAATTCAAATACAATATAGGCCAATTACAACAGGCAAACTAGCTAGATTCAATGTTACCTTACAAAATAAGTTGAATGTTCTAAGCCATAATAGTGAGGACGCAAATAAGTTTTATGATAATTTCTTTTCAGTAGTACTAAAGGAATTCAATACAACTTTTGAAAAGAAGTCTAAAAATACTTCCCCTAAGTTTATATTTAGTGACTGGGCGACTAAAGGTATTAGGATAAGTAGGGAAAGACTATATGAGTTATATGGCCTTAAGCCTTTCATTAACACAGAAACCTTTAGTATGTATGTAAACAAATATTCTAAAGTTTTCAGAAATACTTGCAAAGTAGCTAAAGCCTACAGGGCTTTAGCTACTTTGCAAGTATTTCTGAAAACTTTATTCAACATTATTCATTAGCAATAAGATCAAATCGGCAGATAATAAAATTAAGACAGTTTGGAAAGTTATCAATAATGAAACAAGTAGGAATAAAGTACGAAACACTGTTTTTTTACTGGAGACTGCACATGGTGCCATAAGCTCTAATTTAGAAGTAGCTCAAGAATTTGTAAATTTTTTCACCGAAATACCATCAAGAACTACTGAAGCTTTAAATTCTTCACCCGAGGTATCATTTAATTTATTAAGAGCAAACGTTCCAGGTTGTACGGTTGAATTCCAATTCAAACAAATCAACCCTATGACGGTTATAAAAGCTTTCCGGCAAATCAAAATCAAATTGACCGAAGACTTATGGGGAATGTCTGTCAAAGTGTGCACGTCCATAATTGAGACCATAGCACCATACTTGGCTTTAATATTCAATTTATGTGTAGACCAAGGAGTCTTTCCGGATATAATGAAATATAGTAAGGTTATACCACTTTTTAAATCCGGTGACAGTAAAGATGCTAATAATTATAGACCTGTATCCGTATTGCCGGTTTTCAGCAAGGTATTTGAAAAAGTGATGCTCAATCAAATGCTCATTCATTTTAACATCAATAAAATCTTACACGATCAACAGTATGGGTTTACCAAAGGTCGTTGTACGACTGACGCTGGTGTCACGTTGTTAAAACACATATATACAGCGTGGGAAGAGGCGCAAGATGCCATAGGAATCTTTTGTGACCTCTTCAAGGCATTTGATTGCGTAAATCACGAAACCTTGCTCCTAAAACTAAAACATTACGGACTAGGTAATCTTGCTCTCAGTTTAGTGAAGTCGTACTTAAATGAAAGACAGCAGCAAGTTCAAATAAACGGTGTTAATTCAAGGGGTTTAAAAGTCAAAATGGGGGTACCACAAGGCTCAATATTGGGTCCTTTCCTCTTTTTAGTGTATATTAATGATTTACTCCATCTTTTAAAAAATCAACCAAAGATGGTGTTATTTGCTGACGATACGTCCTTAATTTTTAAGATAAATAGACGTTCTACAAGTCTTGACGACGTAAATAATGCGCTACAGCAGGTCCAAAATTGGTTCACTGCGAATAATTTAGTATTAAATGGGAAAAAAACTAAGTGCATCACATTTGCCTTACCGAATGTCAAAAGTAATACTTGCGACATAGTATTGGACAAAGAGAAACTTGAATTCGTCGAAGACACGGTTTTCCTAGGGATCACGCTTGACTCAAAGCTACAATGGGGTCCTCATTTAACATCTCTTGCAGGACGGCTAAGTTCAGCAGCATATGCTGTCAGAAAAATCCGTCAATTTACTGATATAGATACCGCGAGGCTGGTTTATTTTAGTTACTTTCATAGTATAATGTCTTACGGTATCTTATTATGGGGACGAGCTGCAGACATCGAGTCTATATTTATTCTGCAGAAAAGAGCCATCAGAGCCATATACCATCTTGGTCGGCGCGATTCCCTAAGGGAACTGTTTAAGGATATTAACATCATGACGGTACCTTGTCAATACATATACGAAAACATTATGTATGTTCGGAAAAATATTCATCTTTTTAATAAGATTAGTGATAGGCATAATTTTAATACTAGAAATAGGAATAAATTAGATCAACCCCGATTCAGATTGGCTAAAGTACACACTTCTTTTATGGGATATTGTATTAAGTTTTATAATAAAATACCACGTGAGATTCTCGAACTGAATGAGAAAAAATTTAAAACATGCATAAAACGCACTCTATGTAGACAGGCATATTATAAACTGGAAGATTATATCCTTGATAAAAATGCTTGGCTAAATGCCGGTCCTGCTCCACAGCCTCAGCCGCTTGGTTCCACTAGTTAGGTTTTATATTTGGAAGAGATGCTCACCCTCTTTTATGTCTAATAATAATACTATTCCGCATAATCTTATATTATGTTTGGAATAAACTTTTCTTTTTCTGTATTTTCAGATTGATATTCATAGTTTTATATAATTTAGAAGCAATTTTTATTTCAAGTTCTGTAAATGTGAGAACCCTGGACCATTATGTTAATAGATAGTTTCCTTGTTTGACATGAAATAGCAGGGGCAGTTGAGGGTGTGTCATGCTCACTCCAATGTCTCGCTGATGGTGGCGCGTGTATCGGATCATTCAGTTCCCTTCAAAATGGTTGAGCTGAATGGTGCTGATGCACGCGTCATGTTCGTGAACGGGCGCCGTCAGTGGAGACTGGTCATCCCTTGGTTGCCACTGCCTCATTTTAATATTTCATACTATAAATTGTTTTTTTTTTTCTTTCTTTACATTGTTCTCATATATAGAAGCAACAAAGTTTATGTAACCAGGATTTTTGTAAACATAAAATTATTTAAAAGAGTGTCCGTGGAGTTTCTTGCACGTTCTTCTCCATAGAGATCTACGCTTGCGAACGTGCAAATAGCTACATGTTTTTGACGGACTGACTTTGACAATTCAAAAGTACCTGATAATGGTTTATTTGAAATAAATGCTTTGACTTTGACTTTGACTTTGACTTTGACTTTGGTATAGTTGATGTTCAAAATATTTTTGACGAACCATAAAGCGAGATATTAATAATAATAATATAATATATCTTGGGACATCTTACACACGGTCATCCGATCTCAAACTAGGCAGAGCCTGTGCTATGGCAACCAGACAACTGATAAACATACTTATATATTTCTAAATACATACATATTATAGTCAAATTACACCCAGACACAGAACAAATGATCATGCTCATCACACAAAGATTTGTCCTGGGTAGGAATCGAACCCACGACCTCCGGTTTAGCAGTCAGGGTCACTAACCACTCGACCAACAGGCCAGTACAATAAAACACAAAAAATAAAATGGAAAAGCAAGTAAAACCACGCGACAGGCACATGCTTCAGTCCGCTATCAGTTGCGAATGGCACATATACAGTGATCGATGAAATTGGGAAATATTTCATTTTCATACACCGAGCTGTTTTCGTTACGTCACGCGTTCAATTTGTACATTTTTGGGGTACCGCAACACGTTAAAGAAAACGATCATGGTTTTAATTTTCTCACAAAAGATCATGAAGAAATAGTAAAGTAAAGTAAGTTTCTGATTAGAAATATCAGCATTAAAAGTTATTAAATTCTACAAAACGATATATTTAATGTGACATCTTAGTTGGTTGGTTCGTTTATCGTCAAAACAGGAAATCTTTACGGGCATTGACTTCCAGGAAACATAAAAGGATGAATAGTAAATTCGATTTTTTACTACTTTAGTCACTGATGCACTTAAATAGCTAATTATTACAAGGATAATGATTTATGATAAAGAGCCAATAACAACTGCAACCGCTGTCAAAACAATGCCATAAATCCGTGACGTTTGCCCGCCATGACAGACACAACTCCTGTAATTCGGAGACCTCTCGTATGACTTTCATTAAATAATCGTTGTTATGTAAATAAATGTTGAATTTGTTACATGAATGAATTTAATGCAATAATGGTACTTTGTGCTAAATGTCAAAAACATTATAATAAAGAGGTTTCCCTCACCATTTTAAATAAGTACAAAATAAAAAAAAATAATTTTCGAGTATTTCGCTGAAAATTTCATTCAAACAACTACAAAATTGAAAACTAACAAACAATGACTTTGTGAAAGGCAAATAAACTCATTTTCGAATTTAAACCTGGCTTTGTAAGGATATATGCACAATGCAATCAAAATACTAGGTAATTTCAGAACTGCGGAACCCGAGTATCATGTGTGTGTTTGTATATTTTTGCCAATTTAACGTTTGTTTGTGTCCGCCTCATATTTGTACAGCTGGTTTTACTCATAACGTTACCAAGGAAATTAAGTTTGCCAAACAATATTGTTGGAGTCTCAAATTTTTCAAAATGATTTCGATATGGGCAATTCCCATAATTTTTGGGAACGTTCACGTACATATGTATATCGTAGTTGCAAACCGTCAATGGCACCTCTAATTTCCCTGCACTTTGAAACGTTTTTGACATTGATTTGATTGATACTGACATGTTTTTTTAAGTTTTTTTTTTTTAACTCGCTCCACCCAGAGCGGAAGACTCTGGGTGGAGCGGAAGGGCGTGTCAAACTCTCACTGACTAAAACCCATTCGTGTTCCTTCTAAAGGCCGTTGCGTTCCAGGGCCACGGTGACTCTTTCAAACAAATTCCGCAAACTGATATGATATTGCGACTTCAATTTGAACTTTTTTAGTACCCGAATAAGGCTTCAGGTACGCACGCTATTTTTCACTCGTCACTCTGACATCTACGAAACAAGTTACTGAGTGACGTAAGTTTTACGGTTCAAGTGAAGCGGTTATGGAATGCCTTGCCCGGGTCGGTAAGGTGTGTTCAATCTTTGTCAACTTTTCAAACAGTAAATAATCACTACTAATCTTTAATCGTTTTTATTTGGGTTCATAATTATTATTGTGTATATGTATTTATCTATTATGTATTTATTGTAAATATAAATCGTACATCTTAGACTACTTACAGTACTGTCTTTCCTTTTTTCTGTAAAATCCATTTAAAAGTTGTCTTGAAAGGATCACTTTTAGCGATAAGGCCGCCCATTGTGTCACCATGTTTTCTTCATTTATCTTTACTGTAACTTACATGGTGTCATAATAAAGAGTATTCTATGCTATTCTATTCTGAGTATGGCTTCGGGCTTCGGACTGTCCTGAATGTCAATAGTCTACGAATACAACTAGACAACCGGGACTAACGGCTTAACTCACCTCCCGATGCATAAAGAGGTATCGGTATGTCAAGAATGGTTTTCGATCCACGATCCTTACTTGCCAAGCGGAGCTTAATATTTGATTGACCCGTGTAATTTGACTGGACCAGCTGTGTTATTAAACTTCTAAATATATTACTGCCATTTGTTTTAAGAATCATATCGACAAATCGATAGATCCCTCAAAGTATTTCAAGGGAACAAAAACACTCACAAAGTTGATCGAAGTAATTCATCGCGTATCGGGAAATAAAACTCTCAGATTGGGCTCGTAACACTCCAAACATATATAATGCACACAAGGAATTCAGTTTCCTTATATTTTAGTTATGGTGGTTGTTGATTTCGGTGGAATAAGACCAAAAAATATTTTTTTTGGATAAAAGAGGGTCATCATACTAGTTTTTGTATTGAAGATAAGATCTGAGGGCCAATTTCACAAATTCTAAGCAACGTTCGTATTTTCATGACAGTCGCCATAATGTCAAAAAAGCCTCAATTTCCATACGTTTTTGACAGATTGCGACTTATTAATGTGAACGTTGCTTAAAAGTTACTAGAATCGGCACTAGTGTCAAACCCTACTTTGACGCTTAACTGTCAGGTTCATTAGATGTCATTATCGTCAGGTCCACGTGGACATTCTGTGCGAATCGGATCCAGCAGGTACTCCCAGTCTTCACCAGCTCGTTGGTCCACCTTGCGGAATTTATTCCAACGCTGCATCTTCATGAACATTTCGAAAATTAAGTAACTAAGTACTATCATCCGTCAGCGGCTTCGCCCGGCTGAAACTAGAAAATTATCCCAAGGGAACAAACTCCGGAAGTTAAAAGAATCCTATGTCCTATTCTAGGTTATATAATAATATCTATATAAATAAAAATAAAGCGCAATTTCTCCGAGTCACGCTAGAACTTGAGAACGGCTTGACAATTTGGCTAATTCTAAAAAAAAAATAGGTAGGTAGGGTAAGTAGCTAGGTAGGGTAACGTAGGTATGTAGGTAGGGTAGGAAAGTAGGGTAAGGTAGGTATGTAGGGTAGGTAGATAGAGTAGGTAGAGTAGGGTAGGTAACGGTTGACGGGAGGTGACGGGAGCGAAGTCACGGGCACAGCTTTGTAATATAATATATTAAGATTTATTTAAGACATGTTCTATTGTTGTACCCAATTTCATTCAAACTGTTCAGCAATTTAGCTGTAAAGAGGTAACTAACAAACAAACACACAAACTCACTTTTGCATTTATAATATTAAAATAAGGATTTCGATTAAAAGACAAATGCTAGTCATATTTTATTATGACCTAAACAGAATCAAAATGCCGTTAACCGACTCAGCATTTACCTCAATAAAAGCCTTTGGAGAACATGTATTCAAGGAAAACAAAATAAATTGCAGTACGGTTGGTGAAATAAGCCATTATTTTGTTTTCTCTTATAAGTTATCCAATGTCTTGTTGCATAGTAATAATATTGTTTGCAGTCTCCATTTACCGAAAAGGAGTTTTCTGTCCAAAGGTAATATATTTTTCCGTTTACTGTATTGCAGCTTCATTTCTCGGAAAACATGCGTTTTGTTGGACTATGTTTGAATTTGCCGCAAGGTTTACCAAACGATTCTTTGAATGTAACAAAATGGTTTGAATTATCACTATTGCTTAGAAAACATGCGGAAAAGCTCGGGGCTAAATAATAAAGCCGCATTGGGTTCGAGATTAAGCTACGTTTGCCGTTCGTCTAGATTAAGATGAGTAACCATCTATAACATACCGAGTTAAGTACGTTAAGCCGTTGGTCTCGGCTGTCATTTGAACATCTTTGAAAGTCGAAGCCAGAAAATTGGATACCAGTCTTTCCAAGGGGTATCGCATTATCCAGTTTATGGAGTTCAAATCGCTCCATGGTATTCACCTGCAACTGGTGAGACTGGCCGTCCACAATGCGGGCAGTGCATAGAAGTTGACCGTGGTAATTCTTAAGCCGTAGGCCACGTCCAGCAGCTTTTGACTGAAATAAAAATATTTAGAGCAGCGCCTCACTACCTCAAATCACTACACAATATTCATGCAGTTTACGAATCCGCACATCCTACGAAACATAAAATCCGCAGAGATAAGTTGTTGCTTTAAAATTGCTGTTTAAACCCACCTTTTTATTTCATCTAAGGACTTGTTTGCTTTGCTCATAGTCCTTATTTTCTAAACCGTAAGGCTGCTTGTCGTGTGGTTTGAAGTTATTAATACTACATTTGCAGAGTGTATTGTTACTGCGACTATTTACACTGTCCTCGAGATTGCTGCTCTTTTTTCGGTTGTTTGTTGCGAAAACGATATTAAAACGAGAACAAAACGATAAGTCAAGAAAAGTAGAAGTACAATATTTAAACAGGCACACTGACACAATCTATTTTACACTGAAAGGGTTAAGTGCCTCTTGATCCCAATAAATTTGTAGCTTAAGAGGGACAGTTCTCCTATTTTAAAGGACCGTTCGCATTTGAAAATGTTCAAAAACACCAATTTATTTTACCATATTTTGCCAAGTATTTGACATTGACTGTCGATTTAAATAGGTACGTGAATTGGCCTTAAGATCGTTCCTTACTTCAAGCTTCCGAGTGTGCAATATAGATAAATCTACAGACCTTAATAGGTCAGACTTTAAAAGGTCTGTAAATTTCACAATTATTACAAAAACCCGTGTTCACACACAGACACTCGGTATATACATCGATGGCATGCTATATGTATATAGTGACGTAGTCTGTTTTCACCTTAACAGTCATAATATCTCAAATCAAAGTCAAACACTTACTTCAAAATAATATTGGTAATAACTACAATGTGTATCAGAATAAACGCAATACCTCTTCTTAGCAACTTTTACTATGGGACCAAACCAAAATCGCGGAAAATAAATCAGCTGTTCAGTACATTTTGTCGAGTTATGCGCACATAAATGTATGGAGACGTTGAATTTTTTTTTCACGATTTCAGTGTTGATCCCATAGTGAAAGTTGTTCATAATGATGAGTACAATGACCCCTTAAGAGGAATTGCGTTTATTCTGTTACAGGTTGTATATGTAATCAGTAGACCATGAGGAGTGCAATTACACTTTACAAATTACAATATTATTTTGTAAATCCAATTGATCATAATTATGAACTCCACCTTTCCATTTTAAGTATTATTAATAAAATCAATCCGGATTACGAATTCAAATTATTGTCTTACGATCGTTCCTCAGAATACCCACAATTTGTTTGGGGACAAAATTTATTTTTGTGTTTGCCCTGCTCTGCAAACAATGTGCTCGGTCTCTAAGTAATGTAGAAAAGCAAAAAAGCCAACTACCCCCTTGCTTCTTCGTCACAGAGACGAGATACTGTTAGAAAAATATGAAACTTTAAGTTACATTTTGATTTATTTTTGTGGTTAGTACGAGTACCTACATCCACAGCAAAAATAGGTTCTTCTCCTTAAAGGTTAATTCCAAACGGATAAGCAAATGAGTGCCTTAATTTTCATAGATTTTTAAAGGCAACTTTTAGAATTATGTTTAAAGGCAACCTGGATCGTTAGCTTGTGGCGTGATAGATCAAATGTTACAGTTTGAGAAAAAAAAAATCTACAAATAATTATTTAAAATATTGTGCAATTGGCAATGGCTCTAGAATTCAATCCCAAATAACACCATGTCCTACAGGCGAGACAGAAAAAGTATAAAAAGTGAAACAAACAGTACAGCCTGGCCACAGCTCGTTTGTACGAGACTAGCCGTGTCCGGTCCGGACGCCGGACTAATTGAGCCGTTTAGTTCCCACTAGAGCACGGAATCAGTTAATGTATGGGAACTGTTCCTAACTGGCTACTCAAAGAGGCCATTTTTTTTGAACGGTTTTGATTTTTTATAGATTCAAAAGGTTCGAAACCGATCGAAGGACACAAAGGCATAAACTACATAATTATAAGAAAGAAGAAATAAAATGCGTTTAATCTGCCAGAAATGACGCACAGAAACACTAAAAGAAAAATAACTTATCAACTATTATAACTAAAACTGAACAAAATAACTTTCATCACTGTCAGGACCGGACATTAATTACAAAACGAGTCGCTGGTCACACCACTGACAAAACAGAACATACTTCAGCAATTTTATTGTCTATGGCATGACGTTCGACGTTAACTGACAGCGACAATATGAAGACAACAAAAATAATAGAAGTAAACATTTTAGACAATTTACAAATTATCACACTAATGTTATAAAGGCGAAAGTTTGTGAGTGTGTGTATGTTTGTTACTTCTTCACGCGCAAACGGCTGGACCGATTTAGATGAAATTTGGTATAGAGATTTTTTGAGTTCCGGGAAAGGACATAGGATAGTTTTTTATCCTGGAAGTATGTTTCCTTGGGATAATTCTCGACATTCACGCGGGCGCAGCCGCGGGCGGCAAATAGTTGAAGATTGTAAATAAATTTATTTATTTAAACTTTATGTACAATAGTGGTACATGGGCGGACTTAATACATCAAGGCATTCTCTACCAGTCAACCTTTGGATTATAAAGACTATACTGTGGTGGGTGTACAATAAATAAAAATAAGATTCAAAATTGAATTTTAACAATTCGGAAAGAATGCGAGTAAGAATCGGTCACTTGGTCAGCATAAATGCCGTGATTATGTGAACGGGAGACACTATGTTTTTTGTTGTTAGCAGTTTTCAGTTCCTGTTGTATCTATGTAAATTTTTTTGGAAAAGATGTCTCCAAAAAATAAATTCCTTATTTAGTATTTTGGGAGACACCTTTCCAAAGTGTTCCCTGAATTTATGATTATTTGGACCAGAATTTGCTTACCAAATAAAACCCTAGTTATTAAAATGGAATAGGTAGTTACTACAAAGTCAGTTATTAACAAGGCAAAACCGGAGTAGATTTGACCCATAGGCACCCTCATAAGTTTGGACCCTCATTTTTCAACATTATAGCAGATTTCCACATTTATGGCGAGAAAATTATAGGAAAATGTTGGGAAGCTGGCTTTTATTGACACCTTCAGCAACTTTCAACAATATAAATGACTATCTTCTGACCTTAATAATTCTCTTTCTTATATAAATATATATATGTTTATATCTAAGTTGTTCTTTATAGCAACAGCTATCTGTCAGTGAAAGTCCTGTCAAAATCGGTTTAGCCATTTCGGAGATATCGGTGTTATCTCGTGACATTTTGGTAGCTCATTGTAATAATATTTTGGACTTTGACAATAAACTTGCTTGCTTGCTTTAAGCTAACAATTTGATGAAAAAAATCGTAATTCTACCCAATGTTCCGCCTAAGTTTCATAAAACATCCATACTTTCTTACTACTTATAAAATCTATATCTCCACGACCTCATTCCACCAGCCCTCTTCTACCATGGGACATCTAGACACACTGCAAGTTACCATCCCTTCCTTGTTGCTATTCCACCAATTCGCACTAAACGTTTCCATACGTCTTTTATAATGCGCACAGCAAAGGAGTTGAACTCTATGCCTGCGCCTGTGTTTCCAACCGCATACAACCCTAATCTCTTCAAAATTAGAGTGAACAGGCTTCTTCTGGGTAAGCTCGCTCCATTTTCGACTTTGTCTCAATCATCTATGACCTAGACTAAAGTAAAGAGCAAAATCATCTTAAAAAAAAAATATGTCACCGATAAATTCAAAACGCGTGAAATTGTAAAATATTTTTTTCTAAATAAGACACGGATTTAATGAAAACCATTGAATTTGGATGGGTTATAAGGGGGTCGTAAGGATTTGTTTGATTGAACGCGCTAATCTCAGGAACGAATTGAAAATTATTTAAGTATTGGATAGCCCATTTACCGAGAAATATATAGATACATAACATCACGCTACGACCATTAGGAGCGGAGGTTTCATGAAAAATGTGACACACACGAAGTCGAACGGTCAGCTAGTTTATTATAAAAAATTAATGTAATTTGTATATCTGTTGCGTACCTCTGGACGCCTTAACCCTTAAATGCAATTTGATGGAAATTTCCATCAACCAATTCAAGGACTTTTCACGTTTCCACAGAGTACAGGTTCTTACATACAGAAAAAAAAAAATTGTTTAAATATTAAAAATCATGCATTTAAGGGTTAACGGTTTGATGGGCTTAGATGAAACTTGGAACACGGGTATAACTTGTCCCGGAATAAGATGAAGAATATTTAATTTTTCGAGGGTATGGCTTTTGTGATAATTTTCGAATTTCATACGGGCGAATCCGTAGGTAGAAGCTACTATTTCGTAAGAAAAACAACCATTCTTCCTTTACAGGCGCTTCACAAATCTATGCCAAAACGCACCTAATTCTCCACTTTATAGAAACACGAATAAAAACCCGGATCATACAGATTATAGTTCCTAACACAAGCAGTTACTGCCAATTCACTTTTGGGTACCGGCGTACCCCAATAATTTTGGTTGATCGTTCTGGGGTTCTTTTGTCAACACATTAGTAAAATTTCTGCGGACTTTTATCCGAGCAAGGTTTGGCCACACTTCGGCGGTCACCCCGGTTAGCTGTCAGTTAGTTTATTGAGGTAAAAATATAAAGAAAACGGTTCTATATTGGCTTGAATGCTTTGGAACCAATAAATAGTGAATGACAATCTTTGAAAAAACAGTCATTCAGCCGAACGATGCTCCAAATAGGTCCATTTCATTTTATCAAGGGGGAATGACTGGTCATTGGTTTGTTTTTGCAAGCTAAGGCATGGGATTGCATTCGGTATTTATTTTCGTGTTTTTTTTTTAATTTATTGACCTATAGAGATAAGCGGTACAGAGAGTAAAGTCCCGCAAACCTCCATTGAAAAGGGAGGATCCACCGACTAGACGGTTTTTGTGTCTGGTGGGCAAATGCCCGATAGTAACTGACACTGATAGAGACTGTTATATAGGTTCAAATCGGACGCAGAACTTTGCTTGTGCGATGCAGGATTTCGTTGGTAGTTCGTCGCTAAGAGGATAAATGGAAAAGAAAAGAATGCCGTACGGAAATAGATACTAATAAAAATTACAAGTCAAGGAAACAACCAAAAACACCGAGTTCCGAAATGAAAGTTATTTTATACTTTGCAACTTTCTTTTTATTTGGAAGTCGGTTGTATTTTTTTTTTGTAATAAGATTTTGTTCCTTTGAATTCCAAGTTCAACATGACTACAGACTTTATGTTTCATTTACAATGTCTCATAAATCAAGGCATCACTGTTCTCCCGACACCATTTTCTGTCCAGCATTTTATCTGGCGCGACTCCAAGAGGCATTATATATAGAGTTGTCACTTTTTTAACTATGAGGTCTAAAATTATCTAGGTTAATCCATATACTAATTTCAGTTGGATGAATTTTCTACTAATATCATTGACAAGCATTTAAATGCATCAAGTCAAAAGTTCGTTCGAATTTTTTTTTTTTCAAATGAATTGTTAGCGAATAGTAAAAAATAGGATATGGGAATATTGGTTTACCAATTTTTTGGTATTTGTTGATTTGTTTACTTTTTATTTATTTGTTATTATTATATTTTTGAAATCATAAAGATTGAATCGTCCTTAGGCTTGATAATTTATGAAGACCAGCCTTAAAATACTGATTTGGTCAACAAGGTTGTGGTCTCGATATAATGGATTTAATATCAGCCATTGTACTGATTGTGCTCTTGATTAATAATCTCATTGTCTGCCAAATCATCAATCAAGGAACAGATTATCGCAGTGTATCAATTAATGATTTCGGTGAATCCAAGTATTTGGTTAAGCTTGTAGCGGTATCAATGCGCAAGCAAAGTTCTCCGTACGATTTGAACACATACAACAGTCGAATATCAACTATAGGGCAGTAATTGCCCACCAGACACAAAAACCGTCTGGTTCGGAGGATCCTCCCGTTTTCAGTGGAGGTGTGCGGGACTTTACTCTCTGTACCGCATACCTCTACAAGCTAAAGCGTTTTAATGGACGTATGTTGTGACAATGCTATGTGACGGTAGTATCTCTTTGAGCGTGTGATTAATTTTGATTTGGCTGCATGTGCGCCGGCAGGACTACTTTCCGGGGGTGCATCAATGCTTCATTTGGCTACATGGGCGCCGGCAGGACTTCTTTCCGGGTGTGCATCTTCAAAACCTCACCTCGAATAGGATAGGTTTTCTGTTGCCCATTTGTAGCGGCATCAATGCTTGATTTGGCTACATGGTCACCGGCAGGACTACTTTTCGGGGGGTGCATCTTCAAAACCTCACCTCGAATAGGATAAGTTTTATGTTGCCCATTTGTAGGGGCATCAATGCTTGATTTGGCTACATGGTCACCGGCAGGACTACTTTTCGGGGGGTGCATCTTCAAAACCTCACCTCGAATAGGATAGGTTTTCTGTTGCCCATTTGTAGCGGCATCAATGCTTGATTTGGCTACATGGTCACCGGCAGGACTACTTTCTGGGTGGTGCATCTTCAAAACCTCACCTCGAATAGGATAAGTTTTATGTTGCCCATTTGTAGGGGCATCAATGCTTGATTTGGCTACATGGTCACCGGCAGGACTACTTTCTGGGTGGTGCATCTTCAAAACCTCACCTCGAATAGGATAAGTTTTATGTTGCCCATTTGTAGGGGCATCAATGCTTGATTTGGCTACATGGTCACCGGCAGGACTACTTTCCGGGTGGTGCATCTTCAAAACCTCACCTCGAATAGGATAGGTTTTCTGTTGCCCATTTGTAGCGGCATCAATACTTCCACAAATCACCAACGTAGCAAGATCTATATTGCAGCAATGGAAGAACATCACTAAGGTGGGGTGTGGGGCACCAAGAGTGTTATTGTCACCGGAAAATGTTAAACGCCGTAAGATTGTAAAATATCGCGTGCAATTGTAAACAAATTTTCTAAATAAGACACGAATATATTGGAAATTGTTGAATTTGGATGGGTTTTATTGTTATAATATATCGAGAAATAATAATCTAATCAAGATTTATTACAATCACACGGAGTCTGCAATTTTCCGGTGACATTACCACACCAATCGATTGACCGTCGATAAAAAATATATATATATGCAATGAGCATTCATCTGCCACTGATCTTCCTCTTCCAAATGTAGCTATTTTGATAGCAAGCACTTGACTAAATAATTTATAAAATGTCTTCCCAAAACATTACCATAATTCAGTTGTTATTTAAGCTCGTACAAACTTTTAAACCCCAATCTTCGTTAAAATGTAAAACAATTTAATGAGGCAAGGGCCTAATCAAGTGACGGTTAAGTGATCCCTATTAGAAAGGCAACGTGACGATAATCCCGGATTATCTCGTTAACTTGTTTTACAGGCCCATTGGACAAAGGGTGGACCCTTAGTTTGAAATACACAAGGTTAGCGAAAATAATGAGTGGGAGCTGAAAAGTTTAGTCTTTGCTTGCTTAATGAAAAGTGTTTTTTTTTTATTTTTTTTTTTTTAATATAGGTTTGCTCTTGACTCTTGCCTAGATCATAGATGACAGAGACTAAGTCGACGATGGAGCGAGATAACCCAGAAGAAGCCTGTTCACTCCAATTTTGAAGAGATTAGGGTTGTATGCGTTCGGAAACACAGACGCAGGCAGAGAGTTCCACTCCTTTGCTGTGCGCATCATAAAAGACGTTTGGAAACGTTTAGTGCGAATTGCTGGAATAGCAACAAGGTAGGGATGGTAACTTGCAGTGCGTCTAGATGTCCGATGGTAGAAGAGGGCCGGTAGGATGAGGTCGTGGAGTTCCTGGACACTTTCCTCGAAGTACAATCTGTAGAAGACCGACAAGCAGGCAACTTTGCGGCGATGAGCCAAGCTGTGAAGCTTGGCATCCACCAGTTTTACGTCGCCAATGAGCAATGAGATTTTTACAGTGACTGTGTCCCAAAATTGTTAGGCCGTCATCGCTTGCAATCAAATTAGAAATCGTTCATACGCGAGCCCATAAAAAATAATAATTAATTATATACTGATGAATAAATTAACTACACCAAAAACCGGTCAAGTGTGAGTCGGAATCCCGCGAAAAGGATTCCGGACGAATCATGTTTTTAACATTTCACTTTTGTTTTCAAAAGTAAGTTATCTAGCTATTTTTATTGAATCTGAAGTCAGTGTATGGTCTGCGCAAAATTGACGCGTAAATCGCGTGAAATGGTTACTTGAAGTTTATTGTTGTGTTCCAGTAGAGATAGTGGTCAAACTTTTTAACTTTTCAACTTTTTATTTCTTTTAGTACCTACCCTAAAAGAAATAAAAACAGTACTAAGTCGTTAATATGTTATAGGAAGTTTTGGAAGAAGTCCAGCTTTATAGAGAGTCATCCTTTCTACGACTAATATGTATTACGTTGTGTACGCGCAGGTCAAAAGTATAGAAAAAGTTGTTACGTTCGAAATAATAAATTTATTGGTAAAATTAATTTTAATTGAGCGTCCTGTACGAAATCAGCCAAACAATCGGACAAAACTGAGCCTTCCAACTGAATCGACCCTTAATTTTCGGAGCAAACAAGCAGTGACAGACGAACAGACAGACACACGAATGAAGCACTAAGGGTTCCGGTTTCATTCGGACGTACGAAACCCTACGAATGAAAGCATACACGGACATTTGTGGCTGCTAGACGGCTTTGACGGAATATCGCATACAAAACATGATTGGTTTAAATATTACCTCATCCAGAAGGCCAATTCTACTAAATTTTAAGCAACGGGACTTTAATCAATAAATATATCAATCGGTTCAAGGTTCGCATTCAACTCTGTCGCAATCTGCCAAAAACGCCTCCATTTCCATACATTTTTGACAGATTCCACTTCTATTATTGAAGTTTGTTTTGTTTTATGTTGTCAACTTGTCATTGTCAGTCAGTGTCGGACATCATACCACAGACAACTCACTGTGGAACTGTGTTTTTTTTTGTCTGTGGTAGAAGGTACCAGAGATTCGTGGTAGGTAATGTCCGGTCCAGACATAGTTTGTCAGTGAAACAGTTTTATTTAGTTTTTGTTTTGTTTTTGTGCGTCATTTCTGGCGGAATAATCGTGTTGTCTTTCCTTATATTGCAACTGATATGCGAATGCGGACGTTGCTTAAAAAAAATATAGAATTGGCACTCGGAGGTCTATTGAACAAAAACAACTGGTGATAGGACTATTCGACGGTTTTAGCAGCACTTGCGAGAAAACCTGTTAATTTTGTAGTTATTTTTTGCCGATAAGGAATCATAATACGTATTTTCCTTCTTTATGTCAAAACAATGTTATTGAAATAGCTCGATAATTAATAGTGATTCAGGATTTCAGGATGACCTTCCTTATATTATCTCAAAGTTATTGCGGTTCCGTATCCGTAATTCCAATTACGGATATTATATCACCATATATAATAAAGAACCGCAAATACGTGGAACAGTACTTTGAGATAGTATAAGGAAGTTAAGTATAATATAAGGAAGGAAGAATGTTGTTTGTAACATCAGAATCTTCAATTTTAATAATTAGTATATTTTTATTATTATTTATTTATTTAATATGGGTTTGCTCTTGACTCCAGTCTAGGTCATAGATGACAGATAATAATTGTTATGAGTAGTTTAAGTAAAGTTAAAGTCAAAGTCAATTAATTAATTTCAACTAGACCATTAAAAGGCACTTTTGAACGTCAAATTTACAGTTTAAAATTAAAATATAAGTGACTCTAGTTGTCCATTTGCAAAAAGTAGATTCTTATGGAGAAGAACGGACAAGAAACTCCATAGTTACTCTTTTCAAATATAAGTTTAACAATATTTTTTATCCATAGGTACATTGATCAATTGATTAAATTATGTGAGCACAATGCACCCAACATTACACTAATATACAGCACACACTTATATACTAATAGGTACAACAAAGCAATACCAGTAGAGATAAAATTAAGTTTGCTAGCAAGGGACATGATACTCTACTACTAGTAAGGTTAGTAAATAGTATGCCTATATTCCTAATCCCATGCAGAGCGACCGTCGAATTTGAAGGAGACAATAGTAACGGCCTATGCTACTGGTAGATGATAGATGCATATCATTGCCTAACCAGCTGGCTTAATCCGTTTGTCACATCTTGTGAGGCTCAAAGGAGGCCTTTGTGCCCCTGTGTGGGTCAATTGAGCATCCTAAAGGAAGCATTCATGAATGGAACCGGATGCTACGTGCCACAAGTGTGACACTTCTGTAACTATTAAATCATAATATTTAAAATTCTTCTTTTACTGACTGACTGAGTGACTGACAGACAACGCACAGGTGAAACTACTGGTCGATGAAAGCTGAAATTTGACATGTAGCTTCCTTGGGACACACTCCTGTAGGGGAGCACGGAGAGAGGATTTCCCGAAATTCTTACGGGAACGAGAAAAAACGAGATATGCGCGTACGAAGTCGAGGGCAAAAGTTAGTATCGTATAAAGAGGGGTGCCACACGATGCGTCGGCGCTGCGACAACGGAGCAATGACGCTAAATTATTTTACAAACAAATCAGAACTAAATGTCTCAATAAACAGCCAGAGAAAAGAAGTTAAGACCAGCACATTATTTTCTTGAAGGTTGCCGTTGTCCGCATTTAAAATAATAATGTCTGTCACACCTTGCTACATCAGAGAGCGCTGCGTCTAATAGACCAATGATGAAAATAGAAAAAACCGGCCAAGTTCGAGTCGGACTTGCACATGAAGGGTTCCATACCATAAACTTGTGGGACACGCAGAAACTCAACGCACTTGATACCGCCAACCTGCAAGCATCAAACGACCACACGGCACGGACGCGCGGTGCGCACTGGCGTTGGAATGCGGCCGTATCGAAGGCGCGCGCGCAGGCCAGTCGGTGGAGCAACAAGCTCGCGTCAAAGCTAATGAGAGACTGCTCACCGCCCGGCGGCGCTGCGCGTATTTATAGTTGGCGCACTCTGAACATGCTCCAAACTCCAGAAGACCAGGAGCCCTATATCTGATTGGCTGAGCAATTTTGAGAATGATTCCAAACCACGGCTACTTCCACCATTCATTTGTATATAATAGAAGTTAGGATTTGACAATAAACATTCCCGTTTTAATTCTCCATTGTTTGTTTTATTTGACTCAAGCAACCGAACATTAGTGTGGAAATACCCCACAAACTGAAAAAAATAAGGTTCTTGTATGAGAGCCCCCTTATATTTTAAATTTAATTTAATTTTTATTATTTGTTGTTATAACGGCAATAGAAATACTTATTCTGTAAAAAAATCAACTGGCTACCTATTACGTTTCTTGAGTTACAGCCCGCTGACAGACGGACGGATAGCGGAGGCTTAGTAATAGGGTTCCGTTGGTAGGTACCGGCCAAGTACGAGTCGGACTCCTGCGCAAAGGGAACGAATAATATTTTTTTAACATGTTACTATAAAATCATAGACTTCATATAGGTTTTTCTGTAATTTATTCTACTTATTTTTAAACATCGTTCGCAATCGCATCTAAGTCGCAATCTGTCAAAAGAGATATGAGAAAGGAGGTTTTTTGCTACTTGAAAATTTGTAAAATTGGAACTCTACTCTCTATCAAACAAAATGGACGTTAACGACAAAAATAAATAAAAAAAAAACACTAGAAAAAGAATAATTAATAGTCCAGTCATCACCATTGAAAGCTACGAGCCATTCTACATGATTTTAAAAATGACCACAGATTAATCAACTTTTAACACGAAAAATACAGTCAGCTAAGTATAAATGTTACAAAATTCACAAAAATAAAAACAATGTTTGTAAATAATTACATATGCCGTGAAAGATGTCTGATATGAAAAATGTACAACGTAATGGAAAAGCAAAGGGAACGTTTACAATTTGAATAAATAAAACTGACTGTAGGGATGTGGGTTCCGGACAAAGGCTGGGCGCTGAGGCGACGTTTGAGGGAGTGAAGATCTTTGCAATGTCACTGGAAGCGGCTAGATGAAAATAGCTAATGAACGTGTTTACTGACAATGCAAGCGGAGTTGAGGGCAGTTGAGGGTGTGTCATGCTCACTCCAATGTCTCGCTGATGGTGGCGCGTGTATCGGATCATTCAGTTCCCTTCGGAATGGTTGAGCTGAATGGTGCTGATGCACGCGTCATGTCGTGAACGGGCGCCGTCAGTGGAGACTGGTTATCCCTTAGTTGCCACTGCCTCAATTTTAATATTTGATACTATAAATTTTGTTTTCTTTCTTTACATTTTTCTCATATATAGAAGCAACAAGGTTAATGTAACCATGATTTTTGTAAACATAAAATGAATTAAAAGAGTGTCCGTGGAGTTTCTTGCACGTTCTTCTTCATGGAGATCTACGGTTTGGAACGTGCAAATAGCTTCATGTTTTTGACGGACTGACTTTGACAATTCAAAAGTACCTGATAATGGTTTATTTGAAATAAATGCTTTGACTTGACTTGACTTGACTGGCATGAAGAGACCAGGAGTGATGATTATGATATTATTGACTACAGCTACCAGCAACAGAAAATCGAATTCTTTTAATAGCTTTTCCGTTTTAAATAGGTATCTTCTAGTTTTTGCCAACTGTTTCGTTCGTCCTAAAAAAGATTTTAGAAAAAAAAATAGTTTACCTTCTCCAATCTACATATGTACAAACATTTATAAACTAAGCATAAAATAAGGGTGCCAATTTTTACTAACTATTGGACCAATGTAGTCATTAATTAAAAAATTTATTATTATTATTTATCAAAATCGGTTCATTAATTTAGATGTGAAGGCGTAACAGGCTCACTGTGGTATTTATAATATATATATATATTTTTGTTTTTAATGTTGTTAACATCTTTGCTTTAAAGCTAATCTGAAGATTGGAAATTATATATTTTTTATAGAAACTAAGTCGATTTCAACTATTCAGCTACAATATTTTCAAACAACCTGTCAGTTATTGCCATTTTATGTCATTCGGCTGCAACGATGTAGATTACTGACGTTTAAATATTGACCTTAAAGATAATATTAGACGACCCTAGAGATAATAGACCTACTCTTAAGTAGGTCTGTCGCTGGGGTCGCTAGCGCTCAACGTGGGGACTCTGTCGGCCCACCGAGTGATCTCAGAAAAGACGATGGCAAAGTGGTCACGTGCTGCCATGCTCAACGAGCCTCGGGAGAGTCCCTTTTAACAGTCTCCCTAGGGATGTGCCCTAACAGGCGTTCTACATAAACGGTTCAGAGGTAGTATTTTCAGAAGGCTTGGGTATACCTTGTGCTGATGGTGATCACCGGGCTCGTTTTATTTAAATAAAACATCCACTATTTTTTTTTTCGTAATTTACCTGTACAGTGCGACGTGCGTGTTTCATGTGTGTGTTACATAAATTTTATTCTTTTCAATTCATTTCCTATTCTACTCTACTCTACTCTTCTCTACTCTATTCTGCTCTCCCTGGTGTTATCTCTAAAAGTGCAAGTGTTTTTGAAGCATTCCCTCAGAAGGTCGGAACGGTCTCATGGTTTTTATAGCAGCTACTATGTTAAGGAATTAATTAACAGATATGAAGTTAAGCATTAATACAAATAACCTTAAATACTTTTGAATCATAATGAAAATAAGTATTATAGTATTTTGTTCTCGTTTCAAAAATTCCTAACGTGCATATACCGCCACATACATTCCATTTACATATAAGTCTACTGAACCCCAAAAACCGGCGAAAAGTAAAATGTTGAATAATTCAAGCGATCTGGGTGACATCCACGAGATTGCGTGTTAGTTAAAAATGTAAGCCAGTACTTATCATCGGTATAACATCTAACCTTACCGTGTAAGCTAAAGTTTAAGCCATGTTACCAGAATGTTAACACCTTGGAGGCGAAAAAAAAAATTAACAACATGGTCATTAATATTTGCCTAGCCTTTTCCCAACTGAATTGGGATCGGCTTCCAGTCAATCCGGATTTAGCTGAATACCAATATTTCAAGTGGAGTGACTGCCTATTTGACTTCTACAACCCAGTAACTGGGTAACACGGAACTTCTTTGGCAAGACTGGAGTCAGATTATCTGCCTTCTGTCTGTCTGTAAGATCTACAAATGACAGCCGGGACTAACGGCTTAACCATATTATAATGTACGTTGAAAAACAATTTCACTTTTAAGATATCGCGAATAGTGTACCTACACTGAAAACCATCAGTTTCTAATAAACAATATTGCTCTAACAATGTTTAGACTCAATTGACGACGCGGTTGGCGCCGTGGTTGAGCGAGTGGCTGCTGCGCTGCGTGTCGTGGGTTCGACTCCCGCATGGAACAAATATTTGTATGGCCTACAGATAGTTGTACCGGGTCTGACTGTTTGTGTATGTGAGTTTGTATGTATGTAAACGCACCCAGGATGCAGGAGAAATTCCTGGTGCGAGACAAAGACAAAAAAAGAAGAAATACAGTCTTTCAATATTAAAGTAACCTTAATCCCTTAGTTTTTCTAAAGCAGATATATGTAAGGAAACCTATTTCGTCTTCAGAAACATTCAACCCATTTCTAAAAAGGCCCAAATATTTCATTGTCCTCAGCCAATCTATAAATCTATCCTTTACAAGACAGATAGATGTTAACAAATCCGATGTGGAATTACTGAATAGTTCTAATGTCTCTCTGAAACCCCGAAGCCATTCATTGGGCTGTTAAGGGATCCACTCTGAAAGAGATTGATTGCCAGTCGTCATTGGCACAGTGAGGCCGTGACGGCCAATTGTCTCCCAAATTACAGAATTCTGTTTTGCTCTATCTGGATGATTTAATCGTTTTTGGTAATTATGTGTGTTCGAGGAGCTCGTGGCTAAATAATAACAGCCGCATGGGTCGATTTTTAAGGTTAAGCAACGCTTGCCGAGGTTGGTCTGTGGATGGGTGACCATCTTAACATACCGAGACTCCTCCGTGCCTCGGAAAGCACGTTAAGCCGTTGGTCCCGGCTGTCATTTGTGGATCTTTGGCAGTCTTTACGGATAGTCAGAAGCCTGATAATCTGACACCAGTCTTGCCAAGAAGCACCGTGTTACCCAGTTAATGGGTTGTGGAGGTCTGGTAGGCGGCCGATCAACGTAAAATACTGGTATTCAGATGAATCCGGTTTGACTGGAAGCCGACCCCAATATAATTGGGAAAAGGCTAGGCAGAAGATGGTAATTATGTGTTGGTTCATGGATGTTGTTGCTAGGCGGATTAATGTGTTTCAATACAAAAGAGTTTATTGTGACTTATTTTATAGAGCAAAGTGAAAAATCTCCGTTTAAAAGGTTTTGCGGCGTATTTTTCTGGTTGTAAATGGGTAGTGTTAATTTTTATCAAAAACAGATTCATTCAGATGGCGGTATTAATGCCAATTGGCATTCTCAGCAACTTAACTTTTCAGTAATAAAGACAATATTTTATAAAGTTTACAATACACGTAAATTTTTTTCAACGTCTTGGTTTGTACTAACATAATATTATTTACTTCGGAGAAAAGAAATTTTTATAAATAGAGATTTATACACAGCAATTTTTATCTGGACGAGATCCTTATATCAGTGACAGTAGGTGCAACAAAGCATAATATGAAACTTCTACCCACACCACTTTTATTTATTTAAACTTTATAGTTAGTTATGTAAAATGTCTGACTGGCCTGTTGGTCGAGTGGTTAGTAACCCTGACTGCTAAACCGGAGGTCGTGGATTCGATTCCCACCCAGCACAAACTTTTTTGTGATGAGCATGATCATTTGTTCTGTGTCTGGGTGTTATTTGTCTATAATATGTATGTATTTAGATATATATAAATATGTTTATCAGTTGTCTGGTTGCCATAGCACAGGCTCTGCCTGGTTTGGGATCGGATGACCGTGTGTGAGTTGTCCCAAAATATTATATTATTATTATATTATAATAGTTAGGCGGACTTAATGCATCAAGGCATTCTCTACCAGTCAACCTTTGGGTAAGCACAAAAATACAACGCCATAATAAATTAATAATGCTCCTTTTCGTTACAGAAATTTGGGCACATTACAAGTAATCCTGGAGAGGGGATTGTTTTCCCAACATTCGGTGAGGTCCGTTGGTCACTTGGCCCTTTCACGCTTCCTTGCATCGCTATGTTAGCGAGAAAGACATACCGTGTTTTTGTGAACGATGCACAAACGAGATAAATGACATCGTCAAATATTTATTAAATTGGGAACTTGACCCGTTGACAGCAGCAGAAAAAACATGTTTATTAACGAACAGTTATTGTCTGGGGCTATAAACACTGACTGCAGCCCTACCATGACGTGCTAATGCCATCCAATACCGATGATGTAAACGGGATAGTGCTATTCGCTATGTATAGCTCCGTCTCCCTCTTAAAGCGGAATCATGATCGTTTTAAGACTTCATAAATGAAATGAAGTGAATTTTTTTATTGCCAGATTAACATCCAAATAGCACACATAAATAAGAGTAAATAATAAAAAATAAGCTGCAAAAACATGACAAATGCAAACTTGGACGCCGCGAATCATAGTAGGGCTGCTGGTAATGTAACCCTCGTTCTGGGCAATTGGGTAAAAATATGTGCCATGATCAGTCCGCTGCTGGACGTGGACCTCAACAATCGTATTTCATTAATCTCGTTGGTCGGCAACTCCCAATCAGCTGCAACCAGCTACCGTACAAAGATGGTCACTACACGTAGCCTGACAAAACATGGGATTTATAGAATAGAATATCATTTATTTGCCAAAAACATGATATAAAAATGGTAGTGTTAATAATGTCAACAAATATGACATGACATTATTATTATTATATACTTTATTGTACACCTCATTACAAACGTAGTAAAAACGTTTAAAAACAAGTGTACAATGGGCAATTATCAAAGTCAAAGTCAATTCATTTATTTCAACTAGACCATTAAAAGGCACTTTTGAACGTCAAATTTACAGTTTAAAATTAAAATATAAGTGACTAGTTGTCCATTCGCAAAAAATAGATTCTTATGGAGAAGAACGGACAAGAAACTCCATAGTTACTCTTTTCAAATATAAGTTTTACAATATTTTGTATACATAGGTACATTGATCAATTGATTATATTATGTGAGCACAATGCACCCAACATTACACTAATATACATCACACACTTATATACGATAGGTACAACAAAGCAATACCAGCAGAGATAAAATTAAGTTTGCTAGTAAGGGACATGGTACTCACATATTTACAATATAAATATTATAATCCACATCATTTACAAAAAAAACTTCTCATCCTCAATAATAGCGAAAAAATCTCATAAAAACTCAACTGTATAAACTCATATCCTCCATACACCAGAACGGGGTACAATTCACCCCAAAAAAAAGTTGTACAATTAAAATTTTCAGAGGAGAAAATTTTAAATAAATTCGTGTGATGGCTTCATTTAACTTTTCACATGTGGCTATTAAAACTCACGTGAACTTTACCGACGAGTTGTAATTACAAAAACTGTGCATCGCATTGGGCAACACTGCCCACTATTTTGTGCTAATGTCCTGCATTTTTGTTCTTTGTAGCATTTTGGGGATTTTTTTGTCGTTGGCCATTTTGTGACTTTGTGGTGATTTGCTTTTTAAAAGGAGTAAAGCCGGCCAAACACGCAGCTTGAATCATTCAGGATCAACTGCTACTAGCTGCGACTGCATAGTGAACTGTCTACTTGGAGTGCTGGAGCAGTTCCGACTGCTCCTAGTGATCAGCTCTGCAGCAGCAGTTGCCAGGCTGACATCTCGAGCTGTCTTTTTTAATGCATGGCCTCTCGTAGATCAACCTAGGAGGACGTCACCAGCTTAACCGGACTTGCCTGTGACGGTCTCAATATAAAATGAAAGCTTCCAATCAAGGCTTATTTTGTTGAACTGTCGACAGCTCGCGCGCATTTATCGCCTCTGCCCGCGCTCTTCATCCTACCTCCGCGTTTCATTAAATTGTGCCTGAAGTAGCAGTTGAAAACGACTGCTGCAGCAGTTGTCAATGATCGCTTTAAATTCTTGACTATGACTGCTCGAGCGATACGTATATTTTGATCACTGGCTAACTGCTTGAGCAGTCCGTGTATGGCCGACCTAAGAAGCATAGCTCAAAACACGGCATAAGTTACAGAAAATCCTATTAGAAGCCGTTTTAATTCATTTGGAATCCTGTGCACGTAAGTCCGACTAGCACTTACCCTAAAAAAAAATGTCTATCTTGTTGTTTTTTGTGGTTGCATTTTATTCACAGTGTTCTAGACCTACTTTATGACCCTGGTACTAAGTGCATGTAGTCATTACAGTTTTACTACTTGTCAGCCGTCAAATGCAGCGTCTAGTGAATTACTTAGCTCCATCATGCTCCGTCCGACGGTTGAAAGCATTTTGGACATTTCTATTAGCTGGACACCGTTTGAAGCTGAAGTCACACCTGTCATGTTTTCAACGTAAAATGCTAATTATTTGTACATGTTTCTATCACATCAAAAGGACATGTAACAATTATTATCATCCTCATCAGCGCTCACTCAATCAATCTGGTTAGTCTCCCTATGCTCCAGTCCCTCTATGCTCGACGGCACGGACAAATCTCAGAATGTTAAGATGGTCACCCATCCACAGACCGACCTCGGCAAGCGTAGGTTAACCTCGAAATTCAAACCGTTTGATTGTTGTTAATCAGCCACGAGCTCTTCCACACTCACTGCTGGATATACAAGTAATAGATACGGGCGAAGAATTTGTGTAAAGGATTTGTGGGCTGGAACACAACTGAACAGAGTCCACTACGTTTCCTCGCTCCACAACTACACACCGTTTCACAGTGACGCTACACATCCTCGCACTGCTCTAGCTCCTCGCATAGTTTTGGCAAATCACCCTTATATAGACCAGTTTCAACATCTGAAGACTTATATCCATCATCAATCATCACATACGATAGTATTTCAACACGGATTAACCATGGATTCACAGGAACATTTCATACAAACAATATTCTGTATACACATGGACATAATAGCCTATGCACTAATCTGCTAAGGTGTTGTTAAATAACAATTCAACGTGGCTAGTTCTACTAATACATGGACAGTGTGCTATAAATATGATATTTAAATACTATCAAAAATCTAGATAAATGAACACTGATTTGAAAGATGGCACTAAAAATAGTACGGATTAAAAAAAAAACTGAAATTGATACAACATATACAAGTTATAGGTACGCTTTTAAAGTTATTGGTCTATTCTGGACACGCAAAACGTTGTTTGTGCCGTGCAAATTCAATATAGCGTGACTTGCAAGTCTACGACACACGCAGTTCTGTCTCTGTTTCAGTTTATCATAGATTTAAAGACGCTCGCAACACCGTCATTTTTAGACAAATCTATTTACTTTCGTCTCGTATTTTGCCTAGGCTTTGAAAATAAATAGAATAAAAAAATCAAATCAATCAAAAAACAATCAAATACTCGTTTGCTTCATTTAAGTATGATTAGATAATACCCTTATTATAAATACATTATCATTTCAGCCGAACCAAATGGACGTGAACTGCTGGTAATATATACGATTCCCTCAAGCGACTACTACTTTTGTTTCACTGCAATGTATTTTCTTTCAAATAGAAGGAAGTGCTGTTACGTTTTCAGTCCAGGCAGCGATCAAGAGTATCCAATGATTCCAAAAAATCGGGGGTTTATAAGAGCGGTGATCCAAATCCATGAAAAAAGAATGTAAAAACTCGGACCGAATTCTGATATTGCTTACGCACTTATCCGATCTCTGATCCAAATCCAAGCTATTCAGGGGCCATCTTTGGATATGTCCGTTTGGAATCCGAGGTTATGCGAAAGCGTTCATACAAACAGTAATACGGCAACCTCGGTCCGGCAATATTTCTTCCGAATTGGAGACTCACGGATGACGGAATCGGAAAGAAATCGGATGAGGGAAGTCGGATCTAGTGCGTAAATTACCATACAAATAGTTCTATGACTACTTCGGAACGTATTTTCAAGGATTTGGATCGGATGCAATGTGGAACTGCTTTAACCTTTTGAACGCCAGAGCGTAAACGCATCGGCGTGCCCCAGACGCCAAGCCACAAATCTACAGTACTTTTTGTCACATATTTGTGACGTTTCGCGTACAGGGCACGCGGTTGCTTTTCACCTATACGTGACAGTGGCGTTCAAAAGGTTAACAATAGCCTAGCCTCCTGGCAATATGAGGGTGTTATAAGCACCGCTGCCCACTCCTTCGACAAAGACGGGTGTCCGTGAAATTCTCGATTTTATACTTTCACCGCATGTAAAACAAACACGACAAACCTATTGTTTTACTGAAAGGAGAGTAAAACAAAAAAAAAATAACCTTCCGATGCAACAAACAATTTCGTTTAGCTGGCACATACAGAGGTAGCAAAGTTTTTTGTAATTTAGCTGTTTGCACGCAACAACGTGACACCGATGTTCCCGTATCGTGTGTACGCTATAGCCAGCCTATTGGGCGCCATAGAACATCACCAACAACCCGTACTGACCAGCCAAACGATCCGCGACTTTATCTTTTTGAATACAAGGGGTTTTAAGACTGCTAAGTTATTTTTGCGTCGTTCATTGACTCAATTTCTTGAGCAAACGAATTGTCGAGATATCTTTGACCTGACTACGGAGGGTGCGTGATTTCTGTATTACGTTTATCAAGCATTGATTGTTGATTAGTTTATTTGGAGAGATTGTTTCTGTATACTTTTATACAAGTGAAAATAACTGAAATTTTTCTGAATAAACTTTTATACAAGATAATATTGGTTCAGCGTTAAAAATAATGAAAATAGTTCAAAATCAATAAAATTTTGGAGTTTCATCTTCAAATAAAACTACTCATTCCCCTCGCACCGCTGTTATATTGATACAACGACATTATAATAAAAGTACTTAACTCCTACTTTCCTCTTTGTATCTTATTAGTATGCCATGTTGCCAATTAATGACAACTTTTTTTTGGATGAGAAATCATCAAATGACTCTTTCCGAAGTGGGAAGGAGTGTCAGACTCTTACAGACTAAAGCCCACCCGTGTTCCTCCAAATGCCCTGTTCCTTCCAGTGCCGCGGTAACTCTTTCGAACATTTTCCGCAACAATTAATATTAACTAGAAGAGCAATTAAACGATATCATGCTGGGTAGTGCAACTCTAGCCAACATTAAAGCCGTAGAACAAACAATACTAAGTAAATTCTAGCGTGACCTCACATCCAACTAGTTTGGGAGGTCCTAATTGATTTCCAATGTTTACTGAATTTCGTCCCCCAAACAATTGCTTTGGGTAAACAGTGGATAGTGTTGGGGATCTCGCTTTGAGAATTTCATGTCTGATTACTAGAGTACTCTTTGGTTGTGTTCTGTTCAGCGTGTTAAGGTTCACTTTCGCTTGGCATAGAAACTGGAATATAGAAGACGTGTGTTTGCTTCAAAACTTTATTTTGAACTGCTTAGTCTAACATGACATGCTCCTAGATAAATGATTAGCACGACTATTACACATGGCTTGTTTATTTATTCATTCATTATTTTAACACCTTAACAGATACATCCAAGGCGATGTTATAACTTAGGTACATATTAAACATAATATATAATACAATACATCAGATACCTTAATCATTATTTATATGGCTAGACCGTTTTCAATTAGATTTTGTGCTACTCTTACAAATCTCGGCAAGTTCTGGCAAAATATATCTTCCGACAACACTAGCTATACATAGGTATTATCTTTCACAACAGTTCTCTTTAGTTTTTTTTTCAACCGACTTCAAAAAAGAAGGAGGTTCTCAATTAGACTGTATGTTTTTTTTTTGTGTCTTATGCGATCATTCCGCCAACTATGAATAAATTTTGATGATTCTTTTCTTATTCGAAAGCCTATACTCCTGAAGTTGCCCCATTGGCACCAAGTCAGAATCTGGTGATGGGATCTCAGGGAAATCGAAGGAAACCCTCAAATTTTAAAGACACATACAATGTTTTTCATATACTTTCTAACGCAATTTAAATAACTTTACCTGGTAATTAACATCTTATCTTGCTAAGCTGATGATGGAAGGTATAATAGTGGTCAGGAGCTGATGC
Organism: Mamestra brassicae; assembly: GCA_905163435.1. Lineage (NCBI taxonomy): Eukaryota > Metazoa > Arthropoda > Insecta > Lepidoptera > Noctuidae > Mamestra > Mamestra brassicae. The sequence continues at coordinate 20,087,539 of LR990990.1, forward strand.
TGGGATCCCAGGAAAAATGTTTGACCGATATTTTCGCCAATTGTCAACCAATTTGGATGATTCTTACGTTGTTTGGAAGAACATTTTTCCAAACTGGTTCCATTTCAACTTGGTGAAGATCTGATGAAGTACTTCGGAGGTAGGCAACAGAACTCTTCAATGAATAATAGCAAATCTTCCGAAATTACTGAAATCGCATGTCTGTTTATTGTTTTCACCAGTTCATAACATAACATCACGCCGTACGCTGTGCAGGGGTACGCAGATGCAAACAAGTCAATCTGAATTAACATTTGTTTTTGAGGTAATCTATTCGGGCCTAATTTTATTGTTTATTAACCGATCTTGATGATTCTTTTTGCGTTGGGTTACGTGTTTTTGTTTATTTTAAATGAAATGAATATGTTTCTAGATATATCAGTGATAATATGGGATGTCGAATTTATTTCTAGCTAGCGATGTCTAAGAAAAATATTACTGCAATTGTTTACAGCTGTACAACTTTCTCAGAGGTAGAATATTTTCCTAATCGGCAAAAATTGTGAACAAAACTGAATTTGCGATAAGTACGTCCCAATCAGCTGTCGATATCTTTTTTTACGAAGCACAATAATGATTATTTGATTCTGAAATATTTTGTCGACGTCAAAAAACATAAAATGGTTTAAATCATAACAAAACTGTAAATTAATGTTAGTAGGTAAGTTGTCTCATCTTCTGCCCAGCTTTTTCCCAACTACATTGGGGTTGGCTTCTAGTAAAACCAGATTCAGCTGAATACCAGTATTTTACGTGGAACGGCTGCCTACCAGGCCTCCAAAACCCATTAACTGAGTAACACGATACTTCTAGGCAAGACTGGTGTCAGATTTCCTTACTTCTGACAATCCGTAACGACTGTAAAAGATCTACAAATGACAGCCGGGACCATCGGCTTAAAGTGGTTTCCGAGGCACGGAGGAATCTCGGTATGTTAGGATGGTCACCCATTCACAGACTGACCTCGGCAAGCGTTGTTTAACCTTTAAGATCGACCCGTGCGGCTGTAATTACTTAGCCACGAGCTCTGAAATGGTAGTAGGTAGGTATGTAGGTATGATACAGCTAAACAAAATGAACCATCGGAATATTAGGGGTTCATTTCATTTCATGTTAGTCTGGCAGTTTGAGTTCTTTATGCGGCCTACCCAAATGTTCTTACTTTGGTATTGTTCGTCAAGTCGTCGAGCTCGTTAAAGTCCAAATTTAAGCTACTCGTTAACTGACAAATGCTCGCACTGTCTGGACAGGTCCACTCAAATCTGTTTGGTTCTTTCCTCAAAAGCCCACTTCAGACATGAACCTACATGGTTCTCATATGATTGACCAGTACGATTGTATGGACTTTAAAAGAGACTGACCTCTGAGTTTGTTTCGGTGTTTCTTCTCAGGGTAGTCAGCTAGGAAACACCGGCCTCATCTAGTTTAAAATTATCCAAAAATATTGACGTGTAAAAGTGTTATGTTTAACCTACTTACAAACTAAATATCATTTATCATTTAACCTTCTAGCTTGGCCGATAATAATCTGGCCAAAGATAACAAATTCAAGCAAACATCGACACTATAAAACAAACCGATCCTCCACCAGAGCTAGAGAAAATCCAATCAATCAAAGAACGTCCTTTAACGTAGCTGAATATTTTATTAGTATACTACTTAGTCGTGCAGAAACTTTTATAATGGTTCTGGAACTGTGCCAGATATGAAACGAGCTTGCTATTATATTGTATAACGTTCCCGTTTTAACCCGGTCCCTTATTGTGAGCAAACTTAGTGCCATCGTCGTGTGATAGTCTAGAGACTGTTTTAAAACTATTTCGAGGATTCCAAATAAAAGTTCTTGGACGGGGTGAGGATAATTAAAAGCAGATTGTTTTCTTCCTTTATTGGCTGACGGTCATTTGTCTACATAGACTTCAATTGTTAGAAGTTTTATGGGGTAGTTAATGGACTATCATTTCTTTAGGAGTCCTTAATATTTATACGAGTAAGGTTTTTTAGCCCCCATCTGCTATATAAGGGTCGGCTTCCAGTCAAACGGGAATCAGCTGAATACCAGTATTTTATGTAGAGCGGCTGCCTATCAGACTTCCACAACCCATTAACTTGGTTACACGGTAGTTCTTGGCAAGACTGGAGTCAGATTTACTGGAGTAGGTATGGTTTTTTTGCACAATAATGAGAGGTGTACACCCAGCAATGTATGTAGTCAGGCGGTTGATAACGATGATGAAGTTAGTTTAAACCTTATCATTGATACATCAGACAATCCTATGACGTCACATGACTACGTTTATCTTACGCTAGTGACGTAATAGATGATAATTGACGATGAAAGTCACACTAAAACCAAGTTGCAAACCAAAATAGAGCAATTGACAGACAGTCAACGTTATACCATCGAAACAATGCAATGAAGCGTAGTAATTATAGCCGAGCTGGAATCGGAGAGATCAAAATACAAATGAACGTCGACGTACTAACGATACAAATACGGATTGGACTTGAAACAGTATTCGGTCAAAATGTTTTGTTAGCACGTGATTTTGACTTAGGTATTGTGATACTGGGTTCTAAGAATGTTTATTAATGGAATTAAATAATGCAAATAATTTATAAAAGTTTGTTAATGAAAAATTAATAAAAATAATCTCTTCAAAGTTAGAGTGAACACGCTTCTTCTGGGTAAGCTCGCTCCATCGTCGACTTTGTCTCTGTCATCTATGACCTAGACTAGAGTCAAGAGCAAACCCATATTAAATAAAAAAATAAAATGAAGTTGTTTATTGCCAGATTCCAGACTGTTATAATCATAAGGAACATAATAAGAAAGAATTATTTCTTAATTTGCTGACATGGTGGTCAGAATTTCTTTAGCCTCACACTATATTCATCGTTCCTGTCACGCAAATATTAAAGGAAATTATAATATTTTAAAAAAATAATAAAGGAAAGATAATAATAAAAAAAAAGATGGGAAATCATCAAATGACTTCTTCCGCTCTGGGTGGATCGGAAAGGCGTGTCATACTCTTACTGACTAAAACCCATCCGTCTTCCTTCTAAAGCCCTTTGCGTTCCAGGGCCACGGTGACTCCTTCGAACAAATTCCGCTACCCTGGTAGATCCATTAACCCCATAGCCCTGATATCTGAACATACATCCTGCATGGCGAGAACCTCGCGAAGGCTGAGAAAGTGAATCAAATCAAGTATCTCGACTTAGCTCATGAGGTTGTTGACATGTGGAATGTGAATTTGGCTGTCATTATGCCGATTGTCGTTACGGCCAATGACCTCTTGGCCAAAAGCTTCGACGACCATCCGTCGAAGCTGGCGTTACGCAGTTGGGTATAGGGCCTTATACAGAAGGCCGTTCTTTATACGTCTTCAAATTCTTACCTTGCCATCATCGGCTGGCTTGTAGGTCGAGTGGTTAGTGACCCTGACTGCTAAACCGGAGGTCGTGGGTTTGATTTCCACCCAGGACAAATCTTTGTGTGATGAGCATGATCATTTGTTCTGAGCCTGGGTGTAATTTGTGTATAATATGTATGTATTTAGAATTATATAAGTACGAGTATGTTTATCAGTTGTCATAGCACCAGGCTCTGCCTAGTTTGGGATCAGATGACCGAGTGTGAGTTGTCCCAAGATATTATATATTAATTATTGTACATTTACGAAACAAATGTGATTGTCAAATGCAACATCTCATTATACAAAATAGCTACTAAAAGTTACTATAGAAAATTATGCGATAAAGATAAGTCAGAACTCGAAGTGACGTATGGCCAAAAAAAATGTAACAATCTACATGAAAAAATAAAAACGTTAAATCTAGACAATTTTAAAAAAGAACTATTAAATATTTTGATAAATAAATGCCCACTAAAGGACTGCTTAGACGAAAATTCTTTAATTACTGCTTCAGAAAATTGTACATCATCTCACTTATTTTGACGAACTTGAATTTTGTTTGACATTAACATTAATATGACACGTAACGTAATCTACTTGACATTTTTATTGAAATTGATTGTATTTACAATTTGTATTGATATTCTAAAAGTTAAATGTACCTATGTTTTGAAAAGTAAACATTTGAATGTTAATTAAAGATAATTAAATAAATTTGTACGCCTCTGGGCAAAACATAGAAGATCTACCTATCTGTAACATCTCACACTCTGTTGTTATTTGACCTATGTTTACAATAAAAAGAAAGAAAAAGATTTAAACATCTCTCAAGACGCTTAGTTGACACTTCACGTGACCCAAGGGCTGGCTTTTACCTTGGACAAAGAATAAGCATGGCCATACAACGTGGCAATGCCGCCAGTCTTTTGGGTACACTTCCAGTCGACAGCGATGCGGATGAATTTTTTGACGGCATATTTTAGGGTTAATTTAGTTAGGAGTTTTTATTTTTATTTCTAGTGTACATAGTTGTTCAATAAAAATAAAAAAACTACTACTCCTACTCCTCGAAATGGCTCGGATTGTGAGGAGGTTCCTTTCTCTGGAGCCTTAACCACCGGTAGCTTGACCCTGTTCCCGACACCGGCGGACTACTTCTTTTTATATCTTAAAATTTATTTTTTTAGTAAATGTTTAAAAAAGTAAATTATTATGCAAGGACAATGAATAAAGAGAATAATAATAATAATATTTATTTCATAAAACAAGAAAACATAGCACTGTAAAAGATATGTCACCGGAAAATAAAATAAAAAAACTCAAACAAACTCAGCAAACTCCGTAAGAATATAAAATTGAAAATTAAAAAAAACTTGGGCTCTGATTGGTTGCCATTTTATATCAGACTACAATTTCTCGGAATGGCTTCGAGATATTGTAGACTATACAATTTTGATGCGTAAAAAAGTATTCCAAATGCTCAGTTGACAATTTATCGAGAGTTTACAATCTCTCAAGATATTTTGTAATCTTACGTAGTTTGCAATTATCCGGTGACACTTACATTTTAGACTGAAGGTTCTTATTAAAAACTAGCTTATGCCCGCGACTTCGTCTAAGTAGACTTCAGAATTTGACCCGGAGAGAAACCAAAAAAGTGTCATTTGTCACTAATATTATAAATGGCTAGTTTATGCCCGCGACTTTGTCTGCGTAGACTTCAGAATTTGGCCTGGAGAGAAACCAAAAAAAAATTAACCGTTACCAATATTATGAATGATTGTGGTATCCTGGTTGTTTGTAAGTCTTTACCACTCGTTCTTTCAGCCCCGAAAATACATCTTCATGATTCCTAGTATCCTGTTTGTTTGTGAGTGTTTACCGCTCACATTCAGCCCACAGCCAGCAGCAAATACTTTGACATATTTCTGGTCTTCTGGTACTTGTGAATATTTAACGGGAGATGTTTCTCTTCTGTTGCTTCTAGTGAATCTTTAGCATGACATGTTTTTGGTCTCCTGGTACTTGTGAATCTTTACCGCTCTCAATTCAAGCTCCAGAAATACTTCAACAGGTTTCTGGTCTCCTGGTACTTGTTAATCTCAAGGACTCAGCCAGCCGGGGGTTTTGTATTTCTACTTCTTCCTCAGTCTCTGCTAAACCATTTATTGGGATAAATAGTTTCATCCAAATTCTTTTAGCTGTTTTTTAAAGATTAGCGCGCACATACGCACAGAAAGTTACAGATTTGTTATATGTATATATTTAGTGTGTTTTTTTTTTATTGTATTTATATTTAGATGGGATGGGAAGTTTTGCAATTATTTTCCTTTTGTGCCGATAAACCCTATTTTGTCTACACAATTGCCTTTAGCATCTTTCCTCTGTCCTTCAGGGCATCCTCCGTCTCGTCTAATATGCCAATCTTGATTTAGCGCTCTATGATTGATTCTTCTGTAAATAGCCCCACTTGCACGATGATCTCCATTTTGACACCCTACTTCATTTAGGCTTACGAATACCATGCAGACAAAAATCAAAACTAGCAACTTGAACATTTTTCAAACGCTTTTGAATTCCACTGGAAGACTGATAAACACACTAAATCGCGTATTCGAATTTATACAAAGCAAAATAATTATCAATTAGTTACATCAATCAATCAATTAATAATAATACTTTTTTTAGATAAACCATTTGTTACACCTGAAAATTAAAGTAATTCTCCATGGCAAAAGGTGTGAGTTTATTTTAAAATATGTATTTATGAATAAGGTTTGTTTTGTGATTTTTCACGATTTTCCACGTTAGAGCAGAAAATGATCGCAAATCAATATTTCATTGGTGTATCTAATTAGATCGTTTCGGTATAAAGAAATCACAAAAAAAAATCCAAGTAAGTGCGAGTATAAGTTTGTAATCGCAAAAAAATATTTTTGTATGATGAAACTAGAAATTTCCTTTTTTAAATTTTTCCTTTACTTGTACTGTAAGATCTATCTTCTTGCCAAATTTGATCACCCTAGCTAGGTCGACGGGAAGTACCCTATATATTTTGATTCCGCTGCGAGCGTTGAAACATGGGCCATAAACTGAGCATAAATATAAGTATAAATAAAAAACTTATGTTTAGACAGCGTTGACTTGAAGTTTGATTTTTTCACTGCTCCAAGAGGTAGTAGCCGACCCGAGTATTAAATTCAGCTTGATTTCTCCACGCGTTCCTAAGCATCTTGACATACGGACAGACAGCAACGTGATCCTATAAGGGTTCCGTTTTTGCCGACTGAGGTACGGAACCCTAACAATGGTAGAGCAACCGTATGACATAGAAATGTAAAAACCTTGGAAACCAGTTCCAACGAATGGATTTGAGTTAAATCTTTTCCATTGTATTGTTAAAAACTTCAATTGAAAAGTTTACGCGTCAATATTCGTCGGTCTCGATTACAACAATTTAATTGAAAAATGAGAAAAATATTCTAATTCAATCAATTTAAAAGGTATCATTTTTAGGGTTCCGAATATCCGTAAAAAACCGGCCAAGTGCGAGTGCGTCTCTCACGTGAAGGGTTCCGTGCCATAAACCGAAAAAAAAACATGTTTTTTGTCTCTTTAATTTTTAATATTTGTTGTTATAGCGGCAACAAATATACACACTCTGAAAACTATATATTTTTAAGACTGCAACGCCACTGCTAGGATACAAAAACATGTTCCTAAATTTTTTAAAGTGTCAATAGCGTTCTGTAGCACTTCAGTCAATGAAATATTCATTTTTGCAACGATAGATGTTAGCTATGCCTGGCCTGAGCAAATACGGATTAGGCTCAATTTTCATAAATAAATACGAAGCCTGAGCCTTCAACAAACAAAGGCATTTCGTATTTTTTCAAAAGTCTGTACATAGAGCCTCTGTGAAGTTTTCGGAACATGCATTTTTAAATTCTGTTGTTACTTTCGTTTTATGCAGACTGTTTCAGGAACTCAGAACTGTTTATTCGATAAAATGAAAATAAAATCGTTTACATTGAGAGACTGAGATCATTAGGTATCTCGATATTAATTAAATTACAATTATTCAATACATTAAATTATTCGAAACAATAAATTATTCAATACATAATTAAGTCATTATCATTTAAAAAGTAATTTACTGAATAATAACATTTTTCAATCAATAGTAATGTCAGTCTCTTTTTTAAATTTTGATTTGTGTCATTTTTAATGATGTCGGGTACTTTATTGAAAATAATTGGGCCCATTATAATAACACTTTTCCTGAGCAAGGCTGTGCACTTGTCATTGTATGTTTTACTAGCTTCTGCCCGCGACTTCGTACGCGCTCATCCCGTTTTTACCGTTCCCGTGGGAATATCAGGAATATCTTATTGCAAAGGTTCCTTCAAAATTTCAGCTTTCTACGACCAGTAGTTTCGGCTGTGTGTTGTCTTTCAGTCACTCACTCAGTCTATATGAAGAATTTAAATATTAGGATTGATTTTACTTCTGATGCTGGTTTATAATAGAACGCAATGCGACAAATAGTCAGTATTTTAGTGTTCAATGTTTCAAATAATTTAGAATCAAATTACGTTTTAGGCAATTGTATAAAATGAAAATTCAGTCAATCCTAAACACATTTGAACGTTTTTCAACATAAGCTGCGTAGTTTCGGTGTAAAATGTGCAAATGGATATATTTTGTGTAAGAAAGTAAGGAAATCTGTATCAAGTCATCGTAGGATCACCTAGCAAGCCTTAAAAGCTACAACCATGTTTTACTCGTCGTTAAAGATGGGCAACTTATTTTTTTTTCCTTTTTTGAAGTCAAATTCTATTCATTTATTTCAACTAGACCATTAAAAGGCACTTTTGATCGTCAAATTTACAGTTAGAAATTAAAATATTAGTAAGTTGTGAAAAACACACAGATAGTTCTTAACTTATACATAGATTATGGGTAAATCTAAGATGCTAAATTATTTATAAAATCTTGGAACTTAACAACTGAAAGCTAAAATTTGACTCGGGCCTCTGATGGGCTAATTTTTCTTGTGGCAAACACAAAGTTGTGGGACAGCTGGCTATAGGAATGTTACGAGCTTGGGGTTCGTGACAATAAAAACAGCCGATTAAATAACCAAAATGACACTTTAATTTAAAAACACCACAATTACCACATTAAACTCACTAATTATAGAACACAACTTCACCACTGATCACTTAATCGCACTTGAAGATCGCTTCCGAATTATCGCTAATCCAATACTGACTCGGTCGCTTTTTTTTTTTTTTGTGAGTGGCTTCTCGCAGTTCAACCTATAAGGTTGTCGACTGCTTATCCGGGCTTGCCTGTGGTGGCCTTAATATAATATTAAAGCCTCCAGCCAGGGCTTATAAAAAACTTACAAACTAAGCGACTACACGCTAAGGGCACCCCCTGTGGGGTACGGGCCTCGGCTTAGGGCATCGCTGGGGAGAGGACAGCTAGGGACGGGCTGGATCGAACTGGAATTATTATTAAGGGGCGAATTTAAGACTACAGGCTCAGCGGCGCGGGCTGGCTCGAGCAAGGGTCGGGGCGGATTTTGACGGGGACGTCGGCGTCGCGGCGGGCTTGACTCGGTCGCGGAATACCTACGCACTCCTTATATAGGTCAGTTTATTCTAGAAACTTCCATTCTCGAAACATCTGGAAAGTACTCGTAACTACCGCTGCCGATTGACCAGATATCGAGAAGTGTAGAATGTTCTGGCAAAGAAATGTCTAGAAGGTTCTTGACTCTACTAGTTCTGCTACTCGATACTAGATGGCGCTAGTAGTAACTTAATGTACCCGACATTAATTCTGGCGCGTATCAGGAATATTAAGAGGTATATCCTCAACAAAATACGACAACCAACGATCGTGGTTGCTCCGGACCCAATATTTATCTCTCGAAGATGCCAAAGCCTCAAAGCACCCATGGAGTTATGGATTTTTTTCTGGGGTAATTTTTGTTTAAAAAAAAATTATCTTAGTTATAAAATTATTCGTTTTGTCCACCCTTTTTATACTCCTACATGTACTACTGGCTACAGCTGAATAATTATGTAGCGGAAAGACACATAAAGTTAGTAGCTCCGTCCCAGTAATTCATACATCCTAAATGACGCGGTTTTCCCTGAAAGCGATTTTTTACAAGTTACATTTCACTTTACATTTTGGACTGTGTCCGGTTCCGTGTTTTAAATTACGAGAATATTTTTTGGCAAGTGAATTTGTTTTATTCCTAGTGGAATCTGCTTTAAATGGTCTCCTTTAATTTGGTTGCTTATATGAAAGAGTCTTTGAATAGAATTTTTTGAATAATTGTCGAAGTCGGTCTGTAAAATAAATGAAGCTAGCACTTTCCAAAGCATAGTTCTCTATGGAAAAGAGCATGCCAGAAACTCCACGGATACTCTTTCAATAAAATAGTATCACTAAATATTATAAAACCATGTCTCTCCGGCACGGCTGTCCATCAGTCTGTACGCGATAAACTCAAAAACTACCGAACAGGTTTTCATACAGGCAGGTTTTGGGAGTATTATTTCAAGTAAATTGGCCCAAATATGTTGATAATTCTTGAAGATTTTGCAAAAAGTCCCGTAGACTGGGAGCTTATATAACGTATAACAGAATAAACGCAATACCTCGTAAGGGGTCATTGTACCCGTCAATATGAACAACTTTCACTATGGGACCAATATTAAATAAAAAAAATTATTTGAAAAACACGCATATTATACCTGTTTTTTTTTGTTAAGGATGGGAAATCATCAAATGACTTTTTGAGCTCTGGGTGGAGCGAAGGGCATGTGAAACTCTTACTGTCTAAAATCTATCCATGTTCTTTCTAAAGCCCTTTGCAGTCCAGGGTCGCGGTGACTCTTTCGGACAAATTCCACATCCTTGGCAGGTCCATTAACCTATAGCCCCAATTTGTGAATTAAGCATTTGATGAAAGCATATAATTTGCAGCACACGGCGAGCAAGTTTGCTAGTTTTACCTAAAACAAAAACTAACTATGGCAAAAAAATGCTAACTTTTGAAGGAGCACAACTCTATAATAAACTACCGTCCTGTATAAGAAATGTACACTCTTTCAATGCGTTCAAAACTCAACTTAGCCATCACATAGTCGCGGATCAGTCACTTCTGGAGAAATGAATGCATTGGATGAGTACTATAAAGTTGTAACGCTGCTGACCAACTTTTTGTAATCTATAAATGTATGTCTTTTTTTTTAGTATCGTTCTCAAGTAAGTGACATATGTCTTTATTGGGAATAAATTTTCTTTAAACCGAAGTAGGTTTGACACGTAATAAATTCAAAATACTCTATTTAGAAACCTGCCGTTACGTTCATAATGCAGACACACTTCATTGTGTCAGCCGAAAGACGTCCACTGCTGGACATAGGAAAAGAGGGTGCTGCCATAATCGCCACGCTTGGCAGGCGGGTTGGCGATCGTAGTGTAGCTATTGCTATACACAGAAGATACTGCTACCCATGCTCTGGTGAGTCCCTCTTACGACACCCACGCAGACACACTTAAGAGTCCATTAAATTACTTCCATTCTAGCCGTACAACATTCCTTTGCTGAATAACCACACAGAAATTTCTAGATAAATAAAAGTCTATACGATCCATTCTTCTGAACACAACTCATAAAACCGCATTGCTACAAAATTAAACTCGTATTGTGAATGGTTTTGGGTCCAATATCAATACTTTCTTCCTTCCACCTTTCATTTGTTTTAAACAATCGACCATATTCCGAGGAATGAGCATTAAACAACGGTTCAAAGTTTAATAATGAAGTTGATAACTTAAACATACCTAAAAATAGAGGTTGGATTTAGTTTTGGAAGCGACCGTTATACCAGCAGTAATACAAAATATCGTTTCTAACATATTTTCCAAAACTGATATCATTACGGTTTTCAAATTTGGTCTCATCAGAAAATAAATGAATACGTAAACTAATACAACTATACACAGCTTATTCCTCTGTAAAAATAGTTTTTTTTCATACAAAAAATATCGCCCAAATACAGGTTTTCAATCGTCAGTAAAAATCCCGTACCTACTATTTCGAGCTGTGTTTGCAACGCTCGATGACTGAGAACGCACCCTGATTGGCTTCACTACACCGTTACGGCACAGAAACGCCAATACTGTCGTAATCAGTGTGGAGTATTGTTTATCCGTGTTTCGTTGTTATTTTTAGCAGCTCCTACGGAGTTCTATTTCTTGATCGATTTTAGTTTAATAAAAAAAAGTAATTCTAATGTCGCTTTGTTTCAACCAACTTTCAATGAAAGTTAATTTGGTTTGTTTTTGAATGCATGTACCTATAATTTGTTGTTTCTTACTAAGTTTATAAAATTGTATTTAGTTCCTACTCAGCAAATTCAGACCTAAATGAAAACAAAGCAGGTGATCTTACTAGGTCTATTAATTTGCGTTTAGTCGCCGCTCAGTATATTTTAGACCTAGATGAAAACAAAGCAGGTGATCTTACTAGGTCTATTAATTTGCGTTTAGTCGCCGCTCAGTATATTTTAGACCTAGATGAAAACAAAGCAGGTGATCTTACTAGGTCTATTAATTTGCGTTTAGTCGCCGCTCAGTATATTTTAGACCTAGATGAAAACAAAGCAGGTGATCTTACTAGGTCTATTAATTTGCGTTTAGTCGCCGCTCAGTATATTTTAGACCTAGATGAAAACAAAGCAGGTGATCTTACTAGGTCTATTAATTTGCGTTTAGTCCCCGCTCAGTATATTTTAGACCTAGATGAAAACAAAGCAGGTGATCTTACTAGGTCTATTAATTTGCGTTTAGTCGCCGCTCAGTATATTTTAGACCTAGATGAAAACAAAGCAAGTGATCTTACTAGGTTTTGAAATTATCACACTCAAAAAGTTTGGTCTAAGAAAACAATGTTTTTATTAGTAACTGCTTCCCTACGTACATTTTTTGTGATAGACGCATTAAAACTACTTTTTTATAAAGCCTGTTATGTACCTCAAATTTTGCAATCACTCCCAAGAAGGTACGACTAATGGTATTGAAACGGCACGCTTTCAAAGATATGAAATCGTTTTTCGGATCTCCTGTAAAATTTAGTTTTATGCAGATACTGGGTTTTGATATTTCACAGCCGTATTGCTTAGTACCATGAACTTGCACCACATGCCTATTTTTATTCCTCTTGTCGCCTCAGAGATATTTATTATATAAATTATCCAAAAACTATGAAAATGACACAAATGAAATACGAAAGTTTGGATGGATGGACGTTTGTAACTCAATCACAACAACACAACTTGGGAAGAAATTTGGCACATAGATAGATCATGGTTTGGAATAGGCTACTTTTTATACCGGTTGTATGTTCCCGATATTCAAGCGGGCGAAGCCTCTCGCAAAAGCTAATAATAATAAACAAGCTTGCACCGCAATAAGCCTCATCGTGCATTATAAAAAACTAGCTACCGCCCGCGGCTCCGCCCGCGATTATGTCGTGAATTATCCCAAGGGAACATACTCCCTCCTAAGTCCTTTCCCGGGACTCAAACTATCTCTATTTCAAATTTGATCAAAATTGGTCCAGCCGTTTGCGTGTGAAGAGGTAACAAACATACACACACACTCACAAACTTTCGCCTTTATAATATTGGTGTGATAAATTACTAGCTACCGCCCGCGGCTCCGCCCTCGTGAATGTCGAAAATTATTCCAAGGGAACTTACTCCTGGGATAAAAAACTATCCTACGTTCTTTCCCGGGACTCAAACAATCTCCATACCAAATTTCATCTATATTGGTACAGCCTACACATTCACAAACTTTCGCCTTTATAATATTAATTGTGATATAATGTGATTTGTATAATATAGTGTGATTAGATTATAATTTCTCGAATCGTTTTGTGTACTATAAATCCCATCCAAATTCAATAAATTCCAATATATCCCTCTCTTATTTAGAAAAAAATGTTTACAATTTGATTTAATAGTTTACCATTTTCCGGTGACATATACAGAACTCAAACAATTTTTGTCCCTATGTTCTTTATAGACTTTGAAAACATCCAATGTGCCCCAAACCAGTTTTATTTGAAAGGCGAAGATGGTTTTAGACCATTAAAACGGGATGTGCGCGTACGAAGTCGCGCGCAAAAGCTAGTGTATCATTAAGAGAGAATGTGTTGTTTGACGTTGCTGTTTGTGTCCCGACTGCATCACTCCACGAAGGTTGAGGAGATCGGAGTACATGAAGGTGAAGACCAACTGGACCTTGAGGGTCGAGAAATTGGAGCAGCGTCACAACACCACCTTCAAGTCGTTTGTGGTGCGGGTTCCGACACAACATCTCGACACGTTCCTAAAGGAAGTGTTTTTGCCGAAGGGTGTAGTCTACCGACGTTTCCGCAGCAGGCTACGCGACACCGCGCAGCGTAACTTGACGTCGTCATTCGTGTTCTTTGTTTAAGTTGTAGTTTTGTATGTTTAATTTGTGTATTTTTTCTATGGGCCTTAGTTGCCTGATAATAAAGAATTATTTTTATTATTATTATTAAACTCACATCGCTAAACAAACGCGGAAAATAATCCACGTATAAAATAAGTCCGGTACGCGTAGCTGAATTAATGTGTTCTGTATTTACTTAGCTAATCCCACCATGTCTGCGAACTGTTGCAAATGAAAACAAAATATTGTTTCAAGCCTGAAACCCGGGTTGGATTTTGTGAAAACAAGTTTCAGTGAGTCAGTTGAATACAGAAGACTCTGGTTATAGTATTGTTACGCGCCAGAATTAATGCCGGTGTATCGACATTAGTTACTACTAGCGCCATCTAGTATCGAGTAGCAGTACTAGTAGAGACAAGTACTAGACATTTCTATGCCAGAACATTATACACTCGATATCTGGTCAGTCGGCAGCGGTAGTTACGAGTACTTTCCAGATGTTTCGACAATAGAAGTTTCTAGATTTCACTGACCTTTACAAGGAGCGCGTAGTCCGCGACCGAATCAGTATTGGATTTGCGATACAAGCGATAACTTCGGAAGTGTTCTTCAATTGCGATTAAAGTGACCAGTGGTGAAGTTGTGTTTTATAATTAGTGAGTTTAAAGTTGTAATTAGTGTTGTTAAATTAAATGTCATTTTGGTTATTTAATAGGCTGTTCTTATTGTCACGAACCTTAAGCTCGTAACAATATCAAAACCCTTTATGTATCGATGAACTCCATGAGACAGGCTCGATCTAGTGTGGAGTTCATAAGCAAAAGGCTTCCTTTGCGTCTTAGTCTTGTTTTTTATGTATTCTAGGTATAAATCTAGACCATAAGAAAATGTAAAGCACTGTTTTTGGAAAATAAAAATATTATATATTCGAATAAAATAATTGAATAATATTTATTTTTATTTTTAAATAAAAATAAAATATTTTCGAAAAGCACTCAGTTGTAAGAAACCCAGAAAACTGACATCTGGTTTTACAAACCGGTAAAGGACTACTCAGTTATTGGGTTGTGGAGATCATATGGTACATGTTAAATACTAGGATTCAAGTGCTTTCGGTAAGAAACTGAATCACATATTTTCAGGAAAACGTCGGCAATAATTAACTACTAAAAATTTTGTACTATTAAATACACAATTTTTTTTTAAGGATGGGAAATCATCAAATGACTTCTTCCGCTCTGGGTGGAGCGGAAGGGCGTGTCAGACTCTTACTGACTAAACCCCATCCTTGTTTCTTCAAAAGCGGGTTGCGGAATTTTTCGCAAGATTTACCGCGGCCCTGGAACGCAAAATGGCATTTGGAAGAATACGAGTGAGTTTTAATCAGTAGGAGTCTCTCTTTTGAATGAAACGTGCCTAAAATCATGAAATTTGTAAGGAAGCAAGGTCTTACAGCACAAGTAAAGGAAACAGTCTGAATTGCTAATTTGTAGCGTCATCATATAATAAAAACCTTTTTTGCAATTGCAAACTTATATTTCCAGCAAAAGAATTGAATGCGACTAATCGATGTTTAGGAGAACATGTTTTTAACTACAATATTCAGTTTGTCCTTTAATCACGCTCTCAGAGTTTATGTACTTCAGTGAGTAATGTTTACTCCGAATAGATCCAGACTCGATTCTCGTAATAGAGGAACTCTCGATATGCGAGTTGGTACGGAACTCTCGGTGTCAGTCAGACTCGCATTTGACCGACCGAAAAATCTCGGCAACGAAACACTTTAGGGGACCATATCACAATTTTTTCATAATATAGTTTAAATTATGGGAGATAGGGAAGATTATATTATGTACAAATAAAAAACAGATATACACATTGTTAATATCTCTCTCATACTATAAATGCGACGGTGAGTTTGTTTGTTTGTTACCACTTCACATCTAAATTGCTGCACGGATTTGTATGAAAATTAGCACACAGTACACTGTATCAAAAACTGACCTGAAGCGGCTGAAACAATAACTGTATTTAAAAGAATCCTATGTGCACATGGAATACTTTTTATCCCGGATAAAGTATGTTTCCTTGGAATAATTTACGACTTAGGTACACGGGCGGCAGCTAGTAGTCCATAATCACAATTCGCAAGACAAAGACAATTGACTGGGAGCGTGGCGTCTCCTGTAATCCGGCTTCTCAGAGTTCGGAAACGGAGAATGGTTTGAAGTCGGGGGTCCTGGTGCTAAGTGGCCCATGCCGACTGGACTTCCACACTTTCTGCCAGGGTTGCGGAATTTGTCCGAAAAAGTCTCCGCGGCCCAGGAACGCAAAGGGCTTTAGAAGGAACACGGATGGGTTTTAGTCAGTAAGAGTCTGACAAACCCTTCCGGTCCACCCAGAGTGGAAGAAGTAATATGATGATTTCCGAACATTAAAAAAAGAGACTATTACTAATTTGATAAAGCAAAATTAAATTCATCAACTGTGTAGTCCTTCAATTTTCACTGAAGAAAACTTTTATCTTTCCCATCATCTGCCCTACTTTCGCACCTTATTTCATTCAAAGACCATAACGATAAAGAATCTAAACTGCATTATTCATTGCTCCCCCTATCTCTATTTCACAGATACACATCGGAACACAGTCATCGATGTACACACACCAATAGCAGGGGCGTACAGGAAGTGGGAAGCGATAAATTCGTTGCGAAGTAAAATAAAACCTTTGGCTTCGCCCGTTTCGCTGTCTGCATTTATGATATATCGTCTGTACGATTCTGGTTGGTGTTTTTTTATACATTTTAGATGCCAAAATATGGTAGAATTGAAGTTAGTTTAAGAATTTAATGCGATACTAAAAGTGGTTCTTAAAGTGTTTGGGAGAGGTTCCAAAACCGCTTGGACTCATAAATGTTGAAAAACTGTCTCTATAATTCTTAATTAGTTATTTTTTTTTAATTAAAACTGGCAAAGTGTGAGTCAGATTTGCGTGCAAAGGGTTCGGAACGTTACTTTTTAATCACAGAGTTCTTATTTATTTATTTTATTATTCATGTACACACAGAAATTTAGTAGTTTTGGAGATACTGATATATTTTTCTATATTTTCTGTAATAACTTTAGAGTGGATTTTTTTTATAATGATAAAAAACAATAACTTTTGAGACCCTTACTATGAGCATTAACATTTGAGAGGTTACAAAGCACAGTAAGAAAATCTTTTATTTATATTCTCATTTTTCCATCGACAAGTATTTATTCTCGTTACGTATGAATTGCGACCTTGTTCGGGTCACAGAAGTTCAAAGGTGTACCAAATTTGATCTGAAGCCATTCAGTAGAATCGGAGAACAGGTACTGGTTGTGACAAACGGACAGACACACGGGTGATTCTATTACGGTTCCATTTTATATATAAGTTCGGAACACCAATATTAATTCTGGTGTACAATAAAGTATATTTAAGTATATATACATTTTTTTTAAGGATGGGAAATCATCAAATGACTTTTTCCGCTCTAGGTGGAGCGGAAGGGCGTGTCAGACTCTTACTGACTAAAATCCATCCGTGTTCCCCTTTGCGTTCCAGGGCCGCGGTGACTCTTTCGAACAAATTCCGCAACCCTGGCAGGCTCTGGCCCTGCCGGGCCCCGTCTTCTATGTTGTCATCTCTTTGAGGCGCGTGTGAAACACACCGCGCCATCGACCCGGGCCTGGTGATGATCGGACAGCAAGCCACCCAACGCTCGCCGTCCGCTGGCCCGCGCCTACGGTGGTTGGGGATCGCCCTGCGTATCCCGATGCCCGGGGCGTCTTCTCCTGTAGCAGCGGTTGGGGCGAAGGCCTTGCCTTTCCCTCACGCGGCCCGCCGCCTCCTTCGCTAGCATTACTGCTTCGCAGAAGGAGATATTTAAGTATAATACAAATGCGTGGAAATAAAGTGATGACAGATTCAGTAGGTAGTACTTTTAAAAAAATAGTTTATTTCATTGTTTTAACTTAAGCTACACTTGATTAAAATACAGTGTGAAATTTCTTGAAAATTTTATGTCCAAAATATTTATCGCGGTTTATCATGAACATCTAGTTTCAAATTATGCACCAAATAAAATAATGCCGGAAAACTTTTCACGTTCTGTAACAAAATATCCGAATAAAGATAAATAAAAACTCATCACCTGCCTAACCTTTTTCCAACTATATTGGGGTCGAGTCTGCCAGTCAAACTGGATACATCGGAATACCAGTATTTAACGTGAGGCGGCTGAACTTCTTGGTTAGACTGGAGTCAGATTTCTGGCTTCTGACAATCCGTAACGACTGCCTGGGCCAACGGCTTAACGTGCTTTCCGAGGAGTATAGGTATATTAATATGGTCACCTATCAACAGACCGACTCCAACAAGCGTTGCTTAACCTTGAAAATCGACCCATGCAGCTGTTAACCTCAAGCTCCTCAAAAATAAAACTCCTAAGTTAATTAATAAATAAAATTATTTAATCATATAAGAAAAAGAGTTTATTTGCACCAAGCATGACGCATCCCAAAAAATGAAATAAACAAAATTACTAGAGTATAAATGGTATTTCTTTTTGTAAGTGGCGTCTCGCAGTTTAACCTATTAGGTTGTCGACTGCTTAACCGGGCTTGCCTATGGTGGCCTTAATGTAATATTAAAGCCTCCAGCCAGGGCTTATAAAAAACTTACAAACTAAGTGACTACATGCTAAAGGCACCCCCTGTGGGGTACGGGCTCCGGCTTAGGGCGTCGCTGGGGGGAGGACAGCTGGGGACGGGCTGGATCGAACTAGAATTATTATTAAGGGGCGAATTTAAGACTACAGGCTCAGCGGCGCGGGCTGGCTCGAGCAAGGGTCGGGGCGGATTTTGACGGGGACGTCGCGGCGGGCCTCGAGTATATATGGCGGCATGGTGTAGGTATATGGTGTTTCGGCTCACCAGAGAATGGGCAGCAGCATTCTGTGCATTGCAACAGCGACACTGTGGTGGACGTCTTTCGGCTGATATGATGATGACGTTGATGAATTATATGGTATACACAACGTCGCCTTATAGCCGCCATAATCCGGCTAGACTGGAAGCTGAACCTAGTTGAGAAAAGGCTGCACAAATTATGATATTATTATATGACGTGGCCATTTATTTATTTTTTAGGTTAGCCAACAATTTTTTACTCATTACATTACAGTCAAAAGTACACGATATACATTACTTAAAGGCTAACACCACATGCACTATTATATTTAAATGATACATTTCTATTATTACAATTTATTGTGATTGATAAAAATAATGTAAAACAAAGCATAAAACTAGTGAATTAACAAACAAATCAAAATTAGCGTATTAAATTATAAATTAATATATTGATTGGTAATTAAATAATATAACAGATATTTTTATCTGTTATATTATTTGATTAAATAGGTAGGTAGGCAGCCGCTCCACGTAAAATACTGGTACTCAGCTGAATCCAGTTTGACTGGAAGCCGACCCCAATATAATTGGGAAAAGGCTAGGCAGGTTGCAGGATGATTCTTTGATTAAAAAAAAAACCGAACCAACCAACCAAATATTAATCGTAGTTTAGTTCATGTATTCATTGAACTAAACTTAGATTAATTGATAATTCGGTTTACATTAGAAAATAGATAGAAAATGACAAAACGTTGAAAAGCATATAAATAACAAATTGGCAATTCATAAATTTTGTCTAAGTTATGCGGATAGTATTCAATAATTAAATCACAAAATTTTTCTATGCTATCGTGGTGAACGTCGATCAGGTCACTGCCGCTGTTCAAGACCTTACACATTCGCGGTATTGGTGAGTTTGCACCTAGGACAGTTCTACACAAGGGCGGGTAAAGCGGAGTGATGGGATTTCGAGAGAAGCGAGTTGGGGCACAAAACTTGAGGAGACCCAGCAACTGACGACAGTCTATTTGCATTGCCATGTCGTAGGTTTCATGAAGTGGTCGATCACATCACCAAAAATAAAGTGAGAGGTCAGACGTACAGTAGTCATCATCATGATCATTATCATCAGCCGAATGAAGTCCACTTCTGGACATAAGTCTCCCCCAAAGTCAAAGTCAATCGCCACGCTTGGCAGGCAGGTTGACGATCGCAGTGTAGCTGTTGCAATGCACAGAAAATGCTGCTGCCATCCTCTGGTGAGTCCTATAGTCGCCTTTTACGACACCCACGGAAAGTGATGGGATGGTACTATTGTTTTTTGTCCGACACCATACAAAACGTACAGCAGTGCCATTCTGTATACATGTCGAAGTGGAAGCTTGGGTGAAGTGATCATGAAGTGAGCTTTCTATCCATGTAATCAAGATGGAATGACAACTCACTTCGTGATCACTTCACCCTAGCCTTCACTTGGACATGTTTACAGAATCGACCAGCTGGTAATGTTTGATGTATAGTAGCGCACATGCGGTTAAAAAATTATTACCTTATACTTCGTTTGAGATACTTCTTTCGACATCAAACGTCCTCGTTTATGTAGAACATGACCGTAATTTGCAGGTAGCATTTTTATGTGTCCTATTATCAAAACAAAGATTAATAATTTCAACATTATGATTGACGATTTCCGTTTTCAGTGTTGCAATTATTGGAAGAGTTTATGCTAACACATACTTATATAGAGTAACGCTCAGTATTCAGGGTATTTTCTTTTACATTTTACGATGCAAATCAATTTCACATATTAAAGCGCCTTAGTTGATCATTACGTAGTAATAAAAAAATAGATTTCCGTTTATATAGTGGTAATGCTTTAAGTGTTTTTAACCGACTTCAAAAAAAGGAGGAGGTTCTCAATTCGTCGGAACCTTTTTTTTTTATTATGTATGTTCCCCGATTACTTGAAGATGGCTGGACCGATTTGGATTTTTTTTTTGTGTGAAAGTGTATACTTCCTAGGTGGTCCCATGATCATCAAGTCAGGATCTGATGATGGGATCCTGGAGAAATACAGGGAACTTTTCAAATTTTACAGGCACACTAGAATCGATTTGAATTTTTTTGGGTGAAGATCTGATGAAGAACTTCGGATATAGGCAACAAAATCCATTTTGGTTTATAAGAATTGGAACATCCTCATTGATCTGTTTTGGTGTGAGCTCACATGTGCGCCATAGAGTTATGAATTAAATGGATCTTCCGTTGATGAAATTTTCGTCATGCGGAGTCTTCCAAAATGTTCCACATTATTATCATACATCGGTATCATTTTATATAGCTTTCGGGGTTGCTACCAACGCTGACGTTGCTGATATCTAAATAGAAGATGGCGCTAGCGAAAATTATCCAATTTTTTAATCTTAATCAGAAAATTTCTGTTAGTGCTAGTTTGGACTTTCATTTCGAGCACATTCGATTTGACATTGTCATACATGACCCCAAAAACCAGGAATATTACACCCATGACAGACAAAAATATGAAACATATTCTTTGGCGCCATTTTGAATTTTCATTTTTACTTTAAGCTGCTCCGAAAACCATAATAGTTCATGCAACCATGTTAGCTAAATTGATGGAATTTAAATTGATTTAATCTTATTATTTTACATCCAATTTATGTGCATGAATTTACAGATATGTAACAATAACGATCAAAATAAAACCATACTGAACGCAATCGTGAGGAATCAATTCGACCATCCAATCATTTTTTGCTTTATAAATACCATAATGGACCATTCCAGTGGTAGACATCCTTTGATATCGGAGTAATCTACAAAGGAGATTGAAGTTACAACAGAAAATGTTGAAGTTATTTGTTTTGTTTGCCTTAATCATTAACGTGGCACAGATCCAGTGCCAATATGAAGATGACAGTTTCGACCAAATCCCTGATGGTCGCCGAGGGTTATACATTCTACAATCAGGTAGGCGACACCAAAAATTAGAACAACTCGGCGAATGTGTGTGGGACGAACAGCTTCAATATTGCAAACCAGTGTAAAATCCTAAAAAAGTTGAATATTCATGTGACTTTACTCATTTTATTTTATTGTAAATTTTGTGAAAAATAAAGCATTTTTACCTTACTTTGATGTCATAAATGTGAAAGTTTTGAATGATGTATGCTTGTTTGCAACCCAATTACACTAGAACGGCTGAACGGGTCTGGATGAATAATCTCCGGATCTCTGGGATAATTTCCTTACATTCACGCGGTGGAATCTGTTGGCAGAAGCTGGTATTATTATAAAACAAAGTTCCCCGACACGTATGTCTGTCTAGCGGTGCGTGATTAACTCAAAAAATACCCAACAGATACGATCTTTACCAATAGATAGAGTAGTTCATGAGGAAGGTGTAATTATGTAATTTTTACACCTACGCTGGTCCGAAAACTCCCGACTCTCAGGGCGTCTTCTTCTGTTGCGGCGGCTGGGGCGTGAGGCCGGGACTGAACCTGGTGTGTTACGCTGACGACACGCTGGTCACTGCCCGGGGGAGCTCGCACAGGGAGGCAGCGTTGCTGGCAACGGCTGCGGTCTCACAGGTGGTGAGCCGCATACGGCGCCTCTTTGACGTAGCGTGGGGAGTCAAACACCTCATTCCCCCCGCCGACGCGAGGTGAGGCCGCAGAGGCGGGCCGGCACCAACCGGGGATTGCGGAAGTCGCATACGTTCCGGCGATCCCCGGCGTAGGTGGGAGATGGAACCCCGGGGTGGTTCTAGCCAGTAAGAGTCTGACAGACCCATCCACCCGCTCCAGGGTGGAGGATTTCCATGGGGATTTACCCCCGACATCAAAAAAAAAAACCCCGCATTCGGGAAGCTGCGTTATCTTTGAATCGCCGATCACACAAGACCAGGGTCTATAAGCAGTGCGTCCTACCCGTAATGACTTATGGAGCCGTAACGTAGACACTCACCACAGGAGTAGTACACAATTTCAAGGTTGCTCAGCGTGCAATAGAGCGAGTAATATGCTCGGGGTTTCTCTGGTGAATAGAATTTATTAACAACGAAGTCATTCGCTAGAGAACTATAATAGTTGCGCGTAGAATCAGCATGCTGAAGTGGACGTGGGCTGGCCATGTCTGTAGATGGACAGACGGTCGATAGAGCAGACACGTGTTAGAGTGAAGACCGCGTATGAGCAAACGTAGTGTGGGATGCCCTGCGGCACGATGGATCGATGAATTGAAGAATGTGGCTTGCAGCGGCTGGATGCGGACTGCTCAAGACCGAAATAGTTGGCGCTCTGAGGCTTATGTTCATTAGTGGGCGGTAATTGGCTTATAATATCATCATATTATCTGCTAATTGATTTTGATTGATTGATTGATGTAATATTTTTTCGCTTCCTTGGTAATAATATTATAACAGCCCTGCAATGATAATTATAATTTGACTGGTCTTGCCCTCAACAGTTCACTTCTTCTAAGAAGTTTCTTATCTAAATTTTAGAGGATGTTGCGGTAGAACTAACCATAATGATTATGTTCCTTTCAGTTTGTTCTTTATATAAAACAAGCTGTGCCCGTGGCTTCGCTCCCGTCCACTGTTACCCTACCCTACCTACCTGCCTACCCTCCCTACCCTACCTACCCTACCTATGTCTACCTACCCACCTTCCCTACCCTACCCTACCCTATTTACCTACCCTACCCTACCCTATTTACCTACCCAACCTACCTCCTACCTACCCTACCCTACTTACCTACCCTACCTACCTCCTACCTACCCTACCCTACCTACCCTACCCTACTTACCTACCCTACCTACCTCCTACCTACCCTACCCTACCTACCTATTTTGTTTTTTGTTTTTAAACCTTCCCTGTAATCTAGCGAACAAAAAAAAAAAAATTAGCCAAATCGGTCCAGCCGACCAGGAGAAATAGGGGTTCATTTTTTTTTTTTTTTTCAAAATTTTCTTTCATTAGAACCTTCTCCTGACAATAAAAAACACAACAAAAAAAGAATTAGCGAAACTGGTCCAACCGTTCACGCGTGATGCCGTGACCAAGGGAAATAGGGATACATTTATATATATATATAGATTTTATAATATAATTAAGTAAGATCAATTGATTCGACATCAGTTGCGCATAATTGTCGTGAATGATTTTTTTATTTAAATAAATTACCGTAACAGAAATAAATTGAAATAATTGAAATAAATTGAAATAATTGAAAATTGAACTGTTACATGATTTATATAAATATTCTTCACCAGCTTCAAATAGTCAGTGATCTTCAAGTGTCAGCAGGAACGCTGTGAATACAAATCGAGAATGCTTAAGTTCCTTGTCCTTCTTATGTTAGTAGTCTATATTGGGAGTATCAGCTGTCAAAATGCCATTAATCAACCAGACATTTTAGAAGATGACTGGTGTCCTCCTGGCTCCCAGAGAACCCCAGACGGTATCTGTAAGAATGAGTTCAGGAGAGGTGACAGGTTGGCATTTGGTTGTGAAGAAGGCGCCGTGAGAGTTGGCGACACTTGCGTGAAAGTTAATGAACGAATCACAGATATTCAACATGACGCTATGTGTCCTGAAAACACTGTAAGAGTTGGCCCGAAATGCGTGCCTCTTTTTGATCAATACAGACGTTTGGATACACAAGAAGACGACAAGTGTCCTCTAAAAGCTGATGGCCGAAGGTGGCGCTTTTTAGCTAATTGTTTCATAGATACTGGCTCAGATTCTAAAGAGAAAGAATAAATCTTTATTTGTATTTGAAATCGTGTTTTTTTTCTTCGTAATTTTGTTGTAACTGACCATTGTTTTGTGTAAAACTTGTTCCTTTACTCGAATGGCTTCAATAAAGTAATAATATTGTTACGCGCCAGAATTAATGTCGGGTACATTAAGTTACTACTAGCGGCATCTAGTATCGAGTAGCAGAACTAGTAGGGTCAAGTACCTTCTAGACATTTCTTTGCCAGAACATTCTACACTTCTCGATATCTGGTCAGTCGGCAGCGGTAGTTACGAGTAGGTACATTCCAGATGTTTCGAGAATAGAAGTTTCTAGAACTAACTGTCCTATATAAGAAGTGCGTAGTCCGCGACCGGGTCATGTTCTTCGACATAGCGAAAGCATTCGACAAAGTCTGGCACAATGGTTTAATTTACAAGCTCTACCAACTCGGCGTGCCGACACGTACAGCAGTTCATGAAACGCATAGCCAAACGTTTCTTCGACACTGCTGTAAAACACCGTAACCCCCTTATCGCATCGGCCGCCCGATACGAACCCTCCCCCATCTCCAAGGTACGCCGACCGAGGCATACCCTCGTCAAAATCCGCCCCGACCCTTGCTCGAGCCAGCCCCAGCGACGCCCTGAGCCGAGGCCCGTACCCCACAGGGGGTGCCCTTAGCGTGTAGTCGCTTAGTTTGTAAGTTTTTATAAGCCCTGGCTGGAGGCTTTAATATTATATTAAGGCCACCACAGTAATGTAATATACCTCGTCATCGCTATCATGACATGATTCTTGAATCTTGAAAATCATTTAAGATTTGATGATGGTGTTAACAAATTATTTTAATGAAAGCCATTATTCAGAGACGTGACTACATAATAATAGGGATTATGTTAGATGGATTGATTGATAAAATGAGCACTATTCGCCTGATTATTTTTGGAAAAAAAACTATCCCAAAATATTACAAAGCGTCTGTGTTAGCGTCTGTCTGTGTTTCCGAACGCATATAACCCTAATCTCTTCAAAATTAGAGTGAACCTGAACAGGCTTCTTCTGGGTTAGCTCGCTCCACTGTAGACTTTGTCTCTATTATCTATGACCTAGATTAGAGTCAAGAGCAAACTCATCTCAAATAGAAAAAAAAGAGATTAGGAAAAATAATCAATTTAATGCAATTGTGTAAATTGTACCCAAACCTTATTCTTTATGTTAACCACTATTCGTGGAAACGTACTCGTTTGAATGATAATTATTGTTGTCATATAACGACTTTACCTTCAAGTATTTCGGCAACGTGGCACTTTAGGGTACCATGTTCCCAATATTTTTTATCTGTTTAAGTGTCTTCTACCCATACATACCTACATTATGATTCAACAAAATACCAAAATGGCGGCCGGGTAGCTATTCCACAAATTTTCTATCCCCTTTGTTCTATTGACGATACTGATTGAATGAAAACAAGGCACCCTGTTTCCAAATCAATCCTAAATAATTTTCAGTACCACCATCAAATTACCAATTATTTTCAAGATTTATCACGATCAGGTCATGACGGCCTTGACGAGCTATATAAGATGATTTGTGTTTTGTGTGCCATTGTATTGCAGGATTGCCGCGCCAATATTGATGAGTTTGATAGTTACGGATATAGATGGGACTCCGGAGGCAGGTATAGGCTACTTTAAAGGCAGCGAAAGCCGGGTAGCTATTACACAAATTTCTATCCCCTTTGTTCTATTGACGATACTGATTGAATGAAAAAAGGCACCCTGTCTCCAAAGCAATCCTAAATAATTTTCAATTTCATCATCAAATTCTTAATTATTTTCAAGATTTATCAGGATCAGGTCATGACGGCGATGGCGAGCTTATATAAGATGATTTGTGTTTTGTGTGCACATTGTATTGCAAGAAGATTGCATAAATAATACACGCTGGAACAGCTGGACGTTCATCAATTAAATAAAATACTACAAAAAGAGGCGTTGCAGAAGAAACCTGTTTAAGTGTTTTGTACGTGATTTAGATTTTTTTATATTAAATTTGTAAATAATTTTCAAAATCGCAAGAAGGTGGAGTTTTAATGGAGTAGCTATCATAGACTATTTCCATTTAATAATAATCAGCAGATTTTAACTCCATGGACGCGATTCGAGTGAAGGAACAAGTAAAACACACACAAAGTAATGGTCACTTACAACAAAATAATAAATGAAGAAAAATGCGATTTAAGTAACAAATAACGATTTATTTATCAACTGGTACGCATTGGTCGCCAACTCTCACGGTACCTGCTATACAACCGGCTGAAAAAGCAGATCTCCTTAACTCCTTACAGGCACCGTATGGGGTTCTCCGGGTGCCAGGAAGACACCAGTCGCCCTGTAATCTTTGCGGTAGACCATCGATACTACCAATATAGACTACTAACACAAGAAGGACAAGGAACTTTAGCATTCTCGGTTTGTATTCAAAGCGTTCCTGCTGACACCTGAAGATCACTGATTATTTGAAGCCGGTGAAGCATATTTATATAAATAATGTACCGCACACATTTAAATTAAAGCAGTTCAATTTTCAATTATTTCACTTAATTTTTTTTACGGTAATTTATTTAAAAAAAGTTGTTCACGACAATTATTCGCAAGAGATGAAGAATCAATTTATCATACTTAAGTAATTATATCATGCGATTTAATTTTGAGATAATTTGATTTTAAAATAAAACATTGCGAGCAAATAATCAAGAAGAATTAAATGCAAGGAACATAAAGATATGGATAGTTCTACTGCAACGTGCTCTGATATTTAGGAAAGAAGTTCTGCGAAGTGAACTGTTGGGGATGGTACTTGTAAAATGATTATATATTATAACAGAGCTGATAATTATCAGCTCTGTTACATCTATATAACATAGTATTATAAATCTGTATTCTAGCCGTTTAAATGCGCAAGTTAGTTTACTTGTTAAGCTTTCACGCCTAGATTGCCGAGCCAATATTGATGAGTTTGATAGATACAGAGATAGATGGGACTCTGGAGGCGGGCTACTTTAATGGCAGCGAAAGCTATTTGAAAATATTGTATCATATAAATGGTAACGAACAATGAAAATTTATACCATTTCGACATTTTTATCAGTTAGTCTTTTTTAATTCCCTGAGAGTAGACACCCAAGATCGCTACGTCACTGGGAGCAACCCATGCACTTGGAGCAACGACTGGGAAATTTAAGAACTGAAATAAAACCCAAAATTAATATCAACCAATTCTCAGCTTTCAGTAGTCGTGGTTGCAAGTTTTAGATACTCACTTAATTTTAAGCGTATTTTTGCATGGAATGTCTCATGTGTTTTTAACGATTGATTTTCACTTTAATTTTACAAAAACTAAGTAACTAGAAGGTTTCTTTACGAATATATTTTCATTTCACGTTCCTCTTAGGTCTGAGGTGCATCTTACTGTTAGCAACACCTACATTTATTGTAACGGTAAGTTATGTCAATGAAAATGTCAAATTTTACGTCAGGCCTAACGGTTGAGACATTCATTGTAACCGAAAATAGTATTCCAACTTCGAGTTTATTAAAGTATGTAAGAAAATTCAAGACTGAGTATAATTTCATCTGACACCGATCACATTCCTAAGTTCACGTGATTGAAGCCACGAGCACAGCTATCGCAATCTGATAACACAGTACGGTTCAGTCGTGCCTTACAGATCCACCTCATAGCGATGATTTATTTAAGTAAATTTTAAGTTTAAGTTTTAAAAGGTGACGATTCAGTTTTTACAAAAACTAAACCCAGCTCTGGCACTCATGATTTATATCTCATAATACTAGAAGAGCTCTATTGGGTAGCTAGCGTATTTTATTGCCTGAAGTCTTTATAGATTAGAAAGAATTTCAAATACGTTTTTTTAAATGATTTACAAAATTTCAAGGAACTTTTTGTTTCGTTTAACAAAATAATATTACGCAACTTAAACATATGAAAATATATGTTGCAATTACAAATTGTAACATATCGAACTGATTTAATTTGAAATGGGCACGGTTGCTGCTCAATTTATATATGAAAAAACACAATACCATCAAGCCGTCAGTGAATTCCGGGGATCAAAAGAACTATAAGGCTTTTGGTAAAAACCGAGAATGTTGAAGTTTCTTGTTCTAATCGTTCTAAAGCAATGATTATTTTGTTGCGTGTGTGTTGGTTTACGAATAAGAACTCGGTGGTCAGATCCACGATCAGTTCCAGGTAACGTTTGGGCATTTGATACCGATGATCTCCAACGCAACCGAACCATGATGTAATTCTATTTGGTTGCGGGTTTTCCCATCGAGCGATACCCAAGTGTACAGCCTTTTTTTTTAATCATCAAATGACTTCTCCCGCTCTGGGTGGAGCGGAAGGGCGTGTCAGACTTTTACTGACTAAAACCCATCCGTGTTCCTTCTAAAGCCCTCTGCATTCCAGGGCCGCGGTGACTCTTTCGAACAAATTCCGCAACCCTGGCAGAAGTGTACGTACAGCCTTTGAGGGTGGTTTTAGAAAAGGCAATTTACAATTAGCAGACCGCTTTGTAAAGCGAAATTATTTATAATATTTTATTTAAATATTTTTTTTGTGCGTTCACCTCGTCCCGAGCCCAAAAATCTCCGTGCATTTGCCCAGCTGATGAGTGTTTTCTCCCACCTGAGCGTTTTGGTCTCCTAAGATGACCAAAAACTCTCTATATATGGTACCTTCGCTTATTGTAGATTCTTATTCCGAGCGAAACTTCTCGATTGCCTCGTCACTTGGCGCTGAATCAACACAGAGGCACCATTATTAGAATCGTTTTTGATTATTTTTAATTTAGAATAGCGCTAGCTCGTTCATCATCATCGTATGTCGGAAACGACAAGCAGTGTGCTTGGGTGAGATATTACAGAGCCGAGGTGGCCCGCAGAGGCGGGCCCCCACCAGCCGGGAATTACGGAAGTTGCATACGTTCCCGCGATCCCCGGCGTATGTGGGAGATGGAACACCGGGGTGGTTTTAGTCAGTAAGAGTCTAACAGACCCCTCCGCCTGCTCCAGGGGGATATCCTCATGAATATCCCGGCGATATAAAAAAAAATTGGTCGATACAGAGCGTGGCAAGTCTTTTTCGACAGCTGTCAGTTGTCATTGTTTGACATTGAACGCATTTGACATGGACTTGGGAGACTTCACTTTTTGGTGAGACACGAGTGCGAACGGTCGTTCTGCCAGTCTGTATCGAACTTACCGCGTTTCCGTACTTTAATCCATTTTCATCGGCATGATTATTTGTGATTTTTTTATTTTGGTATCGTATATTTGGATTGACATTTGAGGCTAACAAGATGTTAGTAATGTTTTCCCTGACCACCCCTAATAGTTAGTTAAGGATTGAATGTGTAGTGACTTTAGTTCAGATCAGTCAAGTTCGGTTCACGTTTCTGCCCAACCTGAGTAGTTTCATTTACGAGTACTTACCGATACATTACACAAGAATAAGCATACAACGCTTAAAAATGTTTTATAATTATGTACATACAAAAAATAAATGCAAACAATTCATACGCAATGCAACTAATGCTACACTGCGATCACAGACTCGCCTGCCAAGCATGGTGATTATGGAACCCCTTGGGGGAGGCTTTCGTCTATTGTCGTAGGTTTTTCGGCTTGTATGATGATGATGACAAACAAATGAAAAAAAAATAGTAACCAATATAGTTTGTATTATTTCATCACATAGAATAAAATAGGAAGACTCTTTCTGGTTCACCATACAAAAATTTGCGCATACTAGCAATTTTTTTTTTATTGATCTTCACAAATATCGCCTGATGTTGTCTGTCCTGTCATCGTACCGATGTCTTTACAGCTGTCATCAGATCTTCTTTTAATAGCTTCATGACATTCACCATCACTGAGGTCAAGTTTGGTGCCAGGAGGACACCAGTCCGCTTTTAAAACTCTGCGTATCTGAGGACTTGCAAAATCATCTTGAAGTCCATCTAAAATTCGTCTCAGGGGAATGTTGTCTTGCTGGTCATTGTTGTCGCGATAGTCTACCTGACAGTCGATACACCTCATCATGACCACAAGTGTGACCGTAAGTACAGGGGACTTAAACATTCTCGACCTCGACGAGTTTTTAATAGGTTCCTGGGACTCCAGAGAATTACTGACGATTTGATGGTGGTGTCACGTTTTTATATAAATCGAACAACAGCCGTACCTATTTCAAAATAAATCAGTTCGATACGTTATAATTTGCAATTATCTCAGTTACATCTGATATTTATTGAATGACCTTCAACTTGACACATGGACTGCGTCGGCGCTAGAACATGACTTGGGTCTTGTCGGACGTTTTTTCCGTTCACAGACAGACAGCGCGTGCAGCGGCCAAGATCATCACACGCGCAAACACAAACTCATGACAATGCACGCCGCGGGCCCCGCCGTAAATGTCGCTGGGTTTTACCATAAACGACTCAGCTTGGGCTCAAGCTACGCTTCCCATCCGTATGGGAGGCCTCGGAGTCCGGGAAATTACCAGTATAAGTTTACCTGCTTTTATATCCTCGGTTCACGCCACTGATAAATTAATCAGGAATATCCTAGCTTCCACACAGATTGATATTGATGTGCCGTGCTTTGCCAAGGCTGTGAATGCCTGGAGAATCGCTTGCCCGAATGAAAATCCACCCGACAGCTGCAATCCTCCCGACGGTGAGAACCTAATTTCTACTTCTGCTACTTCTATGGAGCGTGCGCGCCTGCTGGCTGTGGGTGAGTAAGAGTCAAGCCTCTGGCTTCATGCACTACCGTCGTCGAACATAGGCACATTGTTCGACGATACCACTTTCCGCCTCGCTGCTTCCCTTCGCTTAGGCGCATCCTATAATTCTCTTCATCGCTGTCACTGTGGCGAAGCTGTCAACAGCCTCGGCCACCACGGCCTATCATGCAGTTGAAGTGCGGGTCATCGTCAGCGTATCAGCCGTATTAGAACCCAATGACAGGGATTTACTAGCAAAATTCCGAAAGAAAACACGATGCGAAGAAATTTTCTCTTAAATTAAATACGGTTCGAGTAGCATATTCATCTATTAAATAAAAGCCCACAAACAAGCCGTTGTACATAGAAGATGAATATCGTACGTAATTAAGAAAAGAATTTAAAACGAAAACATTTGTTTCAAAGTCGCAAGAAGTTGTAGTTTCAATGGATTAGGTAACTATTATATTAAAAATATACTCCTCTTGACCAATTTCGGCCATGGCAGCCAATCTCAACCGAGACTAACCATCGGCGCGAGACATTTTATAGTGCACAAGTGTGTGCGCAAACACAGGAACACTCCCTCTTCCATTACCGTCATATTCCGATGGGAAGGCAGCCCGACACGATCGGAGAGAGATCTGGCCCCAGGCCCAAAGGCTGAACGTGCTTTCCAAGGCACACGCACTCTTTGCCCAACCTGGGAATCGAATCCACAGTCGCGCTTGCGATCGCGAGCCCAATGGAGCAATTCACGCGCGGTGGTTCAATTGTAGTTCGGAACTGATAAAGACAGTGCCCATTCAACAGTTAACAACAGATTATTAATTACATTAAGAGCTTTTGCCCGCGACTTTGTGCGCATGGAACAGTTATTTTGGTCAGCAATTTTTACTTTCAAGATACTATTTTTTTACGAACATTCAAGCATTTCTGGTGAAATAAATAAACATACTTTTAATGATGCGTTTCTTTATTATTTATCAAGTGCCTAAATACAAAGATTCATGTTTTTAGCTTCAGTAATGACGGACTGCCATGCAAACTTCCATCTCCTATTTCAAACCTTTCAAGCCCTTTTCTCGCGACAAAAGGTAGCCTAAGTCCTTTTGCAAGGTCTAATCTATATTTGTTCCAAATCTCATCTAAATCGGTTCAGTGGTTTAAGCGTGAAGAGGTAACGGACAGACATACGCAATTTCTCATTTTTAATATTATTATTAGCTGCACCCTGCGGTGTATAAGATACTTTGCGTGAAGGTCTAAAATTCATACTCCCGGAGTAAAAATGTCCTGTCCTATGTGTTAATACAGGATGGCAGTTTCCTGCATACCTAATTTTATCAAAATTGGTCGAGACGTTTGCGCGTGAAGAACTAATAAATGTACACACTCACAAACTTTCGCCTTTATAATATTAGTGTGATAGTATGGAATTAG
Organism: Mamestra brassicae; assembly: GCA_905163435.1. Lineage (NCBI taxonomy): Eukaryota > Metazoa > Arthropoda > Insecta > Lepidoptera > Noctuidae > Mamestra > Mamestra brassicae. The sequence continues at coordinate 20,120,478 of LR990990.1, forward strand.
TATGGATTTAAATGATTCGAGTGAAAAAACAAGTCTAACACACACAAAATAACGGTCAGTTGCAGCAAAATAAAAAAGAAAGAAAAATACGATTTAAGTTACAGATAACGATTTGTTGCCAACTCTCACGGCGTCATCTACTCAACCGAATGCCAACCAATCACCCCTCCTGAACACATTCTTACAGGCACCGTATGGGGTTCTCCGGGTGCCAGAAAGACACCAGTCGCCCTGTAATCTTTGCGGTAGACCATCGATACTGCCAATATCTACTAACACAAGAAGGACAAGGAACTATAGCATTCTCGGTTTGTATTCACAGCGTTTCTGCTGACACTTGATGATAACTGACTATTTGAAGCTGGTGAAGCATATTTATGTAAACCATGTTCCACATAAATTTAAAATTACAACAGTTCAATTGACTATTATTTCAATTCATGTCTGTTATGGTAATTTATTCAATAATAAAATTATTCACAATAACGCACAAGTGATGACGAATCAATTTATCATACTTAGGTATAATGGGATGTAATTTAAAGATAATATGATTTTAAATGAAACATTGCGAGCAAGTAGGAAGAATTAACCGAAAAGAGCATAAACGTATGGTAAGTTTAACCTCCACGTACTCTGAAATTTAGGAAACAAATTCTGAGAAGAAAAGTTTCGGGACGGTACCAAGCAAATTATTATTGCAGAGCTGTTATATAAAAAAACCGTTTTACTTAAATATACTGGGAAGCCAATGGTTTTAAAATAAAGTGTTAAAAAAAATACTATTTGAGTACGAGTTGCACGTGACCGGTTTTTTCCATAGTCAAAATATAGCACAAAGCCAAAGGTCTTTGTCAGTTATCATTTTTGCAGATCATGGCATAACTCACTAATTAGGCTGTCTTCATTAATTGTTTTTTCTTAGTTCAATCTATTTATCTGTACCTGGGAAATCAAGATAACAAAGCTAAGTTCGCGAGCACATTTGTAAGAAGTTGTCAGTACTATCGTGACGACACTGGTGTTTTTTTTATATTTATTTAAATGTTTGTATTAATTAAAATAAAAATCAGTGGCATTTTTATCTCAACATTGCATCTGCCACTTTTTGGGTGTGTAAGTGCGCAATAAAATTAATAAAAATAAAAAGTTGATCCCAAGAGCCGCAATAGCCACCTGCCTCAGAATATCTTGAGAGAAAAAATAATTATATGCATTTTAAAATCAACTTATTTATTTATTTATTTTAACTTTTTTGTACAATAGTGGTACATGGGCGGACTTAATGCATCAAGGCATTCTCTATCAGTCAACCTTTAGGTTATATAGATTAAAGTAAAGTTATGTTAATGTCTTTTAATACACTTTGTATTAAAAGACATAAACTTTCTCATTTTAACTGTTTTTATTACATCAAAAATCAAAACAATTTTATTGACAATTTTTATGTTATAAAACAAACATTGCCTATTCCAGGCCCACTTATCTTCTTTACTTGCTGTCGAATGGATTTCCATTTATATCAATCGGAACGCAAGATTCTTGAACTTTTTTGGTGTTTGGAGGACACAACGGGGCTGTGAATACCTCTATGACCCGTCTGTAGGGAGGAAAGTTTTCTTCTCCGACCTGACAGTCGATACTCCCCATGTTGACTATCAACACAACAAGAACAAGCGACTTCAACATTGTCCGTTTCTACTACAAGCCTGTCAATAGATTCTGGAGACTCCAAAAAATTACTGACGACTTGATGGCGGTGTTCCATTTTATATAAATCAAACAGCAACCCATTTAAATGTAATCTTTTCGATACATTATAATAATTAAATCAGTTCGATACGTATACGATATAATTTGCAATTATTTGAAATTATATCTATTTTTTTTTTTTTATATAATATGGGTATGCTCTTGACTCTAGTCTAGGTCATAGATGACGGAGACAAAGTCGACGATGGAGCGAGCTTACCCAGAAGAAGCCTGTTCACTCTAAGTTAATTTTTTTGTGAATACAATTAGAGTGGTTTTTTTTATTTTAAGCATGTGAAATCATCAAATGACTTCTTCCGCTCTGGGTGGAGCGAATGGGCGTGTCAGACTCTTACTGACTAAAACCCATCCGTGTTCCTTCTCCAGGTGACGAATGGCTCTTCGTGGATCAACTTATTGCGAACTGGATACTTTGACTTTAGGTTTATGTTATCTTAAGAGAAACACCCAACCAACATCGGACCACGAGAGATCCATTCAATTCGTTTTTTTTTTTTGTGAGTGGCTTCTCGCAGTTTAACCTATAAGGTTGTCGACTGCTTAACCGGGCTTGCCTGTGGTGGCCTTAATATAATATGAAAGCCTCCAGCCAGGGCTTATAAAAAACTTACAAACTAAGCGACTACACGCTAAGGGCCCTGTGGGGTACGGGTGTAAACCCTGTGGGGTACGGGCCTCGGCTTAGGGCGTCGCTGGGGGAGGACAGCTAGGGACGGGCTGGATCGAACTGGAATTATTATTAAGGGTTGAATTTAAGACTACAGGCTCAGCGGCGCGGGCTGGCTCGAGCAAGGGTTGGGGCGGATTTTGACGGGGACGTCGCGGAAGGGCGGAAGGACGGCGGTCGTGGTTTGCGAAGAGTGCTGGTCTCTTTGCGACTCTCTTGGAGGAGAGTGGTAGAGTCGTCGGGCGTGACAAGTATGCCTCGGTCGGCGTACCTTGGAGATGCGGGATTGTTCGTATGGGGCGGCCTCCATTTAATTCGTAACTCTATGGTCAACATGACTGTGAGCTCACATCAGTACTGACCAATGAGAGGCCAAGTTTTCAATTTTAAAATACATCAAAACGAGTAATTTGTAGACCTGTGAGCTGATTGGTCGCCAGTTTATGTCGGTTTACAATTTCTCGAAATGTCATGAATAAATTATAGTATACTACCGGACGTCACGTGGTTTCACCCACGTAGTTCCCGTTCCCGTGGGAGTACGGGGATAAAATACAGCCTATGTTACTTGCTGATAGTGTAGTTATCCATTGCTGAAAGTATTTTTCAAATTGCTCCAGTAGTTTTAAAGTTTATTTGTGACATACAAATATACAAATCTTTCCTCTTCATAATCTGTATCTATAAAAATGAATCCCTATTTCTCTTGGTCCGGCTGGACCAATTTCGCTAATTCTTTTTTTTGTGTATGTTATTGTCAGGAGAAGGTTCTTATGAAAGAAAAAAAAAAAACCGGGCGAAGCCGGGGCGGGCCAGTTTTAGTATAGATATAGACAACATTTTGATTCTACGATTGTGGAAGAAATGTTCAGTTGACAATTTATCGAGAGTTCACAATCTCTGTAGATATTTTATAGTGTTACGGACTTTGCTATTACCCGGTGACATAAATATAGATGGGAGGTTCTTTGGTAAATATTGCTCGTTTTCGACTGTTCTTTCCAGTAGCTCACACTCCTTCTTTCTCAGTGTTCCATTAGCCGTGGCGTTAACCACACGATCCTCACACACGGACTCCTTCTCCTTACCTTAATAACTCTAACCAGTTACAAAATCTTGACATTTTGTGTTTCCAGCTTCAAAATGGTGTCTGTATGTTTTTGTATAAACAACCTACTTTAGCTGTCTTCCAGCTTTAGCTGTACTGAAAGTTATTCGAGGTACATGTGTATGTATCTTGTCTTATCTTAAAAATGTTATGTGTTCTTAAAGATTTTTTCAACGCTTCGTATTACATAGTACTTTAAAGAACTTTAAGCTTATTGGAAACACACTTCCATAATATTTTTTTCCTTGTTCACCAGAGAGTACATAAATGGACCAGGTCGTCTCGGACATCCGGTGGCAATTTGCTCACAATGAGATGGTATCAATCTAGTAGTATAACTAGTCTTTGACAATCTCGGGACCCTGAGATCCTGATCCTTTGGTGGAGCCGTACGGGGGCAAAGCCATTTCGCAGAGGCCACGTTAGACATTTCAGATGGAAAGGGGCACCAACTAACAACTATGCACTTTGTAAAAGTATACTCGAGGACAATCCCCGGTTGGTGCAAGACTTAGAAACACCATTACAAGAATAACCACCATTATAAGAACTTTTGTAACCATATTTATCTGCAAATAAATCTTTGACTTTGACTTTGAAAAGGGAACTATGGGTTTGGGTGATTTAGCGGACTGATTATCGAATACTATGGAAGAACTATTGGCCCCTTCCTGACCAATGATGATGATATACACTGCTCTTAAATATATCTTGGGACATCTTGTATATCTTGGGACAACTCACACACGGTCATCCGATCCCAAACTAGGCAGAGCCTGTGCTATGGCAACCAGACAACTGATAAACATACTGATATATTTCTAAATACATACATATTATAGACAAATTACACCCAGACACAGAACAAATGATCATGCTCATCACACAAAGATTTGTCCTGAGTGGGAATCGAACCCACGACCTCCGGTTTAGCTGTCAGGGTCACTAACCACTCGACCAACAGGCCAGTCAAAATGATGCTCAAAATGACAGGCCGTGCAAATGGCACGGGGGTAACTTGCACACTCAATTATTATAATTTATTGTAACACTAAAGGACTAAGAAAGTTATGAAGACTGTTTAGTTCTGCAAACATTTATTTTTGTAAATTCAAGTTGAGTATGCATAGCAAACTCCAGAGATGTATCAATTATCTCCTTAAAATTCTTACTTCGGAATCTGGAGAACTCCGTCTGTATATTACTACTTTAGGATTTCCTGCATTATTATTGTTAGGAGTTCTTCGCAAAGGATGAATCGGGTCGCCATTTAGACAGTTAATTTCAATCAGGCTTACCATGAAAACTAGCGCAAACAGAACGAGTAGTTTGGACATTTTCCTAACGTTTTTGAACTTGCAGAATATCACTGAATGAATAATAATTTAACAGGTTATAAATGCATATTTATACAAATCAGTATAAATCAATTGGTAACACCAGTTTCATTATAATGTTTTTGCATGTTTCGGTGGTAATGATTTCCTAATTCATTTGAAACCAGTTTTTGTCCATGGCTTTGTTCACGTTAGAAATTTTCCCCTCCAAACGGTTAAATTAAAAAAATACTACAATACGTTTTTAGTTTAGTAAATATATCAAACAACGTACAGACCAAGTTTCAAGTCAATCCAACCACAAGTGAAAAATTACCTGCTGCCTTCAAGCTGCTCCTGCTCAATCTAGGGGGTTCATACGCCTCCTGCCAGAGGCTCTACGCGAGGTCTTGCAGTCCATGGCTCTTCATAGGGCCCTGTTGTGGGCGTATACTGTGAGGTAGCGACCAGTCCGCCACCTGAACGCAACCCAGAGGGTCATGACCATCTGGCTGGTCCGGGGATACTGCACGGTCTCCGGTGAGATGGCGAACCTCCTTGACGGATTGCCACCATGATATCTGAAGGCGTAAGCCCTCGCGCACGTGAACGAGTGACGCGTGGAGGCGCTATGGTGCAAATCGCATCACGGCGGCTAGATCTCTAGTAAGATCATAAATTGTGGTATAGAGAGAGAGCAACTGTCGCAACCCAGCGCTAACGTGGTGATAAGTGGGTAGTGGTAAGAGTGGCTAGGGATCACCCTTATCTTCCGCCTGACGCAAGTCCTCTTCAGCCACGGCTGTTTCGGGAGGAACCTGTTTCGGATTCGATGGGTGTTGAGACTGTGTAGATCACCCGGAAGGCACGGTCAAAGTCAAAGTCAAAGTCAATTCATTTATTTCAACTAGACCATTAAAAGGCACTTTTGAACGTCAAAATTACAGTTTAAAATTAAAATATTCTGTGACTCTAGTTGTCCATTCGCAAAAAGTAGATTCTTATGGAGAAGAACGGACAAGAAACTCCATAGTTACTCATTTCAAATATAAGTTTTACAATATTTTGTATACATAGGTACATTGATCAATTGATTAAATTATGTGAGCACAATGCATCCAACATTACACTAATATACAGCACACACTTATATACTATAGGTACAACAAAGCAATACCGGCAGAGATAAAATTAAGTTTGCTAGTAAGGGACATGGTACTCACATATTTACAATATAATTAAAAACAATGGATCAGTGTGTGAGTTAAATTACATATTAAAAACCTGAAAGTACACCAGTAAATAAAACAAGTTTGACTTTTTCTACTATACCCTCGATTGTCCTATGGAGCAGGACCAGCATGTTTCCAAGCATTCTTATCTTTAATATAATCGGAAGAGATATAAACGGTGTAGAATTATAAAGATTACTTATTTAAAATTCAACAATGAAAAATTTGCTCTATGCTGATTGACTGACAATCGAGCGTAGGGTTTCGCCACATAAAATGAAATATCTTTTGACCAAAAATCTATATTATCGTGTACATATGTATGTAGACGATAATATAGGTAAGTGCACTAACAGGAAACTCCTATTTTCAGAAGATTTACAACACTTAGCGATGCGACTTTTTAATCAAAAGATATTTCATTTTATGTGGCGAAACCTCATGCTCGATTGTCAGTTCGAAAAGTAAATTTGTGCAACGTAAGAATTATGGATCTCAACAGAAACGGCATTTTATGCAAAAAATACGTAGTGTAGCAATAAAACCTCCCCGATTGTAACGCTAAAACTACAATTTCGTACTTTTTGGAAAAAAATGCCTTTGTTTGAAGTGCTGTACCTCAAACCCCAATACTTATAAAAACTACAGCGCATTGGTTGCCCTAAACTTGTACCGAATTTGTCTACTTTAAAGTGTACTGATTGACTTTTTCCGTGGAATGCAGCGTTTAGATGAATTAAGCCCAATTCTCAAAATTTACCGAAAATTAAAAAGTTTTTCAAGCACCACACAGCACAGGGCTTTCCAAGTTGAAAGTATGTTTATGGTTTTCCATGGTTGACTATGGTGATGTGTAATCCTTCGTCTCCCTCTTATGTAACTTCACAAATTTTATTCATCTGTTCTGCCCACAGTAAAAATCTTCGCTCTACCAATAATCGCCTTCCACGATGTCACTCTCATCGCTCTGGGTTTATCCGCTCCTCTTTCTTTGTTCAAGCGATTTTCCTTTGGAATGCGCTTCCTCTGAACATCAGGACGACAACATATCGGTTGTCCTTTAAGGTGAGCACATTCGCAAGAAGTTGGTAGAATCATCACAGTGTTAATTCGTTGGATTCGTTTTTTCTTAATAACTTTGTTTATGTGTATGTATTTATTAATGTTATTTTTTTTCTTCTCTCTATTTGTTTTTCTTCAAGATGCATCTGCCATGTTGTCTCTGCACCACCCTAAGGTCGACTGGTAGAAAATGCCTAAGGCATTAAGTCCGCCTTTGTACAGTGTTTTACTTGTGTATAACGTTTTAATACAAAAATAAAATAGCTGATAAAATACCAGTATTTTACGTGAAGTGGCTGCTTGCCAGACCTCCACAACCCAATAATTAGGTTGTGTTTTGTCCTTCGCTAAATATTATCTCCACCAAATGCCATCACCCTAATCTCTTCAAAATTAGAGTGAACAGGCTTCTTCTGGGTAAGCTCGCTCCATCGTCTACTTTGTCTCTGTCATCTATGACCTAGACTAGAGTCAAGAGCAAACCTATATTAAATAAAAAATAAATAAAAATCAAATAAAATCGCCTTGCCACAACACAAGGTAAAAGGTAAAATTCTCCCTAACTTCAGTACCGTATTTAGTTTAAAGCTAGTATGCTTGAAGACGCTGTACAAAGTTCTCGTCGTAATTGAATTGGTTGTTAACAGGCCAGCAATTTGCCTGAGTGCATCCATTGGCACGGGATGTGGCCGAATCTGGCTACTTTTAGATCTTGTGGGAGTTTCCAAGTTAGTATTGGAAACATCCTACTGTAGCTATTTAAATGTTTACTTATTTTTTGGTATTTCTCTAGCTTTGAATTGGAATTGCTTTGAAAAATGTATCGTTTATTTATTAGTAGCATTTTATACCTTCTAAGAAGAGCTCGTGGCTAAATAATAACCAGTGATCAGATAACCGCTACTATGCCTAAACTTCACTTTTATTCCCACGAAAGTATAATATGGACATGCTTTTCAGAATCCCGGATCCCGGAATCGTTCGAAATTCCTGAGATTGCTAAAAATGCCCGCATACAAAATATAGTTAGAACTCGTTCTGAACTCACATTATTATTTTTTGTAGATATTCCATTTGTTTTGAATAAAATAAAGATACGAAATCAAAATAACGACTGCTAGAATTTCATTAACTTTGTTATAGTTTGTTCAATGTGCATGCAAGTTGTGAACCCGGGATTACTTATTTATTCAGAAAGGAATGTCCATGTGATCCTTTCACGGGAAGAAGTTTAGGTATATAAGCGCCCGATTATTCGATCATGGATAATAACATCTCATGGGTCGATCTTCAAGGTTAAGCAACGCTTGCAGAGATTTTTCTGTGGATGGGTGACATCTTAACACAAAGGAAAGCTCGTTAAGCCATTGGTTCTGGCTGTCATTTGCAGATATTTGTCAGTCGTTATAGGTAGTCAGAAGCCAGAAAATCTGACACCAGTCTTGCCAAGGAAACCGTGTTACCCAGTTAGTGGGTTGTAGAGGTCTGGTAGGCAGCCGCTCCACATAAAAATACTGGTATTCAGCTGAATCCGGATTGACTGGAAGCTGACCCCAATATAGTTGGGGAAAAGCTAGGCAGATGATAATTTTTACACCTTCTTAATCAAGTTAGCAGTATCTTAGTACTTATAATTTCTTATAAAGGTCCTACTTATAACTTTTCTTGTATTTTTTGTATATACTTAATATGGGTATATAGATAAATAATGTTTATCCAGGCGACGGACGAACTAACAAAACACGTAGGTATGTGTGGGCGCTATTATGGATCAAATTCTGAGAAGTAAGAACACGTGGCAAACTAAAGGAAAACGTTCGGAGTTGGCAAAAACTTCACCCTATATAAAGAGCAGAGAAAAATAAGAGCTTTTTAGATTCAAAAGCTTCGAGTTATTTCTTACCCGCGGTAATTATGTATGAAATCAATATATAAAACCTGGAACAGAATAAACGCAATACCTCTTAAGGGGTCATTGTACTCATCATTATGAACAACTTTTACTAAGAAAACGCGAAAAAAAAAAAATCGACATCCCCATACATTTATGTGCTCATAACTCGACAAAATGTACTGAACAGCAGGGAGCAGTATTTTTTTTCCGCGATGTCGGGTTTGGTCCCATAGTAAAAGTTGTTCATAATGATGATTAAAATGACCCCTTAAGAGGTATCTATTGCGTTTATTCTGTTACAAGTTGTATAAAATAACAAATAAAAACTTACTTTCTTACCGAAAGCAGTTGATCATTTTTTACACCTAGAACATACCAATCGGACCTCATCATAACATCATCATCATATCAGCCGAAAGACGTCCACTGCTGGACATAGGCCTTTTTTTTTTTTTTTTTTTGATTTCGGGGGGAAATCCTCATGGAAATCCTCCACCCTGGGGCGGGTGGAGGGGTCTGTCAGACTCTCACTGACTAAAACCACCCCGATGTACCATCTCCCACCAACGCCGGGGATCGCGGGAACGTATGCGACTTCCGCAATCCCCGACTGTGCTGGACATAGGCCAAGTATCGCTACAACAACCGGTCCTGTGCGTCTCGCTTCCATCGGCTACCCGCGACCCTTGTAAGAGGCCTTCCAACGCTGCGTCTTTCGGTACGCGGTCGCCACTTCAGAACTTTTCAGCCCTATCGACCATCTGTTCTGCGAGCAATGTGCCCTGCCCACTACCACTTCAGTTTGGTTCTCTTGCCGATATCGTCATTCCTGATTCGATCACGCAAGGAAACTCCGAGCATTGGCCTTAATTAATTTTCAGTGTTGATATTACTCGCATGCGAGATGCGGAAATTTCTGTATTGCTTATCGCGTTTTGATCCGTTGTTACATCGCTTGCGGGGAACCCCGTATGCTGCATATCGACCAATTAATCACCGACCACGTTTAACTTCTATATGTCAACACTGGCAACACGCACTGGTCGTAGACAGTTCGGACCTCCATAACCCAAATATTGTGTAAAATTTTACCTCCCCATTTGTAAGACTAAATCTGACTGGCCTGTTGGTCGAGTGGTTAGTGACCCTGACTGCTTAACCGCAGGTCGTGGGTTCGATTCCCAACCAGGACAAATCTTTATGTGATGAGCATGATCATTTGTTCTGTGTCTGGGTGTAATTTTGTCTATAATATGTATGTATTTAGAAATATATAAGTATGTTTATCAGTTGTCTGGTTGCCATAGTACAGGCTCTGCCTAGTTTGGGATCGGATGACCGTGTGTGAGTTGTCCCAGGATATATTATTATTATTATTATATAAATGTCAGCCTATCGGGCTTCTTACCACTGCATGCTTTTTTAAGCCACGAAGAGGTTTCGATCTGTAATAAATGGTACCCATCCATAAACCGCAGCTTCCTTGATCGACTCGTGCAACTGTTAACCCCCACAGCGGCAGCAAGAGATTCAAATTTCATTCATACTAGAACCAAAGCCAAACCAAAGTATTCAACGGATTCACTGAAACTTGTTTTCACAAAATCCAACCCGGGTTTTAGGCTTGAAACAATATTTTGTTTTCATTTGCAACTGTTCGCAGACATGGTGGGATTAGCAAAATAAATACGGAATATATTAATTCTGCTACGCGTACCGGACTTATTTTAAACGTAGATTATTCTCCGTGTTTGTGACTTTTATGTCGTCTTTTTCGTGTTTGGAACATCAGTTTGAAACAGGTGAGCTAGATGATTTCAACTATTTTAACGACAGTTATTTGCGCCCCAAGTTTTTTTTTTGTTAATATTTCATTGTTTTTGGGTCCTTTATTAAAATAAAATTCTCTGAAGGCACTGTTATGGTCATGAGTCATTAAAATTCGCACATAATGCTGAAAATTATTGTTTCTTATTAAAAAATAATTTAAAATAAAATTGATATAATTATGAAAGTCTTTGATTCAAAACTATTCTTTGAAATAGTGTTTATCACAAGGTTGAAATATTAACAAAGAGAAATTAGAATCTTTAATTACTACACTTCTGGACACATCTATTGGCCCAACTTAGAGTTTAGGTTTCGATGGCCCCTACCGAAATATGATTTTTGAATAAAAAACATGTTTTATCAAATAAAGGTTTAATTTAATAACGCGTGTTGCCTCCATGGGCATCTACCACAGCTCTCATACGATTAGGCATAGAGTTTATCAACCGCTCTATGCAATTTTGAGGGATCATCTCCCATTCCTCTTCTATGGCAGTTTTCAACTCCTGCATCGTCTGGGCTACTGGCTGACGAGCCCTAAAACGTCTTTTTAGCTCGTCCCACATGTGCTCAATGGGGTTCATGTCTGGGCTTCTGGCTGGCCAGTCCATAACTGTAATGTTCACATCCCGAAGATATTCCCTGACGATGCCGGCCGCATGGGCTCTTGCATTATCATGCATAAAAAGGAAATTTGGGCCCACATAGTCCGCGTATGGTATCACGTGAGGTTCTAAGCACTCACGAATGTACCTTTCAGCATTTAATGTTGGCAGCCGTGGTCCTGTAACAACCCCAAGTTGAGTTTTGCCGCTCGCGGATATACCGCCCCAGACAGTCCATGAGCCACCGCCATAAGCAACCCTCTCTTCAAAGCAGCATTGTGCGAAACGCTCTCCCTTACGTCGGTAGACCTTCTTCCTTCCATCATTGCCATGTAACACAATTTTAGACTCATCAGAAAAGAGTACACGGCTCCAATCTTGCTGTGTCCAATTTAAATGACTGCGTGCGAAATGAAGGCGCGCTGTTCGGTGGGCTCGCGTTAGTTTGGGCCCATTAGCTGGCTTGTGTGGTACCATATCGCGTTCTTTTAACCTTCTCCGAACAGTTCGAGCGCTCACAGATACTCCGTGGAAGTCGCGAAGTTGGTTTTGTATCTCAATGGAGGTAAGGTGACGATTTCTCAAGCTGGTCGTCACGATGAATCGATCCTGCCTTTCAGTTGTGACCCGAGATCGTGGCCTTCCTTGGCGACGAACAAAGCCGCCAGTCTCTAGGTACCTCCGATAAGCATTTCGGACCGCAGATCGACTTAAATTAAGTTGAGCACTCACGTTTCTTTGGCTGTGTCCGGCCTGAATAAGTGCCACAGCTTGGGCGGCGACTTTAGGTGAAGTATCCATAGATTATTGATAGAACCTCACCTTAATGTTAAGAATAAGTAATGTTTGTTGCAAAACCAAAGATATCAATCACTTTTTCAAGAATTAAATCCAAGTAAACCAATAAAACCAAGTTTTCTTAGTATTCGATTGTTTGATATCAACAAACAGGCTCCAAATTGTCTTTTGTTTCTTTAAATTCTGTGTTCGAAATTCAAAAAAAGACTATTAAATGAAATTGTGAATGTGACAGGTTCAAAACTGCATAAAAACTTTTTGATCGACCTAATATAAAATTTTAGCTAGGACCAAACGAAACTGAAAATACAAGGTGGGCCAATAGATGTGTCCAGAAGTATATTAGTAATAATGATTTCTAAAGAATGTATATCAAAACAATAGCTTTTGTTCACAGTTCAAATACAAAGTTCGAATTAATTCCAAAATGGAAATAAACACAGCAAAAAAAAACAAATTAAAACGGAGAAACAATACTGAACACGGATTACGGCAAAATTAGCCAATCGTTGTCAATCGGTGCGTTCTCAGTCATCGAGCCTTCCAAATACAACAAGAAACAGTTTGGCATTTTTATTTTTACTGACGATTTGAAAACGATATTTAATCGGTATTTTATGTTGAACACTGAAACGTTAATAATAAAATAAAAAACCGGCCAAGTGCGTGTCGGACCACGCAAAGTGTAGGGTTCCGTAGTTACCCGTCTCCTAAACCATGCCAAAAAATAGTAAAATGTACTTCACTATTATTAGATTACAAATTTACAAATGCACTTTTAAGTCATTTTCTATGGAATTATTAGGATTTTTTACTTTTCAATTCCATTTTTTAAGTTGATCGACTATTACCCGTTCAATTGTAAAGAATACTTAGCTATAATAGTTTTCCTTTTAAATTCATTGTATATGCTACTACCATGAATTTTTTCAATTCTTCATAAACAACCGTTAAGCTGGTAGAAGGGGGGGGAGACTCACTTAATTCTAACAAAAAATTGCACTTTAAAGCATTATATTTCGCAAACGGATCCTTGGATGGAAAAATGGTTTTAGCAAACCCTCAATATTTTAAACGGCATATCCAATGACACGTAAAAGAAATGTTTTTCAAGATTTTATTTTACCACTTCGTAGACTGTTGTTGTAATTAATATAACCAATCCATACCAAATTTCAACTTTCTCGCGCTAAGCGTCTCTGAGCTAAACCGCGGACGGACAGACAAACAGACAGACGAACATGTCGAAACTGTAAGAGTTCCTTGTTGACTACGGAACCCTAAAATCGAGAAAAACTGTGTGCAAGTATTTTTTGATTCAGTTTTTCTTATTATTTTGGTCATCATCTGTAAATAATAAATTTTTGCATGTTACTAGTTAGTCATTTTGTTGTGTGTCATGTCAAACTAGATAAGGCCGGAATTTCCTAGATGACTACTTGAAGAAGAAACACCAAAATAACCACAGAGCAGACTTGCAGCTTTTGTGTCCCACCGCTGACCCCCCGTTTCTCCTTCCAAATCTCTCTCTCTTGGGCAATCTCTGTCAAGTCTGCCCCGCAAACATGATGAGATCGTCACACCACCTTCGCCGCGGTCGACCTCGACAACGACGTCCCTCCTCAGGCGACCAGTGAGTGACGACTTTCGCCCACCTATTCTGGTGCATTCGTATGACGTGGCCAGCCCACTTCCACTTTAGCCTGGCCGTTTTCTCCCCAACATCTATTAATTTAGTTATTATTACTGTGTTTAGGTATATTTAAAGCAGGGCAGATGAAAATATTGATATTGGACCCAATGCCATTAACAATAGAGATTTAATTTTATTGAAATTATATTGATACGGTTGTATAAGATGTGGTCAGGAGAATGGATCGTATGGAGTTTTATTCTAGTTTTTCTGTGGGTGCTTAGTTTAGGAATGTACCACGGGAACCTGTTTTTAAACGAAGGGGTTAGCAGCAAAAAACATAAGGTTTAGTAGTTACAGGTCTTTCAATAAAAAAAAGAACTTAACAATTCTTACACCAAATACAATATTTCTCAATATTGTATTTGGTGTAATCCAGAGTTGTTCAGCCGTTTTAACGTGATTGAGTAACAAACATACATCCATTCAAACATCCAAACTTTCGCATTTTTGTTATTAGTTTAACAGGTTTCTGAACGATTGCGCTATATTTCGAAATTGAACTATAGTAAACACATTTTATACTAATAATTATAGTAGAAATTAACTATCATTAATTATAATTAATGATAGTTAATTTCCACATTCCTAATTACTTTGACATTTAATTGACTTGAATTTGCGATGAGTTAATGTTAATGACACTGTTCTGTAGTATTTAGATTGTTTAAGATTTGAATAATGAATAAAATTTATAATGATTTGGTGTTTATGTACCTACCTATTTATATTTGTACGCCGTTCAGGCAAAACATGACTGATATAACTAATTTAATTTTAAACATCTTACATGCCATGTGTGTATACTCACGTTCTGGACAAATAAATGATCTTATCTTATACAAAACTAACGATCGCTTCAAGCCGCCAACGTGTCCCCGTGTAGAACATACCATTTAGGTGTTTACGACCCCTGACTCGCCCTGAAAACGGTTTCAGGCTATCGTTTGAAAGCCAATATGTCACAAACCGTCCGGCCGGAAATTAAAATATTCTGAAAATTGAAGGTACGTGACGATTTTTCAAGATAAATTCTTTGATGAATCTTTTAGGACACCTTTGTGATGATAAATTTGATTCATGCGAGGTCACGTTGACCCCTGATGTTCGAGATCCGGAAATTTTCTTTTGAAATTTAGTATGGCTTGCGAAATTTTGCCCTTTATGGACGGATGTCGATTCTATACTATAATATTGTAGCGAAAAGCTCTGCAGATTTCAGTGTAGATTTTTTTAAGAATGTTTAGTACTTTATAGACTGCGTATTTAAGGGCACTATCGTTAGTTTTCTTCAGTACCTATATTTTCAAACAAATTATTTTATTTCTGATTTTCTATTTCGATCGAAGGAATACGCTGAATGTAAAACTTCAAAATTTAACCAAATTAGTCTGAGAGCCAGCAGTTTTCGAACGTCAAAACTCAACATGAAGACAGTCCCCCAAAACTTCAGCCCACCGTGCTGAAAGCTGGAGCTTGGAGGAAGAATTGGCTCAACAAACTCTTCAGCAACTCATCACAGGACTGGTCGATATATTGATGCTTTGAGATTGCAGCTCATTTTCAGTAGTGGACTTTTTTCAGCTACATTTTGGTACAAAACTTTGTCTTTGTCATCTATGACCTAGACTAGAGTCAAGAGCAAACCCATAATAAATAAAAAAAGCACACATTTAAAACAGCAATCCCTTTAGTCAACTTTAAAAGTAACTTGCAAACCTTTCTGGCCATATGGATGTAGTTGTAACGTTAATCGAAAACATAAGAATCGTCCAACACCGGTTAATCATAGAAATCATTACCCTAGCTCAGGGATGGCGAACCTATGGTACGCGTGCCAGTCATGGCACGCAGCAAAATAATTTGGGCACGCCTATGAAAGATAACTTAGCATCTTGAATGATTAGCCACAACAGAAATCATACTGAACTTTAAATTTTATTCAGAGAAACGCAAAGCTGATAAAATTAAGATTCCTTGATGAATTTATAGTTACAATAAAGGAGTTAAGTTAATAGCGTCTATAGTAGGCGCCAGATAAATGTGGAATAAAGTATATTGACCTTTCCCTAATAACTGCTCACAGGTACCTGAACAATTAAATATGAATCGGTTTTCATTATTAGACCATGTTAAGGATCACGAGAGATGATGATTCGGGACAGTTTTGTGTCATTAATTCCGTTTTTCAAATTAACAATGTCAATAAATGTAGGTGGGTCAATGACCGATATTCCACGATTATCTGGCGCCTACTATAGTGTTATTTTTTATCCATGGAATCACCAAGTCAAGATATTTTGGCGGCAATTCATGGCTACATTTATTTTTTGTAATGAAAATGGCACTATCACCAAAAAAGGTTCGCCATCCCTGCCCTAGCTTATTCCTAGAAATGGAAAAAGGCTAAAGCTTAGAGCTCAACAGCCGAGCGTCACGCAATACTATAATAACGTTAGCTTTTGTTTGTGCATTTCTCCGTTTCTTTTTTGTGTAACTATTCCGTGTTAAATTGAATGTTGCTTTGTCATCAAAAAGATTGATGTGAATATTGGAGCCTAATTTGATTTAATCGATTTGATACCCACATTGAGTAGGTTGCTTGTAATCGAATTAAATTAACAACCGAAATTCAGAAGCCGTGATGTACATGGTAAAATTAATTTTAGGCTCTATAGTATCAGAGATAAGGCCCCTACTTTATCTGTGGAACTATTGAGCCTAAAAGTTATAAAAAATATAAACTAAAGTCCGATAGGCCCTTTCATTAAATATGTCGCACAGTAGAGTATGATAAAAATTTATTTAATTTTAGGTTTTTCCCTCCCTAGTGACCTCATATTCAAAATTTATTTATTGACGTTAAAGGGAATAGAACCTTTGTGGCAAAGTTCCCCGCCGCCATTTTGTTTTTTTTTTTTTCAAAGTTGCGGTACACAATCTGACATGCATATTAGTTAAACCCCTTTATTTAGTTCCGTTCCGTATTTGGGTCGCAGAAGTTTATATAAGTACCTAATTTCAAGTGATTTGGTCCAGTGGATTCGGAACAAAGTGGCTGTATAAGATGGAAATACTGACAGATAGATAGACGATCTAACAGACATACGAGTGATCTTAAAGGAATCCGTTTTTTTTGATCGAACGTAAGGAACCCTATTCCTTTTGTTTTTTTATTTATGTGGCTTCAAATTCTGTACCGCCCCAGTACTTCGCTTATTATGGTAACTTTATGAATTTCTGCTTTTATTGTATAATATAGTGTTATCATGAAACATGACATTATAATTATAATGCTTGATGACAACATGAGATTGCCCTTGGTATAAACATTTTTTTATTCATTAGCGACTTCAAAAAACAATTCTTTGAACTGTTCTGTGCAGTGGCCAGCCCTAAGTGAGCCATTATAAAACGCCAAATGCGCATTAGCCAACGAATCCAAACTAAATGTATCGAACGCTGACAAATTGATTCGTGCGACTTTCGATGCTCTTTAAGGCACATTATTATTTTAAATTGATGAGGACATCATGACAACAAAAACAAGTAAAACTATTATAAATAAATTGGTGCAACCAATTGATTTATATTACTTAGAAAAAGTAGGTATAAATGGCTTGTTAAAATCACCAATCGTCCAATGATATTCCAAAAACTCGAAATAGAAAGGAAAATGCTCAAATCACTTGTCCTGGTTAGGTTATGGTGATCATGGTGAGCGTGAGTTTAATAAAATTTCAAGATGGCCACGAAATCCAGGTCGACCCTTTACGACGTCATAACGACGAATACCACCATGATGTGGTGATATTTTTGCGACGGGACGTAGATCTAGATATATTTTAAGCCAGCTGTCCTCCTGCAACGGAAAGAGACGCTGCCATTGGCGAATGCGTTGTTATAGCATACAGGTTTGGGAAATAATTTAATTACAATCTGTGCAGCATATAAGGTCCTATTAAAATAGATGGACAAACTTTTAGAAATCATTCAGACCACCAAAATAGTCCTTATTTTGGTGGTCTGAATGATTTCTAAAAGTTTGTCCTTGAATGGAAAAAAAAAGAAAAACGCATCAGGCACGCGAAAAAAAATCAGCTAAGGAAAATACATTACAAATGTTGGTTACCCAATGCATAAACACATCCATGTCTTTTTTATCTCATACTTCTGATACTACAAATGTGCAGGCGCACGTGGCCACGGCATGTACCTAACTATAATGGATGTGTTTATTCTAGTGTGCCGGCAATTTATTATTTTCGGTCAAAATTATATCACTCGTATCAATGTTTTTTTTATTGCTTTGTTATGTTGTCTATTATGTTTGGTTGTCCATCTATTCCAATGGAATATTATACATTGTGTGTATATGAAACAAAAATTCATGTGATGTGAAAATCTTAACAGTTTTTTATTGTTTTGTCAATCCTTATGAATGACATCGACCGAAACAGCATCAACAGTAATCGAAACGAAATAAATGGACCAAAAATTATAATTATACAATTTCTTATTGTTTATTAATTCATGGGCTCCCGGTTGGCAATGATGTGGTTTAAGATGGAGCGCGCTTACGACTCTGGCAGGGCATTTCACTCCATATACCATCTGTGGAGAGATGGCTATATTTTCATTTCGTACCTGCCTGATACGTACATATAGTATCTTTAAGAAATCAACATTATATAAGTTACTAATTCGAAATAGTTTGAATCCATCTGCAACAACTCAAAGTTTAACATTTAAGTAGCAATTATGTGATCATTGATATTAAAGACTAGAAAAAGTATAGGTTTCAAAGTCATTTAAACTTTGTCTTAGATGGACATAGTTTTTCCAAAATTTGATTTTCATCTCTAGTTCCGAACTCAAGTATACATAGATTTTATTAAAGATGTCGTAATTTTTGAGGTACTACATATATATTATATAGTTTCTTCATGACTGCCCCACTCAACTCTCACAAAAGATTTTAGTAAAGAAAACCTGACCTGTACCTAATGTTTTGTATTGTAAGGCAGTATTATAGTTTATTTTTTATTATTATTACATTACCTCATGATTAATTAATTTAAAAAAGAACACTACCATTGATTTATAAATTCCTAATTATCATGCTAATTATTTTGTTAAATTTTATAATTATTATTGTCATTATAAATGTTGTACACGTTTGTAATTGACATAAACATAAACACTAGAATAAGACCTTATATAATTTAATATGTCCATGTTTGTGTTTGTGTTGTTGATGTGCCATTAATTAATAAAAAAAATAAAATAAAAATCATAAAAATTATTAGTTACCATGAGCAAAGGCAGTCAGTTCGATATACTCGTACCTACGAGTTCTGAATTTGGAACGACAACTTAACATTAACCAGACAATGTTAAGTTGGGGTTCCAAATTCAAATCACATTGTTTTTTTTTATTTTTTAAATAAAACGTTGCCCCACACTAGGAATTTCTCCTGTATCGTGGGGGCGTTTCCAAACATACAATGTCACATACACAAACAGCCAGACCAGGAACAACTGTCTGTAGACCATACAAATAATTGTTCCGTGCGGGAATCGAACCCGTGACACGCAGCGCAGCAGTCAATCGCTCAACCACTGCGCCAACCGTGCAAACCACTGCGTCAAACATGACACGGCATTATTAAACATGACATTATTATTATTATTGACATTATTGAACAGTAAGTTATAATGGTACTCAGTACTATATTATTTCCCGGCTGAACCAACTGTCAACATTGACTAACGTTAGTTTTGCATCACACATAATTTCACGTATTCGAACGGGCATGGAAATCCTGGAAACACTCCGTGAAGATCCATTTTGCACATTTTGCACCGACGATGATTAATTTAATTTTCTCTACTTCCATTTCAAACAACGGCCTACAACGTATTTTGATTTAAAATTATTTGGGACACAGAACACCAAAACACTGATTAATCGTTGCAGTGCGTTCCAACACGGTTGATTGGACAGATAATTGAAATTGACATAATTTTGTTTAGCGATATCCTAAAATTTTGTTCAAATACGAGAATATAATTTTGCGATGTGATATTGTCATCTGATTCCGTTCTACATTAGAATTTGAAAGGGCCAGCTCACTAAATTATTGACCAAAATATGTTTTTTTTTTATAATCGACAAGCTCGCATTTGATGAGATCGACAATGGAGTATGGATATGGTTGAAGGGCAATTGAGCAACGCCGCGCGTGCAATGGTTTAAATTTTGTATTAGTAAATAACTTTTTATTTAATAAATCACGGGATTTTTCTGCTCTTTAAAATTAATCTCGGGATTAGAGGCATATCCACTTTATTTTATCGCTGCATGAAATCAGTATAAGTACATAAATAACTCTACCTAATTCCGACCCCTGGTCATGATGATCGGTCCATTCTAATACTGCCCGGTTTATCAAGTTTCCTGCAACATTATCACCGGCAACATGCATCTTATAATCATCGTTTTTATTCCTAGACTAAACACACTATTTCGGCCTAATTAAATAGATATAGACTGAATCAACGATGGAGTCAAATGATCTCCACGCTCGCAGCGTGTCCCAGTCGCACGCGATCGCCGCATAACTTACAAGTTATGGGACGTCTGTGACAAGTGGCACTGATTTATTTCGGTCCGGTTGTATAATTGACTTTCCTAGTACTGGTATTTTCCCTTGCGAGGAGACTAGTATTTAGCATTTCCAAGCGCCTAAACACCTAGAAACCTTTATTCTGTACGTCCGTACGTAATGGTCTTCGCGTACTTCACTCTAAGGCATAATTCAAAAAATTAAAAAAACCTTAATCATCACCATCATCATTATATCAGCCGAAAGACGTCCACTGCTGGGAATAGGCCTCCCCCATTTGCCATAATCACCAAGCTTGGCAGGCGGGTTGGTGATCGCAGTGTAGCTGTTGCAATGCACAGAAGCCCAGAGAATGCTGCTGCCCATTCTCTGGTGAGTCCCTTAGTCGCCTCCTACCACAACCACGATATCTGATGGAGGTAAATCTTTATGTTTCCAACAAAGAAATGCAAATAACATACACGGAGGCTAAACCTCCACGTCTGTGTTTCACCTAAATTACCAATAATCCGTTCTTGCTAGCCTAAAAAAAAGACAAGTCCGTACTCTAAGTACATTAATTAGATGTATGGTGAAATTTGAGTGTCCTAAAATAGGTCAGAAATAAAAATGAAATAATATAAAATGACAATAAACTGATCTTGCCATTCAACACTGATGGGTTGCGCAACCCGATAGGCCGCTGCAAATACATCTTCGCAAAATGGGGTTTCACTGACCCGCTTGACACTAAATGTGAGTGCGGTGCCTCCGTCCAAAATCTGGCCCAGTTATTGGAGTGTTCCAAATGCCTTATACCTGCACCGTTGAGGACATAATAAAAAAATATTGAAGGGTCACTGTCGACTCCAAAAGAAGAACTGATTTTGCGCGCGAGCACGTGTGGTGGCACACTTCACAGTTTTTTCTGTTTAGATACAGGTGTTTGACCTGTTATTATTCGTACATTAAAGTTGTTAGAACTCAAAATTTAAAAATGGAATTTTGGTGTTGAATTATACATTCTTAAAACGTGAAGGAACGAGTGAGAAAAGTTTTAAACTTAGGTACTTTTCAGTGCGACTTTGATCCTGGTAACAATCCAAGTAGGATGAAATTTTGATGCTTCTGGGAGACGACGACAACGGACTGGATCGTGCTAAGGCAAATTCAAACAGTGTGTTTGTAAAAAGTTTGTTTGCCACCAATCATCGAAAAGCAAAATTACTGACAAAACACGCTTTGAGATTCGCAACTACAATTGCCGCGGAATTATTTGTATTCTTCTTGAAGCAAACGTACACACATTAAAAAAATTGGCGCTTATAAGAAGAAAGCTAAATATTTAATCAATATAGACTTCAACCATACAATTATGGAGCACTTATATCTGTTAAGTCACCATTAGTGATTAAAAAAGGCGTATGCTATTCGTCACCGCGAGGGATTGTACAGTTTAAAGTTATCTAGGTGTTTAGTTGCCTGGAAAACCTAAGCATACTCGTCTCCTTGTTGGACGAGGAGTACTAGGAAAATCAATTACGCGACCCGGTACCACTGACGATCATCATATCAGCCAATTGCCATCCACTGCTGAACGTAAGCCTCCCCCAAAGATCGCCAAACATCCCGGTTTTGAGCGGTCCTCATCTATCCGCTGCCAGCCACCTTTTTTTTATTTAATATGGGTTTGCTCTTGACTCTAGTCTAGGTCATAGATGACAGAGACAAAGTCGACGATGGAGCGAGCTTACCCAGAAGAAGCCTGGGTAAGCTTCTTCAAATCATCGATCCATCGTGTCGCAGGGCGTCCCACTGACGATGCTTACTTGTAATTAGTGTTCAGTGTTACGCTTACTGCATGGTTCACAATTTTTGAGGAAATAAAGTAATAAGCCTCCCCCATTCCTTCTATTACTTTCTTATTTGGGTTTCTTCTCGTCAATTCGCTAAGACGCCATCCCAGGCGTTCCGCCATCTTGTCCTCGGTCTGGCACGTCCCCGTCTATCTGTGTCAGGGGTATCAGTCTTACGAAAACGGGCCCACAGCTTTGTCATGACCTGCTCAGTCCCACTTCAGTCTCGCAGGTTTCCGAGCTACGTCGACAATTTGCATTCTTAAAAGTAGATTTCTGTTTTTTATAAGTACCTACGGTCAAACAGTTTAACATTAAGTATGCTGTGTGCACCTAATACAATACAACACAAACACAAACTAATATTCTAAATATGATAAAAAAATAAGTTACTTACTAGTTTATATATTTGGAAAGTGTAATTTAGATTTTGTATATTCTGTTCAACAATATTTTTTAGGATTCCGAACATGCGTGAAAACGGAGCCGTTTTTCACGCATGTTACATAAGGGTTTCCTTATGGGATGACTCGGTTGTCTGTCTGTCAGACCATTTGTCACATCCAATTTTCTCCGTAGCCACTGGATCGATTCTTTTTAATTTTAGTACACATTATGAACTTTTATGAAAATACGTGTACACGTTACGTAAACGTAACGTCACTTCTGGGGGAAAAACAAGAAAAAAAAAGTTTTTCAAACTGTACCGTGCAACATATCAAATTAAAGGGTTTATTAGAATACTTGTCTGACTGTCTATATGTACATGTGTTTTTATGTGCCTCACATAAAAACTACTACAAGAAATTGGACGGTTTTCAAAATTGTATTTTTGAAGGTTCAACTTCAAATCTAGTATATGTTTCATCTTAATACCAAAAGGCATAGATAGTACAAAGCACGTGAGCGAAGCCGCAGGCTCAACTAGTTTATAATAATTTGTAAAACATTGATTATATTAATTTTATTCTTTTAAACATCTATATCACAGTGGTTGACTGGAAGGTCTCCTTTACTTATTTTAAAATAAATAAATGACAGAGTACATAAGCGAGTATGGAAAAAAACTGCAAATTAGTCACTGCTAACAATAAAATATATCGCATTATTGATTCGTGAAATTTCCAATGCTCTATAAGCAAAATTGGCATTAAAAATTATTGAAGAAACAAATAAAAATAATATAAATTGATTGGTGCAACCAACTGATTTACATTATTTTTTATAAAAACGCATGCATGGCCAGTTAAGTTGTCAATCATCCAGTGATATTCTTAAAGAAATAAAAAGTAATGTTTAAATTCCTCATCCTAATTAGTATTGTTTAAAACGTTTGTACACTGACAGCCCTAAATCTATCTCCATTCGTTTCAATCCATCCAAAGGTTGTCTGGAAGAGATTGCCTTGTGCGATAAGACCGCCCATTGTGCACTTATTTTATGTATGATTGTCCTGTTCTTATTATGAGGTGTACAATAAAGTATATAATAAATAAATAATAAATTAACAGTCAGATAAATCGTGACGAAGAAGGCAATCAGTTTATTCCCAGGCGACGTCACAACTATTATAATTATTTATATAGACGAGACGCAGATCCAGATATATTTAAAGCCGGTTGTCCTCCTGGAACGGAAAGAGATGCTACTACTGGAGAATGCGTTGTTGTAGTAAGCAGACGAAACGAAGATTGGGAAAATATGGATTACACATTGTAAAGATTTTATAGAATTGATTATAAGAAAAGATGGAAGAAAAGAAACTAAAGGAGTTTCTTGTATATACTTCAGATTGTAATGTCTCAATTATTTTCCAACCCTTATGTTGGAATCAACATTATGTTTGGAAAAAAATTGAGACATATTGGTTGTATAGAAAACCGCACTTCTGAACCTTACAGTCTTTATAATTTTTCCTCAAATCTTGAAAATAGAAATTAAGAAATATGTTATTTATTATACTCACCAATTCAAAAGAGGTGGTGCAAAATGTAAAGGTTTCTTCTATTGAAAATATTTCTCAACAAACATTGCCTGCGGGATGCAGGATTTAATGACGTCAGAGGGTATGTGCGTATAGTTTGCATTTAACGGGACAGATGTCGCTATAATCACTTTTCAATTCTAAAATTTCATTAACAGCGGTAAAATTAGAGTTATTGAACATTGGCAAATTGATTTGCATTGATTAGGCAAATTACGAATTACAATCATTTTTAGTAAGTAATATCATCAGTGAAGAAAAAGTTGATTGGTGTAACCAACTGATTTATCTGGCTGATTTTGTATAAATATGTATTCAAGACCTTTTCAATTGTCAGTTATAAAGTGCTTTTGATGTCCTTAACATCAAAAGCTAAAGCAAAATGTTCAAGTTACTTTTTGTACAAGTTTTTGTTGTTATAATATGCGTGGGTGAAATCAAATGTCAAATAAATCGTGACTACGAAGGAAACGAGTTTGTTCCTAGACGACACAACTATTATTATTACAGACGAGAGGCAGATCCACATGTATTTAAAACTGGCTGTCCTCCTGGGACGGAAATGGAAGTTACCACTGGAGAATGCATAGTAACAGGTGGCGGACGTGATGCAGATTTTTCTGAATTTGTCAAATTTGTGATAGGCTGTCCTCCTGGAACGATTAGAGATACTAGAGGTCTATGTGTATTAATAGCGGAAAGAAGAGAAACAGGTCAAGATGTGTTTGAAACAGACTGTCGCCCTGGCACAAAAAGAGATGTTACTACTAGTGAATGCGTCATAAACGAAAACATACAAGATGCAAACCCAGATGTATCCAGAGCTGTATGTCCCCCTGGTACAGCTAGGGATGCTACTTCTGACAAATGCGTCGTAATAGTAAACCGACAATATGCAGATATAGCCAGAGGTGGCTGTCCCCCTGGTACAGGAAGAGATGATATTCTTGGCGATTGTGTAGTAATGGTACGAAGACGCTTAGATAGTTCCAGAAGAGATACTTGTCACAACAAGCAAAGTGCTTCTATAATCGGGGTTATCATCATCTCAAGAGCATCATTTTACATATTTGTAACAGATTTATAAGACCTAATTAGAGCTGAAGTATTTGTATATATACTACACTAGCTGAATGCGATTAACACTTGAAGTGGCCCTGTAATAGGATTCTACATGTAAAATTCTTACTACAGTTATTCAAGATTCACTTGTTGCTAGTAATCAAATGAAGTTATTCATAAGTATTTGTGACTTGGTTTGTTTTATTTTTTCGGTATGGTGTTACTATAAGCTATTAGTCGTTTGTATTTTTATGTGTAGAACATCTTCGTAAGTGTTTTTTTTATAAGTATGTATAGGAACTATACTGTGAACTCATTAAAGCAAGTGTATCAGGGTGTAGATCATGTGATTAACATAAACTTAACAGGCATGTAAAATTGCAACTTTGCAAGTGTAAAAAAGTGGTACTAGAGTAAAAAAATATAAAGGTGTGTCTTCACCAGTGAAACTTGCTTGATACACTGATCAGACTCCCAATTTTTCTTCATTAGAAGTACAACAGCATATGCAGCAGTATATGTTTCTATTGTTAATAATATGTATTTATCTGTGTATATATTATATTTAAAGTAGTGAAGAAGTTGCGCCGATGACAGCCCCATTGTATGTCCAGGCAATTACTGTCCATTCCAGGTTGCCTGGAAGAGATCGCGGAATGCGATAGGGCCGCCCGTTGTACATGTGTTTTAGTTTGTAGTTTTCTTTGTATTTTATTCTCAGTGTACAATTAAGTATATTTTTTAAATAAGTAAACAGCAATGAACTCGAGCTTTCCGCTCTGTCAAGCGATTGTCATAATTGAGAACGGAATCAAAGACCCCTAACCGTGGATTAAACGCTTTAGAGGTATTAAAGTTTTAACTTATCTATACAGGAGGCCACTCGATGTCTGTCGTTTATTTTGACGATAATTTGCAATGACAAGTTTAGAAAATGTACTTCTAGTAGCCTTTAACTAGAAGAGTTTAAATGCGGAGTTTCTTTGGCAGTTTTATCTTTTATGTTTACGGTGAGTCAGTGGGGCTGCGACCCGTTGGGATATATACAGCAAGCTTGCAGCGGATCCGAGCGGATTACTGGCGGCAGTGTTTTCCGTTGCCTTTGGAATGCTATTTCTGGCTTGACTGTGATGCATGGATGAGCCGCTTTGGATATATAACTACAAATTTCAATTGATCAATAATTAGATTTCGCTTTTTTATTTTAATATTCAAACCTTTTTAATCAGAAGCAAAGCACCCATATACCGTTTTTACAGAGCCCTTCTCAGTTATTCTAGTATAACAATATGTTTAACTAACAACCCGCCGTCATGGTGCTTCGAAGCACTAAAGGATCTCCACAAATTTCTATCAGCTGCCTAATTTTAAATAACAAAGGCAATATAAGCGCTTAGCAAAGTGACTCGTTAAATGTTAAAGCCGAGAGCAGACCAGCGTTGCGTCGCTCGCAAACATAGCGTTTGTTTCGTTGGCATAATTTACAATTAGGTAATTCGAGCTCAAAGTGGGCCGCCTGTGTCGTGTGTGTCGCGAGCATGTGCCTAGTTCAGCCGAGGACATATTGTTTGACGTGATTTCCCACGGGAATCTTACACTTATGCTTATGCAATTTAATTTACAAGTTTAGTGATGATATATTTTTTTTCTCATTACTTATTAGGTACTACAATCTGTGTCCTTCATCCTCTTCCTAGCCTTTTTCCTACTATATTAGGGTCGGCTTCCAGTCAAACTGGATTCAGCTGAATACCAATAGTATTTTACGTGGAGCGGCTACCGACCAGATCTCCATACCCATTTACTTAGTAGCGTTTGATTCTTGGCAAAGCAAGAGCTATATTAAAAGTTGATAATGATGAGTGCAATTACTCCTTTCAGGTATTACGTTTATTATGTTCATTGTCATCATCATCATATCAGCAGAAAAACGTCCACTGCTGGATATAAGCCGCTCCCAAGAGGGGGGTTTGCCATAATCGCCACGCTTGGCAGGCGGGTTGGCGATCGCAGTGTAGCTGTTGCAATTTACAGAGAATGCTGAAGCCCATTCATCGGTGAGTCCCTTAGTCGCCTTTTACGACACCCACGGGAAGTGATAGGATGGTGCTATTCTTTTACGTCATACAGAACTATAAAAATTACCAAAACATAAAAAATTGTGTTACACGCTGTATTTTCTAATTGTATTTGGACAGCCCTATCCTCATCCTAGCCGTACAAACGGTCATTGCATTCGCATAAACAAACACAATCGTCTTCAATGAAGCTATCGCTCAGTTCAATTAGCATACGTGTGTAACGTTGGATGTTGTTACGTAGCGGAGTAGTATATGCGAGACAATTTAGCTAATGGGAACTTTACACGGTGCAACCAAATCAAAGACAAGGATATTATAAAAAAACCGGCCAAGTGCGAGTTGGACCCGCGCGCAAAAGGTTCCGAACAAATCCCTTTTTTGTTTCATGTTACTTAAAACCATAGACTTCTGAGACTCTGAAGTTGTACCATTACATCAGATTAAAATCAAAGTAGTTTCGGAGGTAAGGAAGTAATTCATCTGATTTCTTGAATAACTTCAAAAAGACTTATTTATTCAACCGATCACCAAAAAGGAAGAGGTTTGTGGTTTTTCTTTTTTTTATGCATGTTTGTTATGCGATCATTCCGTCAATTATGAATTGTTACTTTACTACACTTGGCGGGTATTTGTTTCAATAGTAAGTAACAGTAACACCCTGCCAGGGTTGCGGAATTTGTTCGAAAGAGTCACCGCGGCCCTGGAACGCAAAGGGCTTTAGAAGGAACATGGATGGGTTTTAGTCAGTAAAAGCCTGACACGCCCTTCTGCTCCACCCAGAGCGTAAGAAGTCATTTGATGATTTCCCAAAAGGTGTAAGGAATCACCGACTACATGAAGACTTTTATACCAACTTTAAAAATATATATCCCTGTCAATGTAACCAAACCTCAATTATATGAAAACAAAATGCAGCAATTACTAATGTTGCTGTGCGGTGCGTAAATACATGGACATAAATATCACATCGTGTGACGCGGATTTCAGACGAAATGCCCGTAATCCTTTATTCGGCGATATTATTTCAACACAATTTGGTTTGCTATTGTCAACGTTTCATTTTGATTAATAGAACTTTGTCTGTTACAGTTTTGGTTTGCAAGACAAGTGAAGTTAACATTTTGGAATTTTCTGCAGTTTATTTCGATTTATTTTTAACAGTAGTTGTAGGGACAAGCCGATCGTCTGTCGCAGATGCTTACATTTCATCTTTTTAACAGTATCCATTGATTGTTTTACGTTTTCGAGCAAATTAATTTGAAAACGTATGAAGCAGCGGATCTATAATTTTCTAACGATTGTTTAAAAAATTGTCTATTAAACACAATTATACCATCATTGACCTTTTTCTCTTTTACAATTATTTTCAATCAATTTTACTAACAGAATAAATCCTTTCGTGTCACTTTGATTAATTTCGTGGGCAAAAAAACTCTTCGAAATCCAGAATCGAATTTTGGAAGGTTTTTTTGGTTGTTTCTTTGTTTTTTGAGACCGACTTCCGAAATTAAAGTTACTTTGTACTTTGTAGTGTTTTTTATTTGGAAGTCGGTTTTATTTTTATTTTGTAAACAAGTTTTTATAATTTTCACTTTTTAGTGATTGGTTGCGCTATTTCCCGATAAGGATTTACTTTGTGTGCCTTCGCAGTCCAAGTCCAGACCAGCTCATAGTTACCTAAACATCTACTTTGCTTTGGGATTGACATAAACCTAACAATATCTCACTTTACCAGATTTTAAGTTGAGGGGTTCACCAGTTTATCTTTGAAGTTCAACGTCCAATGCAAATTCAATATATATAACTAAACTCGACGCAAAGATCATCATCAAGACGGGTTCATAAACAATAAAGTTATGCCCGAATAGATGACCCCAAAAACATGGTTAACTTGTACACATCTGCGTACCCTTTCACAGCGTACCGGCGTGATGTTATGTAATAAACTGGTGTAAACAATAAATAGACATACGATTTCAGCAGTCCCGGAAGATTTGCTCTCATTTATTGAAGAGTTCCGTTGCCTATCTCAAAAGTTCTTCATTAGATCTTCACCAAATTGAAATGGGATCAGTCCGGAAAAATAGTCAAACAAAAAAGAATCACACATATTGGTTGAAAATTGGCGATAACATCGCTGCACAAATATACAAAAAAAAAACCTTCGAATTGAAAACCTCCTCCATTTTTAAAGTCGGTTAAAAAAATGTTTTATTTTCTGGAGGTTGCATATTTTAACTTCACAATAAAGTCTGCATACAAAAGCGTACCTATTAAGAAAATAACACAACATCTGAAAATGTTACATCATTTATTTGGTATCAAGCGGTTCACAGCACCTGATTCCCCTTCCAAAATTTTCCAACACGCATAAATGGTAATAATATCTTCCTAAAGGCTTACGTATTTCCAGGAAAATATGAACGATTACACATCAAACGAGGCGCGCTTCCCTCAGATAGAATTACCAAACGGGCACATACGTAATGTACCAAACTCGCTGTTTCACGAAAAAGGTAATGACAGGAAAACTTGGAAATTCAACAGGTAAAAATTCATAGTGAAAAAAAAATGCCGCTGGTAAAACGAGAAAATTACGAAAACTCTATTTGCATCCGGCAGGTGATTCAGGCCGGAAGTGAATGCCTTACCATCTCGTCTCTCATTTCCGGTTTTGTTGCCCCAACGCGCTGGTAGATGGCGTTGTGCTTAAAAAAATGTTAAATCGTATTTGAGCTTGAGCGTGCGTTCTATGCATACTCAAGTTTACTTTCAACAGCGACTTGTTCGGTTCATAACAAGTTGGGTACCTATTTCTGTAAGAATTTGATTTCTAGTAGAGGTGTAATTTTGTGATGTTTTATCACTATCATCATCATATCTGCCGAAAGACGTCCACTGCTGCACATAGGCCTCCCCCAAGTGTCACCACACAAACCGGTCCTGTACGTCTCACATTCATCAGCTATCGCGACCCTCACCAGGTCATCGGTATACCTTGTGGGAAGCCTTCCAACGCTGCGTCTTTTGATACGCGGCCGCCACTCCAGAACTTTTCGGCCCCATCAACAGTTGTTGCAATGCATAGAGAATGCAGCTGCCCATGCTCTGGTGAGTCCCTTAGTCGCCTCTTACGACACCCACGGGAAGTGATGTTATGGTGCTCTTATTTTACGTCCGACACTATACAGAACAAAGAAAACAAAAAATAATGGGCAGGTATTTAATTTTCCAGGGTTACGGAATCTGTTCGAAAGAGTCACCGCGGCCCTGGAACGCAAAGGGCTTTAGAAGGAACACGGATGGGTTTTAGTCAGTAAGAGTCTGACACGCCCTTCCGCTCCACACAGAGCGGAAGAAGTCATTTGATGATTTCCCATCCTTAAAAAAAAAAAAGGTATTTAATTTTCTGGTGGTTGGTAAATTACTACAACAGTAAAACATGCATAGTAAAAAAGCGAAGCGAGCTCGGTTTGACAGACCGTCATGTATGTGTGACAGGGTGATTTCTTTTTTTAAACGAGTTCAAAAAGAGGAGGAGGTTCTCAATTCGGTTGTTTGGTTTGTTTTTAGGATCATGAGGTCAGAGCGGGGTGAGTTTTTTTTTTACTTTACACGCCGAAATAAACAAGGGGCACATTATTACCGCCTCATTTTAAAAAGTAGGAGATTTCTTACCGACTAATTCCTAATTTTTTAACCGCCCATTCGGATTTTTTTCCTTCCTTTATTTAAATGCCCATTTAAATATTTTTTTACGAATTTTACATTTCTATTTAGTTTACTGGTCAGATTTTACTGTTGAACGTGTTAATAAACATGCATTTATGTAATTTTATAAGCACCAATTCTGCAATATACAACTGCCGCTTTAAATCAGTGCCAAGAAGAAATACGATGACGCGTTCTGCGCCCTAACTGATGCAATCAACAAGCGCACGAGTCCCACTACACTTGGCGGGTTTTTGTTTCAATAGTAAGTAACAATAACACCCTGCCAGGATTGCGGAATTTGTTCGAAAGAGTCACCGCGGCCCTGGAACGCGAAGGGCTTAAGAAGGAACACGGATGGTTTTAGTCAGTAAGAGTCTCACACGACCTTCCGCTCCACCCAGAGCGGAAGAAGTCTTTTGATGATTTACAATCCTTTAAATAAAAAAAGTAACAGTAACACAGTTTTCCATCTCGTCTGTCTGTTTGACCGCCTGTTCAGACAGGACTGCCTGTTAAGACGTGTAGACAAATAAATAGTCAGCTATTTATTTGTTTTCACGTCTTAACAGCTGAACGGATTTGCATAAAACTGGACAAGCAGATAAACCAAAAAAAAACTCAACTCAAAGCATTTGTTTCAATTAAACCATTTACAGGCACTTTTGAATTGTCAAGGTCGGTCGGTCAAAAAGATGAAGCTATTTGCGCGTTCCAAATCGTAGATCGCTATGGAGAAGGATGTGCAGAAAACTCCCCGGACAATCTTTTAAAATAATATATTTTTACAAAGTTGTGGTTACATCATTCATGTTGAAATTATACATATATGTGAGAACGATGTAAAAGAGGTGAGGATAAAAGCGTCCGGCGTAAAAACAATTAAAATAAACCGTGGCAGCCGAGGAATGACCAGTCCCTGCTGACGGCGCCCGTTCACGAACATGACGCATACGCTTGCACCATTCGACTCAACCATTTTGAAGGGAACCAAATGATTCATGTCCTGGAATAGTACAAAGGATACTTTTAATCCTGGGATTACGATCCCTTGGGATAATTTTCGACTGACACGCACATACATGCTTAGTATACATGTATCGATTGTTAATAATATGTATTTATCTGTGTATATATTATAATTAAAGTAATAAAGAAGTTGCCCCGATGGCAGCCCCATTTTTTGTCCAGGCAATAACTGTCCATTCCAGGTTGCCTGGAAGAGATCGCGGAATGCGATAAGGGCGCCCATAATTGTACATGTGTTTTAGTTTGTAGTTTTCTTTGTATGTT
Source organism: Mamestra brassicae (assembly GCA_905163435.1). Taxonomy (NCBI): domain Eukaryota; kingdom Metazoa; phylum Arthropoda; class Insecta; order Lepidoptera; family Noctuidae; genus Mamestra; species Mamestra brassicae. Next base: position 20,153,051 of record LR990990.1, read on the forward strand.
ATTCTCGGTGTACAATTAAGTATACCTATAATAAATAAATAAATACAAGTAATATTTAAGCTGAAAGTGATATATTGCAAAAAATAACAATGTTGAAAAACGATAAGAATCTTAACGAATACCGCATTCAGTATAGCAACACGGCCCACGATGTCTTCAGAGCAATTCTTTGTGAAGCAAGAATGTTAGCAAACATAATGCATGTTAGATGAACGGGGGCGACTGAATGAGACGCCTCCAGGCACAGTCCTGAGCGAGAGGACACAATTGCTGGCGCCTTCCACACGGAAATATGGTGTTTTTGTGTATTTCGTCCTTCTTATAAGAAATTCTAGTGTTTTCTCTGATGAAAAGAACGAAGGGAATGGATTTTATAAAGCTTTTTGGATTTTAGAAAGAAAAAACAGCGAATAAATGACGATACGTAGTAGTTGGCGTAGTGGTTGAGTGATTGGCTGCTGCGCTGCGTGTCGCGGGTTCGATTCCCGCACGGTACAAATATTTGAATGGCTAACCGGGTTCGGCATTGACCAGTAAAAGATTTTAAGATAATATATAATTTTAAAATGTTAATTGTAATTAAAACAATGTTACAAATTAGCTAGAGTGAAGAGTTTTTTATCCCGTTAAGGGGATATTTTTTGTTGGTTTGTGAATTTTATTTATGGATCTTAGTTGTTGCCAAAGGTTGTATGGAAGAGATTGCCTTGTGCGATAAGACCGCCCATTGTGCACTTATTTTATGTATGATTGTCCTGTTCTTATTATGAGGTGTACAATAAAGTATATAATAAATAAATAAATAAATAAATTATTATTATTATTTTGTCTTTGTTCATGTTGTGTATCTATTATTCGACATGCTCGCTTAACACATTTTATGCTGCGCTCCATTACCCGTTCGCAAATCTTAAGACGGGTTTAAAAAATAACTAACTTTGTGCACAGTGGGTTAGGATGGGCAAGATACACATTTCAATAATTTTTCTTTAAACAGTTATTGGAAGACTTCCTTTCATAAGTTATTTCAAGGCATAAATTACCCCGTTATCGAAATATATTATATTAAAACATCATGCGCTAGTAAAACATTTCGTACTGAGGCGGACTTATTGCCTTAAGCATTTTTTACTATAGTAGGCGCCATATAAATGTGGAATAAAGTATATTGACCTTTCCCTAATAACTGTTCATAGGTACCTGAACAATTAAATATGAATCGTTTTTCATTATTCGACAATGTTAAGGATCACGAGAGATGATGATTCGGGACAGCTTTGTGTCATTAATTCCGTTTTTCAAATTAAAAATTTCAATAATTGTAGGTGGGTCAATGACCGTTATTCCACGATTATCTGGCGCCTACTATAGTCGACCTGACCATTTCTTTTTAAGAATGGTATATCATCAAATGACTTCTTCCGCTCTGGGTGGAGCGGAAGGGCGTGTCAGACTCTTACTGACTAAAACTCATCCGTGTTCCTTCTAAAGTCCTTTGCGTTTCAGGGCCTCGGTGACTCTTTCGAACAAATTCCGCAACACTGGCAGGCTCTGGCTCTAGCGGGCCCCGACTTCTATGCTGTCACCTACACAATGGCAAGTGTGACTTAAAGAAAAGACAAACAGAGAAAAGGGAGAGAGAGAACACAAATACAATTATAAATATATAGATCCACATAACGAAGCGCCATTGTCATTTACTAATATTATTCTTATCAAATTTCAACTAAATCATCCCAGTTGAATCAGAACAAATTAGCTATTACTAATGGACAGACAGACACACAAGTTTCCGTTTGGTTCCCTTTTATCATAATTATATCATTCCTCGTTTCAAAGTCAAAACGATTATTTCAATTAGGCCATTAAACGGCACTTTTGAACGTCATCATTTACAGTTCAGTAAAATAATAATATTACATTAATAATGTGACTCTACTGTCCATTCGGAAAGGTAGATTCTTATGGAGAAGAACGGACAAGAAACTCCATAGTTACTCTTTTCAAATAATGATTTTACAAAATTTGTATACAAAAAGTTTGGAAGTCTTAAAATTAGGTAGTCGGTTCAGTAGGTACTTCGAAATAATACGTTTTGCAAAAATGTTAGAATGTCTTTCAAAATTAGAGTGAACAGGCTTCTTCCGTGTAAGCTCACTCCATCAACGACTTTGTCTCAGTCATCTATGACTGAGATTAGAGTTAAGAGCAAACCCATATTAAATAAAATAAAAAAAGAATAACGTATAATTTTGATGTTCTTTATCAATTTAAATTTGAAGCCTAGCCTTTTTATTGAACTGCGCCGTTAAATCAACGACATAAGTGACATGGGCAAGTCATTAAACGATATTGAACCAAAGATGTCACTTAGGTCGCTGAAAACTCGGCGCAGTTAAACGAAAAGGCTAGGAAACCAATTAAATGGCTGACTAAGCTATTTGGCTGTGACCTGTATGAAATTCTTCCATTACTGACTGACTGACTGACAATGTACAGTCGAAACTACGGGTCGTAGAAAGCTGGAATTTTGAAAAAACCTTCCTTGAGGAGTGTAGGGGTGCACTAAGAGAGGATTTCCCGAAATTCCTGCGGGAATGGGAAAAAACGGGATATGCACGTACGAAGTCGCGGGAAAAAGCTAGGTATCTCATATGACAAAATTCACTAAATATCATGACTTGATAAAAACCAAATCTAAATTTACATTGTAGTTAAGGATACCAACCTGCCAGGGTTGCGGAATTTGTTTGAAAGAGTCACCGCGGCCTTGGAACGCAAAGGGCTTTAGAAGGAACACGGATGGGTTTTAGTCAGTAAGAGTCTGACACACCCTTCCATTCCACCCAGAGCGGAAGAAGTCATTTGATGATTTCCCATCCTTAAAAAAAAAAAGTTAAGGATACCAAATCGGACACAGACAGAATTAAAAAATAACGAGTTTTAGTAGGTACCTATGTACTAAAAAAATGTAACGGATTGATAAGGGAAAGAACCGAGTCAAGCAAGATAATATCGGTCTCACGTCATATTCACAGTACCTTATCTTTGTCATTGATTACCTTATATTATGTCGTATCAAGCAATAACCCCATTTTTTAATCAAAGTGATCGGTTGTGCTAATCTAGCTTGCATCAAAATAGCTCTTTTATTTATAAATTAGCTTTTACCCGCTACTTCGTACGCGCTTATCCCGTTCCCGTAGGAATGATGTGCTAACAACTTTTGATTTACTTCCATGAGAAATAATTTCATTTCAAATAAGCTTCAGCTGAAATAACATACACTTAAGCTAGTGACTTAAAGTTATAAAGTTGATATTGTATGTATATGATTTCTTTGATCTAATTATCACTTTAATATAAGTGTTTTAAGAAGAAGTAAATGTTATAATATCATTAGATGGAAGGTACTCTGTGTCGGGAGCTGGTGGCTAAATAATAACAGCCGCACGGGTCGATCTTCAAGGTTAAGGAACGCTTGCCGAGGTTGGTCTGTGAATGGGTGACCATCTTTACATACCGAGACTCCTCCGTGCCTCGGAAAGCACGTTAAGCCGTTGGTCTCGGCTGTCATTTGTAGATCTTTGGCAGTCGTTACGGATAGTCAGAAGCCAGATAATCTGACACCACTCTTGCCAAGGAGTACCGTGTTACCCAGTTAATGGGTTGTAGAGGTCTGGTAGGCAGCCGCTCCACGTAAAATACTGGTATTCAGCTGACTCCGGTTTGACTGGAAGCCGACCCCAATATAGTTGGAAAAAGGCTAGGCAGATGATGATGGAAGGTACTCTGTCTGTTCCCCTTTTGTGTCTTTCGAAGAGTGAAAATCCAACTTGTAGTAAATATATTATTATTACACTGTCAAATTGTGCGTCATTTATAACAAAGCAAATATATGGGACATAGGTAGGATTTCGATAAAAATAAAACAACGCTCCCTTGAACATGCATATTACCTGTATTAATTTATTTATTGGGAGTTAATAAACAGCTACTGATAAACAACATGTAAAATAAAACATTTTTTCTGTATCATTTGAAAAGTTAGGCCAACAACCTGCATTATACCCAGATTAAATAATATCTATACGATGTATACTAAATTTATAGACTTTTTATATTACAATACAAAATGCATGTTGGCACACGAGTAGATAGGCTATTTCCTTAATTATAATATGATTTTTTCCCGGGATTTCCTTTGAAATAATTTCCGACTTTTTCACGGTTAAGCCGCAGGAAAAAGCTAGTTGGAATTAAATCAGTGGTTAAAACTAGATGTGCAATGAATTAATAAATACAACGCAAAAGAAAATAAAATATACATCACCGATCTTACATTAGACATCAAAATTAAAAACAGTGTGATCAAAACCCATTTCGTATGACCAATTTATTCTAAAATATAGTATCAAAAAATTCGTCCTCAACGCTGTCAGCATGGTAATGTGCCCAAAAGCTGGCGGCATTGTCACGTAATTTTTACTTATATTACAATATAATCTACTAGTTGCCGCCCGCGGCTCCGCCCGCGTGATTGTCGAAAATTATCCCAAGGGAACATATTCCCGGGATAAAAAGTACCCTATATGTTATTCCAGACTATAATCTACCTCTGTGCCAAATTTCATCAAAATCCATTCAGTAGTTTTTACGTGAAAGAGTAACAAACATCCATACATACATCCATACTTACAAACTTTCGCCTTTATAATAGTAGTAGGATAATCTATATTAGATTATGAGTCAATATTCTATGTTTGTATAAATTAGTAATAATTTGGCACACGATTCAAATAATAATTACAAATTACATTCGTAAGGTGTCTAGCGCAAAAATAAACTAAGTTGCAAACTATCTACATAGCCGAGAAAAATACAGGATTTTTTTTTTATTGAAAATAGCTATTAACAATTGACGGTAGGCAAGCTATCATAGGCGTGTTTATAAATCAACTAGCGGACGTCACGCGGTTTCACCCGCGTAATTCCCATTCCCGTGGGAGTACGGGATAAAATATAGCCTATGTTACTCGCTGATAATGTAGCTATCCATTGCTGATAGAATTTTTCAAATCGGTCCAGTAGTTTTTAAGTTTATTCGTTACGTACAAAAATACAAATCTTTCCTCGTTATAATATTAGTATAGATAAAATTTGACAAAATATGTCTCATCTGGTTATCAGATGGGTGAAGTTCGATCTTCCACGTCTCCTACTTTACTAGTAGGCCCGAGTTAACTATTTGGTTAGTCCCAGAGACTCGCCAAAATCATAAAAATCTTGTATTTGTATAACGTTGTGTTATTTAATGAGTGTCCAAAATGCATTTTTATTCATGTATCCGCATTTTATAAAATCGGTGGCAGACCGTGTTAGTTTTGCGTTATCTGGGATCTTTCTAAATATCTGATACGAAGCAGATATCACATGTTTGTGACCCGGTTCATAATATGGCAGGAGTCATTAACACCAATTACATCTCCACAAATAATAAGTTAACTGCCCGTTGCATAGAATCTCAAAATACTAAATATTTGATTTATAGGAGATACTACTTCTTGTCCGTAACAATAAAGTGTGTACGGTACTATTAAGCGTTTCGTCTACGTATTTATCATACTAACTCTACTTTATAACACATAGGTATTTTGTGTTACACAGTAGTGTTAGTCAAGTTATGTCAATTTAATATAGTTATTTTTGAAAGGCTACTGAAATAACTAGAAATGCACGAGCCATGGTAGTTAGCAAATTTGTCAAGTTAGCGTTGGACTGGATCGTTCACCCAGTGCTAAGCTGAGCGCAAGTGGGCCTCATTGAAATAGATCTGTTGGTCTAACTTCACCAAAGCTTCTTTGTTTTGCATCCACCCATTTTATTATTCTTGGGCCCAAATACATTGCTATGAAGAAACCTGCCTTATTATCATTATCAAGTTCCACATTGATTTTTTCAACAATATTACGATATCCATTATGATATCTCCCATAAATATCCCAAAGTTTATACGAAAATTCTGGTCTTGGGTTTCCCTCATAAAATTCAGCTCTTACAGCATTTCCATACTTTTCTGGTTTTAGTTCTTCTACGTCATAAAATGCAAACAAGCTATCCGCACACATGAGATCGTCAGAAAAACTTACAGTTGCGTTTTCCAACTTCATTTTCAGCACAGGAAAATCGAATTTGTTTCCACCATAGGAGAATAGGCACACGGGATGCTTTTGTCGGCATAAAAATGCATGCACGCTATTGAAGAAGTTATCATCAAAACCTGATTTGTTTCGGATCGACAATATCAGTACGTCTTGAGGTTGAACCTTAACTCTTTCACTTTCAGTTTTAAGAAAATCTTCTCGAGGAGCAGCTAAAAAACTCACTTTTAATGTCACGTTTGGATCATTGGAATCATGAATCAAATCCAGAAGCACGATGGTCTGTATCGGCACTACTTTAGCAACATTCTGCATTTTATTAAGTTCAATAAACGTTGCGATTATAGACGTGAAGACTACAACTTCAACTGATACTCATTTAACACTCCGCAATGTAGTTATACAAATACATGTACTTATCAAGGATTAAACGGAAATCATGATAAAATTTAATTTTGGTGACGTTATTGTGATATTAGAATAGCTGTGAAAATGTTTTTATAGTCGATGACTGATAAGTTTGTAATAATAATAATAATATGGACTGTGGAATGTGGACTCGGCTGTCATTGTGCCGATTGTCGTTACGGGCAATGGCCTGTTGGCCAAAAGCTTCGACGACCATCTGTCGAAGCTGTCGTTCGCGGTTGGGTAAAAGGCCTGATAAAGAAGGCAGTACTTCTCGATACGGCTCGTATTGTGAGGAGGTTCCTTCCTCTGGAGCCCTAACCACCGGTAGCTTGGACCCTGCTCCCGACACCAGCGGACTACTATTTTTTATATTTTTAAATGTTTTTTTTTTTGTTACAACTGTTTTATAAAAGAAATATTTAAAAATGTAAATTTATATATTAAGAAAATGAAATAAACGGAATAATAATAAATTATTTATTGAGAGCAACGATGACTCATATAGTGTAGGTAACAATAAATAAACTTATGTTATGTTAGTGACACAATTAGAAAAACACACACGACCAATAAAATCTTTACTTCAGCATTCCAGCTGAGAGACTGGAGCAACGATTTACAATTCGGCAGTCCAGCCACGGTCAGTAATAACCGTGTCAATAAGTGTAGGTGGGTCAATGGTGAATAAAAAAAAGTACATTTATTGAGATACAATGAGATGCGAATGTAAACGTTGCTTAAAGATTGGTAGAATTGCCACTAAAGTCTGGCACCAGGCACACATGACATCGTCATATAAACTGGCATTCACATTTTCAATCAAAGATAATCAAATCTGTTTTCGCTATAATAATATATCATTTATTATCTGTGGTTTTTATAAATACATGATAGTCTGTGAGGTATTGTATATACTTGACTGGCCTGTTGGTCGATTGGTTAGTGACCCTGACTGCTAAACCGGAGGTCGTGGGTTCGATTCCCACTCAAGACAAATCTTTGTGTGATGAGCATGATAATTTGTTCTGTGTCTGGGTGTAATTTTTCAATTATATGTACGTAATTAGAAATATATAAGTATGTTTATCAGTTGCCTGGTTGCTAAAGCACAGGCTCTGTCTAGTTTGGGATCGGATGACCGTGTGTGAGTTGTCCCAAGATATTGTAGATATTATTTATTTCAGGTAACAAAGACCCGTAACATAAATACCATACAGCACTATCATACATAGGGTAAAACCGGATAGTTGCCACACTTTTTATAAAAATATATGATTATTATATATTTAGTTAGTTGTCACTTTATTCATAAAACGGGTAGGTACTTTGGTTTATTATCTTCAAATTTGTGAAAGTAAAGAACATTATTTTTGATATTTCCAGAATATTGGCGATTTTTGTCGACCTCTAAATTTTATGACATCTATCCCATATGGGGGTTAGTTGCCAAATCCATGTAAATTACGTTTAGGATAGGTGCCCCGCCGAGAAAAAAGATTTTTATCGCGCAAAAACTTTGATCGCACCTTGCCTTCCCATGCAATCGCACAGACACATGCAACACGGTCTACTTAGTTGTCGTTGTAAAGTCTCTCGATTGATAAATAAAATAACATGTGATTCATCCGCGAAGCTAGAGTAATTAAAATCGAGGCAACTATACCCCTGGGGCAACTATCCTGGTTTTAACCTATTTATAAAAACCACAAAAATTTGAATACACTATTTTACACGAATTGACGACGTCTTGTTGCGCTGCGTGGTATCACGTAGCCTTCCGCGGAATCGCCGATATACGACACCCTTCGGCCAAAACTCTTCCTTGAGGAAGGTCTCAATATGAAGTCGGAACTCGCACCACGAACGATTTGAAATTCGTGTTATGGCGTGACTCCAACTTCTCGACCCTTAAGGTCCAGCTGGTCTAGCTGATGCAATGGGGTTATCAGCACACTGGCTGACATGGATCGACTTTGCCAGGGTATGAAAGCTTGAACCACTTTTTTATCAAAATCTGATTAATTGTGCAGGAACAATATGAAAGAAAGATATTTAAAAAAAATTGGTTGTCTGTGAAGTCGGTTTACGGATGATAGTTTAACGTGAGAACGTCATAGCAAAACATTGATAAAATGATCGTAACGTTACAATGAGCGTAACGTTACAATGAGTCATCCTTTTTCGTGCGTGCAGCCGGCGTTCATCGATTTATTAGACGTTGTTACTTCAGAATGTACATATATTGTCACAAAACTGGCATTCATACCATTTTTAACCTTTCTATTAAGTTTTTAAAAAACTAAGAAACAACCAAAAACACCGACTTCCGAAATGAAAGTTATTTTGTACTTTGTATAGTTTGGTATTTTTGGAAGTCGGTTCCTTGTATTTTTTTTTTTAAAGTTTATTTTTAAAATAAACTTAGTAAGCAGATTTCCCACACTAAAGACCTACCCATTTTCGTTGGAAATAATGACAAGTACTAGCACTCCGACATACAAATAAATTATTTGTACGGAATTACGGAATTACGGAACAATACAACAAAACATTAAATCCTTCGTATGTTCTACATTATTATACGAATATACGCTCCATTTAGGCAAAGTCGACATCCTGATCAGTATTATTTAGATTGAAAGGGACCATAAATCAGTCACCAAATAACTACACATATGTATAATTATGTTTTACACTATATCGATTTAACGAACCTTGACTGAATGAGTTATAAATAGAAAACGGTTAGGTACTTCAGTAAGTCAACTCGATCCGAAAAGGCGTAATGTGGAATCATTATTTTATACCTTTCTGAGAGTATGTTCTGATACGGGTTTTTGTATATTTAGATGGTGTTATATCACCTCTTTATGTAATTGTTTTAGCATTGAAAAGTGGTGCTATGAAGCCTTTGTAGGAATCCGAAGTAAAACTAAAGAACCTTTAGAGATATGCCACACAGACGTTACCGGTCTGTTGCATCGTCACAACGCTATGATTTCGACGGACAGAGTGCCACACAGATAAAGCCTCGTATTCACTTGGCAGAATTTGACACGCGACATGATGCACAACATGTTGCTCATCATGTTGAACGGCAACGAAGAACTTTTATTTAGTGAAGCCTCGAATCCATTAGGCAACATTTGCCACGCAACACATGACGCCCAACATGTTCAGCAACGTTGCACAGCAACGCGCGACGTTGCCAGCAGGCACGCAACATTAACATCAAAGAAAACAAGTCATGTGTTGCGAATCAAATGTTGCCGAATGGATTCGAGGCTTAATGCGGGGACACAACGTAACATATCGCTTTTCGACGACGAAGAGACGCTCTCCGACGTAGAAAAGTGTCAGTCTTTGAACGACAATGGAGTTTGACGACGACGCTGTGAAGTCGTTTCGACGTCGTCGCAGCGTCCCCTCTGTCCCGGTTTCGTCTCGTCACTTTTGGACGACGTCGTTTGACGCATCGTGTGTAAAACTGCTCAGCGTCGTCGCAACGCCTATACAACGCACCCCTTTATCCTTCTCCAAGTCCGTCCGTTCGTCCGCGGTCTATGTAAGTCAGAGACTATTGATACTGCCAAGCTGTAATCTTGCCATAGATATTAATCACGCTCACAAAATTATAAAGTTAAATGATTATTTTAGTCGTCTATTCCTCGGGAGCTAGAAGATGGGCGACGTCGCCGAGGAATGCCGAGGAAACGCTGGCGTTACGATTTCAGGCGTTCTTGATGGATTGTTCGGAAAGAGCAACACACCGAGAAGAGTAGAGGGCTATGGGGGAGACCTATGCCCAGCCGTGGTACTATATAGTTTAATAAAAAAAACCTCTAATCCAATAATAAATACTGGTATTTCTGTTATTTTCATACTGTGACACAAGTGTAAAACTCAAAGTCGCAAACTTGATTTATCAATTTACGTTGACGCTACGGAGCGACACTAATTCGTTCCGTAATTATAACATCAAAATTACGCTGATGACTTTATTTATTGTAGCCGAATTTAATTTGGGGGCATCATTATTTTTGAGGGAGAAAATACTCATCATCATAAAACTTTTGGACTTAAAACAATTGCTATTTCGTACATTATTTTTGAGTTAAATTGCATTTTTTTTTAAACGTTGCCCCACACTAGGATTTCTCCTGTATCGTGGGTGCGTTTACAAACATACAAAGTCACATACACAAACAGCCAGACCCGGAACAACTATCGGTAGGCCATACAAATAATTGTTCCGTGTGGGAATCGAACCCGCGACACGCAGCGCAGCAATCAATCGCTCAACCACTGCGCCAACCGTGCTGTCTGTATTGTATTATAGTATTTTCTATATTGTATGATACAGCAGAACTTTGGCTAGGTCTCATTCAACCAAACCTAAAATGATAAACCTTATATCTTCTCGATAGCGCAAAAAGCGTCATAGATGGTGAATGACGTAAAAATAAAATATTATGGAAAATTAATTGCTGTTTGTTCAAAGCATGGGCTAAATATATTCAAAATGGTGAATTATAAATATTGTATTAATCCTGGCATAGTTATTTTATAAGGCAGCAATAATGACTTCAAAGTTCTAAGCAATTCTCTTTTCAAACAGTCTGATACATTTGTTGGTGGCATTCATTTTAGTTCAATCACAGATTTGATTTCACCAACTGCATAAGACTGCTTGAAAACTACATAGTTTATGTCCTAAATAGTATTTAAACTTATTAAAGAAAACAAAATGAAGAATTACCAGTCCCCCCTTATCTTCGAAACGGCTGCAGCTTAAATATCGACTACATATAGATTTCAAGAAAACCTGTAAGAAATTTATTGTTCTAAAAAACACAAATGAAAAAAAATGTTAGCTAATCCGACACGAACTTGGGCGGTTTTTTTTTAATAAAACAGGCTCGCGTTTTACCCTTAATAACCTAAATTGCTCTTGAACGGTGAAATATAAATGCTGGAATACCCACTTGATATGAATAGTGAGTACCATGACCCTTGCTAGCAAACTTAGTTTTATCTCTGCTGGTATTGCTTTGGTGTACCTATTAGTATATAAGTGTGTGCTGTATATTAGGGTAATATTGGGTGCATTGTGCTCACATAATATATAAAATTTATCAATGTATGTATACAAAATATTGTTAAACTTATATTTGAAAAGAGTAACTATGGAGTTTCTTGTCCGTTCTTCTTCATAAGAATCTAATTTTTGCGAATGGACAACTAGAGTCACTAATATTTTAATTTCAAAATGTAAATTTGACGTTCAAAAGTGCCTTTTAATGGTCTAGTTGAAATAAATGAATTGACTTTGACTTTTGACTTCGAATAAACTAAATCATCCAATTACTCGTGAAACCGCCAAATGTTCATAAATTGATTCGTACTGCAAGCAAATTATGTATTTGCTCGAATAACATTACATTCATTATAACAAATTTTGTAGGTAAAAATACCTAACATAAATTGTAACGAATTGATTTTGTACGAAGTTCAATGGATCCGTATAAATATGGTTAAACAACTTTAAAATCGCCAGTGATCTTCAAGAGTCACCAAGTATTTACTGAAACACTATAAGTTGAAGCCAAATATGCTAAAGTTACTGGTCGTTCTTTTGTCAGTAGTCAACTTGGGATCCATCAACGGTCAGGATCACGACAGTGATGACCAGTCCGATTTTAGCCGACGACGACTTTCGGAAGCCTTGCATCCTCCCGACAGCTTAAGAAGCCTCGTCAGTGGAGTCGAATGTCAGAAATTTTGTGGAAAAATTGATCTTGAAGACACCTGCCCTCCCGGTGCTGAGAGAATAAGTTTGTGTTCTGTTCCGAGTTATAAATAGAATTCGTTCATAATAACCAGACTGCTCAGCGGCCACTGCCGGTATTTTCAAAACTTAATACGAGTATGAACCAAGCGTGACAGTGAGCGTCAGCGTAGAAATTGAATTGAAACTCATAGAAATTGACAGCCCGTGATAATTTGAACACCAGTCACAGTTCGTCAACGACAATTTAAATTGAACATGTAAAGCGACTGGTGACGCCAAAACTGATGTTAGAAAGACAGAAAGAAAACCTGTAATTTGGTACACACATACAGACAATAAGGCTACAGGCGAACGGCAGGGTTGTATGGGAGTTTCGTACACCTAGTAAAATATCGTGTTTTGGGATATTTTTTGTTTTAATTGGTAGTCAATACGATAGGCAAGCCCTTTTAAAATTCTTAGATTTTTAGAAGTTGGGACTTAAAAGTTATAACCAGTTTTATTTTTGAGGTTATGTCCAAATAAATATTATTACGTGTAGGCACATAACATTGTTTTGGTGAAAAAGGATATGTTCTAGATAGCTGGTGCTATCTTTGTAGTGTTTAGCTTATCATTAAGTTGGCAAATTGACATGAGGATTGTAACTATTCAGTAGGGTGCTTAAGGAGAGACCTACGTCCAGCAGCGGTCTGCAATAGTTTGATGATGATGATGAAGTGCTGATGGAGTTTTGAGTGTGGGTAAATAAAACAACTTTGTTTTTGTAGGAACTTGCATATTTTATTTAATTGTTCTTATAATTACTTAATCGATTCTTAATTTTATTTCATCTAAGAAAGGGGCAGGTAGCTCAACTCAACGTAAGAATAGCCAGATAATTTGCTTAATTGCTCAGATGCAGTTACAAACCACAATCCAAAACAACAGCAAAGAACTGAACAGAGACTCGGTAAGATTTTCCTAACCTGTCAATAAAATAATTGCCAATACAAAAAAAAACATTGATGGCGAAAATAATTCCTAGAATTAAATAGTTAATTATTAAGATTGTATGCAATAATTATTCATTGTAAGGTATAATGTGTAATTGGTTAATTATATTTACTGTTATTTCTATTTTTAAATATATTTAAATCTTTTAATTGCTATAATTAATTAATCCGGACTTCTAAAAATACTAATGTTACATGAAAATGAATGGTTTAGTTGCCTTAATAAGTGGTACAAATTCTATCACAGAACTACAAAAAAGTATGTTGTACGAATTCTGCCGTTCGCCTTTATAACAATAATATTCGGTGCCTCACGACTGTGAAACATTTTTTTTAGGATAAATGATAAAAATAAAAAAAATATTAAGTTATACGTGTTTTGTGTAGTAAAAAAATCGTCATCTCTCAACTATATTCGGTTTGGCATCCAGTCAAACTCGATTCAGATGAATACCAAATTTAGGTCGAGCGAATGCCTATCTGATGTCCATAAGGAGAAATAGCATGCTATATTACTATTTAGTTATTAATTAATTTTACTGTTTTGTTTATCTTGTGCGAGTCCCAAATAAACATTCTTCTTTCTTTTTTTATACAATTTATCTTCTTTCACGATAGCTAATGTGGAGGTATAGGCTCCGTATATTAAATTCATTTTAAAAGTAAACACTCGGTTATTTATAGTGAAAATAACTTCAAACATTGAATAAACTAGTTAGTGTGTGACAGTGTTATCTAGCGACATAACACTGCATTTGGAACTAAAAACAATAAAATAAAAAGTTGCGTCTGACAAGTGACAATCAGTAAATCAATATCAAGAGATCTTCCGGAATATGACGTAATACATCTACGTTCCACGTGAGCGAAGTTGGGGTATCGTATTACCCAGTTACTGGGTGACCCTAACATGGCCGTAGAAGCAAATTGATCGAATGATTGTTGTTAAAGTTATTTAACTGTTATGTCAATGATGGTTCTCTATTGTGTCACCTAACTTTTTTATCCATAATTAAAAGTGCCATAACTTTTTTTGTCCTAATCATCATTTGTCCGTATGATAACTTACACGAACTTAATATAACATAATATCACATGCCATAAAATTGAAATCCCTAAATATAATATGTACTAAATCTGTTTGTCATAAATATTACAATCAATAATATACAAAAGACATAAAACAACACAACACATAACAACAAAAAATTGTGCAGAAGCTTGGCATAACAGAATCAACCTTCTCGTGAAAAAGCCTAAATCAGGCTTCTACCATTTATCAAATGATTTAATGATCGACTTAAAACATTCAATATCAGAAATTCAAAAAAACTGAACGGCATTCCTATGAACTACATAAATAAAAAGAAAAAAATAAGTGAAAAAACAGCAAGAATTGAAAACATTAAAAAAAAAACAATCAGAATATTATATTCAAAATGTGATTTTTTGAAGGCAATCGCAGCTAATATAAAATTAGCTTAGAATCTGCCTACAAATTAAAATTAGTAATTATAATTAAGAATAAATTATTTAATAATTATTGTATACGTTTATGTGTCATTTTGTTATAAATAAAAAATATCCGATTTTGCATTATATTTTTTATTATTTTTGTAAGCAAGCAAGCATGCAAGCAACGCCGCACCATGCAGCATGCAAGCAAGCATGTAGCATGCAAGCAAGCATGCAGCATGCAAGCAAACATGCAGCATGCAGGCAAGCATGCAGCATGCAAGCAAAACATGCAGCATGCAGGCAAGCATGCAGCATGCCGCAGGTTTCAGTTCAGGCATGGTTTCTGTCACGGCTCCGGCGCTGCAGGGCTCCGGCGGCGGTCCCACGCGAGTTTATCGTCGCAAATGGTTTTAACGCTCATCACCACAGCTTCGGCTTGCTGGCCAGCCCACGGAGCAAATACAAAGAGGAGATGTTGTAATTTAATTTCCCTATGAAAAAACGCGTGACACTTTGCGGGGTGAGGGGGTGTTAGATCCCGCCCACTTCTTTATTTTCCATCTACCGGTCAATAGCTAAAACTACTCGCTAGTTCCATCGATTTTACTTTGTAGTTACGCAACTATCTCACACTAGATGTCACTAAAAGTGCAGGATGCAACAGGGTCGTACTCAGGATTTTCGATGCAGGGAGTAGGTAATCTGTTTTTTTTTAAATTCATTTTGCGTACCATCTTGATACATTATTGAATTGCCTATTGATACTTTTATGAAAAAAAAAAAATGTTTGAATAAAAAGGTTTTTGATGAATGACGAAAGAAATACTAAATTACTTTCAAGATTGTTTAAGTACAAAGCTAGTCTTCTTAGAAAAAAAAGACCTCCCATTTACGTGACAATCTATCCGAAACCATTAATGTCAAATAAATAAGTAATGAGTGACTAAATAAAAAAGCATGACGCGAAAGAAGCTTCCTAGTAGCATGACTCTTTTAATATGGTCAATTAGGTAAGATCGTGGGTAAAATTAATTAATCAAAGGCTGAATAAATAATAGACAAATTACAACGAAATAAATTTATTAGCAAAATTCAATTTCCTGCAAAAATAACTGATTTGGTTAGTTGTTGTCGGTTGGTTACTCTATCGTTTTAAATGGTTGCAAAATATCTATATATTTTTCAGCTGATTTAGTCAGAAGAAAAATATGATTATCAGTCGGTGATTCTAATTCCGGCCCTGTATTTTTGACATTTTCATGATTAATGTTCATAATTGACGATAGATGGCCTGTTTACAAAATGATATAAAAACTACAAAAACAATATTTTGGCGATTAAAGGATCTTTAGGAATGAAAGTTGAAGAAATTTCAGTACATATGATTATTAAAATATATAAATACTGAGCTCTACATACCTAAATATTCTTAGTTCCCATGACACAAAGTGTCGCCATCTAATGTCGGGTAGAATTATATTTGAAAACACCAAAGCTAAGAGATTTTTCTAGAACTATTTTAATAAATTACGCGTAAAATTACTTACAAATGAAATGTGATGCCGTCCATAGCATCAGAACGTCCATCCGAATAGTTATTACAAGATAAAACACAACACTTCATCTTTTTTTTCTTTTAACGTAAATGTAATGCTGTAAAAAGGGAACGTTTACGAAGTGCACAGGACGAACGCCAACAATACACTGACTAAGGCCACGCCCACGTGATGACGTCAGGACCTAGTTGAAAATCACAGTGCACAGTTGTTTAGGCCGTCTCCTCTCTGTATTTGCTCCGTGGGCCAGCCTCAACCGCGGTGTCGAGTGTTACAACCACATGCTACTCAACTAGCGGGCCGCCATGCCCCTTAAAATTTTAAATCTCACTCTAGGGGTAGAACAGACAAGTCTGCGTGGAGTCGGATTTACAGCGATTCGTTTCTGTCACTAAAACCTAATGTTTAGTAAATGTTTTAGGACTAAAAAAAAGTATTGTAAATGAACATTCGGAATAATACATATTATTTAACACAATACTTAGGACATATGACTTTAGGTCATGTACAATTGGGAGATTCAATTATTATAGTACTCGATATAATGACAGAATACTTTTAGAACTAAAGATAATCATGTTAAACAAAATTTCGGGATTTTGAATACATGGTTACTAAAGTTTATAGCAAACGTGTTATGGATAATGGTTTTCGGACTAACAATTTTAGGAGAAGAAAGAGAGTACCGTCAATGATAAAACACAAGAACACTCATAAAATTTCCGTGCACATATAAAACAACACATATCTACATTCGATTAAATACTG
Organism: Mamestra brassicae; assembly: GCA_905163435.1. Classification (NCBI taxonomy): domain Eukaryota; kingdom Metazoa; phylum Arthropoda; class Insecta; order Lepidoptera; family Noctuidae; genus Mamestra; species Mamestra brassicae. The sequence goes on from LR990990.1 coordinate 20,170,191, forward strand.
AGGTACGTTTAAAACCGGATTTTCCCCGAATAGCAATAAAACTTCTGGGTCAGACACCAGTACCGCCCATCTCTCATTTCGTCCTAGAAACCAGTTAGATGGGAGGAGTTTCGGGAGATTTAATTTTTGGCCACCAGTTAATTTTGTCAGCTAAAATTATGACCGCTTGAGACTATAGTTAGTTTTGTGTAAGAAAAGTTGGAAAAAATGGATTTATATTTCCGAATAGACCAAATTTCTACTTTCCTAGTGAATCTATTTTTTTTTATTCTATGTAGAAAGAATGATGAAAGAAAAACAACACCACTGGAAAGTCACAGGAAAGAAAAATATATTTTCTATTTATAAAATTTCCGATCAGAACGTCCTTTCACATGACAAAAGATTGTTCAAATCGGTTCATAACTGACGGAGTTATGAGGTCACAAACATAAAAAAACACCGAATTGAGAACCTTCTCCTTTTTTTGTTAATTTGTAGAATTTATACTCAGTTAACTTACATAAAAAAAAGATGTTAAAAAAATCTCAAAGTGAGACAATGGACGACCTTAATGCTCAAAACTTTCGTATAAAGACAACCTTTAGATCAGTTTAGTACAAAACACTCCATGAATCTTCGTCCAATTAAAACGATTTCTATTAAATTTCTCTTCTGGCTCTTAAGCTTCCGATTTTGTTAATTTAACTCCATCAGCTATAGACCCACTTATATTGGCCGTAATATCCTTCTCCAAAGGAGTAATCAGTATGGCTGCCGGTAAACTAATGCACCTCCTGAAGCCGAGTATGGCAATAACGCGTTAGATTATAGAATGAAGGTAATATTGCCTAAGTGGTATTAGCAAGCTCACTCAAACGTACCTATAGAGTACATACCTCTATATAAACGTTTGCGCGTCGATAGTTGACGCAGATCGGGTAGCCTTCTATTTGTTATTTTATTATGATGAAGGTTTTGCATAGAGATTACATTTGAAAACACGTGTCACATCAAAGTCTCATTGTTACGTTGCACCTGTGTGAGGCCTTAATATTGATTTAGTCAATTTATTTGACGGTAAAGGCAATCAATCATCAGGTTTTAAATTTCATGATAATACTATTCCACAAAACTGTGAATGTTTTCCCTATCTATCTATTTTGAATAAATACACTCAAGACTTGACATTTTTGAGACATTTAAAGTCAGAACTCACCTAAAACACCGATTTTATTCAAAGTCAAAGTCAAAACGTTTATTTCAATTAGGCCATTAAACGGCACTTTTGAACGTCATCGTTTACAGTTCTGTAAAATAATAATATTACATTAATAAAGTGACTTTCCTGTCCATTCGGAAAGGTAGATTCTTATGGAGAAGAACGGACAAGAAACTCCATAGTTACTCTTAATGATTTTACAAAATTTGGTATACAAAAATTAATTTAATATTATAATTAATTTAAGTTCTTAACAGCTCACAGATTTAAATAAACCCTATTTTCACATTACTTTATTCCTCCAACTTCAGCATATCAAAGCAGAACAATGGAATTCAAAAGCCGAGACTCCTAATCATCTAAAACCAAAACATAAATTAGGCCAAGAATTTCCGATCCCAAAATTATTTCCTGTTACTCCGGCAAAACAAAGAAACACTTTGGGCTCATACTTCACGAACAATAACTTATTTACGATAAAACCTTAGCCAACAGCGCTATTTCTACTGAATGCCAAGAAAATTATATATAGAGAAAAATCGAAGGGAACAAGACTATTCCATTTGGAACGAAGTTATAAGTCGTTCTTCATTACTGAGATCCTGGGCCGCAAATCTTTGGAAATTTAAACCGTCTTATTAGAAGAGAGCAGATTATTGGTCGTTAGTGCCTTTTGTCACAAAAGGAGCTTAGGAATTCTTGGAATATTAGTACGTTTGAGAGATCTTCTACTTAATATACAATTTTCTGGGAGTATAAAATAACTCAAAAGAAAATCCGACCCTTAAGATCACTTCGTTGTCTGTCCGTCAATACTCTTGTTCTTTGAAACGTGTTGAGGTATCCAGTTGAAATTAATTTTAAATACGTAGACCCTTTGGAACTCTAACTTTCTAGTATAAAATACAGCTTTCTAGTCACCTCATTAAAAAAAAATTGTGACTTATACATGGTGGAGACGACGATACGACAGTTAATCAAAACACTGGCATATACGTTGTCTTTTATCACAGATTTGATGTCAATAACTGCAACAGACTGCTTGGAATATTTAAAGTCACTATCATTGACTAGTTTGAGTTTTTTTGACGTTCAGCCCATCAGCCAAGTCCGAACCGTGCGATAAGGAACTATGTTTTAATAAAAGACTGTCGAGGTCAGATAGGCATCACTTCATGTAAAATACTAGTACTCAGGTGTATTAGACTGGAAGACGACCTCACTAAAGGACGACGTCAAAAACGCTAGGCCGATAATATTAATAATATTTTCTATTTGAAACACTACCATAAATTACAGAGTCTTAATAGCTCGAACAAGGAACATTTGATTTAACAGAAGTAAATAGCCTGCTGTCTCCCAAACTAGGCAAAAACCTGTATCTTGGGAAGCAGTTTATTAAAAAGTATACGTTCTTTGGTTTATAGCCCGTGTAAGACGAAGTAAAAATTTAATAAAAAAAAGTAAACAAAAACAGAAAAGATTTAATTAATTGTCATCTGCCAAAAACAATATCTCGTCGAGACGAGGTATTGTTTTATGAACGAAATATATCTATTATATTGTAAATTGTTCTCCAAAATGAGAAGAGATCCCAAAAATAACCACAACTTATATTAACGCAAACAAGTAAGAGTTAGTAGCGATAAACATTTACTTTGCGAAAGCTAGCCACAAGAGGAGATTGCTCAACAGCCCGCAACTTGCTCCGGGTTATTTCGAAGATTAAACTCTCTATTGACTTTTCTGCTTGATACAACTTCAAAATTTGATTCATAGTAAATCGGTAAATAACAAACAAAGGTCAATTTTGGGATTATCCGCTGCGAAATTGGGTGGAAGGAAATTGGGATAGGCAGGAATTATGGCGCTTTGTTGTCATGGTAGGTACCGACCTAATTTTATATCTTATGAATATTGTGCTATTGATTTTCTGATTGCTGTTCAACAATAAAATTATTTGGTAAATAGTGTAGTAGCTTAGCGAAGTTCGATTTCAGAAAAATATTTTTATACCACAGTTATTCTGAACGCTTGCTTTGATCTCAACACAAATGGCGTAGTATGAAAGTTATTTACGTCAAACATAAATTAACATTAAAACATTTCTTTTAATGTTATTTAACTTTTACATCCTTGGTTTTTATATTTTTCACCGCTCAAGATTATTACGAGCAATTTAAAATGATTCGTTCAGCAAATAATATGAGCTAAACTAGTTATATAAATGTTAGGAAAGTCTAGGATAATGAAGGTTCAACACGCATTTGGCCAATTTTTCGCGATTTCTACCTACTTACCTTCGCAACTTAAAAGGTAATTTCAAGGCTATTACGCCGTTTGTCCACGGCGTCCGTCTCGCCGGATCCGTCATCCGAGAAAAAACCGGAACGAAGAAGCGTCTATACATTTAAATGAACCTTTGTCCACTCGACGTTCGACGTCCGAGATCCGTCATCCATTCTTTTGACGGGCTCCGGGGATTTTGCTTGATCGGATGAACCGCTAAACCGGAGCCTCAATTAGGAGTATATGTAATACAAATATATAAAACACTACATAAAAAATAGTTGAGAAATTCATCTTCATACCGTCGTAATTTATCGTAAAGTGTATAAAATGCTCCTTCGAGGTATGTATCTCTCTTGCAGGAGAGGGTGAACCCAAAACTTCTTTTGTCGTCTGCGTCTTCGTACGTACAATAATATGGCAAGAAGTTGTCGGCGTTCTAACGTCAGTTTCATATTAAATGCACGTGCACACGATAACTTAGTTATACCGATATTTCGTTCGAGACCGGGCGTAGTGGACAAACGTGATCAGTCTTCGTCATCCGTCATCCGTCACCGTCAAAACGCCGAATCCCGTCACCCGAGAAAAAACCTGACCGTGGACAAGGGCTCTTACAGAGTTTATTTACCCCAGACAAGATCGAAGAAAAGAAAAGAAAGTTACCAAACTTTTGTAACATTTTTCAAATATTTTTTTTATATTGTTACAAGCTTGGGGTTCGTGACAATAAAAACAGCCGATTAAATAACCAAAATGACACTTTAATTTAAGAACACTAATTACAACTTTAAACTCACTAATTATAAAACACAACTTCACTACTGATCACTTTAATCGCACTTGAAGATCGCTTCAGAAGTATTCGCTCTTATCGCAAATCCAATACTGACTCGGTCGCGGACTATGCGCTCCTTATATAGGTCAGTTAATTCTAGAAACTTCCATTGTAGAAACATCTGGAAAGTTCCCCTAAATACCGGTCCCGACTGACCACATGTCGAGAACTCAGAATGTTCTAGCATAGAAAATACTAGAAGGAACTTGACTCTACTAGTTCTGCTACTCGTTACTAGATGGCACTAGTAGTAACTTAATGTACCCGACATTAATCTGGCGCGTAACTATATGATAATTAATTTAGGTAGATTCGTTTTCTCACTCTGTAAAATAAGCATTAACAAACTATATATTGAATCTTAACGTGGCAATTTTTTTGATTGATTTCGTAGTAATATTGTGTGTCTTCGTAGATATCTAAGTAGAATTTTATTAATCACACTAATACTATAAAGGCGAAAGTTTGTGAGTGTGTGTATGTTTGTTACTTCTTCACGCGCAAACGACTGGACCGATTTCGATGAAATTTGGTAAAGAGATTGTTTGAGTCCCGGGAAAGGACATAGGATAGTTTTTATACCGGGAGGATGTTCCCTTGGGATCATTTTCGATGTTCACGCGGGCGGAGCCGCGAGCGGTAGCTAGTTAGTAGATAAGTTAGTATCTGAATTGGTGAAGGTACCATCATGATCATCGCTTTTGAAAGACGTCTACTATTGGACATACAATATTCTCCCAAGTGTCGCCACATTCACCGGTCTTAGGTTGCGCTTCCACCAGAGATGTGCGAGGATGCGTAGCTAGGGATGTGTTTGTTAAGAACCAATAGAATCCTATTGGTTCTTAACAAACACATCCCTAGCTACGCATCCTCGCACATTTCTGGTAGAAACGCAGCATAATGCTTTTCACATTCAGCGAACTCCCGCTAAATCCTCTTTTGAAAGTGACTGTTTCAGAGTGAAAAGTCAAAAATGTATGTGATTGACAAGCGCTTTTAAAATTTCACGTGGTCAACCCCATTTTGACAGTTAGACATTCACTGTCGTCAATAAAATGTTATCACAGTTTCCACCTTGCAGGAGGCCTTTGACTGGTACTTCCAGAGGTACTGAAAACTACTGACTAGAATACGCCGGCAACTAAGCCCGAAACTACGGACTTCGGGCTTAGAGAGTAGCCCCCCTGATTTCAATGAAAAAATCCAGTCCTTATGTACTTTGGAGGTATGCGAAACAGACAGTAAAGTCCCGCATACCTCCACCGAAAAGGGGAAGATCCTCCGAACCAGACGGTTGTTGTGTCTGGTGGGAAACTGCCCGATAGTTGATATTCGGACTGTTGTATATGTTCAAATCGCACGGAGAACTTTGCTTGCGCGATGTAGGATTTCTATGTAAGTTCGGCGTAGATGGCGCTGCGGTTCTTTTTGTTGCCGTACAAATTTCGTTATTTTAGTTTTTCATTGATGCAGCTACAGTACCTTTAATCACTAGACGCTGTCCGTCTTGCTAATCAGTCCATCAATATCACACCGCAATCCCATAAGAACAAAAGTATATTACTTACGTTCACAAAAGTCAGTCCCCACGACCTTTCCGTCTGTCCGTTCGTATTACTACTTCATGAGGTACAAAAACCCTGACGGGTCATTACGTAGTTTTTCTAGCACGGCTTGCGACAATGATGAATTAGTTGGTTTCCAGCAAACTGAACACTTTTTGGTTTTTTATTGGACTTTCCATGTTTGTTGTGAAGCTTGGTATTTATATCTTCGAATAAAATCTGCCGTTTGTATGTAGACTTAGATCTTCAAAACTACATAATGGGTTTTCTTAACGTTTTCAGTACAATTTTGAGATTTTATTAGGAGAGGTTAAGTGTGTACTAATATTATAAACGAGAAAGTTTGTATGGATGGATGGATGTTTCATACTCTTTCACATCAGAACGGCTGAACGGATCTTGATGAAATATGGCACAGAGGTAAATTATAGTTTGGAATAACACATGGGATAATTTTCATCCCGGGAATATGTTCCCTTGGGATAATTTTCGACATAAGCGTGGGCGGAGCCGCGGACAGTAGCTTGTATAATATAATTATGATGACATGTTGCCATATCAGTACATCGCACCCGCGCAAAGTATGAAGGTACATAATACGATGTGCGACTTCAATTGTATGAAGTTTCGGAGTGAATAATCGAACTTTCCGAATCAGGAATGAAGTGATTGATTCGTCTTTGGAATGAAGGTGAATTATTCAAGGGATCGGATTCATTTGGAGCTGAAAGTTTCATTCCTGAGCTGTATTTTATGCCGTCTTTGTTTTATATGGTACTGAATGTTGAAATTCAGAATCATAAATAAATCTTTAATAATAAATAATAATAAATAATAAATCTTTATTCAAAATTCAAATTGGTACAATAGAATAATAATAAATCTTAGATAATAATATAGGTAGAACAATGTTAGATGCCTGTACTAGGAGGATCCTGTATCACAGGCGGCAAGAGCTCAACAATGTACTAAGAATCGTATAAAAAATGTTAATAATATTTACTTAATATTAAAATAGTAACTGAGTAATATTAATTTATTTGATTAATCTAATTTGATTATTTAAACATATGTCACATATAATTTATAATAAAGACCATAAATGGATGGTTCTAGCTAAGTTTAGTTTTCGTTAAAATGTTTCTAACACTTAATTATTTACTCATAGACTGGAAGGTGAACTGATAGCGTCAGCAGAAATTTTAACTGGGTTAAAGTCAATGTTACATAATTTGTTTGAAGCAACTCATGTGTTCTATTGTATTTGATTTTTGCACAGAGCGGCGAATTCACTAAGACAGCAACAAAATCAGGGGAAGTAGGTCATCGCAGTGGTATGTTCTTGTTGAATCAGCATCACGTGTAAGTACGAAAATCTGGGCACTAGGCGCCCTCATAATCGACTGAATTGATGTACCTGAATTCCGCTATCTTCCTTGCAGGGCACTCAGCATCTCCAGTTTTATGATTGCTGGGTTTTTTGAAGCGTGAACAAGTTGCACATTTCGGCATCTCATCTTTTTTTACGCACTCTGACATCGAGTGTCCTACTTCACCACAATGACCACACATAGAGTTGACCTCTCTGCACGTTTTGGCTGCATGGCCATATTGTTGGCATTTGTAGCAACGAGTTACCAAAGTAAAGTCCCTGACAGGACAGGAAGTCCAATTAATAAAGAGCCTTGATTGAGTGATTAGGGCTTTACGTAAATTAGCCGCTACTTCAATGACGTAGTTACAGGTCAACGCATCTCTCTTCCCAGATTTATGACTTAATTTTACAAAGGTCAGGAAGGATTCCAAGGACATGCCAGAAAACTTGTCGGCTATGTTTTGTTCGAAAATGCACTATGAACATGCAGCTTCATTTGCTCTGGGCGGATGATTTTTTGCACGAGGTGTTTTGTTTCATCGCTAGATTTAAATTTATCGTTGGGATAAATGGCCACAGGGCTTAAATTGTTCGGTCGAACGAAATCAGTTGTTCCCTTCTTCACCATGTCGGCAAAAGAAACATTTTCAGAAGAGCGAGACTCCTTCATTGAATGCTTGAGCTCCACAATGTGTTCCGTCAAGTTCCGCTTTTCTTGTAAGTCATTCACCATGTTGTATGCTTGAACGGCTTTCTGTTTCAGTGATTGATATAGGACTGCCATTTGCGAGGTGCCAGATCCTATTTTGCGGCATAAGTTGGATATCTTCAATTTCTGGTCAGAGTTCAATTTTCCATCCGTGGCAATAGAGCAAACCTCATTTAGGTGCTGCTCAATGGATGACATCCATTTTTGTATCTCGGACGTGGATGCAATTTCAAGTGATTGGGCTTGATTTTGCATCGTCGTATTCTCCGGTGAGGCGGAGGGATGAACTCGACCACATGGATTACACGGGCTGTTATCCATTATATTTTCATCATCAAAAGTTCACTATTTCTAAATTTCCATTATAACTATTAAAACTAAACTGTAGGCTAAAATTTAGAATTCCATTATAATATGAATGCACTAAACTAGGTCACTTTTGTTATTGTGTAAATTAAATATTGCTAACTAATACGTCTGTAAGCTACGAACAAGCGCGAGCGAATCAATCGAATTTTAATGGGTATACCCATTCCCCGCCACACAAATTTCAACCACTGCAGCTGCTCAAAGCCAGAATTAGCAGAAGCTGAACTAACAACGCGTCGAGTCAATGAGGGTGAACTGTCTTGGATCCCAAACGAAGTTAATCATATAAAATACTAGTGGCAGACCCGCGATTTCACCCGCGTAAGTCTCGATCCCGTGGGAATATCGGTATCTATCTATCTATTGGGGCATGGTTTCCGCACTTAGTCCTGATGTTGGACCATTGTGCGTGGGCCATGGCGGCCGTCATTCCAACTATATCGGTATAAAAAGTATAGTATTCTATGTGTTATTCCAGACTATAATCTACTTCTGTGCCAACTTTCATCAAGATCCGTTCAGCCGTTCTGACGTGAAAGAGTAACAAACATCCATCCATCCATACTTACAAACTTTCGAGTTTATAATATTAGTAGGATTTTTAAAAAAAACTGGCAAAGGGCAAGTCGGACTCGTTTCGTACCATAAAAACCCCTTATATTTTTATTTTTGTGGGGATGATCGAGTTGTGTGGAGAAATGAAAGCCGAATGCTGATGCTAAGACTTAAAACTTTTATTGCTGGTTCTACATCATATCGTCTCATACTGCTTGGTACATAGTGGTTGTAGTCTACCTCGAACAAAATAACACAGCCAATCAGTGCGCGCCATGCGCGACCTGCAACATTTGCTCCTGCTGTCTTGAACTAACCCGCTGCGCGGGCACGTTGTGCGGAATGCTCGTGGCTCCCATATTTTTATTTCATTTTTATTATTTGTTGTTATAGCGGCAACAGAAATACATCATCTGTGAAAATTTTAACTGTCTAGCTATCACAGTTCATGAGATACAGCCTGGTGACAGATGGACAGACGGACAGTGGAGTCTTAGTCTGATACGTGACAAAGACAAAACACCGCAAAAAAATATTCTGAAGCGGTACAAAGTTCGCCGGGACCACTAGTTAGATATAAATATTGGCAGTGCAGTGGAGAAATTTATATTTTGGCCTGTATACCAAATAGCTTTGTTGACTGTACGAGAGATCTCTTAACACGGCTTCAGTACGATCGATATAAGCGTAAGTGAAGTATGTCCTTAATGTTTCATACAGTAATAAGTGCCAGCATTAACGACTTATTGCGTGTCCCATTAATCAAACACACGCACTTTCGCACAGTAATGGAACAGGTAATAGAGGTGTAAAAGCTGCTGATGAATTTACGAAGAACTTACGACCTACTACAATGTAATTATACTAGGAAGTGCTTCACTTAATTTTCTGGTCGATATAGAAGTTTCTAGCTAAAAACAACTATTTGGCGCAGCCATAGGCCCCACAATATCATTGTTTCGAATTAAATTGTTTTTTTAAAGTGTGCGTGTATGGCCAAATTCGAAACTATGAGGATTAGCGAAAAACACTGAAAGGAGTCTCGAGCCCGATTTTCATGAAAACTGAAACTGCATCATTGGATTTTTGAAAAATCGGTATTCGTAGCCGGGAATCGAACCGGTTGACTTAGAAAAAAAAACATCCTGTATTATTACACCATCCGAAAGTATCGCTACTAAGTGTCGAATTCTGGGAAATAATAACATATGGGAAACTAAAGGAAAGTGCTCATTTTTAGAACAAATATGTTACATAATATACAGATATTATGTAACACATTTGTAATGATGTGTGTGCCAAAATAAATATGTAAGTTTTTTTTCTTGTAAATAGCACTAGTATGTACTATTAATAACAAGTTTCCATCAGCGGCTTTGCGTGAATGTCTAAAAGTATCCCAAGGGAATATTCTATGTATTTCAGATAACTCCAAAAAAATAAATACAGTGGTGTTAAATCTCATAATCTAGGAGGCAAATTCTGATCACTGAATTGAATTTTTTTCTGAATTTTGACTGTTTTTTTTTTTAATAATTAATGCTGGTCACGTATATCTAAAGGCATAGACACGCGTAAAGAATAAGTAGAGGTAAAAAATCCTTTTGAAAAAGTCATAGGCAAACACTTGGTGGTGCGTGTATCGGATCATTCAGTTCCCTTCAAAATGGTTGAGCTGAATGGTGCTGATGCACGTGTTATATCTTTTTAATTTTTTATAATTTTTAGCACTATTTCTTTAATTGTATAAGTGAAATAAAGATTCCTTGATTTCGGAAGTTGATTCGGTTGTGATTCAAATCATAAAATCATTGTTAAAACCACTTTTACAGTATTTATATTACAATATTTATTTCGTGACATAATTATACTTTTAACAGTATATTTATATCACTTTTATTAAGTAAAATGTAGTCTAGTTGATCAATTTTGTATAAGTGTTCTCTGTACTAACGGCTCGATGACGTCAGTTGTTTGTCACTGTGTATAAAAGCAAGAGCCCAACCCTTTGTGGGGCATTCTTAGTCGAGCCGTCGGACCGAGCAGATCACCAGTTAAGTACTTTTCCTGCCTATTGGCTATCTTTTCTTTATAGTTCTTTATAGTAGTTTGAAGTTATAAAATTATAGTATGACTATGAATATAGTATAGTTATGTTGTGTTCCCCCTAAAAATGCTGTGTAAAGTGAATACATAATGATAATGATAAATCTAAATATTAATGCTAAAGATAAATTAATACTATTATTAATGTATTATTTAATTAAAACATTATAATTTACCTTATATATGTCGTAGGATAATTTGATACTTCGAATCTTCGCGAAAATCCTAGGGGTTTTGCGAAAACGCGGATAATTAGACATAGGCGAAAAATTATCAAATCTTACTGGACAAAGTCAGGATTTTTGCGAAAATACTCGTTACTATAGTAAGATTTGATGTGCTCAACACTGATTGGCTACAATTTTGCTGGCTGACTTCTAATTGGTTCCTAGTTAATAACGTGCGGCAACAAATTATTGACATTTAAGACGTCAACCAATCAGAGACGATCTCTTATTGAACGCGCTGACCGACCAATCAGCGTTCTTATTTCATAACAGCCAGCGTTTCGTTTCGCAATATTGCTATAATAACGAGTATTTTCGCAAAAATCCTGACTTTGTCCAGTAAGATTTGATAATTTTTCGCCTATGTCTAATTATCCGCGTTTTCGCAAAACCCCTAGGATTTTCGCGAAGATTCGAAGTATCAAATTATCCTACGACATATATAACAGAAATAATAAAGTTCTGAAGTGGATAAATAACGATAAAGATAATTAATGATAAATCTAAATATTAATACTAACGATAAATTTAATATTATTATTAATGTATTATTTACTTGAAACATTATAATTTACCTTATATATAACAGTTTTATTGAAATGGTTTAAACAAAATAAATGTTTTCTTTATATTTACTTGAATCTTATTTTATAATAATATTACCTACCCTTATATATAACAGTTTTATTGAAATGGTTTAAACAAAATAAATATTTGCCTTATATCTACTTGAATCTTATTTTTATAATAATATTACCTATACTATATAACATCAGAAGTGGGATCCCAAGTGCCATACTAATCTTACCATATTTTCAGGTGTTTTTGTCGCTACCAAAATGGAGCCAGAGATTCTGAAAGGGCTGCTTACTACTATCAAAGAAGCGTTATCCAGCAAGAATCGGCAGGATGACGTGGCTCTCCCGATATTCGATCCAGCCACCACCGACAGCGGCGCAGTTACGTGGTGTGCAGACGTTGACAAGCTTGGAGAAGAATTTGGTTGGAGCGGCTTAACTAAAGTCGCAAAGGCAGGTAAGGCCCTCAAGGGCTCTGCTTTAGTATGGTACGAGTCCTGGCAGCCCCAGGAAGGTCGGTCATGGGAAAATTTCTGTGCTGAATTAATTTCACTGTACCCGGAAAAGAAAAATCTCTCGGAACGATTGTACAAAGCTGTAACTTATTGTTCAGACTTTGCCGACTCTTATTGTGAGTACGCAAGAGAGAAGATCAGGTTATTAAAGAACACAAAAATTGTATTTTCTGAGTTTCAGTTAATAGAACTGGTCTGTGGGGGTATTAGAGACAATAATGTGAAAATGGCATCTTTCAACAGTAGTGTCAAAACAACATCAGAATTAATAGCTTTGTTTTCTGCTTATGTAAAGATTAAAAAGCGACCATTAGATCAATCGCTTGATAATTTGCCTGGACCAAGTAAACGTTTCAAGCCAATGCCAAAATCCGAAGAAAAATTTCAGGAAAAAAAATGTTTCACATGTGGTGAGAAGGGACATTTCCGATCTCAGTGCAACAAAACTAGTGAACCAACTTCTTCACCCCAGAACATAAAAAAATGTACAGTTTGTAAAAAGATAGGACATGATGCAACAACTTGCTTTTTCAATCGTGTAAATTCGGACAAACAACAACTAAAGCCTGAGAAAAATCAATGACTAGATGCCCGAGTCAATACATTTTGTAATGTTTCCAATTTTAAGCCTACTAATGTCATAATTCGCAACGTGTCTATTGATTCTATTGTCGATACAGGAGCAAGTTGTAGCATTATACGAGAATCTATTGCCAAACGACTAAATTTAACATTTTTACCATGCTCAATATACGTTAATGGAATAGGTAACGGTAAAATACATATTTTTGCAATTATCACAGTGCCAGTTAAATTTGCAGATGTCTGTATAGAGCTAGATTTACATGTGGCCCGTGACCAAGATGTTCCATTTGATCTTCTTATTGGTAGGAATGTTGTTAGTCACCCTGACATTCAAATTATTGTAGATTCTGAAGGTTGTAGGCTGGCATGGAAAGAACTGACTCCTGTTGCCACTATATACCTAGCTAATGATAATCCATATGATGCCTTTGATGACCTTCGATCTTCTATACAGAATTTGGACACAAATCTACAAGATAATATTATTACAATTTTCAAAAAATACTCTTACGTTTTACCTACACCTACTCACATTGGTAATGTTCAAACTGGTCAATTAAATTTGAGATTAAAAAATGATGAAGTTGTAAATTACAGACCGTATAGGTTAGCCCCAGTTGAAAGACAAAAAGTAAGCATAATAGTTCAAGATTTACTTGCTAAGCAGATCATTCGTGAAAGTCACTCCCCATTCGCTAGCCCAATTTTGCTAGTAAAGAAAAAAGGGGGCGATGATCGTTTATGTATTGATTATCGTTCGTTAAATAAATTAATAGAAAAAGACAGGTACCCACTACCATTAATTGAAGACCAAATCGACCGTTTGGGTAATGCAAAATTCTTTATATCTATAGATATGAAAAATGGTTTTTATCAAATTCCTGTAGCCCCTGATTCAGTCAAATTTACAGCCTTCATAACACCTGATGGACATTACGAGTTTTTAAAAATGCCATTCGGTATTTGTAATGGTCCAGCTGTTTTTCAACGGGCAATAACAAAAGCGGTTCAACATTTAAAATTTTTACTTACATATATTGATGATTTGTTGATTCCATTTACTAGTATTGAGGAAGGTCTTTCATATTTAGAACTTACAATAGAAGCACTTTCTGAAGCCGGATTTACCCTAAACTTAAAGAAATGCAAATTTTTTGTAAATGAAATCCAATATTTAGGTCGGCGTATATCTGAGGAGGGAGTTAGACCAAGTGACGATAAGGTCTTGGCCCTAGTAAATTCTCCTACACCTAGAACTGTTAGGCAAGTGCGCCAGTTTATGGGCCTCGCAAGCTATTTTAGGAAATTCATTCCCGAGTTCGCTCACCGTACAGCTTGTATCACCAAATTAACCAGTAATAATCAAAAATGGGAATGGGGGTCTGAACAAGAGGTTGCCCGAAATTATGTTATCCAATGTTTAACGTCTAAACCCTTACTAAGCATTTATAATCCCGATTTGCCGACCGAATTGCATACGGATGCTAGTTCTCTAGGATACGGTGCCATTTTATTGCAAAAAGATAATAATAATATCAGTAAAGTGGTAGCATATTTTAGTAAACGCACTTCTTCAATTGAATCTAGATATAGTTCTTATGATTTAGAAACATTAGCTATTTACAATTCCTTAAAACATTTTAGTCTACCTGTTAGGTATTAAATTTAAAATCATAACCGATTGTAATGCTATAAAATCTACGGCAAATAAAAAAGATTTATCTCCAAGAGTAGCACGTTGGTGGACGTATCTGCAGGACTTTGATTTTGAGATAGTCTACAGAAAGGGCAAATTTATCAGCCACGTAGACTTTCTTAGTCGCAACCCTGTTGAGGTACCCATCACAGCTACCCCAGAGTGTTCGATCCATTCAGTTAATCTAATTTCAAATGACTCTCGATCTTGGCTTGAAATATCACAGCAGAATGACCCAGAAACACTTTCGTTAATTCAACGGGCTGAGGTAGGAGATTTGGATGAAAACCAGTACGTCGTATTAGAAAATTTATTGTATTACAAGGCTGATCCGAACGCCTCACCTAAATTGTTTGTTCCCAGAAATAGTAGAATTCCCTTGTTGAGACTGTTTCATGACGAAAATTGTCATGTAGGGTTTTATAAAACACTAGATAAAATAAGAGAAAATTTCTGGTTTCCATCTATGGCAGCATTTGTGAAGAAATACTTATACCATTGCTTGATTTGTGTGGAGCGAAAAGGTCATTCAGGCCCAAAAGAAGGGCTATTACATCCAATATATAAGTCAGCGGTGCCTTTCCACACTATTCACTTGGATTGTACAGGGCCTTTCCCACAATCAACAGATGGTTATAAGTATATCTTGCTAATAATTGACGGCTTTACTAAATTCTGCGTCCTGAAAAAGCTTAAGACCTTGGGAGCCGCTGAGTTAGTGCCTGTGATTCGAGACACTATTACCCTATTTGGCACCCCGTCATTAGTAATCACTGACCGAGGCACTAACTTTAGCTCCAATTTAGTTCGTTCATTATTTCGAGACTTAGAAATAGAGCACCACATGATAGCCACCGGAACACCACGAGGTAACGGTCAAGCCGAAAGATACGTCTCAACCGTAATTAATATGTTGACTACAAGGTGTGGTAATGTGTCAGATTGGCCGAACGAATTATGGAAAGTACAGCAGTCCATAAATACCACCATTCATAAATCTACGGGTTTTTCCCCTATACGACTACTAGTTGGTAGTAATGCAAATATACCTTGTGTTCAGGCTCGCTTGAACGGACTTTATGGTGATCACGCTGCACAACAAGATTTTGATATACGAGCAGATCGAGAACTCGCGCACAATCGTCTCAGGGCAGTGGCTCAAAAATTTAAAGAACGTTTCGATGCAGTACGCAGTCAGAAAAAAACGTATCATGTTGGGGATATTGTTTATGTTTATCAGGACCATAGACGTCACGAAAAGCTAAAGTCAAAATTTAGGGGGCCGTACGAAATTCAAGAGATTTTAAATAATGATCGTTACAGTTTGCGTGGCAGAGGTCAAAGGAATCTCGTAATTTCGAAAGACAAGCTACGATTTTGGCCAGGCGAAATGGTCTATGAGAATGCTATTGTTGAAGATGCTATTTAAGTCTCTAAATACTGATAAATTATGCTAGTTACTATTATATTAGTTAAATAACTGGCTATGTTCATGGCTGTGCCTGTGGCTTTACCTGTGCCTGTGGCTGTGCCTGTGCCTGTGGCTGTGCCTGTGGCTGTGCCTGTGGCTGTGCCTGTGGCTGTGCCTGTGGCTGTGCCTGTGGCTGTGCCTGTGGCTGTGCCTGTGGCTGTGCCTGTGGCTGTGCCTGTGGCTGTGCCTGTGGCTGTGCCTGTGGCTGTGCTAATATTATACAATCTTAAAACCAAAGTAATTGATTACCAGAAATGTATTTCTATGACCAAGTACATAGGAGAATTACCATGTTATATCTAAATTAATTTATAAAAATAATTTACTTTAAACTTTATTTATGTTATGTTTAGTGATTATCGTGTAATTTAAAAGTTATTTCATGAATTAGTCTTGACATAACTTGTTTTATCAAAAATGTACTTCGAGAACGAAGTACATATCAGAATGGCCGTGTTATATCTTTTTAATTTTTTATAATTTTTAGCACTATTTCTTTAATTGTATAAGTGAAATAAAGATTCCTTGATTTCGGAAGTTGATTCGGTTGTGATTCAAATCATAAAATCATTGTTAAAACCACTTTTACAGTATTTATATTACAATATTTATTTCGTGACATAATTATACTTTTAACAGTATATTTATATCACTTTTATTAAGTAAAATGTAGTCTAGTTGATCAATTTTGTATAAGTGTTCTCTGTACTAACGGCTCGATGACGTCAGTTGTTTGTCACTGTGTATAAAAGCAAGAGCCCAACCCTTTGTGGGGCATTCTTAGTCGAGCCGTCGGACCGAGCAGATCACCAGTTAAGTACTTTTCCTGCCTATTGGCTATCTTTTCTTTATAGTTCTTTATAGTAGTTTGAAGTTATAAAATTATAGTATGACTATGAATATAGTATAGTTATGTTGTGTTCCCCCTAAAAATGCTGTGTAAAGTGAATACATAATGATAATGATAAATCTAAATATTAATGCTAAAGATAAATTAATACTATTATTAATGTATTATTTAATTAAAACATTATAATTTACCTTATATATAACAGAAATAATAAAGTTCTGAAGTGGATAAATAACGATAAAGATAATTAATGATAAATCTAAATATTAATACTAACGATAAATTTAATATTATTATTAATGTATTATTTACTTGAAACATTATAATTTACCTTATATATAACAGTTTTATTGAAATGGTTTAAACAAAATAAATGTTTTCTTTATATTTACTTGAATCTTATTTTATAATAATATTACCTACCCTTATATATAACAGTTTTATTGAAATGGTTTAAACAAAATAAATATTTGCCTTATATCTACTTGAATCTTATTTTTATAATAATATTACCTATACTATATAACACACGCGTCATGTTCGTGAACGGGCGCCGTCAGTGGAGACTGGTCATCCCTTAGTTGCCACTGGCTCATTTTAATATTTGATACTATACATTGTTTTTTTCTTTCTTTACATTGTTCTCATATATAGAAGCAATAAGGCTAATGTAACCAGGATTTTTGTTAAACATGTAATGATTTAATTTATCTTTAAAAAAGCTCCATCGTCGACTTTGTCTCTGTCATCTATGACCTAGACTCAAGAGTCAAGGGCAAACCCATATGAATTAAAAAAAAAAAAAATTAAAAAAAGAAAAGATCTACGCTTTCGAACGTGCAAATAGCTTCATGTTTTTGACGGACTGTCTTTGACAATTCAAAAGTACCTGATAATGGTTTATTTGAAATAAATGCTTTGACTTTGACTTAGGGTCTAGGGTTAATTTGTCGCCATGTTTGTGGTATAGTGTTGGCAACCCCAAAAACATAACAGTTTGTTAGCTGATAGTTAAGGATTAGTAAAAATGAAGTACTGGTCGAAAAAGCGACGTTATTGCTGAACAATAATTATCATAGCACTCTTGGCTCCATAAGTCAATCTTGCATCGGCTACGATGAGACACTTTAACTGCTTGAGCCTATTAAAAATAATATTTTTAGACGTTTCTCACAATATTAATCCTTCCTTTTTCTCATGAGTCGGGAAAAGTGGAACACGAATCATTATAATAATTCAAGTAACCATACGTACGCCATTATACTGAATTTCGATAAAACATACTCAAAAGCGTTGAAGAGCTCGTTAAACGTATATTTTATATGAAAACTCGACGAATTTGTTGCAATCAGCAAAATAAGTGAATGGTTCTTGAAAATAACGGGTCGAGGAAACGTGACGTTTGATATACTTCAGTAAGTACCTATGTATTGATATACATGTCACTGGAAAATAGCAAACTCCGTAAGATTATAAAATAACTTGAGAGATTGTAAACTCTCAACAAATTGAACATTTGGAATACTATTTTACGCATCAAAATTGGATAGTCTATAATCTCGCAAAGTCATTCCGAGAAATTGTGGATCATAATAAAATGGCGACCAATCAGAACACAAGTCTACAATTTATCTGTTGTCGTGTGAAAGTAAACCTGGAATTATTTCCAGGTTTATAGCTCTCTTGGTCTTTTCAGAGAAAACTAAGACCAATGAGGGTCAAGTTTCCAATTTAAGTATTACACCAAAACATATAAATTGTCAGACAGCTGATTGGTCGCCAGTTTATGTCAGTCCACAATTATTTCTCGGAATGACTTCGCGAGATTATAGACTATTAAATTTGGATGCGTAAAATATTATTCCAAATGTTCAGTTGACAATTTATCGAGAGTTTACAATCTCTCAAGTTATTTTATAATCTTACGGAGTTTGCTATTTTCCGGTAACATACAAACGTCGACATTGAGTTAATCTGCCTCGAGTAATTGAAACTCAACTGTTTATATGAGTTGTTAGAAAAGAGGATTTGTCGATTCTTATTTTAGAACATTATTGTTCTATAATATTATTGCGACTATGCGGAGCGCGTCTCTGGTGCGTAGGGTGTGGGGCAACACCAATGCCGCCGTGGTGATGATCACGGACAGGTATGTCGCCATCAGCAGGGCCAGTAAAATATTGTCTTTTTTTATTTTATCCTTTTTGGTGTGTTTTCCGTATTTGTCTGTATTTGTGTGTACTCCACAATTATGAGATTTTGTTTATTTTATTATACAGAATGGCCTTTTTTTAAGGATGGGAAATCATTAAATGACTTCTTCCGCTCTGGGTGGAACGGAAGGGCGTGTCAGACTCTTACTGACTAAAACCCATCTGTGTTCCTTCTAAAGCCCTTTGCGTTCCAGGGCCGCGGTGACTCTTTCGAAGAAATTGCCCAACTTTGTTGAAAAAAAAAATGTTACATTAATTAAACCAGCTATGTCAAGTTCCTGTTAATTGCATAATCACAAGAAGCAAAAAAATTACTCTCACATACTACAAAATAATGTTATTTACATCTGTATATCGACGGTGAAGTGCCAATACCTTCTAACTGCCATTTTTCGAGAGATTTATTTTTTACAGCTTTTAATTTACTGGCACATTTCCCATGTATTATGTTTAATCTCCGAACAAGAATTCAGATTTATCATTCGAAATTGAACCCGCAATTTTGTAATTGGTACAGTTACACTGCCTTACTGAGAAGAAGCCTATGTTTCTGCAGTGGTAACAACTTAGGCTGTTTAGGGTTGCGGAATTTGTTCGAAAGAGTCACCGCGGTCCTGGAACGCAAAGGGCCTTAGAAGGAACACGGATGGGTTTTAGTCAGTAAGAGTCTAACACGCCCTTCCGCTCCACCCAGAGCGGAAGAAGTCATTTGATGATTTCCCATTCTTAGCAAAAAAAAAGGTATGATTGGCGAAGCAATTAGAACTATCAAATCAGTCCCAAGCATTTTCGTCACCCATGTAAGCATTTACTGAGCAATAAAACTTGTTCAAAAGTTGTTCCTTTACTTTACATTCAAATTGACCAAAACTTTCTATCTTTTGAATATCGCTTGGAATTTTATTGAAAAAATAAATGCATTGGCCCTGATACCATTTTCTAAGTGTTGGTACCCTTATGTATGGTATGACAAGTTTGTCTTTGTTTCTAGTATTGTAGTTATGTATGTCACGGTACTTCGGTAAGTTACGAAAATTTTTCTTAACAAAAATAATGCTTTCATAAATATATTGAGACGCAACTGTCAGTACATTAAGTTCCTTAAATTTCTTTTTAATGTCTTTGTGCCCACCATCAAAGTTATAAATCGCCGAAATCGCTCTTTTCTGCAAATCAAAAATAGCTTGGAAAGCACCTACTACTGTAGCTGCAGAACGGCGGTTTGAAAATGCTTGGACATGTCCCCACAGCAAGATGCCGTAAGACATTAAACTATGAAAACGATGGAAATATATTGATTTGGCCGTTTCAACATCATACTTCTGCCGCGCCCTGAGAATCATACAAACCACAGCGTTAAGCTTATTCGACAAATTGATTAAATGCTGGGCCCACTGCAATTTAGAATCTAAAGTTATGTCCAAAAAGCTAACTGTGTCTACAGCATTGAACTTTGTTTCATTTATAATCACACTAGATGGGAATTGTAAATGTGTCACAAATCGAATACATTTAGTGTTTGTAATGTTTAGATTAAAGTTATTAACATTAAACCAGTTTACTACATTAGAGAGAGTGTTATTCATATCGTCAGTAATTTGCGCCTTCCTTTTAAGGTTAAACAAGAGTGAGATTTCATCCGCATGAAACAGAATATTTTGGTCTTGACCTATGTTTTGATCATTTATGACATAAGCTAAATCGTTAATATACACACGATATAACAATGAGCCAATGATTGAATTAAATTTCTTGCCACTATCGTTATTTATACCCAAATAAGAAGTAAGTAGATCCAAAGTTTTATCCCTAATGCCACAGTGCTGCAACTTTTTAACCAATGTAACATGGTCAACCCAGTCGCTCGCCTTTGAAAACTTACAAAAAATACCAAGGACATCATGGTTGTCTTCCCAGCCATCAAATATATATTTATGTAACAGCATGAGTTTATCTTCTGCTGTTGAGTTACCTACTAACAATTCATTATTTTTAAAGTAGGAGTTTAGCTGACCATGGATTATGGTTTCGAATATAATGAACAAAGGCCTACTAAGATCAGAAGAACTTTTTGATCCAAAAAACGATTGCATCGTTCCCAATTTAATTAGATCAGGAAATATACCGCTGTCAATACATTCATTGTAAAGTGATGCTAAATTAGATGCTTCTGTTTGAATATAAGGTTCAATGATAGAACCACACCATAAAGAGTTCATTGCAACATTAAGGTGATTAAAAGATTTTACAATATCTTCGGCCGTTACATGGAAACTTAATTGATTCTTACAAACATTGATATGTTTCTTCAATAAATCTTCTGCAGGGCAAACTGCAGAGCTAGATACAGGACTGGCTGCAGGGCTAGGCGACTGCTGTTGTAGGAATACAATGTCTACAAAAAAATGTTCCAAGGCTGCGAAAATATCTGAATTAGATTGAATTATTTTACTATCCAGAGAAAACCTGTGAATACTTTCTGATAGTCGAAGATCTTGCCTTTGGGGCTCTTTTTCAGTTTCAGTGTCTTGAGATGAGCCAGAGATTTCTTTTGAAATAAACTCAGAACCAAACATTTTGAAAAAGGAGTGATATAACTTATTAGGGTCATTGTCAGTACACACATAAGGGAATTTTTTTCTTAGACTGTTCATCTTCCAGTTATCAACACAATACTTTTTATCGGAAGTAATATCACTTTTATCTACATTTTTGTCTTCTTTAAGAAAAGTTATGAACTGTCCGAAGTGATCTGTAGGCAGTTTCCGGTATATTATTTTTTTACTTTCAAGTAAAATGTTCGTATAAATATTATCTATGCAAGTGGCTGCATCTTTCTCAGTTATTCTTGTAGGCTCTAAAAATTGGTAAGTAAGATTATAAGATTTGAACAAATTTTTAATTTTAATAATAAATTTAGTATTTTCAAATAAATTAATATTGAAATCACCACACACTATCACATTCTTATTTAGAATGCAAATCTTTCGAAGAGTTTGATTCATAACAGTTTCAAAATGATCATAATGCTCGTATGACGGCAAATAAGCACATAATACAACAATCTCCTTCAACTCTATACAAGCTAATTCAATTTCGCCTTCTACAGAGAGGTCAACAATATCACGACGTTCTGTGAAGATTTTTTTCTTTTGCTTTTTAATTATAATTAAAGAGCCACCTTTGATATTGACTCTTCTGAACGAACTACCCAGTTGGTAATTATTGAAATTGATTAAGTCGTCCTCATGTTTTTTTAGCCAGTGATGTTCTGTTACACAAAATATGTCGATGTCGTTGTCATTCAAAAATTGTTCAATTTCATCGAGTTTTGTTAATATTCCTTGCATATTTTGATGAACAAGGTTTATTACGTTTGAGTTTTTCTTAGGTACGGTGGAAATTTTACCAATATCTGATAGATTGGAAATGAGACATACAGGTTTTGATTGCTGCCCGATAAAATCAACAATTTTACTATAGTTTTCCGTACTATCCTGATCTTGTCCATAACGCAGTATAAGTTCATCATGCGGTACCTGTGTGTTCTTGAGATATTCGCTCCGAACTATAGGTATCAGATTCACTTCAGAAATCTTTCTTGTAACATTATTCTCATTTATGAATTTTAATTCCATAAAAACAAATGTGTTTATGTACACATTCGGCATTTTTATGTTAACTGTTAAATATTTCCTTTAAACCACGAAACAATTCGAATATACAATATACTGGTATATAATATACTGGTATATAATATACTGGTATGGATAAAGAGACTGATTTATTATTTAGTTAATAATTTCCTAGCCCTTAAGTATTTTTGAAACTTTAAACTTGGTTAAACCTTAAAAATGGACTTTGGAAAGTTATAGTGAACGAAATATGCAATAGAGACTGCAGTAAGTAGAGCTTGTAGTACGTTTGTTTGCCATCGTGCATCGTCCAGCTCAATCAGTCTCAACGCTTGGAGGTTACAGCAAACCCGCAGTCGACGATATACGTCTCTTGATTCTTAGTAGTAAAACAAAGTTCTCTTGAAGCCTGAAAATTAAAAATATAATAAATAACTAAGTAATTATTATTGTTATTTTCAAAACTTTAGGAGGAAACTTTGTACGCCTTTTAAGCATACTGCACGCACGGCAGAATGTGAGATTTACACTGTTAAAGTTTATTATGGATAAGGTGTCCAGACAGATTTATTTTATATGCAGCCTTTGTACGACCAGAACAATAAATCTCTATAAAAAAATGAAAGCACTTTCATTACTCCGACAAAAATATAGCAGGTAAGATTAAGGGACAAACTTCACTTTGTTGTTGATAAAATGTTCCCCGTACATCAATGTACGTCACGGTAAATTTTTCAACTGAAGATATAAGTTTGTAATCGCAAAAAATGATTTTTTGTATGATAAAACAACAAATTCCCTACCTATTTTTAGACTTTTTTCTGTACTTGTAATGTAAGATCTTACCTATCAGATTGTCTACCAACCGTTTCATATTAAATAGAGGTAGTGTATTTCTATCAGGATATCTTTCGCGGTGCCATTGTAGGGCTAATGTTATGTTTTTGTGGTTCAAAAAGTATGCTTCCGTTAAATAAAAAATATTTTGATACGCCATGGTTATGTAAAAAAATTCACAATACAATGCAAAAATCCTACAATGAACGTCACAGAAACAAAAGTATAAAAGTTTGAAAATGGAACTCATTTTTGAATTATTTGACAAAATACAACCAGGTACCTACTAATTACGTATCTTTTTATCATGCACTTCAATTATAATAGGGAAATTATGCGTACTTTTCAAGTGGGTACATTTATTAGTAATAGGTACTTATGATAATGTCAGTTGTATGTCCTTACGGCAACGTCAGCATTTCATTTTCTGAACAAAATTTCACATCAAATGTTAAAATTTTTGACACTATGTTATTTAGCAAAAAATAATCCGAATATAAAGTTGAACTGCCAAAATATTGGTTGGGGCAAAATAGCTCTCACATTACAAAACATGAAATAGAATGAACACGATGCCTGAAAATATTTATTTTCGTGATTTCAATGTGTGTCTCATAGTTAAAAAAAAATCATAACGATGAGTGTAATGCCTGCTTTTTTGGTATTGCGTTCATGCTGTTACACGTAGTATATAGACGTATCATGCAACCACATCACAGCAGCTCAAAGAATAGTGTAAGTTCTGGGAAGTAATCAGTAGCAAGATGTAACTTCATAATAATTTAAAAAAAGATACGAGAGTTGGGGTTCGAACCAACAGCGTATGTATTGAAAGGCATTCACTGTCCATGAATTCTTATGACACTTAAGTGAACATATCCGATCTCATGCCAATATATGAACAAAACGTGTCAAGAAACATTGATACGTAATTTTAAAATCTTAAAATGACCATAACTTTTTTTCCTCGCTACCAATTTCAAAGAAACAAAAAGCTAAATGTTGCTCAGAACTAACCCACGTGAAAACCCGAAGTAAATCTGTGCAGTATCTTCGGAGATTAGCGTGAACAGACAGGCAGAGTGCTGATTCTGGTGGGACTGCAAGCCGACCCCGAAGCTGGCCCCGAGGCTTGTTGACGGATTGGTTAAATCAGCAGAAACAACCGTAGAAATACTTCGACGCCACTTCACTGAATTCAAGGCAACAGTTAACCATGTTATACTTCCACTTTGTGATAACATAAATAGTTTATCAATATTGTAATATATTTGAATTTTTATAACTTGCTCGCGAGGTTGTCGAAAGTGGGATGTGGACTCAAAATTGTACCGATAGTCTGGTTAGCCAAGGGCTTAATAGCAATACCATCGAGGCCATTCGGTCAGTGCTCGACCTCTGGCTCGGGAGAAGGCACGGCTCCCTGTCGTTTCGTGCGACGCAGGTCCTCTCGGGGCATGGCTGCTTCGGGAGGTTCTTGTGTCGCATAGGCAGGGAGCCGGACGCTCGATGCCACCACTGCGTCGACTGTCGGGAGGACACGGCACGGCATACGCTTGCAGAGTGTGCAGCTTGGGAGGAGCCGCGCCGTGCCCTCATCTCTGTTGTAGGCGGTGACCTCTCGCTGCCGGCCGTAGTCCATGCTATGGTCGGCGGTGAGGAGTCCTGGGACGCGGTGGTCTCCTTCTGCGAAACAGTTATCGCGCAGAAGGAGGCTGCGGAAAGGGAGAGGGAGATCACAACCGCTCTCCCTGCCCGCAGCAGGCGCATCGGGCGTCGGAGGAGGGTATACGCTGCCCTCTTCCGGCCCCTCTAACTGGGTCCAGGGGCGGCGGACTTGGGGATGTCCGTCGCCCCCCACTCATCCGGACCCGTGGTGGCGGCGCGTGGTGTTCCCGTGCGCCCCTCATTGACGTAGCGAGGGGAGTTAAACACCTCACTCCCCTCGCCGACGCGAGGTGGCCCGCAGAGGCGGGCCGGCACCAGCCGGGGATTGCGGAAGTCGCATACGTTCCCGCGATCCCCGGCGTAGGTGGAAGATGGAACACCGGGGTGGTTTAAGTCAGTAAGAGTCTGACAGACGATTTCCATGAGGATTTCCCCCCGAGATAAAAAAAAAGGGCTTTAATAGCAATAGCCACGATGACCAACATTTTAAGAGGCTCTCGTGAGGCACCTCTCGTTAGGCAGCTTGATCAAGGGTTTGATTCGGAAAGTGTTACTTCTGGATACGGGTCGTATTAATAATATCTTGGGACAACTCACACACGGTCATCCGATCCCCAACTAGGCAGAGCCTGTACTATGGCAACCAGACAACTGATAAACATACTTATATATTTCTAAATACATACATATTATAGACAGCACAGAACAAATGATCATGCTCATCACACAAAGATTTGTCCTGGGTGGGAATCGAACCCACGACCTCCGGTTTAGCAGTCAGGGTCACTAACTACTCGACCAATAGGCCAGTCAAAATTATTGTATTGTTAGGAGGTTTCTCTTTATGGAGCCTTGACTGCCGGTAGCTTGGACTCTGTTCCCGATACCGTTGTGTACATTCGTATTTGTTTTTTTTTGAGAAATATTAAATAATAGCTTTTGCTCAGAGCTTCGCGTTAAAGTAGCCTATAACGACCTCCAGGGTGACCCATCTGTATCTGATCAAAAATTCATGAAAATCGGTTCAACGATTTAAGTACAACGCAACAAACAAACTCAGTTTTGCATTCGTAATAATAGTTAGGGTATAATAATAAATATAAAAGATGAATAAACGGAACATTTATGCAAATAGTTTACCTTGGCTTATCTCTTGCTGCGTTATCGACGGAAATTATGGCGGGAACAATATTACGTCACATTCATTATCGCTCAAAGCGTTTACTTCATCCGTAGTAATTTATTATAGATTTTTAATTACAAAATCAAATCATTTATTCACTTAGCGAGGAGGATATTTTAGTTCTTGATCAATATTAGATTAATACTGCCACATCGATGGAGTGGCGAGTCCAACTGCAGTGATAAAGTGGCCGACGACAAAGTGCGGACGCCGCGGCCAGGCCAGCGTCGAGGTCATCCATCGCGTCACGCGTCCGCACTTAGTCATCAAGATGTACGAGATAGAAATATTTTAACTTGCAGCTAGTTGAGATGCAAAATATCGGTGTTTGTTATTGTAGTCAAAATGGTGTTCCCGACAGTAACAGGAAATTGGGTTGTGTAGATTTACATATTAATATGCGCAATGCATAACATTACAAGTTTTTTGAACTATCTATCAGACCTGTGTTGCTGTGGTTTGGTTCATTACTTCTTTTCCCAGTTAAATACTAAGGCCAAGTGTAAGTCAGACTCAAATACGAAGGTGTCCGTACTATTTACCGAGAAACAGCTTAATACCAGTATTTTGCGTGGAGTGGTTGCTGACCAGACCTCCACAACCCATGCACTAGGTAACAAGGTACTTTTTGGCAAGACTGGAAATAGATTAACTGGCTTCGGGATATCCGTAACGACTGCAGCTGGGACCAACGGCTTAACGTGCTTTCCAAGGCACGGAAGAAGCTCGGCATGCTAAGATGGTCACTCATACACAGACCAACCTTGACAAACGTTGTTTAACCTTGAAGATCGACCCGTGTGGCTGCTATTATTTAGCAACGAGCTCCTCCATTTTATTTATACTTATTGCGAAAAAATATTTATATTATTGTCGGATTTTTCTTTTGAGCAAGTTCTCGCAAAACCCTCAAACGTACCTATAAAATCTGGTTCCTACAAAACATACGTATGTATTTTCGACCTACTTCATTTTTAAACGTGACCTTTGACTTCAACCCCCGAAAAGCCCTTAAAATCAAGCACGAATACTAAAATTAAAGCTTTTCACTCACAAATCTGCGAAGAGCGCTCTACAGAAAGGCGTCCACTTATACGGTTCTTTGGAACCTCACAAAGAACCGATTAATTGCTTAATTCATTTTGGGGACAGATCCTGACCTAGGATCACAGAAATGGAGGATTATAAAAGACTATATGATGCGGCTAGCCCACTTCCCAATGACCAAACGTTGTAACACCAGAAACGCGCCTGTTTTCTATTTTTTTTAAATGATGGGATATCATCAAATTACTTCTTCCGCTCTGAGTGTAACGGAAGGGCGTGTCAGACTCTTACTGACTAAAACCCATCCGTGTTCCTTCTAAAGCCCTTTGCGCTCCAGGGCCGCGGTGACTCTTTCGAACAAATTCCGCAACAGCAGAAATGCGCCTATTTCTGAAGAAACGATAGAACTATTTTGGATACGTCGTGTCGAAATTAATCAAAACATACCTATATAAGCAGGCATAAAATATATAAAGGTACATAAGCGCCCATCCGATCAATGGTCATGAGTCATCTCACAAGTAGATAATCTCGTACCTCACTAAAGAGTATAGTCAGCTATTCTCTGGTCCTACCTTAAAGCAGAGCAGTCGTTAATATTTACTGTCTAAATACTACTCGTATACCTAGTCCCCAAGGCGCTCAGCCTAGAATACTAACTGCCTATTATAAGCACTAAAAGTACTGTTTACTTAGGGTTCGGTGTTTGCTGACAAAATAGGTTCCTTGCTTGCTTGTGCTATCAGATTTCTTGAGGTTTAGTTAAGTTTATTTTTGTTTTGGTTTCATTTGGAGCTACTTGATGTGGTTTTGTTAATATTTGTAGCTATTTTACATAATTATTAGTAAAAGGTTGCATAATCACAGTACAATATTTATTATATGTGCGCGAAGCAGTTATGCTAGCGGAGGAGACCCAAACCCCAACCGCCGCTACAGGAGAAGACGTCCCGCGAATCGAGAGTCGCAGGGCGATCCCTGGCCACCATAGGCGCGGGCCTGCGGACGGCGAGCGTTGGGTGGCTCGCTGTCCAATCACCACCAGTCCCGGGTCGATGGCACGCTGTGTTCCACGCGCGCCTCAAAGAGATATTAGGCATAGCAGACGGGGCCCGCTAGGGCCAGAGCCTGTCAGGGTTGCGGAATTTGTTCGAAAGAGTCATCGCGGCCCTGGAACGCAAAGGGCTTTAGAAGGAACACGTATTGGTTTTAGTCAGTAAGAATCTGACACGCCCTTCCGCTCCACGCAGAGCGGAAGAAGTCATTTGATGATTTTCCACAATTAAAAAAAGGGCTGCTGGGCGTAGGGATCTCTCACATCATTCCAGTCTATACCTTGCGCTACCTCGAATCGTCATTTACGAATTAGAATTTTACTCGTTTTAAGCAAAGCTATTTATCGACTGGGTACAAAAATTAATCAAACCTTTCAGGAACCCCTTCAAAAACACACAAAAAAGGTCATCAAAATCGGTTCAATCCTTTATGAGGAGTTCAGTGACACACACTATAGAAGAATTACTTATTCCGTGTACTTTTCCCTATCACATTATTATTGTATGTTCCACTGATTCTAAGCAATTAACAAGAGAAAAAAAAGTCCTATCCGCAAAAGAGAACACATACCCTGATACCTATGAATAAAAAAGGGATTTTAAAACAATGAAAAAGTTCCGTTGTAACTAACACTATAAAATTCACATTTTAGTTGAGTTTCAATGAGATTTTGATCCAATGGGATTTGCAGGTTTTAGCTGGGGTTAAAACTTTATTACCTGCTATCAAGATTGGCTTTGAGTGGTCCAATTAAAAATCTGGACGAGGTGGTCGAACAAATAATAATATTAATATGTTCAAATCAGCTTCAGTCTACAGTGGAATGGTCTATACAAAGTTACATTTGGTTACATTCTGTCAGCAAAAGCGATTCCCAAAAAAAAACCCACCAAGTGCGAGTCGGATTGGCAGACGGGCAAAAGGTTCCGAACGAATAATTTTCAAACCAGACTAGACTAGACTAGACCTTTTTTCCTGTAATCTGTAAGTAAAGACCCATTTTTGCATTTTTTTTTTCAAAATTTATTTTTCAGTAGTTTCGGAGCAAAGGGGGTCAATTTTCATCTGTTTTCTTTAATAAATCCGGAATGGAATATTTTTAAAATTATAAAAAAAAATCGTTTTGAGACTATTACGATGAGGTTTCCGATTCCATAATATGTCACAAGATACAGTTGGAAAAGCGTATTTCTGAATTTTCTAAATTTTCTTCCCCCCATTTTCAAAATTTATTTATTTTCAAATGTCACTTTTGCATTCTTTGCCAAGTCATTTTCAGTTCGGAATTATATCTCTTTCCAAGACGTATCGTCATCTCTTTGAAATTGCCAATTGGAGTTGGCTATTCTCCGTTGTGAATGAAAAGGGTTAAGTTTTTTTTTAATTACTGGCACCAATTCTAATGGTTGTTCTACTAAAACGCCTGTTAATTTGTTCCTTTTTATGACTGTGTTATAGTTGGATTAACTTATCGATACCAGAAATATCAATTGACGTAAGGAACATTTTGGCATTTTGCGTAAATGAACCTTATGTTTACTGTCGTAAGGCCATTTGGCATTTTGGATAAATGTCACTTACGTCAATGGATACTTCTGGTATCGTTATCTTAATATATATATTTCTTGTGTACGTGTGTATGTCACTGAACTCCTCCTAAACAGCTAGACCGATGTTGATGAAATTTTTGTGTGTGTTCAAGAAGATTCGAGAATGGTTTAGATTCACAATTGGATCCGGTAGGTGGCGCTGCAATCGATTTTTATAATTTCGTCAGACACAAAGCAAACGTTCGGACAGGACAACGTCTGTCGGGACCACTAGTCTCTACATAAAACAAAGTCGCTTCCCGAAGTCTGTCTCTCTGTATGCTTAGATCTTTTAAACTACACAACGGATATTATAATCGGTTTTCACTATCATTTAGAAAACTTATTCTAGAAGGTTTTTTTCCGAAAATATAAAATTAAAATTATAAATACTGTAGAAAAGTCGATGTTTTTCCAAGTGTCCAAAAAGCGATTCTTGGGCGCACATCAGTAAATATTACCCGTGCGAAGCCGGGGCGGATCGCTAATTACCTAATAAGCAAAGATGCTTACGTTGGTATTTTAATATACTTTTTTACTGAACAGAGTGAGTTATCACTCATCTGCTATAAGTTTATGCCTTGCACCCCGACTTACAAAGCCTCGAGGCAGCAGGATATGCAGTCGTGGCACAGTGTAACGTCTCTATTCAAATGATTGTGGCCGTTCAGTAATGTTAGCCGGCGCTTGGGGAATCTCGAACCGCTATAGCAATATCTTATTGACTAAAGGAATTGATAATCTTGAGGACTTTGTGTGGTAGAAACTCTAATACAGTGCGACGAAGATTTATAATACGTAAGTTGTATTTAAGATTAACATGTACAGTTGTAGTGGGCTTAATAATATAGCTTTAACTTTTTTTATCAATCCTACCAATATTATAAATGCGAAAGTTTGTGAGAATGGATGGATGTTTGTTACTCTTTCACGTAAAAACTACTGAATGGATTTAGATAAAATAAAAGGACACATATAGTTTATGACCTGGACTAACACAGAGGATACTTTTTATCCCGATATTCCCACGGGATCGAGAGTTACGCGGGTGAAACCGCGGGCGACAGTTATTGTGATTATAATTATTTGCATTTTTTTTTTTTGACAACTGTTGCTAGCTCCTTTGGGGACATGATATCCTGCCAGATTTGTTGGTTAGTATAATCATGTAATTCGTTTAAAATTGTTTTATTTTATGTAGCTCCTTTTTGGTAAACTCATAGATTTCCTTTCTCTTTTGATCCACGCTTTTGTCGTGTAAGTACTTACTTGACGCTTTGTTAAAGAGTAACTGTGAAGTTTCTTCTCGGTTCTTCTCCATAGGAAACGATCAATTCGAACCGTGCAATAATTTCTGAGGTTTTACGAGTGTACGTCAGGCCTATGTGAAATAGAAGAAATAAGTATACAACGTTTGACAGAATACTGTACTGTAAGAATACTGACTACTTACATATCTTTGTATAAATGATGGTTCTTATAACTCAACAGACAGATGTGTTGCTGGGGAGTTTGTTACGCCACTTCTTCTTCTCAGCTAAAACACTAGGAAGTGGTGACGGGCGGGCCTTTTGGGGGACTGTCTTTATGTAGAACTTTGACGTTCAAAAAGTGCTGGCACTCAGCCTAATTTGAATAAATGACTTTTGATTTTGAATAAACGCAATACCTCTTAAGGGGGGTCATTGTACTGATCATTATTAACAATTTTTACTATGAGAACAACCTCAAAATCGCGAAAAACAATCAGCTGTTCAGTAAATTGTGTCAAGTTACGCGCTCATAAATGTCTGGGGCAGTCGATTTTTTTTTCGCGATTTCCGTGTGTGTCCCATAGTGAAAGTTGTTCATAATGGTGAGTACAATGTCCCTTAAGAGGTATTGTGTTTATTCTGTTACAGGTTCTGTATGGCTTTATTAAATTTCAACATAACTCCAGAATTTGCAATTAAGTGTTACTATGAAACGAACGTTAAATTCAATATTCTCAGTTATGTGAAAACACTGTTGTTCAACAGCATAATTCACGTGATTGACTTGGATCCCGGAGGCCTTAGACCTTACTTATTTTCTCATTACCCAAATATGTGGGATAGAGTAGTGTTAGCATGTACCTACATTTAACATTCACATATCTACCTGCTAGCTTGGGCCGACGGCGACGGCCAATTTTTGAAGCAAACTTCTTTAGGTGCAGTTAGCACTTTTTGGGTGAACAAAAATCATGGAACTCGCGTCATCGTCCCCGAACGCTTTAGCTTTCGCTTAGTTTTCATTTCTATCGGCAGACTCCAAAGACTGCCCCGAATGTTTTTTTTTATGTGCATAAAACGTATTTTCGCATCGTCCCAAATCCCGAAAGACTCGTTTTGCGTTATTTACGTCTTGTTAATAAACCATGTCCGAATTTCAGCCTTGTGACTAGGATCTCACTCGAGCTTTCAACCAGCTCTTAGACTATAATAATGAGTAATCAACCCTTACATTATTATTAAGTTACTTATTATATAACAATATTCTGTATAACATACATAAAACTCAGCAAACAGACTTAAAAAAGGGAGTTTATGGTTTCATGTAGCTTTGGCACCGGATACCTGTAAATTGGCCGTCGGCCCATGCTAGTAGGTATGCGTATGTTAAAGTCCATTCATACTAATACTACTGTATCCCACACATTTAGTTAGTGAGTAAATAAATTAGGTTTGGATGAGATCAGGCCCGCACCATAAAGTTAAATGTAATTTTTTTGTAAAAAGTATTTTTTTTTTTACTTTTTAGTGGTTCAAATGTGCTTACCCCTTCACAGCGTACCGGCGTTTTTTTTTTTTTTTTTAAGGATGGGAACTCATCAAATGACTTCTTCCGCTCTGGGTGGAGTGGAAGGGCGTGTCAGACGCTTACTGACTAAAACCCATCCGTGTTCCTTCTAAAGCCCTTTGCGTTCTTGGGCCGCGGTGACTCTTTCGAACAAATTCCGCAACCCTGGCAGGCTCTGGCCCTAGCGGGCCCCGTCTTCTATGCTAACATCTCATTGAGGCGCGCGTGAAACACAACGCGCCATCGACCCGGGCCTGGTGGTGATCCGACAGCGAGCCACCCAACGCTCGCAGGCCGGTAGGCAGGTAATTCAGGTTGACTTGTTTGCATCTGCGTACCCCTTCACAGCGTACCGGCGTGATGTTATGTTATGAACTGGTGTAAACAATACACAGACATGAGATTTCAGCAATCCCAGTCCATTTGCTATATTTTTTT
Source organism: Mamestra brassicae (assembly GCA_905163435.1). Classification (NCBI taxonomy): domain Eukaryota; kingdom Metazoa; phylum Arthropoda; class Insecta; order Lepidoptera; family Noctuidae; genus Mamestra; species Mamestra brassicae. The sequence goes on from LR990990.1 coordinate 20,203,609, forward strand.
GAGGAGATCTTCACAAAATTAAAATGGGACCACTCCGAGAAAGTACTCTTCCAAAAATTACCCAAATCGCTTCAAGTGTGCCTATAAAATTTGAAGAGTTCTCTCTATTCCTCCACGATCCCATCATCAGATCCTGACTTGATCATCATGGGACCACCTTGGAAGTATACCCTTGGAAACAAATAAAAATCGGTCCAGCTATCTTCGAGTAATCGGGGAACAAACATAAAAAAAAGTTTCCGACGAACCTCCTCCTTTTTTTGAAGTCGGTTAAATATGATAAACAACTACTTCAACTGAGCCACAATGACGACCGCCAATCTGACGCAACTGGAGTTAAAAAAAGAATCTATGCTTAAAACAGATGCTGTTATAATAATAAACTCATTGCAAAATAATGTCTGAATAATTTGTAAACACAAGTTTATGAGATAATAACGCAATTTGCAAGGGACAGTCAGCACATGTAGTTATCCTGCCAGTCTATAGATATGGAACGCTGCAGCGTAGGTACTGTTGTCCTTTGAGCTTACAGATATAAAACCACTGAGGTAGATGTCATCGGTTTTAGTACGACTGGCCCGGCTTCTATCTGATGTTTTGTTTATAGATACACCTCGAGATACAGTAGATTTTCCCCAGATGGAATCAACAAAGTTGCAATATAACGAGCACTTTCGGGCTTCGCCAACTTGCATCAATCATATGATTGGCTAATCAACTTAGCATGGGATTAAAACCTAGTTTTTGTTTTTCCGCGTTCTGCAGCCCTACTATGACGTGCCAATGCCATCCAATTCCGATGATTTAAACAAGATAGTGTTATTCGCTATGTGTAGCTCCGTCTCCCTCTTAAAATGGAATCATGATTGTTTAAAGGCTAAATAGTTGGACCTCTGCTCTCCAATGAATTTTAAACAAAGTAAAACATTGCATCAAAACATTTGTCCTCATCGCTGTCAATTGATTATGTGCCCAAGAGACTGGTAGCATTGTCACGTTGTCGGTATGCATAGCCTCTAGCTAAAACAAAAGCCAGCCCTTGAGTCATGGGAAGTATCTTTGAAAAGGTGTTGGTGAGCAGAAGGACCTCACGGCCCGAGAGTTCCAACCCCAAATGGCTGGAAAATATATTTATCAATTAAATCACCGCTTGAAGTTTTCTGCAGCCGCAGCGGCAGCGCCGACGTTAGTTAGTTTGTTGTTAGCTTGTTTTATTTGTTAATTTTCTACAGTAACTATTACTATAATTAAAAAATAATAACTCAATAATATATAAAAGGTAGATAGTAAATAATAGAACCCCAAAGCATGGCGTGTAGGTACTACTTCACATCGTTGTCATTCGGAAACGTACCCAAAAGAATGCATTGCATTAGCATTGCAATATTGTAAATAAATAACGAGTTAGCCCTTCGCCCTCTGAAGCTAGATAAAGTGCAATTCTATTAAAGATGGCGATTGTCCAAAGCCAAAATATAAGCGACTAGCGAACGTCACGCGGTTTCACCCGCGTAGTTCCCATTCTCGTGGGAGTACGGAGATAAAATATAGCCTATATTACTTGTTGATAATGTAGCTATCCATTGCTGAAAGAATTTTTGAAATCGGTCTAGTAGTTTTTAAGTTTATTCGTAACATACAAAAATACAAATATTTCCTCTTTATAATATTAGTATAGAAGTATAGATTGATCACGCCACATTTCGACAGTGTTTGTTATCCTTCGCCACACCATCGCTAAAAGCCGGCCCTGGAACGCAAAGGGCTTTAGAAGGAACACGGATGGGTTTTAGTAAGAATCTGACACGCCCTTCCGCTCCACCCAGAGCGGAAGAAGTCATTTGATAATTTCCCATCCTTAAAAAAAAAAATAAGACGAACCAAGCATATTTTTGTGAGGAACTTTGTAATGACGTCATCATCTAGTTCCTTGTAAGTATTATTATGTATTAATAGAATAAATGCCACTGCCTAGAATGCACCACGTGTGTCATAATGCCATAAATATGAACAAACCAGCCAACAGTTCGTAGTTACAATAGTAACGTATTTGCAAAATAAATCATAAGTCAAGCAGTGCATGAAAGCTGTGCTAAAGGGCATAGAGTAAGCTATTCAACAGAAGATTCAAGTTTATTTACTGCATTTTACTTATCATTATCCAAATATCCATGTATATACATATTTTTTTTTATAATTTAAGACCAAAATACCTGCCTAAATAATTTCAAATAATTATACATTAATTGTTTAGAAATTACAGTGATTATAAATAAAAAAACCGGCCAAGCGCATGGCCGCACACAGTGAAGGGTTCCGTAGTCAGCCATAAAACAAGGCAAAAATAAATTGCAAATTTTACTACTATTACTAGATTATAAATTTACAATTGCACTTAGTCTTAAGTCATTTCTATGGAATTATTAGGATTTTTTTACTAATCCATTTTTTTTTTATAACTTAGTCGTATTATAATTACTCATAACTTGTTAAGCCTAGTTAACGGTGATACATTACACTAGTACATAATTTTCATATATCCAAAACAACGTGTTTTAGAGGTCTGTAAAAAAATTTAAAGCGTGTTATTTATGAACGGTTCTCTGAATCGAAAAATGGTTTTAACCAACCCCTATTATCTTAGATAGATCAATCCAACTACACACAATGGAATAAACGATTAAAAAGGCGGGATTATTTGTAATCGTTTACAAAAATTGGTTTTATGTCATAGGATATACAGGTGTATTCCCTTTTACATAAAATACATTTTTGTTTTACAACTTTATATGAGTAATTAACGCCTAAAACCATTCCAAATAACAGCTTTGCAGCATCAACGTTCTCTTAGTAAAAACCTCGCATAGCACAGCATTCTGAAGATAGAGATTGGAATGCGTATGTCCCTTAAAAATATGGCAGTAGGGTATTTTAATGGATTTTTTTATTACATTTTTCAAAACTTAGAGAGCAGACAAGATACACTCAAAAAATTTGTTAAAAAAATTGGTTGCCTGTAAAGTCGATCGTTACGATAATTTCATCAAAACATTGATGAAATTATCGTAACGTAACAATGAGCGTAACGTAACAATGAGCGTAACGTTACAATGAGCGTAACGTTACAATGAGCGTAACGTTACAATGAGCTTAACGTTACAATGAGACATCCTTTTTCGTGCGTGCAGCCGGCGTTCATCGATTTATTAGACGTTGGCACGTCAAAATCTCCGGTGTTGTCAGTGTTTTAAAATCTGTAATAAACAGAGACAGCACTAATTGCGTGTAACGTTACTCACAAGTTCCGCCATATTGGATTGAAGCCATTCAGTACAAACGACATTTTGTGTGACAAGGATAGAAGAATTTGAAGTTATTCTTATAAGCGTATAACTTCTCTGTTTTTCCACCAATTTTATTTATATTTTCACCAATCGTACTGTTTCAATACCATCTATCTATTCATTTGTAAAGATTTTTTATAGTAGTCAAATATCCTATTGCCGATGTGATTGTAGTCTCCTCTCCCTATTTTAGTCTGTGGTTATTGCCGCCAAGCTGGGAATTGGGTCAAACGGTTCCAGAAATTAACAATTTACTTACGCCCCTACTGCGTAGCCAACATAACGCTTAACAAATGTCTTAGTTCAGTAAATGTGGCTGTGATAGACTTGGCATGCGAGGGTTTTGTCTTAAACGTCTTAGTTTAGAGCTGACCTTTGAGTGGTTAATGTCATTTATTTTTAACTAGCCTTTGCCGCGGCTTCTCCTGCGTAAAAATGTTCAATACCGATGGAAATTATCTGCTGGGACTCAACTTGGGGTCCAACTTAACCGCCGGAAGGCCTTTGCCTTGCAGTGTGATGGAACTGAGTGAAAATAAAACAAAGTTAAGAATAAAAAAATATTATCCTCAAAAATGTTTGCGTTTCTTTTTTCAAACTTACATTTAGTAAGTGAGATAGATAGAATGTACAAGCTGACCCACCTTTGCATTAATGGTTGTGATTTTTTAGAATACGAATCGATAGAATCTTAAAATATTTAATTTAAGTACTTTGCTTGAATGGTAAAAATTTAAAATAATTATAAAATTCTCTGTTGATTAGTATTCTAAAAAATATTATCAGCTTATTGCCAGAACTCACTGTATATTTTATCGTAAAGTGAATGTCAATTGTTTGAGGTCCCCTGAAGTATAGAACCTTAGACGGCACAAAGTAAATACTCTATTAGCGGTGTCACGTGATCAACCCCTGAGTTTTTGACAGTCGTTATCGCTAATTTAATAAAAAAAATATGCCAAAAATAACACAGAATACAAACTAAATTTAGACCCTAGACTTTATATTATACTAGCGGACGTCACGCGGTTTCACCCGCGTAATTCCCGTTCCCGTGGGAATACGGGCATAAAATATAGCTTATGTTACTCGCTCATAATGTAACTTTCCAATGGTGAAAGAATTTTTGAAATCGGCACAGTAGTTTTTGAGTTTATTCATTACAAACATACACACACAAAAATACAAATTTTTCCCCTTTATAATATTATAGTGTAGAAGGGCTTGTGTGGTGTAATCTCGGTCAGTAGGACCAAACATCACCAGTGGTAGGTACCGAAACTAAAATTAGTACTGACAAGCAAAATAGTTATACGCACTAAGCACCGCAAATACTTCAGGATTATTGTTCGGGGGTCTAGTCACAAAGTAGGTAAACCACAGAAGGCCAGTTATGTCCAATGAGCGAAGTGATAGATGATGAGAAAAGAAGCCAGCTGTTATTACAAACATCAGCTTATAGTAACCAATGCATGCTTGATAAGTTTGACATCTAAAAATTGGCGAAGGCATGTGTTACCGTGTTACTAAATTCTGGAGGTAACAGCGGTAGTCGCTCCATGGAATATACTCGGAATCAGCTGCTTTCAAATTGCTTAAGGAAAATGTTTTGACTGGCGTGACTTAGAATTAAAAATTCGAAGATGTGAGACATCAACCGATCAGCTTACCAATCCGGTTTATCAGGTCGCTTTGGGTCCCCATGATGGATTTCAGCCCACACAGAGGGCCGAGGGACAGAGGGCTCTACCCTCTCTACAGTTGGAATTTTATATACTCACTAGTTTTTGCCCGAGATTTCGTATGAGCCCGTTTTTCCCCGTTCCCGTAGGAATTTTGGAAAATCCTCTCTTAGTGCTCCCCTACGGAGAGTAGGGAAGCTACAGGCCAAATTCAGCTGTCTACGACCAGTAGTTTCGGCTGTACGTTGTCTGTCAGTAACTCAGTCACCAGAAAGAATTTTACATATTGATAACGCATGTTATGCAGCCGCATCCGGCTAGATGGTACACTACCCAAACGTATTTGTGAACAAAACGAATCAGATTAATAGGGTAATAGCCTCCAGCTTAGTTCACTCACTCCATGTAGACGCGTGTGTTAAAGCGTGATACACAGGCCTGTTCACAACTTGCACAAAAGTATGCAAATAGCTTGCATGCCATAATGATATACACCAATCAGAACTAGTTATGGTACAATGACATTCAAGATACTTGTATACTTTTTTGCAAGTTACAAGCATGTGTAATAAGGTCTTTTTTTGTGTGGCGTCTCGCAGTTCAACCTATGAGGTTGTCGACTGCTTTTCCGGGCTTGAATTAAATGAAGAAATTGATAATATGAAAGCTGGATCGAACTAGAATTATTATTAGGGGACGAATTTAAAACTACAGGCTCGGCGGTGCTGGGCACGCCACAATTGCGGCGGTAAGGCCCTTCTTTGAGGTGTGGCTGGAGAGGCACCACGGCGTCTTCACCTTCCGTCTGACGCAGGTACTCACCGGACACGGCTGTTTCGGGAGGTACCTGTTTCGGATTAAGCGGGAGGACATGCCCGAGTGTCAGCACTGTGAGGATTGCTCGGAGGACACGGTGGAGCATACGGTGGAGGTCTGCCCTGCTTGGGCTGAGCAACGCCGTGTCCTCGTCGAGGCGATCGGCGGCGGTGACCTCTCGCGTCCGGCCCTAGTTGAATACATGGTCCGGAGCGAGGAGGCTTGGGAAGCGGTCACCTCCTTCTGCGAAGCAGTAATGCCAGCGAAGGAGGAGACGGGCCGCGCGAGGGAAAGGCAAGGCCTTTGCCCCAACCGCCGCTACAGGAGAAGACGCTCCGGGCGTCGAAGTCGCAGGGCGATCCCCGGCCACCGTAGGCGCGGGCCTACGGACGGCGAGCGTTGGGTGGCTCGCTGTCCGATCACCACCAGGCCCGGGTCGATGGTGCGGTGTATTTCACGCGCGCCTCAAAGAGATGTCAGCATAGAAGACGGGGCCCGCTAGGGCCAGAGCCTGCCAGGGTTGCGGAATTTGTTCGAAAGAGTCACCGCGGCCCTGGAACGCAAAAGGTTTTAGAAGGAATACGGATGGGTTTTAGTCAGTAAGAGTCTGACACGCCCTTCTGCTCCACCCAGAGCGGAAGAAGTCATTTGATGATTTCCCATCCTTAAAAAAAAAAAAGGCTCAGCGGTGCGGGCTGGCTCGAGCAAGGGTCGGGGCGTTGTAATTAGGTGTTTCGATCTTAATATACGTGGGTTAACTGGCTGTGTGAACGTAGAGTGAACCTTCTGTTTCAACCTACTTTGTGGCACAGTCAAGTACAGTCGTTAACATAATTGTTAACAATTTTGTGGAATGTTTTTAATTACTGACGGTTTAGTGATGTCTAATAGACCCGCGTTGGATAGTTTTAAGTGTTAGGTACCATTAACTTTGTTGGGTTTCTGAGGTCTCTTAACTGAAGGGCTGTTGAAGTGGTTTATTTAATTAACAGTACGTTTGTCTTTAGAAATAGCTATCTCATAATATTAAATACTGCTCCGTTTTTAAATAGTTTCTGATTATTTTTTACGTTTTTTACGTAAAATAGTAAAATTAAAATTTAATAAAAACCATATTATCAAATAATTTGGAGGAACATGGATGAGGTTTAATCAGCAAGAGTCTGACACAAATGACTCCTTCAATCTGGACGGAGCGGAAGGGATTCCGCTCCGTCCAGATTAAAGGAGTCATTTGATGATATGCCACCCTAAAAAAATAATCTATCATACTTGAATGTATAATATACTTTTTTTTTAAATGCGTATAATTATAGATACCTATTGTTAATAAATAACCTTGTCTATATAAAGTAAGTAGTATAACATTCAAAGCTACTACTTTATTCTTAAAAATTCAATCGAATTGAGAACCTCCTCCTTTTTTTTGAACTCGGTTAAACACCATTTATACATGCAATGTTTGCTGAGCATGCTATAAACGTAACCCACAGTGTCTTCTCAATCGACTTTACGGACGACCCTAAGATACCAAACATCTGATAAAGTCTACATCCCACTACCCAAGCTGCATACAAATACCCCATAACTACGCATAAATACGAATAATATTTAATCACCGATCCCCAATCCATATTTAACTTTAAGATAATAAGATTATCATAAATTCATCTTGGGCTTCCTCCCATGCCGGCTCAGACCTTAAAAGGACGGTAACAATAGCATTAATTCTATTCGAGCTCGAAGCAAAGAAAGATAATTAATTTCTCATATCTCCATGTATAAAAGGTTTTTGTGAGTCGTTTTATGAATAAAATATACTTACTTTAGTCCGTCCTATTTTACGCACTGTGAAGATTGTTTTATAAAGATTTTGGAATTTCTTTAATTTTGTTTTAGTCTCGAAGAGATTATTTATATTATATTATAGATAGCCCGTACTGTCCCACTGCTGGTCATAGACCTTTCTCCCATCTGATTGCGTGCCGTTCCCGCTTTTTTGCCACTTCTTTCAACTCTAAGGAGGACATCCAAGCTGTCCCGCAAACAATTGGGTTCCCGAGCTTATTTCTTTATTTTTGAGATATTTTGGATGTTCGGTAGGGTTAGAAGGCCTCAAGGGCGACCGATGACCTGGTGAAGGCTGCAAGAATCCGCGGGATGCGTGAAACACAGGACTGGTCAGTGTAGGGGTGGTCTGGCAGTAGACATTTCGAGTTTCGTCTGAAATAATGAAGAGATTCCAGAGCCACAAACTTAAAAAACCTGTCTGTACAGTTGTAGTTGTATGAGTATAAATTTACATAAATAAATATACTTAATTTTCATTTCAATCATTTTCATCCCAAGACCAAACATATCACTACTTTAGTTTCTGAAAGATTCGACTGTCAAGTCTATGCATATTTGTGAATTTTACTGTAAAAATATAACAAATAAACACGGGTTATGTTTTTGACAACAATAGTAACGTCTTGCGATCAAACTGACTTGAGCAGGACGGGAGTGGAGCGGAAAGGAGTGGAGCGGAGAGGCGCGTAGCGGAGAGGAGCGGATCGGTGACTATAATAACCAATGAAATTGCATAACCTCTGTTCCGCTTCAGTGAATAAGGGTTTGCGAACGAGCGGGGAAGCGGGGCGAGGAAGCGGAGCGGAGATGTGGAGCGAGGAAGCTGAGCGATTAATAATAATTATAATTTCACGTACAACTGAACTGATCTCCCGCCACCACTTACTCAAATTATTCTGCCTAGCTCCGCACAATCCGCAACTCCGCTCTACACTACCTAGCTCCGCATTAATGGACGGACACAGTCCGCAACTCCGCTCCTCATTTTGCCCTTGCTCCGCTCCACTGTCTCGCTCCGTGCCAATGGACAGGCTGCCATACAATTTGTTTCATGCTACTGAGACCGTATTGGAAATCTATATTACGTGATTTTAATAAAAGTAATTTAGTTAATAATTAGTTTAATAGTAGTTAATAATAGTTGTATGTTTTCCTTTCATAGTTTCCAAATAACGAGTGCTTGAAAATCAAAACTTGTTTTTAAATATTATTAACAATCATTTTATTCAAGTGCATTGTACAGTCACCGTGAAAAACTTTTTAGAACTTAAATAATATTTTCTTAGTAATGTGGTCCATTACTATGATTAAACTATTCTTGTTGCAGTTTTATTTTATTCCCTTTTTGATGGAATTTCCTACAGAAAATGCTTCACCGATGTATCTGTGTCTTGCCAGTAGTTCGTTTTCTAAGTAACAGATGTTTACTCAGGATATTACAATTTTTATTTATATTTCCTATTGAACCACGTGCCAACCAAGTTTTTAGTAATAAAGTTGGCCGTTGATTTATATTTTTTGTATGATATAATAATTTTACATCTTCTCGGTAAAAAATTGTCTATTGCCGTTTATATTTCTTATCTTTTTCAACATTCTACTGTGTAAATCAACAATGACCCTCAACATAAAAAGTACATCGCGTATTTCCATACAAACTTCTAAAAAGCGCGCAGAAATACATTTTTTTCAGAGCACACACATGTTTATCCTTTTACTCAAAGAAAGATAGCCGGAAAAAATTCAGAAAAGGCTATCACGGTCCGATTCTTTGCTCACTCACAACTTTACTTCCACGAACACAAGTGAAATTCAACCTTGAAAGAAACAACTTAGAGTCTCACTAAAATGTAAAAATAACGTGGTCTGACCATGTAACTGTGTACTCATAAAAATAGCGTTCCGTTTACGAGCAACCGATGATAACCGAAGACGCCCGAGCTTGGCCGAGCGGCTATAGAGTCAACAGCCTCCGGTTTTCGCTGACTTTGGGTTCGAAGCGAAAACTTTTTCAGTAAGGCAATTTGGAGTGGAACCAAATTTACATATGTGATTAGATAGTAAAAGGAAATTTGTCTTCAGTTCGGTCTGGGAACTTGGGATTTGGATAATACGGATTGAATCTTTGATCAGGGGCAGTAGTTTGTGAGGCGATTGTGTCGGCTAGTTTTCAACTGGAGGGCTATTTGGAGTTCTTTTTTTGCTTGTCACGATGATAATTACTTATAAATTTAATAATGCTAAGATAAACAAATAATTAAAAGTTAGTTTTAATTTTCAGTAAAAATATGGTAATGGGAGGCGGGATTCAAGCGCTTTCAAGTTGGCAAAATTTCTTCTTAGGGAATCAGCGAGTTTTAATTTACCTCAACGCAAATACGTTACGTCGTGTGTTCTCATAAAATTACACAACGCTATTATAAAGCAATACGTATTCACAATAAGCCAACATACCCATAAATCCGTAACACAATAACAGAATTAACTGCGATTTATCGCCGTACGACGTTACGGGGTACCGTTAACGAGGGCCGCGTCACGGCAGCTGAGAAATATTCGTCACAATTCGGCGTCCGCTCGCTAACAATCGGCACGCGCCATTTTCATCCCTTTTCAGACGAGGCTGCGCGGGCAGGCATGCGCAGTGCCCAGTCCCCGTCAAACGCCGTCAGTGAAGCGGCGCGCCTTGCCGCACCGCGTTTAACCGCGCCCTCGATACACCGATCTAAAAATTAACAATAATATTTTAAATTATAACACGTTCACCCATCCCGCGCGAGTGTACCGAAATCGATGTATAAAATATTTCCCAATTTTGTTGAAACACTTTTCTGCGCGATCAACTCTTCGCGTAGTGTATACGATAATTCGAATTTGTAGCATAAGTGAGTTACTGTGTATGTAAAAGTGCAATGGAGTATGCCGGTTTAGTGTGTGTGTTTAGACTTTTGACGATTGTGTTTGATTGTACTGGGATTATCTCAATGGTAAGTTTTGAATACATTTACGTAGTCGTAATTTCATAGAAATATTAAGAAGCTCCTTGAGGTAATTAGAACACACGGTTCTGTACATTTTGATAAGTAACTTTTTTGTGCCTCGTGTTTCTTATTATCCGGATTTATGAAGGTTTGACATAGATATAAACTCGCTATTCGGTGATAAAGATTCTGCGAAGAATTTTTACGATCCATAAATTTAATCATACCTACTACGAGGCATTTCGTAGATTTTTTCGATGAAATTGAGTACTTATGGAACATTTACGTCACTTTTCGATGGAGGTTTATCAATTTAGTAAGTCAATATATACAACATCAGTGAAGCTTTTAACTTAGGTATACGTATAGTATAAAAAAAATGTTTTTTGCCATGGATATAAATATTCTGAGCAGTGTTTTTTTTGTGCCGTCATTTTAGGCCACTCACTAATCAACCTACATTCTTACAGTTAATTTAAGCCGTCCGACTTTCGCGACTTTTCCGGGTACAAAATCACCAATTTACACGACAGGTCCACATTTAAGTATGAAAAATTGTTTCCTAAAGCAATCAATCCTTTTAATGTAGTAGGTACAAACTTGTAAAGTAACTTATACCCCATACTTCATAAATAAACATTAATCATTCCTCCTTTGAAAGTTAATCAACCTATTTAAATTTTAAAAGTAATTAAAATGTCGATGGTACGGTGCGATTACGTTCTTTATTTAAAAAGGGTGACGCCTAATTCTCGTCACTCTGGGTCACTCTGGTGGTAATATAGAATAAGGATGCATTTTTTTTGTTTGACGCAGAGGAATTTGGCAGTTCGACTTAGACCAAGCAGTTTTAACTATATTTGAAAGCTTTGTGATTGAGATTGTTTTGTATGTGCCCTTTAGAACGGCCATTGTTAAAACAATTATAGTTGTTTTCAGAGCTATAGTCTATGTCATGAACGGTTGTTTCTTTTTTTACTTTAGGTCCTGAATTCGACCCCTATCGTTGAAAAGAAGTACGTTTCATTTGATGTTCTTATTTGCAATGAAACGAGCATTTCTCATATTTTCGTCGGATATTTTGGTTCGGAGCATTCGCATCACAATTGTAAACTGTCAAAAACACTTTTGACTCTGATTGTTGAGATGATATTGCCACTTAATTTGAACGCTTGTTAATTATGAGAATTAGCCAAGATAATTTTAGACCAAGATCAGCTTGTTAGCAGTTTGGTGTAACCGCTGATTGTGCTTCAAGTTTATATTCGTGGATAGCTTGCACTTACATGGTGTGCAGTGTCATTTGTAGTCGTAACGGGGATCCCAAAAGATGATTGCCAACCTTATCAAAGGGTATCGCGCATGGTGCATCCCTAATGGGTTGCACATGCAACTGCTTCATGATAAATACTTGTATGCATCCGCTAGATTGTAACTTGACACCAACTTATTGGGAATGGTCTAGGCGTATTGAGATTGGGAAAGAAATAGTAAAAATTATATTACGTAAAGAAAAATCTTTTGTCAGCCTAAACTATCGCATTGCTGGGAAAAGACTTACCCAAAATCCTTCCAGCTATTATATTTTTCCGAGCCATCTCGAACCAGCCATCACCTCATCCGAGGCCAGCCTCGGCGGCGCCGTCCATCCTCAGGAACCTACTTTGTGGAGACTATTGCCCAGAGGTTACTATGCAGGTCGACGTGATTCGCCCGATCCCATTTCATCCTGGCAGCCTGTGAGAAAACAATAATCTTTAAAAAACAAATTAGTGTGTGTCTCAAGGCTGCGCCAAACAGGTATCAGTAATGCGAGACAGATATTGCCTGGCTGGTCTTTCAACCAACCGAGGTTTGAGCTAGTTATATTTTGTAGCTAAAGAACAAATAAATAAAATAAATTAATAAATAAACATCTATTACTTCAGAGTCCATGAATTGGTTAGTATACAAAAACTTAGAAACTAGTGTTAGTACTTATAACTACCGGAACAAAATACAACTATATACTTACACTAAACTTACATGCAGGCTTATCCAATGCCCCAGTATGGGGCTCTCCCATCTGTCCGCTGTAACTCCCAGGATGCTGTTGGGGCTGGCACGTACTCGACGCATGGCGGAGGCGCAACGCTTGCGCATGATGTCATGAAAACCATGCCTCCGCGAACATGCCGGATGCACCGCAGTAGCGCGGCAACCCCAACAACACCCTGAAAGCATTATTGTACTGGACTCGTAGAGCGCTGTAAAGTGACGCAGAAGGCAGTTTTCTTTAAAGCTTGTGAAAACACAAACGAAGAAGCCATGCAGCTTGTTTTCTGACGAAGAAGTTCCCATAACGATGTTGTTCACTCATGTAGCACCAAATGCTGAGTTGATGAGTTCCGACACAATATAATAGATACTTGTTTGAAGTGTCGATAACTTGTTTGAGTATCTCGGCATAGTTTGAAAGCGTTATTACAGTCACTAAGGGGGGAAGAGGGGGAAGCGATTTGAAGAAGTTTCCGAAGCGACTCCTGTAATTATGCAAGGTTCTAAATTGGAACGAGTTGTAAACGGTAAACTTTGTCGCAGATTTAAGAATATACATTTGATAGGGTACATATGTAATTTAGTAGATTTGTAAAAAAACTATTTTAGTCCGTCTCCAAAAAATAATATAATATCTATAATAATAATAATATCTTGGGACAACTCACACACGGTCAACCGATCCCAAACTAGGCAGAGCCTGTGCTATGGCAACCAGACTACTTATAAACATACCTATATATTTCTAAATGTATACATATTATAGACAAATTACACCTAGACACAGAACAAATGATCATGCTCATCACACAAATATTTATCCTGAGTGGGGATCGAACCCGCGACCTCCGGTTTAGCAGTCAGGGTCACTAACCACACGACCAAAAGGCCAGTCAAAAAAAAAAAAGACACGTATTGTCACGTGAACAAAAAATTAAGACGTATAATGCGTTGTTTCTTCGTAAGTCGTCACGCCTACGTAAAATATATCCTGAACTAGTCTTTGACAATTTTTGTTGATACCTGCTTTTTTTTTTGAAGTCGGTTTAAAATAATACATGTTTGCGAAGATCAGATTAGCAGTCAAAGTATTAAAAATACTAGTGGTAAGATGGTGAGGAGCTCGTGGATAAATAATAACAGCCGCACGGGTCGATCTTCAAGGTTAAGCAATGCTTGCCGAGGTTGGTCTGTGGATGGGTGACCATCTTAACATACCGAGTCTCTTCCGTGGCTCGGAAAGCACGTTAAGCCGTAGGTTCCGGCTGTTATTCGTAGATCTTTGGCAGTCCTTACGGATAGTCAGAAGCCAGAAAATCTGACACCAGTCTTACCAAGTAGTACCTACCTTGTTACACTGTTAATGGGTTGTGGAGGTCTGGTAGGCAGCCGCTCCACGTAAAATACTGGTATTCAGCTGAATCCGGTTTGACTGGAAGCCGACCCTAATATAGTTTGGAAAAGGCGAGACAGATGATGAGTAGTCAGCTGCAATGTAAGCTGACTCCAACTCAGTTAGAAAAAGGGTTAGCAGACGATGATAGAATTATGCATTAGGAAAAATTATCAGCATTCGCAGCCAAGCGTGGCGACTATGGCAAACAACCCTTTGGGGGAGGCCTATGTCCAGCAGTGGACGTCTTTCGGCTGGTATGATGTTGATGATGATGATGAAACATTATCAGTGGTCAGTAAGGTGGGTGATCGGCCATCTTTAAGACACAGCTACGTTCATAGGCATCCTTAGAGACAAATAATTAGTCTGCCTAGACCTTTCCCGACTATCTTTCAGTCGGCTTCTAGACTAACCGGAATCAGTGGAGTAGACGGGTTTTGTTAAAAGTGGCTGCCTCCTAACCTTTACAACACAGTAACTGACAGACAATGCAGTATTTTTACAAGCTTTCATTTAACTTGCACCGTTCGTATAAAATTATGTATGTATGTAAGTTGTTCATCAAAATTTGTAAACCATTTTGCGATCATTCGTTGGTATCCGATTAAGCTGAAATTTTGCGTACACCTTTAGGTAACAATACAATGTACAATACTCAATATTATAATAATTTCAATATGGCCGCCGCTCCAAGATAGCGGATACATTTTTTTTTCAACTCCCGGTATGTGCATAAAAGCTAAAAGCTTGCTTAAAAAAAATAAAGCGAATTTATTTTGCTATTAAACAAAATTTAATAAATTTGGAAAATATTTCAACCGAAATACAAAATTGCTGATCAAGTGCTAGTATATGTCGAAACACGGTGACCAAGCAACTTTCGTTTCATAATTCTGATTTCTATGACAGTGCAATAAAGTCCGTTTTTGCTTGCTCATTCTATAAACAAAACATGGTAATGTATAGAATACACAAGGGATGTTCGCTAAAATGTCGAACCGGACTCTAGTTAGAAATTTTGAAAGTAAATGTATGAATTATATACGTGACAATGTTTGACGGCATACAAATGGAACTGGACAAGTTAATTTGAAAAACTTACCCTACAATGAATCCCACAACGATGCGACGTATAAACCCTTGAATCCGTGTAATACGGATGAGCTTACCGCCATTAATAAATCACAAAATCAAACTTTACTTGTTACTGAGAAATTCGTAAAAGGAAAACAAACTACCAGGGACCGGTGTGAGAAAGAGACGGAGCTACACAGCACGAATAGCACTATCCCTTTTTCTCGCCGGAATCAGGATAGCTTGAGCACTTCATAGTAAAGGTCCTGTCCTTTTTTTATAGATGAGAAATCATCAAATGACTTCTTCCACTCTGGGTTGAGCGGAAGAGCGTGTCAGACTCTTACTGACTAAAGCCCATCCGTGTTTCTCTAAAGCCCTTTGCATTCCAGGGCCGCGGTGACTCTTTCGAACAAATTCCGCAACCCTGGCAGGCTCTGGCCCCGTCTTCTATGCTGACATCTCAAAAGCTCCTGACCTGGAGTTCCGACCTAAGACTAAATACTTTCAGCAAGCACACTTGCGACCAACGGTCCGGCTTAACAACTACAGTCCCTTCCAAATGGTTCAAGTTCCAAAATAACAAAACATAACTTTAATTACTAGTTTTCTTGTCGCAAAAAATAACCAGTAACGGTACGTAGTCCCATTTATCTTTGTAATCAAATTCATTAAAATCGGTTCACGGATTTAAGCTTCACAGCGTAAGTAACAAACAAACTCACTTCCGCATTCATACACGTAAGTTTAGTTAGGATTAGGGTAAGGAATATCACAAGCAATTGACACTTAAAATAAAAATAAAAACTCCTAACTAAAATATGGCGTCAAAAAATTCGTCCGAATAGCTTTCGACTGCAAGTGAGCCCAAATTACATCTATGCTTTAAGTCACTTCCTAAATTTCGATTAATATTCAACTTAGATGAATATTGAAAATAAAATTATAGATAGTTATTTATTGACATTAATAAGAGTTGTTTTTTCCATGTCAAATTGTGTCTAGTGACTCAATCACAATGATATTGTAAACGACAATCCGACTCCAAATTCCCAATGCAACATTATCAATAATACATAAAACGTTTTTTATAATGCGCACAGCAAAGGAGTGGAACTCTCTGCCTGCGTCTGTGTTTCCGAACGCATACAACCCTAATCTCTTCAAAATCAGAGTGAACAGGCTTCTTCTGGGTAAGCTCGCTCCATCGTCGACTTTGTCTCTGTCATCTATAACCTAGACTAGAGTCAAGAGCAAACCCATATTAAATAAAAAAAAAAAAAAATAGAATTTGTGTAGTGCCAATTCCATTATTTTTTAAGCAAAGTTCGCATTTACATATCAGTCGTAATTTGTCAAAAAAGCCTCAATTTCCTTACAGTTTTGATGATACAAATGCGTTGCTTAGAAATTTGTATTAGATGACAAAGGCAGTCGAATTGCGTTCCTTTTTCCAACGTAAAACTAATCATATTTGTCGAGATCCTGTAGACACAGCGAGTAATACGTGCCAAAGCGAAAAAAACCACTTGTAACAAAACGTACAAAAAATTGTTCGCAACCTCGTATCTAGCGCGTTTGCTAGTGTAATTACTGACAAACATCGACGCAACCACTACGCTCGATCAAGAATAGTAGGGATAGAGAAGGTTGAGAATTATCTATTTATATCGAAGATTTACAGATCTATTCCGGCCCTGGCTGAGGGCCTGAAATTCATTTGAGGCCACCACAGGATAGTACGGTGAAGAAGTAACCAGCTTTAGTGTGCTAAACTGCGAGTGGTCATCGTCAAAAAAAAAAGATCTATTCGGCATATAGCACTTTTATACGCCAATTTTCAAAGTTAAGGGATCGTTTAAGATTTTCAATTTAAAAAAAATGCCATTTGCCCCCTAAAACCATAAAGAGAACAAAGGGCCAGAACTACTTATTTTGATGCACCCAGGTATTATTATGTAAAACTCTTGCAATACCAAAACTTCAAAAAGGATGACACTCCATTTTATAAACATAAAATGCTGGTATCAAATGCAATGCTTAATGTGCACTTTTAGAGGTATGCAGTACAGAGAAAAAAGTCCCGCATACCTCCACTGAAAATTGGAGGATCCTCCGAACCAGATGGTTATTGTGTCTGGTGGGCAACTGCCCGATAGTTGATATTCGGACTGTTGTATATGTTCAAATCGTACGGAGAACTTTAATTGCGCGATGCAGGATTTCGATGTTAATTCGGCGTAGATGGCGCTGCGGTTCTTTTTATTGCCGTACAAATTTCGTTTTTTAGTTTTTTCATGTGGCGGCATTTGTTGCCGCAACACACTCATACAAGTTAAAGAATGAACGAAAAACACAAAATTATTATCAAAGAACTAACAAAAACGACTTCTGTTAAACAACTAGACCGGAAAAAAATAGTTCAATCAGGGATTTAATACACGTACCGCCAACTGTATCAGACTGCTGGAAAAGTTGAAGAAGTACAACGTTTTTTGTCGTTTTTTGCGGTCGGATTTTTTTGACGAATATTTTTTATTTCTTACGTTTTAATGAGTAGCTGCTACCCTGCGAAAAAAGAACATTAATTGGTTCCAAAATATTTTTTTTTTTTTTATTATTATTATTAATATGCATTTGTATTTTTTAAGAATTTTATATACCTAGTGATACTCGCGCCAAAATAATACTCGCGCGTAATGACGTTTCATTTATCAAAATTGGTTGAGCCGTCGGGTAGTTACGAGCAAACATAGGAACGGACAATATGGACATACAGGTCACTCACATAACCCATCTTTAGGCTTCGGCAGTCACGCAAAAAATACAACAGCACCACTCAACTGCAGCCCGCCCTCCTCACCTGTAAACAAATTGCCGTCCGAATTTCTGCCAACAAAATTCGCGGTCGTAATCGATTCGAGGGCTTCGGTTATTTGTGTTAAAAGCGATACATCCGGCCCGACGGTCCATTAGCAGGGCGTCGAGGCGATAAGTGTTCCCATTCTCTGCAAATACAGGTTCGAAAGGGTCCAACAAATTTTCGAAATATTTTTTTTTTTCGAGTTTGATTGACAGGAGTGTACCTAAGTGGTATTGATAGGAGGCGAAGGGACAAGCTTAAATCTACATGGAATCCTAGATTTCATACAAAGCAATTAAATCTCTGAGTTATTCTGAGTACAGTAAAATCCGCTTATAATGAATTTGAAGGAAAGTGAAAAACACGTCACACAATGCATAGCCTTAAGCTAACTAAAAACTTCCTAATTTTTGTTAGAATTTTAGTGTAATAGAGAGGAACGATTCAAATTGCACAAAATATCGTCGCAGAGAAAGGGGTGGGCTGCCAGAGTTGCGGAATTTGTTCGAAAGAGTCACCGCGGCCCTGGAACGCAAAGGGCTTGGGGCTTTAAATGGGTTTTAGTCATTAAGAGTCTGATACGCCCTTCCGCTCCACCCAGAGTGGAAGAAGTCTTTGATGATTTTCTATCCTTAAAAAAAAGGGCAAGGAATTATCACAAAAACTAGTGAAGGTGTTAGGAATCATGTCACTCGCTATAACTGAACATAATTTCTAAAAAATTTGGTCATAATAAGCGACATGTTCATAAGCGACGTCATTATATCCGAACTTTTTATAAAGAACTAGTTGCCGCCCGCGGCTCCGCCCGCGTGATTGTCGAAAATTATCCCAAGGGAACATATTCCCGGGATGCAAAAGTATTTGATGTGTTATTCCAGACTATAATCTACCACTGTGCCAAATTTAATCAAAAACCATTCAGTGGTTTTTGCGTGAAAGAGTAACAAACATCCATCCATCCATCCATCCATTCTTACAAACTTTCGCGTTTATAATATTAGTAGGATTTTATGTGAAAACCAAACTTCGCACTGCATTTACTTCATAGTAAACGGTTGGTCAATATAACCGGAGTTATAATAAACGGTTTGCACTGTAATATATAAGCGGGCACATCATTCATGCCTGGAGGCTTAATTAGTTTGATTTACTTGTTAATGCTTGATTTTGTCTGTTTTTGATGGCTTAATGGAGTGTGCTAGCTAACAAGTGACAATTAATTTCATTTAAAAAAAAAATTAACATATAAGATTTATTATTTGTTATTCTGTGTCCTGTTTTGTAAACTTACTTTGCATACTACTGTATTAATTCAAGTTGTTGAAACTTAACAGACTGATGTGTTGCTGGGGAGATTGTTGCGCCTCTTCTTCTTTCCAGCTACAACACTAGGAAGTGGTGACGGGCGGGCGTTTTGGGGGACTGTTTTATGTAGAACTTTGACGTTCAAAAAGTGCTGGCACTCAGCCTAATTTGAAAAAATGACTTTTGATTTTGATTTTTGATTTATTATCACTAGTATATATCAATTGGTTTTTTCTCTCAAACCTTGCGTTATTTTTAACAATGGCATGTGTGCGAAAGAATTGTTTGACTATCACAACAAACAACATACTTACTCCTGTAATAATAATATGGTGTCCTGTTATTTGACAAAAAACGAATCACAAATTTTCATTTTAAAAATATCGTTAGGTAAATTTATAGGTTATTGATAAATTTATCACTTTCCAAACTATTAATTCTGTACATAACTCATTTGACAAATTATATATTTATTTAAATTTTAAGTACAATAGTGGTACATGGGCGGACTATAATGCATTCTCTACCAGTCAACCTTTGGGTTAAAAAGACTACACTGTGGTAGGTGTACAACAAAAATTGCGGAATTTGTTCGAAAGAGTCACCGCGGCCCTGGAACGCAAAGGGCTTTAGAAGGAACACGGATGGGTTTTAGTCAGTAAGAGTCTGACACGCCCTTCCGCTCCGCCAAGAGCGGAAGAAGTCATTTGATGATTTCCCATCCTTAAAAAAAAAAAAAAAAAGGTGTACAACAAACAAATGAACCCAAATAATTATTCCAATCATATCTCTTAGCTTTTTGTTAGTGAACGAATTATCTACATCAAGTCAGTTCTTTCAGACGTTCACACGAACAAAGAAACAATTTACCTACTTATAAAATTATTTTACACTCGGTTTTGCCGCTTGCTTCGCTCTCGTAACTGTATTTTCGTAAAAAAGTAGCCACGTAGAGTCGCATCTATCTCTCTATCTATCGCGATAGCGTAACAAACTTTCGCATAAATATAATAATATACAAATATATATATATACTAGCTGACCCACGCAACTTCGTCTGCGTCACATTTTTCATGAATGCCCGGCTCTTATTGGTTGTAGCGTGATGTTATATAGCCTTCCTCAATAAATAGACTTCCTAGGATTCAATTCAATTAAATTCAAATATTTTATTTCAGAATTACTTTCATATATACTACTTCCAAAGGTCGGCCCTTAGCCCTTATCTCTTCCTGATTATAACGGACGCTCTGACGTCGGACATTCAGGAAGAGGCTCCCTGGTGCATGCTGTTTGCTGACGACACTGTGCTAGGTGCCGAAAGCGGCCTAGAGGTCCAGAACAGATTGGAGACATGGTGGCAAAGACTGGAGAGTGTTGGCCTGAAATTAAGCAGAACAAAAACAGAATACTTGTTCTGCGATTTCGGCGGTCTCTCCAGTCCCATACCTGTAGCTCTCATCGGAACGCCTATACCGATCTGCTCCGACTTTCGGTACCTCGGGTCGCTTGTCCAGGGGGACGGCGATATAGACCGAGACGTAACGCACCGGATCAACGCAGGATGGATGAAATGGCGACAGGTCACTGGAACAACTTGCGACCCACGAATGCCCCTCAAGTCAAAGGGGAAAATCGATAAATCCATGATAAGACCTGTCGTACTGTATGGATCAGAATGTTGAGATGTGAAAAAGACGGATGAGAAAAGATTGCATGTAGCGGAAATGAGAATGTTGAGATGGATGTGTGGAGTATCGAGAATGGATAAAGTGAGGAATGAGTTCATTAGAGGTAGCTTAAAAGTGGCGCCAATAACGGAAAAGTTGAAAGAGGAGGGATGAAATGCACGTAACTAAAAGAGTTATGAATATAAATTTAAATGGATGGACAGGGAGAAGGAGGCCAAAGAAAAGATGGATGGATTGTATTAGGAGTGATACGAAAGAAAAGGGAGTTAGTGATAGCGTGACAGTTGACAGGACAGAATGGAAGAAAAAAACGTGTTGCGCCGACCCCAAGTAACATGGGATAAGGGCAGGAAGATGATGAATTACTTCCATATATTGTTCGTAGTTGTACAACTTAGCCTAATGTTAGTATTAAATTAAATTTACAATAATAAACAACAGTGTACACCTGTTTATTTGGATAAGTGTGTCTGAACACTTATCCACCTTTGTAAGAGGGGAGAGTCCCACCGGTCCGCAAACACATTCAGAATGCCATTGGAGGAGGAGCGCAAGCGCGCCATCGTGGAAGCGGCAAACCCGTCTACGCACGCTTCCGCGAACATCCCTGACGCGCTACATCGCCACGGCAACCCCAAAAGCACCCTGAATGCGTTATTGTACTGCACGCGCAGGTCACTGTATACCCGCTGGGTATACCTGGTCCACAGGCTGCACGTGTATAACGACTGGCAGAAGGCCTTAAAAAGCGTTATCTTTACCGATTCAGTACAGCGTACAAACCTGCGGACCAGCATGTTGCAATGGACAACCAGCGACCTGCGCTCCCTGTCTATGTCTGCTTTGTCTTTTAAGTCTTCAGTGACCCAGTGGCCCAAATACTTAAACCTTGAAACCCGACCTAAAGGAGACCCAGAGAGTGAGAGTTCAGACAGCTGTTCGTAGGTTAAAGTACCCGATTTAGAAACCAAAATAATTTCAATAAGAATTGAAATACTAATTTAATCGTTTAAATATAAGAAAAAAAATCTGAAAAACTTGTTATCATAGCACATTGAAATAATAAGTGCTAAATATTTTTTAATAGAGGTTAAATAAAAACAATAAAAAAAAATATTTGTACAACTATTGAAAAAGTGTAGGAAATTGTGTATCATTTTTGCATTGACATTTTAATTAAATTTTATAATTATGTGATAATACTTACATACATATATTCAAATTAAATTATAAAGTTTTGATCAATGAAGCACAAATAAGTAAAAAACAGGATTAATTTCACTGTATTATCTTCATTATAATATGAATGCAATTTACACTTCAGTCTAAGTAACACGTGGCCGGCTATGCTAACACCAAAAATTTAAAAAGTGGAAATAATTGAATTATACGGTATTTTGTTCACTACAAAATAAATTTAATTAATTTTATAGCGTCAACAACACGTGGTAATTATGCTGTTAAAATGTAGTTTATATGACACGTTCGTAGATTTACCATAGCAGCGCCATCTATTGATTACTTACTCAACACAGTCGAAAGGTATCGACATCTGTTAGAATCATTTGGAGTTAACAGATAATTGTGACTGTCAAATAATAACAGACAAATAATTAGCAATAAATTAAAATTGCGACTATAATTTGAGATTTAAACTATCCTATCTCTCAAGTTGGATCGAACTGCACATGGTGTGCGAATTTTATTATAATCGGTTAAGTGGTTTAGGAGTCCATTGAGGACAAACATTGTGACACGAGATTTATATATATTAAGATATTTTTTTAAAAACAATACTAGTTAATAATTCTAATAGTTACCTAGTTATATAAATGACCGCTTATCTATGTTTAATTTGCTTTCATCCAAGATCCCAGAGAAGTAAAGTACAATACAAACAGAAAATAAAATAAAGTGAAAAGCAATGATTACCAGTATCTATTTTCCACGAATAAAGAAAAATATATTTTCAAGACAAAGAGAATTTTACAAGCCTTTTTCACTGAGAATATATATATTTAGTCGGAATAAAAGTAAGTGCGATTTAAAATTCTGAATTCGGTACGCATTTAGAGGCGTGAGTAACAGTGATTTACATTTTTTACTTAGGTAATATTATACATGCAACTGTCTCTGAAAGAAATGTATGCGAAGATTTGTTTCGTATAAAATAAATTCAAAGAAAGCCAGTTTTTCATAAAACTAAGAGCTACACAGAAATACTTGCACTCGTAGGATTGGGCTACCTAATTTTAATTAATTAAGAAAAATCTTTCTACATGTTTTTTTTTTTACTTTTACAAAAAAAATAAAACCAAACAACAAACGACTTCAAAAAATCATTGCAAAATCAAAAACAACTTTGGTTTCAGTGTGTTTAGTTTTTTGGCACCGACTTCCAAAATTGAAGTTATTTTTTCCGATCGTAAACCAACTAGCCAAACGTATAACCTCCTTCTCTTTTTGAAATCGGTCAATGTTCTTTCAATCACAAATCAAAAAATTCGTCTACCATATTGATCGTTACGTAATTTTTGTTAACTATCTAAAAATTTCACTACACAATAAAAAAAATTTAGTTGAAAGTTGAGTAGATTTTTTTTTATTTTTTTTATTTTGGATAGTTTTGCTCTTGACTCTAGCCTAGGTCATAGATGACAGAGACAAAGTCGACGATGGAGCGAGCTTACCCAGAAGAAGCCTGTTCACTCTAATTTTGACGAGATTATGCGTTCTGAAACACAGACGCAGCTATAACACCCTTCGCTTGAGAAAACCCATCCTGTCTCGACAAAGGGAATTCATAGTCAAGATCACCCGAGCAAGGAAGGTAGTACTAAGTAACAGAATTATATGCTTGCTTCACTTAGCCGACTTAAACAAATGAGGGTTCAACAAGCGACACGAGCTGACAAGAGGGATACCGTCGTTGAGCTGCCAGGCGACCCAAAATGGTCCCAAGGCGTGCATAGATTTTAGCATCCATAAACTGGAAATGAACAGGGTGTCTTTTCTATGGAACTGTTCATTGTTTCGTCTACATTGGTCAAAGTCAAGATCTGATAAAGCATTTAAAAATATAGAGTTTAATCAAATAATTGAGAGCCATCGTTTCGCGGTTTCACCCGCGTAGTTCCCGTTCCCGTGGGAGTACGGGGATAAAATATTGCCTATGATACTCGCTGATAATGTAACTATCCATTGCTAAATTCAAAACCTAAGGTTGCCTTTTCTTATTGTTTTCTTTATTTTTTAAAAAACGGCCAATCCGAGTCGGACTTGCGCGTAAAGGGTTCCGAACCAAAACCAACCGAAACCATTGACTTCTTACATGTTTTCCTGTAATCTATAAGAAAATGTTCGTGTAATCCCACTATTAATAATTTATTTATTTACGCTACACGTCCGTGTCAGTATTAAGCAAATACATATAATTATTTGCACCACATTTCAATTAAGTCGGTCCCGTAGATTTAAAGTAAATGAGCTATGACAGACGGTCAGACCGACAGACAGACACACAGTAAAGGTTCCGTTTTTCATACGAACGTTCGGGGACCCTAAAGATACAGTAACGTTACGAAACTCTCTTCACAGCAACCTACATTATATATTTGAAGCCCATTCCTCTTCGTTCACTTCCAGATCACCACACGAATCTACATACGTATTCTGAATTACATGAAAAAAGAACCCACAAAGCATTTTCACGTTTTAACTCGAGTGGTATTCCTACCTTTAAGCGGACTGTAATTGTTTTGAACGAGAAACATGCGTCCCTCGAGAGATGAGAACACAAATAAAATTGTGTAAAAGCGTACAAAAAAATTCGCTGGGGAGTGTTTTAAAGACACCGACCGTGTCAATAGTCCGGTACACTTGCCTGACTTTCGTGTTGAATATCGTTTGTGTTGCGCCCCTTATGGGGGAAGGGGTGGGTACAATAATCACTTTGCTTTAATCTCGTTTTAATGCGAGATTTTTAACCAAGCTAGCATTCAGCGTTAAAAAAAAAATGAAAATACAAAAAAAAAATCTTTCATACTTAAGCTGTTTTTGTTGTTGTTGTGTTTTTGTTTTATTTTCATGTTGTTTTTTTTTTTATAAATTCGATAAAAAAAATTGTAGGTACTAACCATGGATCCAGTAGGATTTCTCAAAGATGTACTGCAACACAATTTTCCCTGTCTATTAATCACTTTTAGGAGAGAATGAATTTTGTAAAATACTTCCCTGTTTATTATTTCCTTTGTTAAATTTCCTAATTTAACAAAGAAAAAGTTTTTGTCACAGAATTTATTAAAAATGTATATTAAGTAGTTTATGCCCAGCAGTGGGACAATACAAGCTGGCTACAATAAGAAAAAAGGATTGTGTGGTTTTATGAAACCATGGTAAAAGTGAAACTTTTTTTCACATTATAGATATTTCATTAAAAATTTTCGGAATAATATTCCATCAAGGGTATAAAAAAAACACTGACAAAAACAAACAAATTAGCGTGGAGCACTGGTACAAATGAGTAATACTCTATACACTACACGGTCAGCTGATGGAACTATAGACGCCGCCATATTGGCCTCGGCTGCTCTGAGGAGCGCCTTTCACTTTATCCCTACTCCGCGGCCGACCGTCACGCGACATGCGACACACAGACCAAAAAATTTGAGACGATGTAATAAAAGTTTCACTTAATAACATTATTGGAATTAGATTACAACAGCAATAAAGTTAATAAACTTAACTTGAACAAAGTAAAAGGACGGTGCTAAGTTGACATGGGTCAATAGTTGATCCATTCAATAACTTATAGGGATCGCCAATGAAAACAGAAAGCTTTTACTTCAATTAGTTTTTGTTATGCCAGTTCTGAACTGTAGCATTTCCTAAACATCTTACTTTACTTTTAGTGGGCATTTCTTGTAAACTTCCAAGGCCATGTATTGATTTTTTTGTGCTTTGTGAATGTTATTGTCTTCATACGACACATTTCCCTAAAGTTATAGTTAGGTAAGATTTATAACAATTTGATACACCTACAAGATTTTTTTTTACTAATTATTGTCTCTTGGAAATTCTAGAGACATTTTATCTTTTGGAAGTTTTACTTCCGGATAATAAAAGGTATTATTCTAAAAAATATGTTTCGATGTTTTGGCTTCTTCTTTATGAACTTCCTTTTTAATGATGACCAGTTTCATATTAATGTACTTTGGATTTATGTTTACAACCCAAAAAATATTTTTGAAAGTAACATATTATATATATTATGAGTATTGGGACTTACAAGTTAATATTTAATTAGTGACTGTTGAGGAAAACCATTATAACAATGTTTAAAAGGGGCCACTTATACACGAAATTATACTTTATACATAACTATTGTAAAAGTTGGTCCGTTAAATATTTGACATTGTATTTTAATGTCCTGTATTAACTTACATGATTATAGCTTTTCCGTTTAAGAAAATCCTACTAATATTATAAACGCGAAAGTTTGTAAGTATGGATGGATGGATGGATGTTTGTTAATATTTCACTTCAGAACGAGTGAACAGATCTTGATGAAATTTGGTACAGAGGTAGATTAAAGTCTGAAATAACACATAGGATACTATTCTTTTTATTTATTTATTTATTTATTTAAACTTTATGTACAATAGTGGTACATGGGCGGACTTAATGCATCAAGGCTTTCTCTACCAGTCAACCTTTGGGTTATAAAGACTATACTGTGGTAGGTGTACAATAAATAAAAATAAGATTCAAAATTGAATTTTAACAATTCGGAAAGAATATACAGATAATATATATAATACTAATAAAATACATATATTGCTAAAATAATAAACTAATAAATATGATATATAATAATCATACCGATTAAGAGAATTCATAGTAATCATGACGAAGAACAACTTTTTCTCCCGGGAGTGTGTTCCCTTGGGATTACGATTACGTTTAAAAAATCACTTTTAACGTTGAACCCAGTGTAAAATGTGGATTTACATAGTATATGTGTGGCTTAAGCTTTGACATAATCCGCGAAACCTTTAAAATGCTATGTGAACTATGCAGATACACCTCACAATTTTAATAGTTTAGAAATAAAATATTTGAAAAGGTTTAGTAATATCATCAGATTTCGGTAACATAGCTTATAATTGATTCATCAGCATCTCAGTTCGGAGTGCTTGAGTGCCTGTGGCCCTCCCCAGAGGGCCGTAACAATGACGTAGAATTAATGGTCCCCCACCCGTTGTAATTCGTTTCTCGCGAATAAAAGTTGCAAAGTTGAGGTTTTGATATCTGTTGTTAAGATGTTAGCTTTCATCTGCAGGGCTTGCATCGTCTTTAAAGTTAGATTAAGTTCAGTTTCTGTTTAATCTTCTTTATTGTTGTAATTTCTTTAATATAGATATTTTTCATTTTATAATTCAGCAATTTCAAAAGTAACATTAATTTTAACTTGAAACTAAAACTATTATATCATCCACATATACTAAAATCAAATCAACCATGTTAATGTATAGATAAAGCTCCGAAACCTAATGTTTATTATGCCATAACTTTGTTATTAATGGATTACAATAATTCCCCAGTTACTGTAATTTATACTAAATATTTTAGCTTAAATTAACAAACAAAATCGTAATCGCGAATTGATGGTATCCGTCGGGCAATACTACATTATTATGATATATCTGGTCACACAGTGGAACAGACGTCCGATGCGGGATTAATCTGTTATCAGTATAACGCATAACGTTCAGCATTATTTATATACTATGGATTGAATGGGATTGTCTCCAAATTGGTTCGTTTAGTTACAGGTGTAGGTACCAGTGCATGGTTTAGTAATCCTTCGTATTTATAAATAGACGTGATGATTTTCTTCAAATTGCAGACGCTTTCATAACAACAGACGGGTGATTTTATTTCATACACAGATCTAACAAGCACATAAAATAATTAAGTACTAGCTAACATGAATTAACAGAATCTGAATATCTCACTTCACGATGTCCAATTTTAAATGATTACTAACGTTAATTACGAACCTCAAGCTTTATTCAAACCAGACACTTCGCAACAGATAAATACAGCATCTAATGGATCACCGCATTACTATCCACTAGCAACTGACAAATCTCCAACTATTAACCATTATAATCTTCCACCAAAAAATTGTAAACACTGTAACTGTCACTGTATTTAACCTATTTAACTTAATGTGAATAATACTACCTATGTTGAAATTGTTCATAATTTTGCATTGTAAATTTTAATTATTATTTTTTTATTTTATTGTTTCCATACAGTATAGTGCATGTAGTGCTCTTCTTTAAGTGATGAGGCACTTAAACTTAAGTCTGGAGTGACTTCTCTTAAAATGTTATAGTGTACTCATTGTTGAAGAGCCAAATAAAATAAATAAATCACCATATTATAATACACGGTCAAATAACAACGAAATAATCTACACTATCCTCCTCAGAGAGAAAAGCGTGAGGGATTATTACCATTAATTTTATTATCTACCATCTAAGCTGCTTACTTACATCCTCTGCTGAGTACGTAAATACTACTGAAATATTTATCAGTCGTAAAATATTTCAGTATCTCCTTAAAAAGGTTATTGTTGTACTTATGCAAGATGGGGTAGTACCTTTATTTTTCTAGCGTAGTTTTAGTTTGGTCCATTTTCTAGCTTTTATACATGAATTTGCTTTTTGTTGGGAACTCAACTCCTAGCTATATGCTAATATACCTCAGATCTGTGTGCGATGGAGTGAATAATAGTTATGTTAATCCAAGTCGATTTTTTGCCATCGAAGATGTATATGGCAAGCAGAAATAATTATTTTACGTTAGGTACTACATGACATATGGATGCTCGAGCTTTTAAAATATTACTTATTTGTGGAAAAAGTTAAAATATCCATCTTTTGATGCAGTATATTATTCTACGTCGAAGAGTATGAAAGAGCTCAGAACATTCAAGACAATTTTAGACATTAAGGGAAGGTTAAGTTTACTTTGTGTAATAATTATTCAATGTCTTATTTATAACATCCTTCATCAAAGGTCCAACTTAGTAAATAAAAATCTAACCTTAAATTAAAAAAAAACCATTTTCCTGCTGTAACTAAGATAAAAGTGCACAATTTTTTTGTGTCCGAATGTAGGTTTGCCATCAAAGATGACGATTATGGTACTATATTTTAGCCCACGACGCCAAAATAATGTCAAACCCTATTCTATAAATAAAATTCTGTGCAAATCTAATCCCACTCCGTTCTCCCAATTACAGCCAGCCAAGCAAATCTTCCTCAGTTGTTAATATTAAGACACACGTAATCTGGTTATTGTGCGAGCTATTACTGACGAATGTGTGGTCCATTTCAACTATTACTCGAATAATAGGATTACATAGCCGTAATTGAAATGTGGGCGACCATAATGAGCAACGGAGCTTAGCATCGAACGAATTTAATTGTGTTACTTGATATTTTGAAGGCGTAATTTTAGTTAGATGAGTTGAGGCTTTTGAATAGTTCAGATGACCGAAAGGAGGTAGTCATTATTTTGAATACAACGCAAAGATTGAAAAGTTACATAATATTTTTTATGTGAAACTTCTTTATCGACGTTGGAAAAAAATTACCGTCACATTTCTCGGTTACGCGTCACATTTTTCCGTTACGTGCCATCTTTTTCTTGTCCCTACCACGGTTGATTCGAAGAGTAATCTCCAGCGGAGTAGGGATAGCATGTCGTTTAAGCGGACTTACTCCTACCACTAAGACTTGACCTTTTTTGTATTAGAGATAGTTGTTGTTGTGTGTTGTTATAGTTTTTGTGGTAGTTGTTGTTGTTGTGTGTTGTTGTTGTAGTTGTTTTGTGTTTTGTTTTTACAAAGCAAAACTGAAAACAAAAGTAGACATTTTTTTGTAAAATAAGGTCATAAAGAAGTTTCACTTCTTACGTGTGTACACTAGTACACGCACACATTTTTTTTGCTGTTGGATACGTGGTTTCTTCCAAATATAACTTTCATTTATTTTGTTTCCAAGAACTTTGTGACGAATTGAAAATAAACGAGAAGTGTTTCTTTTTCCTTTTCATCACAGTGACGAACGGTTTTAACTTTGAACAGAAAAAGTTCATTCACGACATGAAAAATCTAGATGAATTTCAGTAGAAAATGAATTGCTGTTTTACCATTTACTTTTCAGTGTAATAATCCTACATTAATCGAGGCTATGAATGAAAAAGTGCCTTTGGCAGGAGTCATATTAAAGTAAACAGAATTGGAAATACTTTTACATTTACCAATTGATATTGCAAACTTTTGTAGCCATTAAATAAATACAACATGATTGTTAATACAATCGACTTCATTTTTGTTAAAAAGACTGTCACATTCCATACTAAATGATAAATCGTTTGCGTTTCGGACAGTTTGCCGACTCATCCTACGCACTACTTGTACCTATCGGGCGCTCTGGCTATTCGAGCATGGCCGCCGCCCGTCATCTGTACCTACCTATATAACTTTAGTTCTAACCATATTATCTGTCTCGAGGGCCACTTATACATTACTGTAATTAATTAGCCCTGAGTATAATAGAGGGTTTAATTCATTCAAAGATAATTGCGTATCGCTTTGTGGGACTATATTTTGGGTCTATTTTGGGTCTATTATGGGACTATAGTTTTTGAAAACTAATGCAAGCCAGTGAAAAGAAGTATTATAACATGATTTTGAGGAGACTTAAATTTAAAATAGGCGTTCCATCTCAACTCAGGCGAAGAAAAGTATGATAATATTTTATTGAACCAAGCACATGTATTATTTTCCATCTAAAGGTAAACGAGAAATACACAAATATCTAAAAAAAAAACCTATAATAATTCAAAAGCCTATTCTATATCTATTGAAGTACGTATCCACTTTAAGGGAATATAATTTGAATAGATATCAAATCTAGTTCAGAATACGAATCTTTTTCAACTACAGCTCTTCATCAAACGATCTAATCAAGTGCCTGAATACTAGTCGAAATCGAATTCCAATTGACATTTTCTGTGTCCCTCATGTGAAATGAAACAGGTCTCAATAGCCACTAAAATTACACGGTTTTGCCACAAAATAGAGAGTTACAGAAGGTCGGCAAAACACACGCACACATAGATACACGTACACGTTCGTATGTTGATCTTTTCGAGTGCCAGTCGCGATTGTACTTGCACTCACTATACGTAAAGCTTATCTATGTGTGCGTGCATTTTCGATCGTTGTATGATGTCGACCTTCTCCATTATTCTGTAGTTCCGATGTATGTCTGTGATTGGGTAATATTGTGCTAGAACAGACTTGTTTTGAGACTGAACAAGATGTTAATGAACGAATAACAGCGTTGTTGGGACTAATGTCGAGAGAATTATTTTAGGTTTTAGTAGTTAATTAGTTTAAGAATATTTGGATCGTTGAGAAGTTAAGTTACACTGAAATCTTCTCTCGAATACTTACGTCACGTACACATACAATGTTTTCTTCAGAGGGTTTAAAATATAAAGCTATTTTGATAAATGAAATCTACACAATGTTGGAGTATACCTAAGTGCGGTAAAGGCAAACTTTTTTAAGCTTGAAAACCTATTTAGGCTAGAAGGCTTATTGCTCAATTGTAGTAAACATTTTGTCTAGCTATAAAGACCAAGGTTAAAGCTAAAATAAAATAAATTCAGTATTTTTATTGGTATTGTTACATTTATGGGGGGGTAAAATTACATAGAGTAGACATGGTATATTCAAACATAAAAAAAACAGGGCAAGATATATTTAATTCGGTCCTCTTAATGAAATGATAATAAAGAACTTATTAAATAAAATTAATTATGCTGACATAAAAAAATAAATGATTGATTGATTGTTTTTTTTTTTTTAGTTATACGTCAGCGCACAAAATTTCATTTTGACTGACTCGTCTGAACATCAGACCTTTATTTTTGCCAAATACCAATTAACTTTATACTTACTTTATTGGTTCGAATATCCACTCAGGGTCCCTATTAGCAAAAAAAAAGAAAAACTTCGTTTATCTTTCTTGAAAATAAAACACAATAATAATAACGTAGCCATAGCAACTCTCGTTTTATTATAAAGGAAGCGAATGGGTGCTTTTCAGAATTTATTGTGAGCAATATATTAAGTTTTGAGAAAGTACCCAGCAGTCGTTATGGTAGATTTCTTAATAAAGCCATGAATTCATTTCTAGAACGTATAAAGTATGAAATATTATATTGAATTACTAGCGTTTCACCGTGGTTTTGCTCCTGTGAATTCATTTACAGATATCGTACATTTTAGTCTTTGAAACTCGTAATAGTTTAGCTTTTAGTTAGCGTTGGCGTAATAGTTAGCGGTATGAGATTAGTTATTCTACCAGAGATTATCTTTGACAAACAAAAGATTTATTTAAATTGTATCTCTCTTTAGGGTTCCAAACGTCTGTATGGAAAACGGAACCCTACTAGGATTACTCGTGTGTCTGGCTGGCTGGCTGTGTGTATGTCTGTCTACCACAGCAGTCCTTAAATCTACTAGACGGATTCAGTTCAAGTTTGGAACAAATATATATTTCTGTCACCCAAACATGGACGCGCTACGAAAATAAATAAAGGCGATTGAACTTTTGTTGCATAGCTAGCCGGCCGCCATTTTTATTTTTTTTTTCAAAGTCGCGCAAAAGGTGAAACTGTGGGTAGAGGACACAAATGGTGCTAAAGTATCACGTTGTTAATTTTAACTATCATTAAAATTAAATACTTTTGTGCTTATATGCATTATAAAATAAAATAATTAAAAAAAACCTTTATTCTATTATCTTATATTAGCTTATATGCATTCGATTATATTTAAATAATAGTTCTCAGCTTATAACATATTGTATTTAGTTAAAAATTAGCTCGTTCCTTTAGTTTGATATGTGTTTATGTTCATGTCTTCATAAAAAATAATAAATGATTTGGAAGACATTGAAAAAAAAGACGATGAAAATTAACCACACCCTCCCCTTTCTTATCTCCAAAACTAAAGAGTTTTTTGCTTATAAATTACATGAAAACCTTTAAAAAGCAAGTTTTAAAACACAACATGATTCGTCCGGAACGCTTTGCGCACGAGTTTAGATAAAGCTATCGTAACGTGAAGATTAGTGATAGTAAACCATCAGGAATCTAATTTTCCGAGATGATTCTTGCAGTTTCATTTTATCGTTAGTGATAGCAGACCGCAATTTTCTTCGCATTTTATACTCAAGATTGCGGTCAGAAATGTGTTCTATGTTGTTCAATTTGTTAGATATTATACTGACGTAAAAGTAATCTTGTCTTTTATGACTAACTATAGTAGGCGCCAGATAAATGTGGAATAAAGTATATTGACCTTTCCCTAATAACTGTTCAGAGGTACCTGAACAATTAAATATGAATCGTTTTTCATTATTAGACAATGTTAAGGATCACGAGAGATGATGATTCGGGACAGCTTTGTGTCATTAATTCCGTTTTTCAAATTAAAAATGTCAATAATTGTAGGTGGGTCAATGACCGTTATTCCACGATTATCTGGCGCCTACTATAGCTATCGACCTGCGGCTTCAATCTAACCTCAAAAAGTAATTATTACCCTAGTAAACATTACCCCCCATTTGAAAATGAACCTGAGTCATAGTTTTAGTCAGTAAGAGTCTGACACGCCCTTCCGCTTCACCCAGAGAGGAAGAAGTCATTTGATGATTTCCCATCCTTAAAAAAAAAAAAAAACCCTAGTAAACTTTACCCCCCACTTGAAAATGAACCTGATTCCTTATAAATATCATATTGGGAGCCATCATTCTGTTTTATAAATTAGCGGTATAGTAATTGAAACTCAATAAAGAAAGATTTAATATCCCAAATATTGCGACGTCCGCTATGGTTGCTGATTAAAAGACAACTATAGTAGGCGCCAGATAAATGTGGAATAAAGTACATTGACCTTTCCCTAATAACTGTTCATAGGTACCTGAACAATTAAATATGAATAGTTTTTCATTATTAGACAATGTTAAGGATCACGAGAGATGATGATTCGGGACAGCTTTGTGTCATTAATTCCGTTTTTCAAATTAAAAATGTCAATAATTGTAGGTGGGTCAATGACCGTTATTCCACGATTATCTGGCGACTACTATAAAGGCATTGCGAGAGTGTAAACAGAAAGTCAGATCACACGGGCCTTTTTTTTTTTTTTTTTTAAGGATGGGAAATCATCAAATGACTTCTTCCGCTCTGGGTGGAGCGGAAGGGCGTGTCAGACTCTTACTGACTAAAACCCATCCGTGTTCCTTCTGAAGCCCTTTGCGTTCCAGGGCCGCGGTGACTCTTTCGAACAAATTCCGCAACCCTGGCAGGCTCTGGCCCTAGCGGACCCCGTCTTTTATGCTGACATCTCTTTGAGGCGCGCGTGAAACACAACGCGCCATCGACCCGGGCCTGGTGGTGATCGGACGGCGAGCCACCCAATGCTCGCCGTCCGCAGGCCCGCGCCTACGGTGGCCGGGGATCGCCCTGCGACTCCCGACGCCCGGGGCGTCTTCTCCTGTTGCGGCGGTTGGGGCGAAGGCCTTGCCTTTCCCTCGCGCGGCCCGCCTCCTCCTTCGCTAGCATTACTGCTTCGCAGAAGGAGGTGACCGCTTCCCAAGCCTCCTCGCTCCGGACCATGGATTCAACCAGGGCCGGACGCGAGAGGTCGCCGCCACCGATCGCCGCGATGAGGACACGGCGGTGCTCAGCCCAAGCAGGGCAGACCTCCACCGTATGCTCCACCGTGTCCTCCGGGCGATCCTCACAGTGCTGACACCCGGGCGTGTCTTCCCGCTTAATCCGAAACAGGTACCTCCCGAAACAGCCGTGTCCGGTAAGTACCTGCGTCAGGCGGAAGGTGAGGACGCCGTGGCGCCTCTCCAGCCACTCCTCAAAGAGGGGCCTTACCGCCGCAATTGTGGCGTGCCCAGCGCTGGGCCGCGATAGTCTCAGTCTCCATACCGCCATAGTATCCTGCAGGAGCTCCGTCCGCCGCGATGCAATTTGCCGTGGCAGCGGAGTTTCGCCCCGGCAAAGCGCCTCCACGCGCCACGCGTAAACGTGCGCGAGGGCTCTCGCTTCCAGATCCCATGGCGGTAATCCGGCAAGGAGGCTCGCCGCCTCGCCGGAGACCGTGCGGTATCCCCGAGCCAGCCGGATGGCCATGACCCTTTGGGCCGCGTTGAGTTGGCGAGCTGGTCGCCCCTTCAGCGTTAGGGCCCACACAGGGGCCCCATAAAGGGCCATGGACCGCACGATCCCCGCATAGAGCCTCCGGCAGGAGGCGTTTGGAACCCCTAGATTGGGCAGGAGCCGCTTGAAGGCAGCCCCAGCCCGCTCCAGTCTGGGAGCCAAACGTCGGAAGTGCTCCTCGAAGTTCCACCGGCTGTCGAGAACGAGCCCCAGATACCTGCTCGTCGACCCGACGCCGATGTGAACCCCTCCTACCGTTACTTGGGATCCCGCTGGTGGCCTGTTCCGAGAACCATGAAAGCACATGGCCTCGGACTTGTGCAGGGCCACCTCGAGACCCAATTGCCGGATCCTTCCAACGACTATCGCGACCCCGCGTGTCATTAATTCGGCCGCTGCCTGGTGCAACCCCCCCTGTGCCAGAACCAGCGTGTCGTCAGCGTAGCAGACTACGCTGACGCCGCTAGGGAGGTCGGCACGCAGCACCCAGTCGTAGCCGATGTCCCACAGGAGCGGCCCCAGAACCGAACCCTGTGGAACACCGCACGACATCTCTCGCCGGTTCCACTCTCCCCGGTGACCGGGGTAGATGACGGCCCTGTCCGTCAAATAGGCCTCGACCACGCGACGGAGGTAGGTCGGCATCCGGTGGTACCGGAGTGCCTCCCTAATGCAACTCCAGGGCAGGGAGTTAAAGGCATTGGCGATGTCAAGAGACACCGCCAAGACGACCCTGCCCCGGGACACAGCATCCCCCGTCGTGAGGGCTCTCACGCGCATGATGGCATCCACCGTTGAGCGCCCCGTGCGGAAACCGAACTGGTTCTCCGCCAGATTAGGCCCCACCCTCACCAGGTGCCCGACGAGGCGGTTTGCAATTACTCTTTCAAAGAGCTTGCCCAACTCGTCGAGCAGCACGATGGGCCGGTAAGCGGACGGAGAGTCCGCAGGGCGCCCTGGCTTCTTAATGAGAACCAGTTTCCCCGTCTTCCAGCGAAGTGGGAACTGGCCTCTCTCCAAGCATGCGCTTAAGAACCCCCTTAGTCGAGGCCCGAGAGCCTCCAAGGCCAGGACCCAGGCTTTCCCAGGTAAGCCGTCGGGTCCTGGGGCGGTATTTTTGGCCTTCAGCCTGTTTACCGCCACTCTCAGGTCTACCTCAGTCACCTCTGGAGCGTTGTCATCGTCGTCGCCGTCGTCGGTGTGGTCCGCATCGGGCACCGCAGGTGGCGGAGCCATAGGCGGGGGAGTATGCTCCCCTTGCGAAGGAAACAGAGTGCTCACCACGTCCTCCACCAGCTGGGGCCGGAGACTCTGCGTCAACGGGGGGGCCCAGGTGCGGAGTTTATCCCGCACCATTTTGTAAAGACGTCCCCACGGGTCCCCGTTCAGAGACTCCAGCATCTCCTTACGAGCCAGATTCCTGGCCCGCAGGATTCCCGCTTGAAGGGCGGCCTTCGCCACTCTGTATTCCTCGTACAGCTCCATCTCCCTGGCCTGAGCATCCGGAGGCCGGATGCGGAGCCTGCGATGCCTGGTGTACAGGCGCCGTGCAGCAACGCATGCCTCGCGCAGCGAAGCCAGCTCCCGCGACCACCAGTACACCTGGCGGCGGGCGCGTCCTGGCCGGACCCGGGGCATTGCCACGTCACATATATCTGACATGGTCTCCCGGAACCACTCCGCCTCGTCGTTGATGTCAGCAGGCCTGTCCGGTGGTAACACCCAGGCCTGCACGATCGAAGCTTCCAGGAGGAGCTCCCGGTCCAGCTGCTTCAGCGCCCACCGCGGACCACTCGGGGCCTCTCGGACTGGCGCGGTTGAGGTCTGGGCGGAGACGTCAAACCGGATGTACCGGTGGTCCGAATACGTCTCCACCTCCTCCATGACGCGCCAGTCGACGACACGCGGTGACAGAGCAGGGCTTGCGAACGAAATATCCACCACGGACTCACCCTGCATCCGCACACACGTGGGGACAGAACCCCGGTTGAGGACGATTAGGCCTGTCTCCAGAGCCCAGTCCTCCACCATCCTGCCCCTCGTGTCCGTATATCGGGAACCCCAAGCCAAGTGCTTGGCATTGAAGTCCCCGAGAACGAGCACGGGGAGGGTACGATACCCGGCGACGACAACAACCATCTCCCTAAGGGAGTTGTGGAACTCGGCGAGAGATCGGTTTGGAGAGAAGTAGACCCCCACTACCACAATCTCCCCAAACCGTGCTGCTACGCACCCCTGTCCTCTCCTGACACTCTCGAGGGACGGGGTACCGGCGGCGGCCGACGAAATTAGGGCCACTGAGCCGTTGAGGTCCTCCACCCAGTCATCCCTGGGCGGGACAAAGTACGGCTCAGCGACCACGGCGATGTTGATCGACCACTGCGCCATGCTCTGGAGCAACAGGTGCTGAGCGGCGGCGCAGTGGTTGATGTTCGCCTGGAGGAGGCGTAATGGGGCCGTTATTGGCATTCCATTACGGCCTCCTCCCGAGCCCCTTGTGAGGGCTCCACCGCGGCATTCGCAGTTGTGGCGGCGGCGGCGGCGGCGGCGATGGCGGTGGCGTTTGCTACGGCAGAGACGGCGGTGGCGGAGGGCTTCCTCTTGCCCCCGGCTTTGGCGGGTGGGGCGCAGGCCTTGCCCCCAGCCCAGTGATCGGCCGGCTTGCCAGCTGCCGCACATACAACGCAGTGCGGCGTGGCGTTACACGAGCCGGCCTTGTGACTGGGCTGACCACAGCGGAAACAAAGATCGCTGCGGTCTACCTCCGAGGTGCAGAGGGCTCCCGCATGATTGCCCACTAGGCAGCGGAAGCACCTCAGAGGCCTGGGCTCTAGCAGTTTGACCTGCGCAGAAACCCAGCCCACCAGAAGCCTTCGGCCCTCCGAAATTATCTTGGCCGCTGTTACGGGGCAGCTTACCACAACGGTTCGCATGCCCGTGTGGTCAGGACGTATGATGCCTGCCTTCACTTGCTCGACAGAGCACCCCCCTGTCCTGACGACAGCGGCCACCACCTCCTCCTCCGTGACGGAGTCGTCCAGGCCCAAAATGCGCATATCTATGCACTTGGTGGGCCTGGATACTCGGGCATCGTCCGCATTCAAGGACGCTCGCAGCCTTTCGGCCAGAGCGTCGGCGGTTGGGCCGCTGGCTGCCCCGGGGATCTCCAGCATTCGGGCCCCAGTCATGGTAACCCTTAACCGGAGGCCCCCGACGATGCCGAGCTCCCCAAGGTTCACCTCCTGCTTCGCTTTGGAGAGCACGTCGCCGTACGTCACGCCCCTCTTCACCGCATCTGGCTGTAGTGTTACCACTACAGCTGCGGTCTTCGGGGCGCGGAGCCTAGCCGCTACACTTTGCGCTTTGCGCCGCCGCCTCCGCTCGCGTTTTTTGGCCGCCCTGGCTGCCTTGCCCGCCTTCTTCTTCTCCCCGGCCACTTGCCATCCGGCTTCGGCCGCAGGAGAGTTTGTAACCGGGGCCGACTGTTGCACCGCTGGCGCTGGAGCCTTCGCCACCTGTGCAGCCGCCCCTCCTTTCTTCTTCTTAGCCGGTGCTGGTTTTCCCGGTGCCGGCTCGGCCGCACTGAGATCACACGGGCTACAACGTGAACTCGATAACAGTTACGAGGCATGACACTAAGCGGGATTCTAAGTGAACCATTTGAGACTTTTCTTTTTCCATGTATAGATTTATCTTTTTACCGACTAATTTTGACCAGCAAAAAGACGTAACTTAAGCACGCAGAATAGCACCGAGAATTTCAGTGGCTCGTCTCATTATTTGGCTTCAGTTCAAAATGGAGGTAGCGAGCTAGAAAAATTGTTTCCTTTTTACCGTTTTATGAATGCAAATAAAGTTGAGTTCGTTTTGAAAATAATTACTAGCAATTAACGCTGAAAGGTCACGAGTTTTAAACTTTAGTTTTCACAAAAAACTAAAATAGGTCAAATAAATTACTAATAACTATATTTAGCAAATTTTTAAAGGTCAGTAACGTGATATAAATTCAGGTACCTGCCCTAAAAAGTTTGAGTGATTTTAGAAATTCAAAGCCCGAGAAATTATTCATTCATTCTTCTAAATTGGATACATATTAACCTTTATTTCTGTAAGTAGGTACCAAATAAAATAAACTAAAATATAGCATCAAACGATTCGTCTACACCCTTAGAACATTATTTTATAGAATTTATAATACCGAAAATATTTAAAACAAAAGTCAAACGTTCCATGACCAGTCGAAATCAATATGGCCGATATGCAATGAAGTTAAACGCATTTTTTTAAATCTATATTCATGACCATACTGAGTCCTTTAGTCGCAGTCTTGATTTTTTTTTTGACATACACTTTGTTTTGCATTAGAATGCGGATGTAACACATTCATATGGTTTTTAGAGTATCTGGTAGTAAATATATCGATTCGGCCTTCTCGGCAAGTTTCGTCTGAGGTAGTCAATACTACAATAAAATTCTCAGCTCCCTTAACCGAGATCGCGCCTATTTCAATTATTCCACGCATTTTCCAGGTGCGTGGACATTTGAGTACAAAAAAAACTACACCAATTTACATCAAAATATCCACTAGGAATCAATTTACGAATAATTAAAACACTCGCTAAACTTCATTGGGAAAAACCCGGTCAAAAACCCAGTTAAACGCATATTGCATGTTGTTGCCAATAATCAAATTGTAAAAGTATTTTTTAAGATATGAGGATGGTTTAATTTGTTGCCGTTCACTTTTAAGCACTAGTTAGATTAATTGATTCCAATTTGTATTTCTTTAAAGAATTCATTGACAAAGTCTGACCGTCAGTGAAGTTAATATTACCAGACCTTAAAATTACCTCTCCAACTAAACTCACTCCTGCAAGAAATCGATTAAATCCAAGCCTCTATCAATTAGCCGAAGTTCTAGCAGATTCAAATTACGTTGATATCTGTGCCGTCCTCTGGGCTAAGCAATAAGGCGTTCATTTCCTCAATATATATCAACTAACGAGATAGTTCCACTTGACGCGGGACGGCACACAGCCATGAAATTACTTTCAAAGGATTTATGACCTAAAATAGTTTGCGTCGGTTTTAGTTTTTGTTTATTGTTTCGGATTTAAGTTCAGAAAGTTTGCCAATTGAAATTGAAGCTTAGTGTTTTAATTCTTAGAAGTTTAGTGTCGTTGAAGCGGTTTATTTGGGACTTGAATGATTTAATGCTCATGCAAAAGTTTACTTGTATTTAAGTTTTGTAAAGTTTTTCAATTTGGTTACTTATTGCGTTTGTGTAATTTGTCTAATGATTAAAGTTATAACCGTGTGAATGTATTAATCAAGTAGTTTTAAAGGATGTTTAAAGGGCTTTGGCAACTAGTGTTTTTTTTTTTTTTATGGAGCCACACTGGCGCGCTCGTTGCTAAAGAATATCAACCGCACGGGTCGATCAAGGTTAAGCAACGCTTGCCAAGGTTGGTCTGTGGATGGGTGACCATCTTAACATATCGGGTTTCCTCCGTGCCTCGGAAAGCACGTTAAGCCGTTGGTCCCGGCTGTCATTTGTAGATCTTTGGCAGTCGTTACGGATTGTCAGAAGCACTAATCTGACACCAGTCTTGCCAAGGAGTACCGTGTTACTCAGTTAATGGGTTGTGGAGGTCTGGTAGGCAGCCGCTCCACGTAAAGTACTGGTATTCAGCTGAATCCGGTTTGACTGGAAGCCGACCCCAATACAATTGGGAAAAGGCTAGGCAGATGATGACTGGCGCCATTTTGTTAGATGTGTAGACTTGTAGAGTACTTCCAATATAGACTGTAGTTACTATGGCAGCTTAGCTCTAAAGTACATCCGCTTCGAGTTACCTATACGAGCAAATCTATAACGCGTATTTAACCAGGAAAACTACGTGTATAAGTGCGAATAACTCGAGACAGATGTATAATTGTTTTTATGGCAGTACTCTACGCAACTTGGTAGATGTGTAGAGTACTTCCAAAAAAACAATTATGAAAATAATTAATATTAATATACACATAGGTGTACCTAGTGTACCATAAAAAGGTACCATTTTTGAGCATAGCCCTTTCCAATAAAGTACCTTTTATCGGTATTTTGAATTATAACTAAAGTATTATTAATTCAACAGGAACAAGGACTGTAATTCTAATTTCAATGGATTTTTATTTTGTTTCAGTTTTTGAAACATCAAAATAAAGAATTGAAACACATCATAGTATTATATTATAGTATTATATTATAATCTCTCAAACCATTTACCTACCAACAAAATAATATATTATGTACCCACGACAGTTTTGCTTTAAGTACGTAATCTGCTAACCCAAAACACATTCTCGAAAATACATTACGGTCTACAAAGACATACCGAGAATAACTGCCCCGTAGTACTCCCACGCATTTGCGTTAATACACATTTACATTACTATGTCCCAATTTTTTAACGTGTAGGTATGTAGATCTTATAGAAGTTAAGACTAACATAGTCTTAAATTGTCTCTTTAATCAACTTTAGTAACACAGGTCAGAATTAGGTAGTTATTTATGTACTTACACTAATTTCATACAGCGAAAGAATAAAGTGGATATGCCTCAAATCCCGTGATTAATTAAATAAAAAAGTTATTTACTTTTACACAATTTAAACAACTGCACGCGCGACGTTGCCAAATTTACATCAACGACATCGGATGTCCGAAGTTGCAAAACTCCAATGCGCACACGCGCGATGTTGGCACATTTATATTTTGCACTTCATAACAAAAAGTCAAAAAAAGAAAAATATCATTAACGGCAGTGATTTATCAGAATCATGATTCCACTACTAAACGGTGCGCGACTAGCATGCTACGGTTCGTACAAATGTGGAGGGCACCAAAATGCATCAGCGCGTGTTATTAGGAACAAAACTCGCACTACTGTCGAGTTTTTGGCAGTTAGTACCCCTATAACCAACAATCCCCGGTCTCTTATTAAAATACCGTCCATTATTATATTTTCTTTCTCGTATTATTTTGTGTACCACGCTGTTATCGAGCGCGTATTTTGCTGTGTGTATGTTTTCCCTTATTCATTCATGCCCTTTATTATTTGTATGCTTTCACTTAACTTCTATATTTATAGATTAACGTCAACTTATTAACTTAAATAAAAAACCTTTTTAGAAGGCGATCTAAGTTTAGTTTCTTTTCTAAAATATCAGTAGAAAATTTGAGCGATCTTAGATTAGGAAGCGAACCGCATCAACTGTAGGAGGAAGATTACACAAAATTATACGTTCAGTACGCGAGTTTGTTTGGAGAGAAAGCTAAGTTTGTATCTCTGAGGGTTTCTTGGTAGCTTGGTAGTTAGAAATTAATAAAAGATAAAGTTTCGCTTGAAGTTTACTCAAAACATCCGTCATTTCTTTGATTATTAAACTACAGCATCAATAAGTGATCCGTCAGGTAGAAAACCCTTGTCACATAATTCTCTGTGCCACTATAATTGTTTTACGAAGTACTTACAGAAATAAAAAAATGATTTTTTTTATGAATCAGTATGGGTTTTTTTTTCAGTAAATTAAGATCTTAATCATTATTACGCCAGCGTACATTTTGTAATTGTGTGTTATTTTTGTTTTTATATAACAATCTCCATTTAGGTTAACGAACTTTAGTTCTACTGAATAAAAAATTGATTCTGAAATCAGTCTTCAGAAATACGATATATTTGGTAGGTGATATTTTACTCTTTGCTTAAAATTTCGCAAACACTTAATCTCGTCGTACAGTGGAGGTATGTGGAGTGACGTCAGCTTAAGATACGTCCGCACGGAACACCCGAGCTTGTCACAGAAACACGCTTCACACTAGTATATCTTTTCATCGTGGCATAAATAACTCGGAAGACTTTTCTTGGTTTTCGTTAT
Source organism: Mamestra brassicae (assembly GCA_905163435.1). Classification (NCBI taxonomy): domain Eukaryota; kingdom Metazoa; phylum Arthropoda; class Insecta; order Lepidoptera; family Noctuidae; genus Mamestra; species Mamestra brassicae. The sequence continues at coordinate 20,246,905 of LR990990.1, forward strand.
TATGAAAAAATCTGAGATGTAGCTTGAAGCGCTGGAAAAATGAGCCAAGGTTTTTTTAAATTCAATTTACTGTATTTTTTTATTTTTACGATGGGTTAATTCATGAAAGTATTCACAATATAAATATTATGTAAAGGTATCTTAAGTAACCATTAACTCAGCAAGTAACTTGTCGAGTAGGCTTTTCATTGGTCAAAAAATCAGCATTTAGATTCAACGCGGCAATGCTGCCAGTGCAGTGAGCGATTTTTTGTTACCCTAATTTTTAATACACTTTTCACCATTTCGCGAATTAATTCACTGGTAGGATTTAATAGAGCAATAGGGATCTTGCCTAAGTTAAAAATATGATTGTATTTAGTCCGTCAGTTAGATTATTGAAAATATTGGTAACGTATTTTTTATTTTATAAAATAAATAAAAAATACGAAGATAAGAAGTGGGGGCTTGTAACGTCACTTTTCAGCAAAAAGTGTACTGGTAAGAAACGTAGCTCAAGTTTTCAACGCACTGGTATCGTCTTCATTTTTTGTTTACGTGACAAAAAGAAAATACGAGTCTAATTTTTTTTGGAAATCTATCTGACGGACTAATTGAACTTTTTTAGTCAAATACCGTATTGTGATGTATGCTCCCTAAAAAGCAACTGGTGCCATACATCACGATTGGCACTCGAGACTTATCATCAACAACCAGAACACATTACACATCAACTTTTACACGAGCAGCCTGTGGTCTAGATATACACAACGGTCTTACAACGCCCTTCGTGTCCAATTCAACAACGCTTTCAGGGTATTGATGGGGTTGCCTCGTTTTTGTAGCGCATCAGGAATGTTCGCGGACACACATATTATTTTTTTTTACGCAAAGATGCCCTATGTGTCCCTGGTGTGCAGGGTACGGACCAGCTCCAACAATATCCATAAAATGATCGCTAGCAGGCTCGATTGCATATATGTCAATCACTGCAGTGCCATCTCCCATGGGATAAATTTAAATAATAATTAACTACTAACATACATAGTTCTTAAGTTTACTAACACAATGAGTCCTTGTTACTTGAATAAATAAATTATTATTATTACACATGACAACACATAAAATGATTTAAGAGAGTGTCAGTGGAGTTTCTTGCACGTATCTCCATAGCAAGTTACTTCATGTTTCTGATTGATCGACTTTGATAATCTAAAAGTACCTACTTGAAAATGGTTAATTTAAAGAAATGCTCGAAGGGATCGAATGGCAGATTCAAAATTTGAATTTTGAATCTGCCTTTCGATCCCTATATCGCGTAAAACTCTTTTGCTTTTTTCCAATTTCGGCAATAAACGTAAAGGCTTTCTCAAAATCATAACTGGCTCTTACAAACTAAATAACCAGAAATCTTGCCCTTATTACCGCTGGGATTTCTACACAGATCCCAAACACAAAGATAAATAAACAGTCAGCGAAAATTAACACACTACTTCATCACTGCTGACCCAGAAATGAAAGCTAAATGTCAGAGTGACTGGGCATTCCCAACCCAACGAGGCCAAACTAAAAATATATCAGAAAAACGGAAACCTTTCTATTTCTGGTTATAAATAAGGGTTCCTTTATGAACACACTGTGTTTTAGAGCTTTTGTGGGACGAAATTAATTTTGGTACATTTATTTTGAATCTTGTTGTGTTTGATTGGTCTACCATTTTTAGGGTTCCTTACCCAAAGGGTGATAACGGGACCCTATTACTAAGATTCCACTGTCTGTCTATCTGTCACCAGGCTTTATCTCATGAACCGTGATAGCTAGACAATTGAAAATTTCACAGAGGATATATTTATTATTTCATTTTTATTATTTGTTGTAATATGCCGCTATTAATATTAAATACTAGTTGCCGCCCGCGGCTCCGCCCGCGTGATTGTCGAAAACTATCCTAAGGGAACATACTCCCGGGATAAAAAGTATCCTATGTGTTATTCCAGACTATAATCTACCTCTGTGCCAAATTTCATCAAAATCCATTCAGTAGTTTTTACGTGAAAGAGTAACAAACATCCATACATACATCCATACTTACAAACTTTCGCCTTTATAATAGTAGTAGGATTAAAATTAAAAATAAAAGGGGGCCCCCATACAAAAAACATGTTTTTTTCGGCTTATATTACGGAACCTTTCGTGTGCAAGTCCAAATTGCACTTGGCCAGTTTTTTGTTTGAACTTGAGCTAAATTTATATTGGTTAGGTTCCACGGCAGACAACCTTTCAGCGAAAATAAATTCTTGGTGTTTTTGCATTACCTGCGTTATTCCTTATACAGAAGTGTCAATTTGGACTTCAGTTAATCTTCACTTGTTGTGAGTATATTTTAAACTTTATGTTGATTTGAAAGGGATAATTTTGCCCCCGTAAACACCTGTATCCTGTATTATGCGATGTAGCGTTGTCATGTACAAATGTGTCTCTATAGTAGGCGCCAGATAATCGTGGAATAACGGTCATTGACCCACCTACAATTATTGACATTTTTAATTTGAAAAACGGAATTAATGACACAAAGCTGTCCCGAATCATCATCTCTCGTGATCCTTAACATTGTCTAATAATGAAAAACGATTCATATTTAATTGTTCAGGTACCTATGAACAGTTATTAGGGAAAGATCAATATACTTTATTCCACATTTATCTAGCACCTACTATAGTGATAGAAAAGTACCAATGATAAACCGTCGTTGCACCTTTGTCGTATTGTCACATCGCACCTGTCTACCTCAGTCTTTCATTTATTTGAAATCATCACTCTCGGCTGGTAATTCATTGCAGCCAATGAGGTAAAAGAAATAAAGGTTTCCTTTTTTCCTTCCAAGTCAATAAAAGCGACTGTATAGCACAGACAATGTCTTTGTTACTTATTGTTGAGGGGGTGAAATTATTTACTCTCGTCGAGGGTCGTCTGAGTCAGAGAATTACTATTAACTTTATTTAGATTGCTATATGTATATATATATATATATATATATATATATATATATATACATATATTTATATATATGTAAGAATTTGACTATATTAGATTGATACAAATGAACCGCCACTCGACCATTAAAAGGGTCATTAGATAACCAGCGTTTAGTGCAACTGTGAGACACACACTTGGTTCTTAGCATACCTACATTTATTTTTTATTTTTTTTTTTATTTCTATGTACCGTGCGTGTTTCATGTAAGTGCTAAATAAATATTATTCTTTCTTTCTTTTATTCTTTGAAAGAAGAACCCATACTAATATAATAACTGGGAAAGCAACTGTTACACATTTTTCCTGCTGATGAACAAGTTTTTTTTTACTAATTTTGAATCTTTTAAAAACGTTGTCTTATAGAAATGGTAGATCTGCTATTGACACTATTGCGTTTAAAGTTTATTTTCAACTAGCTGCACGGTGTTACCCGCGGTTTTAGTAAAAAGCCTATGTGTTAATCCAGGGTGTCAGCTTTCTGCATACCAAATTTTATCAAAATTGGTCCAGCCATTCGCGCGTGAAGAAGTAACAAACATACACACACACACTCACAAACTTTCGCCTTTCTAATATTAGTGTGATTATTGATAGGGATAGTGGTCAAACGCGCTGACCACTATCCCACCTGAGGCTACCCTCTCGAAGGCCGAGGGCTTAATTTAGGTGTGACGCCATTGTTTTTATATTGCGTCTGCTATGGCTGCTGAAGGTCTACGGACAAAGTGCCATTCTATTAGCGAATGTGACCAAAGAAATGCCAAACTTCTTCTTCCCAGCTATAACACTAGGAAGTGGTGACGGGCGGGCGTTTTGGGGGACTGTCTTTATGTAGAACTTTGACGTGCAAAAAGTGCTGGCACTCAGCCTAATTTGAATAAATGACTTTTGAAATTATAAGGGATTGATCATATGACATAATATGAGCCTCTGTAGTCATATTTCACGCAGCGTCTGTCGGCCGTAGTACAGTCGCGCATACTGCAGTACTTTGGTCATGTCTCCAGGCGGGGTAACGACTCCAAAGAACGACTGGTCGTGCAGGGACTAGATCGCGCGGCAGGTCAACAAGTTAAATCCGTACTTGGAAGCCGGGTATCTGATTGCGCCAGACAGTCTCCCAACAGGGAGGGATGCGGGAGATTGTGTGGAGAGCTGTGTCCACCTCTACCACCGACGTGGACGCGTCCACGTGACCACGACTGCTCTTTCAAGGGTGAAACGACAGAGAAGTCATATTATGCCGTAATACAGCTGCCATAGAAAATGTTGTCAAGAGAGGGACGGACGTCTAAATTTGTTTTATCTCGTTTGTTTTTCGATCAATTTTGATACAGTTTTCATTGATATACAAAATTAGATTTTAGTAGTCTAATTTATCGATACGCTTTTACTTAAACTTGTCTGTTTTTTTTTAATTCTATGCATATTCTCTATTTAAAGAGGAAAGCAACTGTTGTTTCCTCCACCATAAATGAGACGGTATGCAGTAACTTGAATATTGGTAGGCTGATTTCTAGCAAAGGGGATTAAACTGTTTTTCATGGAAGAAATATCAACGTGATTTCTCCATTCCCAAAGGTAATTCTATTATGTTCTTTGTAAACTGCCCATATAAAAGCAGCTAAATTTAAACTTGTTCCGAGAAAATATATATAATTGGAGATTAGAGTGTCCACTTGAGCGATTGAAATTAAAATGTAGCTAAGTTATTGGCACTTGATCCAGAAAATTATCGAGGATCGAAATGAGTTTCAGATAAGTTCATTGTTCTAATGGTATTCAGTTTTAATATTAGTTATATTAAAGTTTTGTTCAAGAAGTTAATGTTTCCAAGTACACTTAATTGAAAAATACTTTGTCACAGTTTATTAAGAATGAATAACGTAACGATAAAATTTCATGTTTTGCGCACACAACTTTGGCATTTAACCGTTGTGAGCCTGTCAAAATATTTTAAAATACTAAAAGTTTTTATGGCAGATTATACAATACTAGTTGCCGCCAGCAGCTCCGCCCTGGTGAAGTTATTACTCTCCCATTCTAAATTAAAGCAAAATACATATTTCTGTATGCTCCGGCTAATTTCCGAAACGGCTGTTTCGATTTTAACGGGACTTTCACTGACAGATAATTGATGTTGCAAGGAGTAACTAAAGCTATTTTTAGTTTTAGATAACAGGTAAATTCCCTATTAAAAATTTCAAACCAATTTTCTCGTGGGCCAAGCCGCAGGCAGTAGCTACCAATAATTAATAATTGCAATTTATTCCTGTAATCACTTTTTCTTCCGTCAATTTTTATGAAATCATATTTGATATCTCCAACTAAACTTGATAATCCGCTAACCATAGCAAGCTATTCCTCCGTATATTATTTTGGGACAAGCCTGCCACTCTATTTCCAATCACTGCAACTCCTTAAAGGCAGAATCAACAGTGACGACCACCAGAAAAAACGCTCAGGCAATGAAGCTAGACGAGTCCCGGAGAATCGATTCAACTGTCTTGGATCCCGCAAGGAAATTAATCAGAAAAGTACAGTGGAGGAGTAGGAAAAAATATAGTTTCCTCTCCATACATATAGCTAATGATGTCTACTGCTGGTTTGTAACTGTAACCCGGCCACCAATAAATCATGGTGCGCTGTTCATCCATCAATTGCATTTGTAGTAATTGATTGGCCAGTTACGGATAACAAATTGCTTTCGAGGTTAATTTTGTCACATTCTTTAACTTTGGTTTTCCTTTAACTACTTAAATTAAATCAGTGTAATCTAGTTTAAAATTAACAAGAAAAGATATGTGTAAAAGTATTTTTTTACCTTTTTAAAAAAAAAAAATATATCTATACTAATATTGTAAAGAGGTAAAGTTTGTATGTAGGGGGTAATCTGTGGATCTACTGAACCGATTTTTAAATTTCTTTTTGTTTATGATGGCCACATTCATAAGTAATGCTGTAAGCTATACGGGAATGGGAAATTCCCACAGGAACGGGGAATAAGGGATATGCGCGTACGAAGTCGCGGGCAACAGCTAGGCGTATATAACATACTATTCTTTATTTGCTTTTCTTTTCTGACAAGTTTATTAAATAGAAAATAAAAAGTGTCATAAATGAGACTTTCATACATACATATATTGCACATCACTGAATGTTGATCTGAGAAGTGTAAGTTCATCTTCTTTTAGAATACAGAAATAAATCTACGAGTCCACATCATAGATTCTTTTTTGTTTCGATCCACGTTTTTGTTGCGTACTAACTTGTTGAGTGGTGTACACTGTCCTCTTATACCTATGAACACAGTAATATTGAAAAAATCTATCAAATTATTAATAGTTTCATTCCGGTTCTTCTCCACACGATAGGAACAATGCGAATCGGTCACTAGCTTCCGACGATGTATAGGTAAGTGCACATGTAGGTTAATGTGAAGTAAAACATTTTGAATTACCTAAATTGATTTGCTTCTGTTTTAAGGTATCTAGGTTTATGTGAAGTAATATATTTTGAATTGAATTGATTTGCTTCTGTTTTAAGGTATCTTGGATCTTTTCTGTAATCTGCCATGACCAGGTCGAAATCACTGGCTTTTTTCAAGGACTTCGAACCTTAGCCTATCGTATAGAAACCATGTGTTTTTCCAGAACGAAAAGTGGTCTGGGAAACTTAACGATACATCAGTGAAAAAGTTATGACAAATATATTAATAAACTACCTCCTCAAACAAAACTTCAGCCAGCGGCTTTTCCCCCGTGAAAGTCGGATAGTATCTATATATCCCAAGGCAGCGTAATTTGTCCGAAGCAGTCACTGCGGCTCTGGAACGCAAAGAGCATTTAGAGGAACACGGATGGGTTTAAGTCAGTAAGAGTCTGACACTCCCTTCCGCTCCGCCCAGAGCAGAAGGAATCATTCGAAGATTTCCAATAAAAAATAAAAAAAGATGCAACATAGTCCCAGAAAAATATTATAATATGTCGTAATCCAGGGCAAGGTCTACGGTTCCGTCTACGTCACAGTTAGCCATGTTTCAAGTTTCGTCCAAACTGTTCAACCGCTAAGACGTGAAAAGGTAACAAACAGACAGAGTTACTTTCGCATTTGTAATATTGGTATAAATTTCATGACATTTATTTAAAGATTTTTCTACACTAGCTTCTGCCAGTGGCTTTAGGGGCTAAGGGAACATAATCCCGGGATAGAAAATCTATGTGCTATTCCAGACTATAATCTATCTCTGTGCCAAATTTCATCCAGATCCGTTCAGCCGTTCTGGCGTGATTGAGTAACAAACATACATCCATCTATCCATCCAAATTTTCGCATTTATAATAGTAGTGAGATAATCATATTTCGCTGCCAAACCAACTCGATAATCCGTTAACCATAGCAAAACGTTCAGGTAATGATGTGTACTCCCAGTTACTGGCAGTTAGTAACTATAACCCGGCGGTGTCCATAAATCATAGCGCGCCACGGATCGTTACTCTCCCGTTTCCTGGCAATCGATATTTACGAGCATTGAGTTATCCTCGCGGTGGATAATGTTTTCTGCTATTTATGGATATGTGTATGACCTAGTGAGCTGGTTGTTTATGTACGGTTTTAGGCTGGAAGGGTATAGGCAGAAACGGTGTACATAGTTAATTAAAATAAAAAAAATCGGTTGTCTGTAAAGTCGGTTTACGGACGATAGTTTAAAGTCAGCCGGCGTTCATCGATTTATTAGACGTTGTCACGTCAAAAAATACTCTATGCTTTTGGGTAACGAGGATTAAAAACGTCTTGAGGAAACTTGGGTTTAAATGGAAAAACTGATTATTCAATAAAAAATCTGATAACCAGAAAAACGAAAAAAAAAATTATGATGATGTTATATTTATGTAAAAGAAAAAGCCGTTGCAGTAGGTCGGAATAGTGAAGCATTTCCGGCTGAAAATATAAATCGAAATTATAAGTACATAACAGATAAACTATTTTGTTTTTCGTATTCCAAACATATCAATTGCTGGCTAGCCTCAAGCGGTAACCTGTCGTTCCCCATAAAATTGCTCAATGAGTCGACAAAACGCAACTGTACACTACAATATCATACTAATAACAATGACCCACCACACAATAGTCGTGTAACAACTAAAATGGCGTATGTGGTCGTTCATGTTACACAATAGATAAGAACAGAAGGTCCTGTCCACACAACGAGCGAAAACGCACGCACACATAGACATGCTTCATGTTAAGCGAGAGCAAGTGCACTCGCGACCGGCATTTGTTTGAGCCGTACATACGTACGCGTCTATGTGTGCGAGCACCTGCCTTTGCTTGTTGAATGGAGCCAGCCTTCTGTATCTATTTTGAGCTACATTTTGGCAATTGTGAGATTTACACGCACTATTTACACGCCATTTCCGTCTGGTTAGAGTTTGGTTTGCGGAGTGATATGGAAATCATGTTTGCTGGTAGATGAAGCCTTGTATTGATTTTGGATGCCAACAATAATTTTCATGTTTTGTTGCATGTTACTTTTTGATGAAGAAGATGAATTAAATACTTAAAGTATTTTACAACTAACTAAAGAATTTTCTTTCTAACTTTCATACAGCAAAACAGTTATATTTGAATCCAGCATGTCTGTACAGCAATATCAAACAAAAAAAAGTGTTGCCAACTGAAAATACAGGAAACTGTATTGAATATACTTCAATTAACATGAAGATATTTTTTGCAAGTCTCTTAAGTAATTACTCTGCTACAAACTGAAAGCAAAAGGATGAAAAAAGGATATTTTGTGTGAGGTAGGTATACACGCATTGAAATCAAACAACAATGATTGGTTGATGGTTTTGAAAAGTGTTGAATTTTTCACGTTTACAAAATAAAAGGTTACGTGAGGCCGCAGTAATGTTACATGTACATGAAACTATATGATTAGTTAAAGAGCCTACTCAGACCTAACTGCCTAATAGTCCCTAAGACCCTAAGACAGGGGTTCCCAAACTATTTCAATCCGTGGCGCACTTACACCGTTTAGTATTATGTCCCGGCGCCCTAGCTTACCATAATAGATTACAATTATTACAGGCACAAAAATTAAAACAACCACAATATGAAGATGTTGAGTTTTTTTACATATTCAAACACAAAAAGGAAACAAAATGCTGAGCACCAAGCGGTATTTTAAATGTTCATTAAATTTTGTACCCGCGAATACGTAAGTCTAGTTCCCGAAAAATGGAAAAAAGGAGCATCTTGCGGCGCCCTTCTTTCCTTTTTACGGCGCACCAGGGCGCCGCGGCGCACACTTTGGGAACCCCTGCCCTAAGACCTATAAGCCCTACAGCCCTAACCTACCATACACCTAGTATGTGATAAATAAATCACACTATATTCTAACTAATATTAAAAGGTGAAAGTTTGTGAGTGTGTGTGTATATTTGTTACTTTTTCACGCGCAAACGGCTGGACTGATTTAGATGAAATTTGGTATAGAGATTGTTTGAGTTCCGGGAAAGGACATGGGATAGTTTATTTCGACAGTAACGCGGGCGAAGCCGCGGGCGGTAGCTAGTAGATATACAAGTTCAGTATGACTGCACCATGCGACCTAAGGTTACAGACGGATAGGGGCTGGAGTTCCAGGTTCCGGAAGGGACACTCACTGCCAACCACACAGACAAGAGCATACAAAAGAGTTTTCTATTGTTCGATTGTGTTATTCAAACGGGAACATAAAGCTTTTTTCCATTCGAATTAAATACAGCTTTCCGACCTGTTATTATCAAATCAGCAACTCGAATTTCCACATCATGTTCTAGTACAAGTTTTTTTTTGCCTTTGAGTCCCTCAACGGTTGTTTTGGATTGAGAGTGGACAGGTTTTTGTTGTTTTGCCAAATAATAATAGATTGTTGCATCGAGCGCAAAGTGAATTATTAATGCACGAGTGTTGTGTTGGTACCCGAGCGCATGCGGGAAGGCACTAAATTAACACGAGTATTAATAGTAGTAGTATATATCTGCCTAGCCTTTTCCCAATTATATTGGGGTCGGCTTCCAATCAAACCGGATTCAGCTGAATATCAGTATTTTACGTGGAGTGGCTGCCTACCAGACCTCCACAACCCATTAACTAGGTAACACGGTACTCCTTGGTAAGGCTTGTGTCAGGTTTTCTGGCTTCTGACTATCCGTAACGACTGCCAAAGATCTACAAATGACAGCCGGGACCAACGGCTTAACGTATATTCCGAAGCACGCTAAGCCGTTAATTTAATTTAACTTAATTTAATTACTACTATTAATAGTAGTAGTATTATTTGATTTTACTTTTCTTTTACTACCAATTTACCTACCGTGATAAAATATACCTACTCAAAAAAAAAACTCAAGCTAATGAAAACAAAGTTATACCGCGACTTTTGTGGCTAAAGGTTATTAACAATTTCATTTGCAGCTGTTTTTATACTTTCTGGAATTGAATTCATATCACTATCGCTGTCTATTTCCATTTTTTAGGGTTCCGTACCCAAAGAGCAAAACCGGGACCCTATAGTGTCTAGAGAATAGTGGAGTCTAACTAAACTACGACTCCACTGTCCGTATGTCTGTCTATCACAAGGCTGTATCTCATGAACCGTGATAGCTATACAGTTAAACTTTTCACAGATGATGTATTTGTGTTACCAATAAAACAAAAACAAAAAAAATTAAGGGAGGCAAGAAACATGTTTTTTTGGTTTATGGTACGGAACCCTTCGTGTGACAGTCCGACATGTACTTGGCCGGTTTTTTTAACTTTTCTTGCTAAATAAGAAGTATCAAAGTTTTACAATGACACACAATGCCCGACAATGTGTAGATTTTATATTCAACTTAATGGGAGACATTAAACCTCTACGGTAAATTTATATCTAAATAAAAAATAAAAACTGTGCAACTCTGAGATTTCACTAAACATTTCTGTACTGCTTTGGTTTTAAGCAAAAATACGTCCTTTGTGATCGGTTTTGTAGTGATTAATAATAACAATACTACGTAGTTGGAAGAAAATAATTTTTATCACTTTACCACTAATACCTACATAGGTATTATAATATTCTATCACCCATCTAAGATATTCTAGTCGATCAGATTTCGTGCAGAACAGATTAAACGATTTCGGATTACCGAAGGCTGTTAACGAAATACCATCGGCAATTATAAAGCTATTTAGAATTTAGATTGTGTTTTAATTGTTGTAAAATTCTATTGTTAGGGTAGGTTACTCGTAATTTGTTTGGAATAAATTGATAGGCATAAACGAACTTTCCGTAATTACAATTTAAGTCTTTTTTTTTAAATTATACCTCTTAGTATTAGTTTTATGTTAAGTTAGAATAGTTTTTGGTGATAGGTAAAACATTTTATTTTATTTTATGAAGGACGTACAATAAGTAGCGTTATTAGCTAGTAACATAGTCAAATAATTATAAATAACTGAATTAATGTTGCCGACTGATTATATCAAAGTCAATTAAAAAAAAAAAACATGAAACAACTAGAACATGACAGAACATTTGCCAAAATGGTTTAGTTTCAGAAGTGGGAGGCAAATTATGTAGCTCTTTTACATATAGATAAAACATTTGTTTGCTGCAATGCATAATAAGAAAAAAAAACATTTAACAAAAGCCCAATGAAACAATAAAAATTACTAAGCACCTAAACAAATAGTATATGATTACTAATATTAAAATGAAACAGGTACTTAAAAGAAACAAAAACATAAACAAAAACCTTTGTGCGGTGTGCTAAGGTTGCACCAAATAGGAGTCCATCTCAGCACGTGTCAGGTAAATGTTACCTGACACTGATATTCTGCTCGATCCCTGGTGGCGGTACATGGATGTCGAACTGAATTTGTTGAGTGACTCGTAGCAGTGTCTATTTATTTATTAGGGATCTCCAATCAAGAGTATACACTCAATTGTATTACTAAATTATTATGAGGGTATTAAGATAGTGTACCCTTTTGCTTACAAGAGACCACAGCATGCACAAGAAATTTTACAACTCAGCTATCAAGACTAAAATGTAGAAAAGTATAAAAACAGCACATCGATCATGAAAGAAAACGTTAAAATATAAGATATGTATGTTTCATTTATTATTTTATTTTGTTGTTTCTATGTTATGTGCGGAGTTAATGTCATAAGTATAACCAACTCATTTCATTGGTAGTGAAGTTTTGCACTGGGAATCGTTATGAAAATGATCGGAGCATTTTACATGTAATCGAAGATTTTTCTTTCAAAAACTAAATACTATAGTTCAGGTCGCTCTGCTTACCCTCTGAGTCTTACTAGCGCGATACTAAGTCAGGCTCAATTTGAACACGTTTCTGAACAATAGTTCCACAAATTCTCAGTACATTTTGGTTGAACTAAATTTTGGGCCAGCCCACATTGCGGTCGGCGCGTGCTACATATCTGCTACGAACTGCTACGCCGTAGCTCGTAGATATCTGTTACGAGCTACGAGACACGTAGCATGTTGAGCGTAGCATTGTAACGAATGTTATGATTTTATTTGACGGGGTTTGGTTCCAATGTGCCTTTGGTGTCTTGTTTGAATAATTTACTGTCCTATTGAATAATATACAACGTGTAAGAGAATTAAAGCAAAACCTGAAAAGGGGTCATGGTACTTATCATTATGAACTTGTATTTTAATATTGACCAACCCCGAAATCGCGAAAAGAAATCAGCTGAATATAAATGTATGGGACACGTTATGTTGTTGGTCCCATAGATACATTTGGCTAATATACAAAAAAGGCGTTTTCCATTATTGCCACCTTAGGGCGCTTATTTAGTTTAAGCTCAATGTAGTTTAAGTGAACGCGATTGAGTACGTCTTAAAACTCTCACTAAGTCGACTTAATTGCGAAACATTAATATAATCAACATAAGAAAACGATACTCCCATCGAATTCCAGAATAAATATGATTTACTTTACTTTTCCAAACGACAAAATAATCCTTTTCATAAAATCGTTATCTTTGACTCGACCCGTCTTAGTAATCAGGCTTAATTTCCGTTATATCTGTTAATGAATTTTGACCACAAGCCTGACCTTCCCACCTCTAAACCAGGAGCATTTTCCCTTTAATCCTGTAAAACCTTCATGCATTCAAAACCCACGTAAGCACCACTTATCTTATCGGTAAAACATTTCACCTTAGTAAGGGAGAGTCCGAAAAATAGGGCCAATCTAATTCCACCTTAAGACGTTTTCTAATTAAGGGACCCCATTGGGTTTCATAGAAGGGGACCGTTTTACGAATTAATCTGCCCCGCTTGGGGCCGGACATAAAATATTCGTGGGTGAACCGAGGAAGGATATTGTGTTCGATGAATCAGGTCTTAGGCTGGGAATAGACCTGCCAGGGATGCGGAATTGTTCGAAAGAGTTACTGCGGCCCTGGAACGCAAACTACATATGACTAAAACCCACCAGTGTTGAACACGGGTGGGTTTTAGTCAGTAAGAGTCTGACACTCCCTTCGACTTCCCAAAAGCAGGAGGAGTCATTTGATGGGGATATCATCAAATGAACCAGACAAGTGCGAGTTAGACTCGCGCACCGAGGATTCCGATCGATTCTTGACTTTTTTCGAGTATACACAGTTATGAAATGGTCAATTTTTTGTAACATTGGTGCATGACTTGTATTTATTTTCTAGTGTCTGTTTTTAATATAAAATAACAGCTTTTTACTAAATATAGATGAAAGAATATACGATACCTTTAACAAAAAACAAATATAAAAATTTGTCTGCCTGTTTCTTCCGGCTAATCTCCAAACTGCTGAGCCGATTTTGACGGGACTTTCATTGGCAGATAGCTGATGTCATAAGAAGTAACTAAGGCTACTGTTATTTAATTAGAAAACAAGAGTTCTGCCTCTACTGCTTCGCACCTTGCACTGTAATTTTCTCCTACATTACTGTGCGTCGAGCCAGGTAAACCAATCAAATATTGGGCCTGCTGGTACAGGAATAATCAGTGAACCGCAAACGCCACTGCTCCATGACCGTCAAATATTGTTATTTAACCAAACAAGAAAGCCAAACAAGCGGTTTCAAAATGGCTATTTCGATCTAGGGTTGAACAAAAAAACACTGTTTCACAAATGTTTTACTTTGGTTAAAGCGTGTTTAACTGCTCCTTTGATATCATAGTCGCAAGTGCGACTTCAGTTCGTGTCCGGGAAAAATTTGCTCCGCTCCGCTCGTCTGTGGAAATATCAAAATTTTATATCTGTCAAAAATGTCTTGTTTGTGGGGTATCAAATTTAGATATAGCTGCCCCCTCGTATGTATTAACCATTACTTTATTTTTATTTTATTTTTACACTGCTCTAACTTGCATAAAGTGCAGGGGAAAAAACAAGGATGGCATACAGTCGCCTGTCAAGTCTCTAAAACCACGAACGACGGTGATAGACTTTTCTAAAGTCTCCTCAGTCATTCAGTGTTCGCGCGCGCACCGATTAAACGTCCGTAATAGATCGAATCTAAAAAAATTATGAGGACGTGTGTTATTTTTATTGAGTAATTTGAAATGATGAATAATTAAGTCAACAAAATATTGAAATACTGGTAAATTAATACCAATTAAAAACAATAATTGGGAAAAAAATCGATCCCCTAATTTCCAGTTAGCATTATAAAAAAACGGTTTTTTTTAATTTTTTCAGCTTATTTCATAAGAATTCTAACGACATAACTTTCCAATCACACGCGCCAATATCGCCTGGACCACCCAGAAGTAACCGTCCACAGATGTAACAATTTATGAAAAATGGCCACCACAGACGACCTTTTTTCCATAAGGAATTCTCTGTGACAGCCCGGAGTCGTGTTAAATTTCCATCCCATTGGATTATGAGAGTGATAGAAGAGGGAAGTTCATCTGCACACACTTGTGCACTAAAATATCTCCCGCGCCGATGGCGAGTCTCCGTTAAAATTGGCTGGCATGGCCGAAATCGGTAAGGAGGACTATTGACATAAATGTTGTTGAATTGTCGCAAACGAAAAAATAATGCTGAGCCTGAGTTGTCACTGGACTGGGCCCCTTTCAGTCGGGTATTGTCTTAATGTTTTTTTTTTTTAATAAAAATCTCAGTGTCATCCTATAGTATTTGAGCATAGTTCATCGCCTTATACCATTTTTATCTAAATTTTAATGAGCATATAAACGCAATTTTCTTTCTTCCAAAAGCGGAGCAACGATTGTGTCGTTGCTCCGGAAAGCGGATTAGTGTGGAAGCGTGGATTTCAGCTGATGCAGTTTTCAGGAATAGAGCGGCGTGGGGTGATGTTTTACTATAAAGAAAAGCATATTTATAATGAAATATGTACTCCTCTACCACTGCCTACCCTTGTAGCCTTGTAGCCTAAACTTACAAGACTGATGGTGCTATGTTATGTAAATGTTGTCAATAGAAGGCCGTGTGACGTAACTTGAGGGTCCTGAACTTAAAAGGGAACCTTCGGGCCGCCATTAAAAAGGTCTAGTAATTAAGCATTAGAGTAATGGTAGCTTAAGCAACTAGAACAATTACTTAGCCACTAAAATAGATTTAATTAAACTGTACTAGACCTGAATTTACTTGGGTGCTGGGAATTCACAGTTAAATTGTTTCGTGTGTTTTATTTTCTTTCTGAATATTAAAATAAAATAGAAAAATTCAGCCAGTGCTAACGATGACACAGCGTTAGAAATGCTCCCTCATTGTAGACGATAAGTCCGCGGGAGTCCACTTGATCCAAGAAGCACAGGACCTCGATTTGGCAACGCTAGCCTTTGTCCAGCAGTGGACGTCCTCCTGCTGTAATGACGGAATGTTACTGTTTGGCCTGCTGTGTATGATAATAAAAATGAACTCATTACTATAAAACCTATTGTGGAACCTTCCGCTTCGGCCAAAACGAGCCGAAGTTTTGGTTCACATTATTTCTAAATGTATTAAATTAGATTTCTTAGGGTTTTTAAACCTTTTACTACAGCCGAAGGTTGTGACAGTTTTGGCTCCCACCAAAACGGTCCGCGTTGTTAGGTTTCATCATGAAAACAGTACACAATAACAGAAGGAAAAAAAAAAGCAATAAAATAATGAAAATAGTAAAATGCATCGATTGCTTATGAAACATAGTTTGATCTTATTATAAACACATTATTCAACTTAACAGCAAAATTAGCAATACAACAGGTGTCCTACACAGCCCGAATCTGGTCAAAACCATACCAGTAATGGACCAGTTCGCTTACACGATAATACACATTTTAATAGTACACAAACACTATACAACAATGTTTTAATAGTGTTTACAGTAACTGATCACACAACAAACAGTTTGTTTATAACAGTTTATTAGATAACCCATAGGGGAATTGAAAATGTATTAATGGGGTCTTCTTTTTTTCAATTTGCCACTTGGCCTCTTAATGAGAATATGATACGCTGACTCATCCCATGGGTTTCAGGTGTTAGTTACTCAAGTGCAAATTAAAAAGAAAATAAAAATAATACAATTTTTTAATAATGATTAACATTAAGTGTTATACAAGGTCCCATTGAAATAGGTGGACAAATTTTAACACAGTGTTCAGTAGGTCTAACCAAAAATAATCAAGCAAAAAAAAAACACTGATTAAAGTGATTTTATTTTGACCTAAAATAATATTTTTTCGGCACACTAGAATAAACACGTCTATTATGGGTAGGTACTTGACGTGGTCACGTGCGCCTGCGTATTTAGAGTATTAGAATTATGAGATAGCAAAGACATGGATATGCTAATGCATTGGGTAACCAATATTTTTTGTGTATTTTCGTAGGCTGTTTTTTTTTCTTGTAAGTATGTAATGCCTTTTTATTATTATTTTTTACCATTGTCCTTATTTTGGTGGTCTGAATAATTTCTAAAAGTTTGTCCATCTATTTAATGGGTCCTTATGTAAGAAGATTTATTTGAAAGCACCTTTTACCCAAGTTAGGCAAACAAATACTTAGACGAGCTGTTCGTCTTCAAAGATTGGTCCTTGGAGGACAGATTACAAAAAAAAAACCACAACTCGTACTGAGATTCAATTAAACCTTTGCCTCTTACTTTGCCCGTATGAAAAACATAGTATAAATAATTTAAATCAGCCTTACTTGAAAACTCGAAATTAGTTTTAAAGTTACGATTAGTTCAAAACTTCAACCGTACTGTCATTCATTTAGCTTATCTGAAAGTTAAAAATTTAAATTATTTTATTTATTGAATAGTAGAATCCGAAACACTTTCTAAATCCATTACTTAGTCTATTTAAAACCGATCGATATCCTTCTCATGTTTTTGTCTTAGTTCTAAAGTCACCTAAAAGGGCAATGGAGAAAGCTGTGTTCGGAGTTTAAGCTACAAAACAACAAAATAATAAATTGTTTTATTTGGGACAACATAGGAACCATTTTTGTTAGTACACATTAGATTAGTAACAACTTTAAGAATTTACAGTACATGAATAGGTAGACACGTTAGTGAGTCATGTACTTACGAGGCATTTCATGCGGACAATGATTCCGCATGAGATGCCTCAATACAGGAGCTCTCGGGTCCTCAGCCACGACTTTCAGGAGGCTATTGCTACTCCCCGAATCCTCCTCACAAGCGATGCCACTTTGTTCGTGATGATCGCCTGCAAACCATCGGTACGCGATTGGGCAAACATTCCCGAGGCACTATAGAAACGAGGGAGTTTCAACATCATTCTGAAAACTTTATTATATTGGACGCACAAGGCATTAAGCGTCCAATATAATATATCGTACAAATCGAGAGTGAAGATATCCTTAAGACAACCAAGGCTTAGAAGACGGGGCCCGCTAAGGCCAGAGCCTGCCAGGGTTGCGGAATTTGTTCGTAAGAGTCACCGCGGCGCTGGAACGCAAGCGGCTTTAGAAGGAACACGGATGGGTTTTAGTCAGTAAGAGTCTGACACGCCCTTCCGTTCCACCCAGAGCGGAAGAAGTCATTTTCTGATTTCCAAGATTTGATGATTTCCCATCCTTAAAAAAAAGCCTTGGTTCCCCTACGGCGATTGTTCGGGCTATGTCAGTAAATAGCTCGAACAATCGCTAAACTTAAACAGTAGGTAGTGGGTAGGGCACATTACTCGCAAAACCGATAATCGATGGTGTTGAAAAATTCTGGAGTGGTGAGCGGGTACCGGAAGACAAAGTACTGAATTTCCTCCCAAAAGGTGGATCGATGACCTGGTGAAAGCCGTGGGAATCCGAGATGCACAGGATCGGACTGTTAGTGCTTGGTTTGGCGTATTGTGTTTCACGCGCGCCTCAAAGATATGTCAGCATAGAAGACGAGGCCCGCTAGGGCCAGAGCTTGCTAGGGTTGTGGAATTTGTTCGAAAGAGTCACCGCGGCCCTGGAACGCAAAGGGCTTTAGAAGGAACACGGATGGGTTTTAGTCAGTAAAAGTCTGACACGCCCTTTCACTCCACCCAGAGCGGAAGAAGTCATTTGATGATTTCCCATCCTGAAAAAAAAAAGTGCTTGGTTTAGATACTAGTTTGCGAGTCCCAAATTCTCTGTTAAGAAATTTAGTAGTGAATCTGAGGGTTGGTGTCTAGGCTGAGCACGGTTGAAGGCTTTTTTTAATGGGGCGTAAACAATCAATTTGAGCTATTTTTCTATTTGATTTGGTTTGCCTGTTTGTTTTTATTTTTAAATTGTGCGTCTGTTTGGGAGGAATAAACTAGTTTTCTTTCTTCTTTCGGACGAATGTGGCGACTCTTGAGGGAAGCATATATGTCCAGCAGTGGACGTCTTTCGGCTGAAATGATGATGAACGATGAACCAAATTTCAACCGATACCGTGACAACAGCGTTAGAGAAGAGTATTGCCCCTTTTGCCCACTAACAAAACATGATACATATTCAATAAATACTAGTAATACATAGTTAATATTGTAACGTTTCGATAGGCGTGGTAATTACTGGTATCAGTCGAGGCAGGGGATTATTATCTAAATAGTTCATAATTAATACCCCTGCTACAACGCTGGAGTAGGTTTATTAGAGAATTATTAATTAATTATATCAGTTTCAATATGGGATCCCGCTTGTGGAAGGTTTTTCTGAAAGCAGCCGTCATTTTGATTTAATTATTCTGAGATTGAGAGAGAGACCGTCTCGATTTTTACCGAGATTATACATAAGTCGAAAATTATACGAAGGAAACATTTCCTAGATATAAAGTACCCTATGGCATTATAGAGGTATGCGGTAAAGAGAGTAAATCCCGCATATATCCAGTAAAAAGGGAGGATCCTCCGACCAGACGGTTATTGGCCAAATTTCATTCAAATCCGTTCAACCGTTAAGACGTGAAGAGGCAACAAACAGACCGATAGATAAACTTTCACATTAAAATACTACTAGAATGGATTATTGGATAACTTTCATAAACTATGAAGGCGCAGAGCATTACGCTGACGAAAAGATAAGTAGAATGGAAGGACTAAGTTAACTCTGTAGCTGAAAAAATGTTCTCTACGTCACAGTCAATTCTCCAACTGTAAATGTAAGATTGTAATCACAAAAAAAAACGTTGTTTCTTTTGTGGTAGGAAACCATAAAAAACGGTTTCTTTTTACATTGTATGTAGCCAATTAAATGACTTAATAGAATAATTTCTCAAATTTATTTTAGTTTTAGTAGGCAATTTGAAAAAGAAACATGTTTAACTAGTCGTAATTATGTTTGATTGTTACACAGGGAGCTTCAGAAGTGCGTCTTATTTAAGAGTGATGTTCTATATCTGATACACTTTAAAGAAACAATTCCAAAAAAATACTTTATCAAAAACCCGACCGCAAAAATGGCTTTTTTTTTATTTAATATGGGTTTGCTCTTGACTCTAGTCTAGGTCATAGATGACAGAGACAAAGTCGACGATGGAGCGAGCTTACCCAGAAGAAGCCTGTTCACTCTAATTTTGAAGAGATTTTAGTATTTTTTTTTCTAAACTAATGGTCACTTAAATAACAAGATGGCTAGTTCAATTTCAACATTCCAAACGAATGCAAAAACCAATTAGATACTTGACAACAAAGAAAATTAAACCCACACCCGAAATATAAAAGAAAATCTGAGGAGCAAACATCGAAACGTCCAACAATAAAAAAAGAATTTTCATACGAACGACAATCTGATTACTGAAGTGGCAGACGATACTGGCATGTGTTTTATTTGACACTGGATATTTTTGTTAGGAAACAAAAAATAAAATAAAAGAGAAAACACATCCTCTTACATTCACTCACAGAGATGTCAATATTAATGAGTAAACTTCAGCTATGTAGCAAGTGGCTAAAAAATAACAGCCTCATGGGTCGATATTCAAGGTTAAGCAACTTTTGCCGAGGTCAGTCTGTGGATGGGTGACCATTCATCATCATCATTTCAGCTGAAAGACGTCCACTGCTGGACATAGGCCTCCCCCAAAGGTGTTGCTATAATCGGCACGCTTGGCAGGCGGGTTGGCGATCGCAGTGTACATAGATGTTATGCACGGAGGACGCTGCTGCCCGTTCTCTGGTGAGTCCCTTAGTTGCCTCTTACGACACCTATTGGAAGTGATGGTGCTATTCTTTTACGTCCGACACCATACAGAACTAACCATGTAACCATCTTGCCATACCGAAACTTCTCTGTGATTCGGTACGCACGTAAAGCAGCTGTCATTTATAAATCTTGGCAGTCGTTACGAGTTCTCAGAAGCCAAGAAATTTGGCACCAGTCTTGCCAAGGAATATCGTTTTACCCAGTTACTGGGTTGTGGAGTCGCTCCATGTTAAAATAGAACAGCTGCATCCGGTAAGACTGGAAATTGACCCCAAAATAGTTGGGAAAGGCTAGGTAGATTGAACTTTAGCTGTGTTTAGACTGTGTCAAGAAATTCTATCGTTTTTTAAAAACAATTATAATACAGTAAAACAGTCAAAGTTCGATTTTACAAAATGGTCTGGCTAAATGTTTTGACTATACACAAAACTGCGGTTGCTTGAACCGTTGTTTTGTGTGTTTCGTTTCAATGACCGCGAGATTTTAACGCTGTCGTTTTCGGGAAAAAATTAAAATAAATTACCTCTGGGACTGCTAATGCCACCACGCCCATAAAACATAACAGCGTTTCGTAAAAGTTGACAATTTGAAAATTAAATACCAATCTTACAATTGATGACGTAAGTTTGTCATTTTTTTTTGCATCTTATTGACTAACTTAGGACTAGATGTAGATAACATTGTTCAGTTTGATGTTACCCAAGCATACAAATCTTAATCTAGTGAGTGGGTAAAGTACTGATCTTAATCTAGTGAGTGGGTACAGTACTGATCTTAATCTAGTGAGTGGGTACAGTACTGATCTTAATCTAGTGAGTGGGTACAGTACTGATCTTAATCTAGTGAGTGGGTACAGTACTGATCTTAATCTAGTGAGTGGGTACAGTACTGATCTTAATCTAGTGAGTGGGTACAGTACTGATCTTAATCTAGTGAGTGGGTACAGTACTGATCTTAATCTAGTGAGTGGGTACAGTACTGATCTTAATCTAGTGAGTGGGTACAGTACTGATCTTAATCTAGTGAGTGGGTGCTGCAGTACTGATTTCAGTTCTTAGTTCAGTTTTTAGAAGTAACAGTTGTTAATACATACTGGTTGTTTAAATTTATTCAATGTTCATCGATATCCCCACGATACAGGAGAAATTCCTTTGTGGCAGCATTTTTTTATTTTTTTATGAATAGTTATGAAAGTTTCCGTCATTTATAAACAAAAACGGTTTTCATTCTTTGCAATGCGGACAGATAAACGGCCGATAAAAACCTCAGAAACCAGGCATTAGTGGCCCAATTTAAAACCACCATTGAATTCGGAACAATTTACATGAATATCAAAAAGGACCTATTACGCGTTGTCGTATCTGTTTTGATTATAAATGAATACTCCCATATATTAATTAATAACTGAAACGAAACCAAAATAAATTATGTATAACCCTCCAAACTCGGCCCGACTAGGATTGACAATATTAATAAAAAAATCCTATCCAAACCTATTTCGAACGAATATTTTAGCTTAACTCTTCAAAAAAGCCTCATTCATTCCATTTGAGCCAACAAAGGCCGGACGGCTTTATAAATTCAATTAATAATAACCGGATCGTCGTCCGTGTATGGGAGATCAAACCCGGGCGAATTAAAATCAATACCCGGGTGAGATTGTGTCACCCGGATAAACTTGGGACGTTTGTTGGCGAACTAATTCGGAGAGCCATTTCTGTTGTGGTTTTTGTCAGTTTTATTGATTATTATGTAACGTTGTAAATTGTTGTTCAGAAGAAGTGTCTTATTTTTGTGTACTGATTTGATTAAAGTGGCTGTGATGTAACGTATTAGTAACATTCTTTTTACAGCTTAACTTCAGTGAGCCTTCTTACGGAAAGTATTTCAATAAAATAGATTGTCGCATCGTTGTCGTATTATTATATTGCACCTGCCTGCGGGTGCCTAAATCTATGTTCTTTTACCATGATCGACTTTATTTTTGTTTGAAAAAAAAAAAAAATGAAAGTCAAAATTCAACATGAAATGGATTTAAATTAATTAAGATTCCAAATAGACCGACAAACAGAAAAAAATTATGTAAACAAAACCTTTCTCTGACGTAGCCAAAACTATTCGTTTTTGGAAATAGAATTGACACGGGCTGGCGTTTCTTAAGGAAAATTATTATCAGTGCTCTCCGAGATTGTATTGTAGTCTTAACTTAGAAAGGGAGGTTTCCAGCTGAATTAATTCAATACCAAGTTATTTCTATTCAATCGTGCAGGATTAATTTGGGCTTTAGGCTGTGCGTAAACCTAGAAAAAACAGACCATATTTTGAAACCTGAAATTGAGATAATATTAAAGTTTGTAATAACAACAAACAAAACAACGTTTAGGGTACTAAACGGGTACAAACCGAACCCTTAATACCACTGATACCCACTCGGGTGTCAGACTGTCTGTCTATTTGTCCAGCTGTAACAGCCAAATTCTTTAGAAACTTCTGGACCGATTCAGTAAAAAAATTTTACAAGTGTGCACTTCTGTGACCTAAATACGGCCGCCTTACGAAACTCAATACTTAAATAAATTTTGAATATGAGGTCACGTTTGGGGGTCAAATTAAAAACGTACAGTCAGTGAAAGTAATCGATCCGTTTTTTGAACGGCTTGGCAATTTATTTGAAAGAAAGGTTACGCACGTCATAACACTCTGTAAATGAGACATATTACAAGTTTTTGTCTATTGTGCAATTTGATTTTCAAGTTTAGTGAAGGTTCCTTGTAGGGGGAATTTTTATTTTATTTAGAACTGGTACCAAAACAATTAGTTTACCAAACTTTTCATAATCACTCAGCCTATTGACAGATTGCATAATGGCTATATATTTTTATTTTTTTTTTATGTCGGGGGGAAATCCTCATGGAAACCCTCCACCCTGGGGCGGGTGGAGGGGTCTGACAGACTCTTACTGACTAAAACCACCCCGGTGTTCCATCTCCCACCTACGCCGGGGATCACGGGAACGTATGCGACTTCCGGAATCCCCGGCTGGTGCCGGCCCGCCACTGCGGGCCACCTCGCGTTGGCGAGGGGAGTGAGGTGTTTGACTCTGCTCGCTACGTCAAAGAGGGGCGCACGGGAACACCACGCGCCGCCACCTCGGGTCCGGATGAATGGGGGGCGATGGACATCCCCAAGTCCGCCGCCCCTGAACCCAGTTAGGGGGGCCGGAAGAGGGCATAATGGCTATATATCTCAACTCATTAAAATTCGTAATGAGAGACAGTAATTTTGATAACAATGGCTAGTTGTATAGTTAGTGATGGATTTATCAAATATTCAACCAACCGAGCAGAAACTGACTAATCACAAATTAATTAGTTTGTTACTTGGTTAATTAACCCATAGATTGATTTCCTCAACGCGTTGATTGATTCACAGATTAACACAGTGATTGATTCAATAAATGCTTGATTTATCATTGGTATTTTAATGACTGAAACTATCTTCAAGATTTATCTCTGTGCTATTGTGGTATTGGCAAAATTTCGATCATAAACATTATTTTGATCTTATCTCGAACTATTTGGAAGCGGGTAACATGCCCACATCTTTGCATACTTCTCTAAAATCGTTTCCCACGATTTTTTCATCTGGCATATTATTCTATCCACCGTTTCTTAGTTCTTCCCGTCCATTTTAAATTCCTAATTTCATCATCATCACCCACAACCCGACTTTACCCATTGCTGAGCATAGGCCTCTCTTTTTGCTTGTGCCAATATCCACGTTCCTGTGCCAGCCTGATCCAGGTTCTACCCGCGATGGCAACAACGTCCTCTACCCATCTCGCCACCGGATGGTCCACACTTCTTCCAGGCCGAGGACGCTACTCTGTCACCGCCTTACTCTACCTATCATCACTGCGCCTTGCCAGGTGTCCTGCCCAGCTCAATTTCAGTTCCGTAATACGAAAACTCTCAAACGTCTTCGGATCTCGTCGTTTAGAACTCGATCTATTTGCTGTATATTAAGTATGGAACGCTTCATGGTTCCATCTTCGGTTTTCAAATATTGGTGAAGAAATACTGCTAAACCCCCGTCGAGTTCTACGAAAAACCGGAGTAAAATGTTGACTTACAACTACTTAATATTTGCGTAACGCAAGGATCTACGAGCGATAACATCTGTATTTGTCAAGTTATAAAAAATACGGCCGCAACCCCGCTACTTTTATATGTATATCGTAAATTCGCTCTGAGTCTTATTACTTTAGTTAACAAAGTAAAAGTAACTCTGAAACAAAGATATAAAGTCCATTTTCTTTTTGATTTTACCGGCTTTTTACATGTTCCCCGTTTGGAACTGGACTGTGGTTATGACGCGAGTGACCCGGATCTGTCGTGCACTAACAATACGTGCTGGTATTCGCCTTAATCGTTTTTAATCAACCTGCACGTTGATGTGTCAGCTTGTATGTCAGGGTGCAATTATTTTCGACTTACGATCAAGTGCTGATTATGACTGTGAATTTTTGTTTCGGTGACGGAAAATTCACATATATGAGGGTAAGGCTCGCTTTTGCGGTGTTTCGTTGAATGTATGGATTTAATAACCTGTTGAAAACATCCATTCTACATGAACCATCTGTATGTTATTGTAAATGTTAAATATTAATGAAACAAAAAATTAACTTGCAGTGTGCAACATACTTATAGAAAAGCATAAAGATATTGCTTGGTAAGCCATTAGGCCTGTATTTAGCTATGGATTTAAATAGACTGAAAAATAGTTGATTGATTCATTTATTTATTTATTTACACTTTACGCACACAAATGTATAGAGGCGGACTTAATGCCATAGGCATACTCTACCAGTCAACCTTTGGGTGTTGCAGAGAATGGTGGTAGGTGCAATATGGTGAATAAAAAGCGATTGATATTGAATTAATACATACAAACATTTAAATAAGTAATACGAATATACATACAATACAAATATATAATAAATACTCAAATTAACAAGTTAAATAGGTACACGAAATACTTAAACAATTACAACAAATTGATTCAGTTGATTCGCGATTGATTCAAGATCCCAACCCATCACTTCCCGTGGGTGTCGTAAGAGGCGACTAAGGGACTCACCAGAGAATGGGCAGCAGCATTCTCTGTGCTTCTGTGCATGATGATGGTGATGATGGTGATGATGATACGAGATCAATCAATAAAATTACATTTGCAACCTCTAGAGTTTACTTCTCACATTAAATTATTTAATCTCAAGTAGTTAATAGTTTGCTTTCACTAGTCGTTAAGGTATTAAATACCGAACTGAAACACACCGAGTGCCACTTGGCAGTCTATAATATTTTGGCTAAAATACTTACTATACCTTGGGAATTAATATTGAAGTTCTAACTTTAATATGGAATCGCACTTTATGTTTACACAAAACTTGACGCTGAAAGCAATATGTTTCAAACAACATTTGAAAGTGTATAGTCACAAAGGACGAGAAATGTTAAAGCTAATCTCAGAATCTGGGCTTAAAACATCTGGGTATAACTCATGTCGAAAGCTTAGGCAACTAATTGGGGCACATCCAGCACTCTGACTAAAATATGTTCCATGTTGGATTCTCAAAAATGTTTTTAAAACGTTTTCGAAGCATAAAATTGCGACACAAACCTAAAATTTAGCTTTCAACTCGGCTAAAAGCGTCTCAAACACATTTTGTCTGACCGTACAGAGAGCACGATTCTATCCCCATGATATTTAGCCGAATTTCTGCACTTCATTATAAATGTATGTGCTGAAACCCTGACATTTCAGGATTTCCGCGTTGGCTTGAAAATTTAATATCTACCTTCCAAGTTTTTTATTCGCATCGGATTTATTGAGGACTCCTGTTTTTTGCTTTTAATAACATGTTTTTTGGACGTAAAAATCAAGAGGATTAAATTCGGCGCGTGATTTTTGTTTAAAACGTCACTTTTGTGAATGTTTTTTTTTAATCTTATCACAAGTTGACTTTGTAATACTAGTTTTTGACAGCGATTCTACCCGCATGGCAGGTGATTTTTTTTCCAAGGGAATATACGGGTGTCCTACGTTGGTTTGAAACACGTTTGTTCGATTTTCATTAGTTTGAACACGATTATTCGAAAACACGTTGGTGCGAAGCTTGTTAGACCGAAACAGTTAAGGTCGATGTAACGTTAGTTCGAAACACTACACATACATCGATGTAACGAAGGTTCGAAATTTTTATATGGTAGCGATAGACTACCGGCACAAACAGCATTCGAACGCAAAGGGCTTTCGGAGGAACATGGATTGATTTTAGTCAGTAAGAGTCTGGGATGCCCTTCCGCTCCACTCAGAGCGAAATCAAATGACTTCTTAATTTGAAAATTCTCCATCCTAAAACAAAAAAAAAGATATGAACTAATTTAGTCATGATCTACCATTGTCTCAAGATTCTTTCAAATCCTTTGAGTAAATGAAGGGTGATTGATGAACAGACATATTAAAAGCCTACACTGATTAAACAAATTAGCTAGTAATATGCCCAAAAGACCGGCGACAGCCTACAAACTTTTAACATTTTCCCTTTGACAACATAACGAAATCAAATACGTTGCGTTTCAGATATGACCTAAAATCATATTTCAAAATAAACCTGAATAAAAATTGAAAAACAAAAACATTAATTAACATGCAATCACAACAGAATCATCGGAATCACGATTCTCGTTACAACAATACATTCTGTGACATATACTCGTATGAAAGTATTAATCCGATTAAAAATTCGTCGAGTTTGTTCGTTATAATTGAGACGGACGTTAATAAGTTTTAAAAACAGTACTGGATCCAATTATTAAGTAGCGTGCGTGGAAATGTTGGAAAAACGTTTTCAGAAAATATGAGAAAAAAGTCGATGGTAAAATAGCTGATCGGATATGAAGAAAAGTTAAGGAACAATTTTACCAAACTCTGCTTCACATTAAACTAAATTAGTATTTTGACGGACTATTTTACCTTTTTTAGTGCTATTCTGTAACAACCTCACCGTGAAAGCTTAGGTGAAGTGAGCTAAAAATGAGTGTCCCTTTTTTTAAGGATGGTAAATCATCAAATGACTTCTTCTCTGGGTGGAGCGGAAGGGCGTGTCAGACTCTTACTGACTAAAACCCATCCGTGATCGTCCCAAAGCCCTTTGCGTTCCAGGGCCGCGGTGACACTTTCGAACAAATTCCGCAACCCTGGCTGACACGATACTCCTTGCATAACGATTGTTGTCACTTAAATAAACAAAAGGTTACTTAATGAAATAATAAACATGTTAGTTTGATTTGGCATCAAGGCTTTTAGTGTTCGGTCAAAAACTTTTTCACATTTATATTTTAACTCACGCTTTTTCTCAATGGGGTGGGCAGAAATTAGAGAACGCCGTTATTTCCTTACATACTCCTTTTGCTTCTTTCATTTAAACTTTTTATACCAATTTTTTCTACCAAGGTTAAGGCATTATTATATATCTTTAAATACATTGTAAATTCATACTTACTTATTATTATTATAAATGCGTTAGTAATTCTGTCTGCATATATATCCATCTGTTTGTTTGATACTTTTTCTCGTCGTAACAGCTGCACGTATTTGAATGAAACTACTTATTTCATTCAAATACGTGCAGCAACTAGACACACGTGTCACGAATAAACCATAAATCTTGGATTGGGACAAAGGAGACTTTTTATCCAGAGACCATGTCCCCTTTCTACAACAGAATAAACGCAATACCTGAAAAGAGGTCATTGTACTCAACATTATGAACAACTTTTACTAGTTTTAAGTATGTGCAAAACTTTAGGTACACGCGTATCTAAACGTTTCCGCTTCAAAGACAATGCTATTGTCTCGTGTTTTGTAGCAGTAAGCTTATTTCATTTATTGATGCATTGCCAATTTTGCACTATTACCTACCCACTGCTCGACCGACTTAACTTAATTTGAAATCTAGAGGGATCTATAGATTTAAAAAAATTGTATGGAATATCTTGTCTAGGACATAAGGTTATTCATCCTGGCCACTTATCACCTTCAGTCATCATCTTAATTAGACCAGCCTTTTGCCTTTGCAGCATTGTACTCAACATTATGAACAACTTTTACCATTGGACCAAGACTGAAATCGCGAAATAAAAGTGTTCAGTACATTATAAATGTAAGGGGTTGGGTTGGTCCTGTAATAAAAGTTGTTCATAATGTTGAGTACAATGACGACTATTCAGGTATTGCGTTTATTCTGTTACACGTTGTATGTCCCGACATTCACCCGGGTGAAGCTATTGCCCGAAGCTGTTAAATAAAGTAGGGCTTCACATCAACCAAAATCATAAATACATTATGATACCCGAGCACATTGTTATCGAATACATCGAAAAGCCACTGCAGCGAGTTGGTTGAATCCAAATACATTTTGATTAACGACTGCCACGTTAATCGTCAGCCACTCGATTAATGACTCGATACTACTGGATACTGAGTAATGGACTTTCGACTCCACTGAGATCCAACCATCTATTATTGTAGTAGCTTAGTATTGGTTTATGTTGGGAAGGGTTGGAATGTAACAGCTGTAGAGAAGCTTATGTCGAGGGTTAATCTTCTCGTTTGTTAGGGCTATTTTTGCATGACTTTGAAGTGGTGAGACGAAGGTTAACTAATCAAGTCAAATTCTATTTTTATTTGTTGTACACCTAGCACAGTGTAGTCTTTATAACCCAAAGGTTGACTGGTAGAGAATGCCTTGACGCATTAAGCCCGCCCATGTACCTACCACCATTGTACATAAAGTTTAAATAAAAAAAAATAAGTAAATCAAGTTTGGACAAAAAAACAAAAACGAAGAAGCATTTCAAACATACGCTAGGCTAAGCTAAATTGTAATAAAATTCGAGACTTCTCCGTACCTCGGAAAGCACATTAAGCCGTTGGTCCCGGCTGTCATTTGCAGATCTTTGGCAGTCGTTACGGATAGTCAGAAGCCAGTTAATCTGACACCAGCCTTACCAAGAAGTTCCGTGTTACCCAGTTAATGGGTTGTGGAGGTCTGGTAGGCAGCCGCTCCACGTAAAATACTGGTAGTCAACTGAATACGTTTGACTGGAAGCCGACCCCAATATAGTTGGGAAAAGGCTAGGCAGATGATGGTGTTCTTTTAAGGGTTCCGAACATCCCGTATAGAAAAACAGAACTCTTATAGTTTTTATTTTGATGGATGAATGCGTGCTTAAAAGGGAGACGTGTCCAAATATTGCCATTGTAATTTTGTCAAACAGTTCGCCACCTCTTATGTATCAGGATGCGACGTAGATAGAATAATTCAAATAAACACCGAGAAACAGGTCAGTTAGGTAACAATGATAAAATACTAGCTGCGCCCCGCGGCTTTGCGCGCTCCCACTCCTTAATATGATGCAATATTACTGCAGCTTTATTGCTGTGAAGGTTTACCAAAATCCGTTGAGTCATTTTTGGGTGAAAGAGTATGTATCTAAAACGTGCTGGTTTCCGAAACTCCACGACCAAGCAAGTACTTTGCGTGCAGGTGGGACAAATTTGTCTTTCGATCCACTCCAGCTCCCCCAAGAAGGCCAGCAACGCCTTGGTGTTACTAACTATCTCACAGGGGGTACCTGGTTTTCCGAAGTACTAAGCCCTGTAATCCGCGACTACCGGGCAGCTTAGAAGCACATGTGCTGCTATCTCATCCTCCTCCATGCAGGCTCTGCAGAGTGGGGCTGTCGGTGACTCCTATGACATAGAGGTGGTCAGTGAAAGGGTAACAAACATCCATCCATTCTCACAAACTTTCAAATATGTATATAACACTAGTAGGATAGGACAGGGAAAGGATACTATAGTAGGCCCCAGATAAATGTGGAATAAAGTATATTGACCTTTCCCTAATAACTGTTCATAGGTACCTGAACAATTAAATATGAATCGTTTTTCATTATTAGACAATGTTAAGGATCACGAGAGATGATGATTCGGGACAGCTTTGTGTCATTAATTCCGTTTTTCAAATTAAAAATGTCAATAATTGTAGGTGGGTCAATGACCATTATTCCACGATTATCTGGCGCCTACTATAGGATTGTAGAATACGACACAATTCTCATCCATATAAGGGTCTTAGATGTTTAAACATCCTAACGCTAATGCGGGATTAAGGGTATATCTGCGACCTTTTAGCCCGAGAATAACCCAGCCCAAATAATGTCTCTATTCGGCTGAAGCTAACTCTATTAACAGATACCCAGCCCGTTGCCTAGCAACTACTCGTACAGTTTGCCCGAAAAGACAGCCCGTTAAATAATTAAGGACCATTTACTTGTGTAATTAAATTGACCTCATTTAGTATTTCTCGTACAATCACAGAGAACTAAGGCGTTTATATTTGACTTGGTTTCAGTAAAAATCTTTTGTAGATTGGAGTTTTCCGGGCTCGTTTCTTAGGGGTTTGGTTATATGTGTCTTGAATAATAAAGAATTCATATGTATATATTTTTACACGAGGATGTACTTCTGAGAATGTTGTCCTAACTCATTTGTTCTGGCAAATTTCATCATATCAGCCGAAAGATATCCACTGCTGGACATATGCCTCTCCGAAGAGGAGATACGCCACGCTTGGTTGGCGGGTTGGCGATCGCAGTGTTGCTGTTATAATGCACTGAGAATGCTGCTACACATTCTCTGGTGAGTCTCTTAGTCACCTCTTACGACACCCACGGGAAGTGATGGGATAGTGCTATTCTTTTACGTACGACACCATACAGAACCTGGCTAGTTTAGTAGTATTTAATTTTGCGCCAACATTAAGGCAGGCTTTTGCGTCCCAACAAATGTAGCTGAGTAAGTATTAGCTTTTTACTTAGAGTAAATGCCTATCTAACATATAGAAATGATAAGACAGACCAGAGCCAATTCTACTGCAAAAAAATAGTAGAATTGGAATTCTGATAAATATAAACATAACAATCTGCCACGCCTAATTGACCTCCAAAACCCAGTAACATGTCACCTTTTGGCAAGACTGGTGACAGATTATCTGGCTTCTGACAACCCGTAACGGCTGTCAAAGACTACTAATGACAGCCGGGCGACGAGCCAACAGCTTATCATACTTTTGGAGGCACGGAGAAATCTCAGTTGATTTAGATTTTAGATGATCACTCATCCACGAACTGTCTTCAGTAAGCATTGTGTAACTGTGATTATTTTGCCACGAACTCTTCCAAAACAAACATAAAAGTAAAATCATCTCATCTGCCTAGCCTTTTCCCTAGTATATCAGATACGGATTCAGCTGAATACCAGTATTTTACGTGGAGTTGCTGCCTACCAGACCTCCACAACCTATTCACTGGGTACCAAGGTAGTTCTTAGCAAGACTGGAGTCAGATTTACTGGCTTCTGGCTATCCGATACGACTGCCACAATAACGGCTGGGACCGACGGCTTAACGTGCTTTCGAGGCATAGAGGAAACTCGGTATGTTAAGATGGTCACCCATCTACAGACAGACCTCGGCAAGCATTGCTTAACATTGAAGATCGACCCGTGCCGCTGTTATTCTTTAGCCACGAGTTCCTCCATAAAAGTTGCAACAAAAATTGCAAAAAAGAAAACCTTAATTTAAAATTAGCACAGCTTAACTTGGTTTCCTCATAAGCCAAAAATAGCATTTTTAATAGAACAAAAAGCCGTGACTTATTTCGTATGACGTAATAATTTAAAATGAAAAATGTAAAAGGTTATTATTTAAAACTTTCCCGGCTTGAATGTGGGGCGGGCACGACATTATAATATTGTAAGATTACGTGAACATTATACGGTTGGCGAAGTTTAAAGAGCTACGTACTAGGTACGCAAAATTGCGTCGCAAAAATGAATTTCGTAACGGGAAAATTGTTTGCGTCTGTCAATATTTATAATATAAATAAAATTTTATTACGTAATTATAGTAGCGTGTTGACGTTGTTTATTTTAGAAATAATACTAAAGAAAAAATACGAGACATCATAATGATTCTGTGCTGTAGCCGAAGAAGATGACCTACTTGTTTGTGAACGCTTTAGGGATTAAATCAGATGGATGAATCATCTTATTCACAGTGAACGGGTTCCTGGTTTTAAACAGACCTATCAGTGTCTTAGCAATGAAGAATATACTTGATCTGAATGCCAGTTTCAAGATTATATCTTCTAGAATTGTAAAGTGTATTTTTGTTCCGTAAGGCTCCCATTACACGGTAGATTTTGCTGTCAGTTTAACCACAGTCAAGGCTGTGATTGACGGATAACCTGTCGTCTAAAGCAGTGACTGTGGTTGCGTGAAATCGATTGACGAAAATCTGGATATTCACGACTTTTCAAGTGAATGGGTCTATTTTTCATATGTTTATGGAATGGATCCTTGTCCTTTTTCAAATCCCGTAAATCAGCCAATAATATTTCGTTGCCATATTTATTTTAGATTATTTCACGTTTACGGTAATGTCGGTTGATTTCCATCAGTCACCATCAATCATTCGTTAATCATGACTTTTGAAATTGATTGACGTTTGCATGAGCGTGTAACGGACGCCTAAAATTCAGCATTAAGGACGTCATTATAAGTCATGTTCTCAAACTAGGCTCCATCTTGAATAATGGAATTGGAGGTTTATCTTTTATATATAGCTTTTCATTTATTGAGATTTTTTTTCGTTGTCATTGCGATTGAGGCAAATGGAACATTCTTTACCCACCCCAAATACAGTGCCAGGGCGGAGCCTCTTCATAAGATATGTGTCACCACCTTAAATTGCTTGACGTGCACAACTACCCGCACCATTCAAGATTTAAACGAGGCCAATGATAGAGCTGTACAGGTTGCTCAATACTGGTTGGACACAATTTAACATGAGTGAATCGACACGGCAAGAAGAATATTGCGACTCAGTCGAGTGGAGTTCCACCAAGCAGACTTGTCCTTGACTGCGGACTTCACTGGTTCACTTCAAGGGTTAGTGGTGAAAACGGCACAGGTGCTTACAGGGGGTTCCAACGTGCCCGTGATAAGTGTGGAGGTGAAGCCCTGTCATACTTTATCTTTTAGGTTACTCTAATGAAATCATGTCATTCATTCTTCATGTTCAGTCATGTCATAATTTTTTTCTAGGTTACTCTAATGAAACCAAGTAATCCTTGGTTAAGCTCGCCTTTGTACATAAGTTGTCCTAACGTATTTGTATTTCTATGTATTGTGAGTACAATAGAGAATAAAAATAAGAATTTAAATAATGAGTTAGGAGTGGTCTCTTAGGAAACCATCGAGCTATTTCCATCATACTTCACACTAATATTATAAAGGCGAAAGTTTGTGAGTGTGTGTGTGTTTCTTACTTCTTCACGCGCAAACGGCTGGACCGATTTAAATGAAATTTGGTATAGACATTGTTTGAGTCCCGGAAAAGGACATAGGATAGTTTTTATCCCGGGAATAAGTTCCCCTGGGATAATTTTCGACATTAACGCGGGCGGAGCCGCGGGCGGTAGCTAGTTTTACTATATTTCCATCTGTCCTAGTTTTAAAAATAGATAAATATTCCCTAAATATTCTAATAGACACAACCACTGAAAACAAGCCCCATATTCACGAGGGAATCCATAATCACTACCACGGAAAATGAATTAATGATCGAAGTATGTTGTTATTACCCCAAATGCGAATACTCCTGGGTCAGGATCCACATAGGAAAATCGTCCTTGGGTGATCAGCTATAGGGTTTAAATTTCCTATCTGAAGCGCGGGGCCATAACATCGCGTGACTATCATTCTCCGCCGTGACGTTAAGCCAACATTTTTAATTATTCTATTCAAAATATAACTCAGTAATGAAGTTATCATTTACTGTTTTAACACCATCCACCCAGGGAATGATTACTTTTCGAGCTACAGTAAAATACTCGTAAAAGTCGTAACTACGACTTTGTTAATTAATTTGTTCGAAGTGACTTTGTCGTGACTTCGTCCGATGTTAAATATTTTATGTTTATTGCGCAGTTTTGATATAATTTGTGAATTAAGTGGTCATTGTCGCGCTGTGACTGGGATTTAATGAAATATTGATTGTGTTTCTGTTTAAGACACTCGGTGTTGTATAGACGAAAGAAGTGGCTTCAAATGCGTTTTTGAATTCATGGCAATTTTGAATGGAGCAAAATAAAATCTTTCACAAAACGACCATTCAATATTTAGCTTGTAGATGCTACATTAGAAGTGATGCTTTTTTGCCAACACACATGTCTACAAAATCTGATGTTATGTGGCCGAGTTTTAATTAAATTTAAAATTTTCACTAAACGTTTCCAAACGTCTTTTATAATGCGCACAGCAGAGGAGTGAACGCATACAACCCTCATCTCTTCAAAATTAGACTTGCTTCTTCTGGGTAAGCTCGCTCCATCGTCGACTTTGTCTCTGTCATCTATGACCTAGACTAGAGTCAAGATCCATATAATAAAAATGTAACGGATCGCTGTTTGTACATGGAAGATATATGGAAAAAAATATTATTGAGAAAAACAATGATTGTAAGAATTTTTGTCTGTTTGTCTTTTAGTGCGTTTTTGCACGCTAATCTCAGAAACGGCTTATCCGATTTAGATGTGGTTTTCAATTATACATTGTGGTAAGCTTCACTTAACTTTTAGTGTTTTCATATCAAAAAAGTTATGCCAATTTAAAGAATCACGTCAAACATTTGTTAAACTATCTACATCTATCTATTCTTTCTCTGTTCAGTAGCATTGACTGAAACTTCACTAAACTTCAAAATCTTAAAATTAAAATGTCTGCCCCAAGTAACTATTACACGTGGACGAAATCGCGGGCAAAAGCTCGTCTCAAATAAAAAATAAAAAAAACAGTAGCGTCCATAGTCAAGACCTATCCATGAATATGTGAAGCCGAACAAAATACATGAACATATTCTTAATACCTCGGCTAGTTGACATCTGGGTGTCTAAATGCTAAATAGTTAATGTAAGGGATAAGCCGGTGAAAATCTGCGTCATATGAACAATCATTACACCAATAACAAATCAAAACCACTTGTTCTAGGTATTAAATAAAAACAAAGAATTAAACCTCGCAAAATTAAATTAAGCAGACAATATCTCTGCCATTGTAAAGCTTAGTTCACACTCCCGACTTATCGCTATGAAGTCGGACGATAACAACAACTTTCACTTTGACAAACTACACGATTTTGTTTCAAGGTTTTTTTCGCACAATAAATACTGATGTTTTTTCGCTGTTACACAACACTCTTTGTAGTATCAACCGATACGTTTGTCAACAGGCAGATTAGAAACATGAAACGTTACAAAGGCGGTAAAAAACAATATTTGAATTTGTTATTTGCTTTGTTTTTGTTTTATCTTCGTAAATAATACTGCTGTGTTCTTGGTTTTTGTGGAACTTATTTTGGGCATTATCTGTTTTCTGGTTAAATATCTTTTAAGAGTCTTAATATGTCCGAGTAAAACGTTGCCCGTTGCAAAAAAAATTGATAGTAGGAACTTAACGGAAGTTTCATATAAAATTAAGATGAGTTTCATATTAAACTAAAAAAAAATACTTTACAATTGACACACACTTAAAGTAACGGTTCTTGTGGCTTCAGAGCTACAGTACTTAAAAAAAATATGTGACATACGCGAGCGAGTATTCGAGCCTTCTATAGTTGAAAGTAGTCGGGAGGGGCGTTGCGAGCACGCGATAACTTTACTTTCCTCTTTCTCTTTTTTTTTTCTTTACTTTTTAACTTTTTTGTTATTTTTATTCATTTTTTTTTTACGTGTTACCGAGCTTTTGTGTTTGTGCCTTATGCTGTACCATATAAATTATTTTTCTTTCTTTCTTTTCTTTTCTTTATATGCCTACATCCTTAGGCCTAATAATAATTAAATGGCCTAAGTACTAAAACGTATTGAATTCTTATTGAATTTGCCTGAAGAATCCAAACTAGAAAAAGAAAATTTGTTTATTTGCCAATTGAATTCTTATTGAATTTGCCTGAAGAATCCAAACTAGAAATATAAATTCGTTTATTTGCCAATAATGTAGGTATGCATATAATATATGGTTATTTCGTGGCGAGTCCCAATACATTTTACCTAATCGCATGCAATATTGTTTAACATGCAAGAAAAGAAAAAAAAAAACATAATAAAAATAATAATATCTAACACAAAACACTCTCAATCATCATTCATTCAAAATAATACTGTCAATAATACAAAGATGTCAAATATATAGATAGAGATGTCAACTAAGAAAGAAATGTAAGGAAAAGGCCTCCCAGCCTTTGCCTAGGAGTGGAAAAATATTCAGTCTGCCAAAAAGAAAGTAGTAAAACTAAGCAGACACAATTTTATTGGCATCAATCAATACCATAATGAAGAAAAAATCGAAGCTTATCTTAAAGTTCAAGTACATAAGTTCTAATGACAAAAGGAAAGTCATTTGAAAGAAAAAAAAAAGAAAGAAATAGTAAGTAAACTACATACACACAAGTACAAGTAAGTTACATTAAATTAATAATGTATTTTTAAGACGGGTTTTATAAGTTTGACGTCATCTGAGTGTCTGTCTGTCGCAACGTAGCTTCTAAATAGATGAAGTGAATTTATTTAATTTTTCTTTTACTTATATTAAACTTAAGGAATCAATACAGCAAATAGCTTCATGTTTTTGACGGACTGACTTTGACAATTCAAAAGTACTTGATAATGGTTTATTTGAAATAAATGCTTTGACTTTGACAGGCTATATTATTTACCGTTTAGAAGATTTTTTGTGTCGAGTTTTTTTTTAATATAAGATATGAAAATTATTAACATTATTATTTGTTAATATTGAACATAGCACGGGCGAAATGAGTATGACGAACAAAATAGTAGGTACCCTAACTTCAATTAGTTTCTATTAATAGCTGAATCAAGGACAATTATAACATAGCTTTCAGTTTTATTACGTAATAGAAATCCAATATATTAAGCCCGGCTTATAACAGATAGGTACTCAATTGAGTGCCTCCACTGTTCTCAAGGGACCCAGAGTTATGAAACTTTTCTAATTTCGATCAATCAATATCTCTGCTTTTTCTTAATGTTTAGTATCTTTGTTTCATGTTTAATTGAAAAGAATGATCTTAAATAAGGAGCATCTTTGGAAAAGTATAAAGATGTAGATTTAACTTATTTTTTCTTGATCTCAAAATCTAAAAATCTGTTTATTTTCATGGCATCGGAGGAGGTAATTGCAACAATTCACAAAAGGAATCTCGGTAAAATATAATATTGCTTTAATTAAAGCTTTTATTTATAATGATATTTTTCTTTATAATATACAGAACGTCGAAGTTTGAAGTCATACTTCCATTTCACATTATCTACAACAAAGTTGTTAACACCAAACTCCTCATCACTAAGACAAACAATTAATCTTAATTCCATTACAAAATTAAATAACGTGTCACATTACTTAACATACTAAGCACTTTAAACTGTATCAAATTCAGCATTATCAATTCGAGGCAGGTACAGGTGTGTCAACCTCAAAACGCACATAGCGATTACGCGATACGTCGTCCGTGCATACTAAGCTTAACTGTCAGAGTGGGGTCGCAACGCGGGGGCCGCAATTTCCTGTAACAGAACCAGCCCGACGCGACCGCTTCCTGTTGGAACGGACAATACGTTGCGGTTTTAAATTAAAAGCAGTTTTTAGGAATGACACTTACCCCGCAATGGTGAGGCTACATTGCGAACTTTGTTGCTCGTTGTAAATTTCCTAGGAGGTATTATGGTAATGCAGTTTCTCGTTTTTGCTGTAATAAAAGGAGTTATGAATGAGATGTTTTATATGAGTTTTAAGTAGTTCGTTTTTTTTGGTGCTGTGCACACAATTTATTTTGTTGTTACGTGTTTCTCATGTTGTGGTTTATGTTACTTTCTGGCGAATTTATTTCATGCTACAGTTATGTAACGCGAAGATAGTCTTCGTGCTGCGGTTTTAACACCTACTTAATAACAATTACTTGGTAATTTGTAAATATTTTCTCAATTTTCTTCTTGAGACGCACTCGCAGAATTAGTTTGCTTAATTTTATAAAGACCATCGTATTCAAACTAAATGCTAATTTACTCTAAGTAGACTAAACTTAGTATTTCTTGAAAGCTTTACAAAAGACACTACCCAAAATAAGTATTTTCCAAGCAATCCCGATTTTAGTGACGTGCCTAACTACGGATAGAAAATAATTTTCCAACTGCAGACCGTTCCACCGAACCCATAATATCTTCTGCTCAAATATAAATGGATCTTTTTCACTCATAATGCTATTGAAGCAAGTCATTTGTCAGGCACCATGGCCCAGTAGCGATGACTATAGAAATGAATAGACACGTCTGGCGGGAAATTACAGTCTCATGGCCCGTGTAGGCGCATTGAATCGTGGAGTAGTGACGTCAGAACTCTGGAGTGAAATGACGAGCGCTGAATTAGAATTTAGCGCTTTGTGCTGAGTGGTAAAAATTGAATTTGGAGATACTTATATCTTCTTTTTCGATTGATTTACTTGCTTTTTAGGGTTCTGTACCCAAAGGGTAAAACGGGACCCTATTACTAAGACTTTGCTGTTCGTCTGTCCGTATGTCACCAGGCTGTATCTCATGAACCGTGATAGTTAGACAGTTGAAATTTTCACAGATGATGTATTTCTGCTGCCGCTATAGCAACGAATACTAAAAAACAGAATAATATAAATATTTAAGAGCACGTTTACGAGTACGCATACGTTGTTGTGTGGGAGCCCCATACAACAAACGTGATTTTTTTGCCGTTTTTATAGATGGTTAAGCCGGTTTTGATTTTGCTGAGTCCAAAAAGTAGTTCTTTTTCTTCGTATTATTTGGGATTGGGACGTGTCCCTTTAATTTACAACTAGCTATCGCGGCAAATTTCGTACCCCCTCAGAAACAATTTAAATTAGTTAAAAAAAAACGCATTCAAAATTTATGAGAAAATGATTTTTCTTACTTTTTTTTCTTTTGTGTCAATTTTTCCGATATTTTAATAGTAATCCTGTTATCCAGACAGAGACAAATCCAACAAATGGAAGACCAGAAAAAGTCGACCCTGCCATTCTTGAATTTAAATGGTGTAACTGAAACCGTGGAAATCAGAATAATTAAAGTCTATTCTACCTCAAGTTAATATTCAACTTAAAATTTCTAAAAACAAAAGTGGAAAATATTGCGGAGTAAATATGGTCTATATTCGTGTCATCATCTGCCTAGCCTTTTCCCAACTAAATTGGGGTCGGCTTCCAGTCAAACCGGATTCAGCTGAATACCAGTATTGCACGTAGAGCGGCTGCCTACCAGACCTCCACAACCCATTAACTGGGTAGCACGGTACTTCTTGGCAAGACTGGAGTCAGATTTACTGGCTTCTGACTATCCGTAACGACTGCCAAAGATCTACAAATGACTGCCGGGACCAACGGCTTAACGTGCTTTCCGAGGCACGGTGAAAACTCGGTATGTTAAGATGGTCACCCATCCACAGACCAACCTTGGATTGATAATGCCACATGAAAAACTAAGAAACGAAATTTGTACGGCAACAAAAAGAACCGCAGCGCCATCTACGCCGAACTAACGTCGAAATCCTGCATCGCGCAAGCAAAGTTCTCCGTGCGAGTTGAACATATACAACAGTCCGAATATCAACTATCGGGCAGTTTCCCACCAGACACAACAACCGTCTGGTTCGGAGGATCCTCCCCTTTTCGGTGGAGGTATGCGGGACTTTACTCTCTGTTTCGCATACCTCCAAACTAAGAAACTAACAAGACATAAGAGTAATAGAAGGTTCAATAACCAACCTATTTAATTACTGGCAGCAAGACAGAAACTTACTATTCCCTTGAAAGTAGTTCCGAAGATACGGATACTATTGCATCCAAGCGAATCCCAGTTCTGTAAACGTATCAGTTGCTTATTGTTCTGCAACTTGCGTTTAATTGGAGAACAGATCCCTGAGGTGTGCTTCTATTGGTTGGTAAACTGTCTACGTTTGCAGCTATTGGCTCGCAAACCGACTCTGTTTGTATTGCTGTAGTTACCACGTAATATTGTGACTCGAGTGGGTAGCAATGTGCTTTTAATAGAAGTAGATAGTTGGTTTGTTTTGAGGTTGTTGATCTTAAGTTTGCATCTAGTTTGTAAAATATTTAACTTTTTTTTTTTTAATTTCAGTACACAGACGTTACAGTAACTAGGGAAGAGCTCGGGTTAATCTTCGAGATTAACGAGACGATTGACAAGGTCGGTCCGTAAATAGGTGATCACACATTCCATATCGAGTCTCCTTCGTGCCTCGGAAAATACGTTAAGGCGTATTATGTTATTTTATAATATAACTAGCGGACGTCACGCGGTTTCACCCGCGTAGTTCCCATTCCCGTGGGAATACGGGAATAAAATATAGCCTGTGTTACTCACTGATAATGTAGCTTTCCAATGGTGAAAGAATTTTTGAAATCGGCACAATAGTTTTTGAGTTTTTTCATTACAAACATACACACACACAAATTTTTCCTCATTATAATATTATTATTATTATTCATTATAAGTGTAGACTAGCACTTCGCCGGCGACTTGGTACGCGCATGTCCCGTGTTTTCACGTTCCCGTATTTTATTCCCGTTCCCGTATAGCCAATTGCCTTCCACATGAACATGGCTATCATATACAAAAATAATTTTCCAAATCCGTTCCAGAGATTAGCGCGTTCAAACAAACTCCTCAGCTTTATTATATTACTATAGATTATGTATCTGTATTGACGTCACGTTCATTGTGAGTTACTCTTTTGTTCTCAAGTGAGACATAAAACGAAAATGTTGAATGATGTACTGTCAAATCGCTTTGTCACTTCTTAATGACACCTAAATGTATCCATTTTAAAATCTTAATAAAATTCTCTATTTTATTTTCTCTCTTCAAATCTCATTCTTTTCAAATTCAAATTTTAGTAACATAAAAGGCCAAAAGAAATTCAAATCTTCGTCGCATCTTAATACTTTACAATAGAAACAGTGCATGAAGCATTTCAAAGGTCGACGGCCATTCAGCAGCATTTTATTTCAGATTGTCCTTTTGACCTCACGAATGGCCGTGGACTATTTTACGAGTATTATAGCTGTTTTATGGGGCCGAAACATGCTACAAGGACATAATAAAGCGTCGATACTATCTAAGAAAATTGTAGAAAGAATATATTTTTTCATATTCAGTCTTATGTAAATTATGCTGCCAAAAATAGAAAGCTGTTTTGATAAGATTAGGAGACACAAAAACGCGAAGTTTTGACGCTTTGCTATAAAATAAAAGTTTTTTTTTTAAATCTCGCTTTTATATAACGTTTTTATTGCGTTTATAATCTGCCTAGCCTTTTCCAATTAT
The DNA here is from genome assembly GCA_905163435.1 of Mamestra brassicae. NCBI lineage: Eukaryota > Metazoa > Arthropoda > Insecta > Lepidoptera > Noctuidae > Mamestra > Mamestra brassicae. The sequence goes on from LR990990.1 coordinate 20,289,200, forward strand.
ATTGGGGGTCGGCTTCTAGTCAAACCGGATTCAGCTGAATACCAAGTGTTATTTGTAGAGCAGCTGCCTACCAGACCTCCACAACCACTTCACTGGGTAACACGGTACTTCTTGGCAAGACTGGAGTCCGATTTTCTGGCTTCTGAAAATCGTAACGACTGCCAAAGATCTACAAATGACAGCCGGGACCAACGGCTTAACGTGCTTTCCGAGGCACGGAGGAATCTCGATATGTTAAGATTTTGACGACACGATTGGCGCAGTGGTTGTGCGATTGACTGCTGCGGTGCGTGTCGCGGGTTCGATTCCTGCACGAAACAAATATTTGTATGGCCTACAGATAGTTGTTCCGGGTCTGGCTGTTTGTGTATGTGAATTTGTATGTTTATAAACGCACCCACGATACAGGAGAACTTCCTAGTGTGGGGCATCGCTTTTAAAAAAAAACATAAAAAAATAAAGATGGTCACCCATCCAAAGACCGACCTCGGCAAGCGTTGCTTAACCTTAAAGATCGACCCGTGCGGCTGTTATTATTTAGCCCGAGCTCCTCCTAACTTATGTTTTCATGCGTTGTTCAATGTCTTTTGGGGGATAGTATGAAACACTGATCTACGCGAGACGTTATTTTATTGTATTCTATATATTGCCCGCGACTTTACTCGCGTTTTATAGATTTTTGCTTCTCACCTTTTTCCAGCTATCTTGGGGGCCGCTTCCAGTCTAACTGGATCCAACTGAATACCAGTATTTTACATGTAAGGACTGCCTGTCTGATCTCTACAAACCAGTAACTGGGTGATACGAAACCTTCAGCAAGACTGGTGGATTTTCAGGCTTCTGACAATCCGTAACGACAGTCAAAGATCTTCAAATGACAGCTGGGACCAACGTCTTAGCGTGCTTTCTGAGGCACGGAGACGTCTCGATATGTTATGGATGTTGACCCATCCACGTAACAACCTGAGCGAGCGCTGCTTATCATATAAGGTTGAACCTTGCGTCTGTTTAAATTTAGCCCCGAGCTCCGTGATGTGATGTTACTTGACTTATTATGCTTTTATGGATAAAATACTGTTAACACAGTGTTCCTATGATCAGTGAGCCAGCCATAGATGTTCATGACCAAGTTCCTCTTGGGCGATAACTTGTAAAATAATTCAAAGAGTTGTATCACGAAGCTCTGTGAACGTCAGCTGCGGTTCGGCGGGTGGGTTGACAATATCATATAAACTATCACCTGGTAAATTTTCAATTGAGAAGAAATGACTGCAATTATATTTTTTTTTATGTTCCTAAGCTGACGTTTTATCCACCACTTCATAGTAAGAGCTAACTTTTTTTCTACATGATATTGGGATAGCTATAATTTGATAATTTTCAATCGGGAGGAAATTATTAAAATTCATTTTTTTCTTAGGAGTCTACCACTGCTTAACCCACCCACCGAACCACTGCCTACCGCACAAGTCGCTCACAGGGCTTCATGATACAACTCTCTGAAGTATTTTACAAGTTATCGCCCGAGACGAAATTGACAAAAATTGTAGCCTGGCTTGCGTCTACTAAGGCAAAAGATCAAAACAGAGATTTTCTTGACTTGCCAAATACGACCTTAAATACTTCAGCCACTCGACTAGATAACCCACGTAATGGCTGAACTTGCTAACCCATCTTTTCGCCTCGTTAACTCCTAAACACTTAGTAAATATCATTTTCACATGCCATTTGTCTCCTTATCCTCACGAACGTAACTCTAGAAGAACATGACTTTAAGACCTTCTTTGATATATTTTTATAAAAATCTTTTTCCAATATTCTTTAGTAGGTACTGGTTCTGCTTATTGATGTAAAAGATAAGTGATGTCAACAAGCTTAGTAACGGTTGATCTTCTCAAAATATCTATGAAGAATTATGATGTGAAAATATTTTTGTTAAATAGGGTTCAAAGAAATCGTGAGTTTTCTGTATTGAACTTAATAATATACTGGAGTTTGGGATTTTGCGTCCTATAATTGGCATCAGATTTATCCTTAAGCCGCGGCCACACAGTCGCGATAACGCGAAAATTTGCGTTGTCGCGACAAGTATGGCGAAGCGATTCGTCGAATCGCGACGTATTTAGGCGAACCAGACTGCTTATCCGGCACTGTTGCTGGGGCTTTTTGCGACTTGGCGAATATTTGCGTTATCGCGACAAATGTGTCTGAGTAGTTCGTCGTATATTAGGTTGAACAAAAATGCTATCGTTGCACTGTCTGTAAACTATCGCGACAACGCGATACAAATAGTCCCGCGATAATGTAGCCCCAACATTATTACATTTGAATTATATCTTTATTGACGATATTTAGGCAAAGAGAAACTGGACTGGAAACTGTCTTAACAGTTACTCATGCAACCTTTTTAAAAAGATTAATCAAAATCGATTAAACACATGGTTGTGTTGGGATGTGCTATGGTCATTTGAGTCACGTACAACTTTTATTGTCACGGTGTTTCTGAAATTCAGTTTCTTTATTTTTTTGTATTGCATAATAAACTCTTAAATTATCGCAAAAAACCCGTTTGCAAGGTTCCATCTGTCTCCAACCAAAATTTATCTAAATCGATTCAGCGATTTAGGCATGAAAGTTTAATAACAGCGAAACAAACAAACTTCCCCTCGCGTTTAGAATATTACTTATATTAATTCAGGCATCAAAATTTTTAAAAGGTTTTTTTTTCCAAAATACAAAAAAAACATTTGACTTAAGCAAAATCAGTTGGACTGCTGAGTAAAAATAAATAAAAAAGTTTCGCAGCCTAGTGACAGCTTGAATGGCCTACTCTCACAATAAAAACACGCCATTTTCCTCAATTGAGTGCGAACCTAATCACTGCCCAACAGGGTTGGTCATCATTATAACGTTAGTAAACAGGTTCCTTCTGATGCCTATGCAAAAAAGAGATGAAGCTATACAGGCCGTATAGCACCATCCCGTTTTTGCTTTTTATGACTTCTTTAAGCATACGACCTTTTTTTTTAAGGATGGGAAAACATCAAATGAGTTCTTCCGCTCTGGGTGGAGCGGAAGGGCGTGTCAGACTCTTACTGACTAAAACCCATCCATGTTCCTTCGAAAGCCCTTTGCGTTCCAGGGTCGCGGTGACTCTTTCGAACAAATTCCGCAACCCTGGCAGGCTCTGGCCCTAGCGGGCCCCGTCTCCTATGCTGACATCTCTCTGAGGCGCGCGTGAAACACACCGCGCTATACGACCGTACACATCATTTAAACAAATACTTCGACATCCGACCTTGAATGATATTTATTTTGCAAATTTTTCAAGGTGGTTGTTTTAAAGTTGTTCCCAGTATTGAGTATAACAACCTCTTTTCAGGTTTCTCGTTTATTTGTAACAGTATGGTGTTACAGTAGTACAAAGTCTAAGCAAGACTGAACTGGCAAACGTCACCATTCTACCATAGCTTTAAAACCTAGCCTATCTAACGTGGGCTTTAGAAAAGCTAAATTCTACACCAATTCTGTCAACACAACCCACACGCAAATAGCTCATAATTATTATGAAGCAACTGCTATTCTCGAGGGACTCCACTCCACCTGTGTTGGCATTAGCTAAATGGAAATCGCTGGTGTTGTGGTGAATAGATTAGCAAGTCTGGCATGTTGATAGCGGGGCTGACTTACTTAGTATGCCGGACGGATATTGAGACTTGAGTTGAGGTCTCAACCTGAAGAACCGTGACTAAATACAACATGTATTTAGTCACAGTTTCTTTCTTAATTTTATAATGGCTGCCGCCCGCGACTTCTCCCGCGTTAATGTCGAAAATTATACCAAGGGAATGTACTCTTGAGATAAAAGTATCATATATGTGTTACTCCAGACTATCACCTACTTCTGTGCCAAATTTCATCAAGATCCGTTTAGCCGTTTTGACGTGATTGAGATATAAACATACATCCATCCATCCGAACTTTTGCATTTATAATGTCATATCTTATGGTCTCTCCCGAAGTGCTTGAATGGTTTTCCTCTTATCTTCGGGGACGTCAGCAGTCAGTTCGTGCTGGAGACTCTTCGTCCGGGTGGTGTGAACTTGCAGCTGGCGTCCCTCAAGGCGGTATTTTATCTCCTCTTTTGTTTTCCATCTTTATTGATCTAATAACCACTGAGTTTCGGTGTGCGTATCATCTCTACGCTGACGATCTACAGCTCTATTGTCAGGCAGGTGTTGACAAATTATCGGATGCGATCGAGGAGCTCAACCGGGAATTGAGGTTAGTTAAAAGCTGGTCAGACCGATTCGGGGTGGCAGTTAACCCTTCAAAATGTCAGGCTATCATAGTTGGCAGTTCCCATAGCTTGAGAAAGCTGAATGGCTTACCTGTACCACCCTTAATCTTTGACAACACAGTCATTCCGTTTGGTTCCGAGATTAAGGATCTTGGTCTGCATGTCGACACCTGTCTTGACTGGCGAAAGCAGGTCACGAGTGTCAGTCGGAAAGTTACCGGAACGTTGCGGTCTCTGTATCGGCTGAAAAATCTTCTCCCAGCTCACGTAAAGGCAATGCTAGTACAGTCCCTAATTTTCCCCATGATTGACTATGGTGACGTGTGCTACTACGACCTGAATGCAGATCTCCTCAATAAACTTGACCGCCTTCTAAATAACTGCATTCGATTTGTCTTCAATCTCCGTAAGTATGATCATGTATCCGCGCATCGCTCACTATTGAAATGGTTACCCATTCGTCAGCGGCGAGCGCTGAGGGCCTTAACTAGTCTGTTTTCTTTTCTTAATAATCCTTCGTCTCCCTCTTATGTAACTTCACAAATTCAATTCATTTGTTCTGCCCACAGTAAAAATCTTCGCTCTACCAATAATCGCCTTCTACGATGTCCCTCTCACCGCTCTGGGTTTATCCGCTCCTCTTTCATTGTTCAAGCAATTTTCCTTTGGAATGCGCTCCCTCTGAACATCAGGACGGCAACAAGTCGGTTGTCCTTTAAGGTGAAGGCACGTGAGCACATTCGCAAGAAGTTGGTAGAATCATCACAGCGCTAATTCGTTGGATTCGTTTTTTCTTAATAACTTTGTTTAAGTGTGTGTATATCTATGTATTTATAATTTTATTTTATTTTACTTCTCTCTATTTTTAGTTATTTTTTTTTTAAATTGCACCTGCCATGTTGTCTCTGCACCACCCTAAGGTCGACTGGTAGAAAATGCCTAAGGCATTAAGTCCGCCTTTGTACAGTGATTTTACTTGTGCATAAAGTTTGAATAAATAAATAAATAAAATAATATTAAAGTATAGATTTTAATGCACTTCTTGGATGAGAGGCTAAATAATAACAAGTGGATTGCTCTAAAAGGGTTATTATTGCTCGCCAAGGCCGATCCGTGTAAGCACGCTAAGCCCCCGGTTTAGCCTCATCAGAAGATCTTTTTCAATCGTAACAGGCAGCCAGTAGAAGCTAAAAATCTGACACAAGTCTTGCCAAGGGGTACCGTGCTACCCAGTTATTGGGTTGTGGGGGTCTGATAGGAAGTCTTCTTTGTAAAATACTGGTATTCAGCTGGATCTACTTAGACTGGAAGCCAACACCAGTATAGTTGGGAAAACGCTGGGCAGATGGATTGTATTTATAACGACTTACGACTAACGTCATATATGAACCGATTTGAAAAATTACTTTTTATGTAAATTTCCGATTGATCCCATAGAACTTTCAACAAAATCGGTTCAATGGTTTGGTTTTTAAATGAAAAGAGCTGGAAAAAATATGTCATTCAAGTATACGTAATTGCGTATTTTGATTTACAGGAAAACAAAATGATTTTCAGTGGTATTGTTAGGTGTAGGTTAAAATACGAATAAACAACCAAAAACACCGACTTCCGAAATTAAGAGTGTTTTATTCTTTGTAGTGTTTTTTTCATGTGGATGTCGGTTGTATTTTTTTGTAAAAATGTCTTTTATTTTATTCTTCATACTTTGCTTACATAACCATATTTATTTTTTTGCGAAACTAACTAATGCTATTATCAAATGAGAATTTACCAGGAGATTATCGTCAAAGTATTCTCCAACTATCGTTGTATTTCGAATGTCACACGCTAACGAACGTTTTCCACACCACTCTCCGACTCTCAATAGCGCTGTATCAAATAAGTGAATGTTTGCCAAAGTATTTGCAAACATACACATGCAAACAAAACACAAGTTAACCCCAAACGGTCCAGTCGCGTTCAATAAAGCCGTATTTCCGATAGCTAAGCGTTTTGCGGAACTTGATTGCAAATAACAAAATCCAAGCGAATTCCGTTGTTTAGAAGTAAGCTGCTTTGTGGAAAATTGGCTTACATGGACCTATAGCAGCTAGGCTTACGTGGACCTACCGTGTCTTAGCTGTATGTGGACCGACTGTTTCTTGGCTTGATTCACGTATACTTATAAAAAAAAAATACTTAAAATCTTAGTGGTTTTGTGATTATAGAATTACTTCTAATTTTAAAATTGCAAGATTTTTAGTCACATCTCATAGACAAAAAAAAAATTAACGCAAAATTAATATTACAAATTATTAATTTGTTGAATGATTTCAACAGCCAGTCGCGTCACTTAGCTTGCCTTTGTTTTGTGATGCAAATAACTTCAATCCAAAATTACAATAACCTAAGTTTTCATCAAATGCCTAGCCTTTTCCCAATTATATTGGGGTCGGCTTCCAATCAAACCGGATTCAACTGAATAGCAGTGTTATACAGTGAAAACCTAAGTTGTAAACTGAGTTAATAACAATAGTCTCCGGACAGGAGGCCATTTTGCGAGTCTCTTCTAGTACACTTTAGACAGCTCGCGTACAAATGGCTGTACACACTGGCTCACTGATCTTCCATTGCAAAATTTTGTACTCATCATCATCATCGTTTCAGCCGAAAGACATCCACTACTGGACATAGGCCTCCTACAAGAGTCGCTGCACTGACCAGTCCTTAGCATTTCGCATCCAACAGATTCCCATGGCCTTCACCAGGTCATCGGTCCACCTTAGGTATGTGAAAAAGCCTGGTTTCAAAATCCTGTATCTCATCCTCATACAAATATCTCACAACACGTTACAAAGTCAAGAAATAATCGCCAATTCCGCCAATTCTTATTTGCTTACAAAAATCCGGGATGAAGTGTATGTGAGTTCTCTCTAAAGGAGTATCGCGTTGCCAGCCATTGTGTCCCACGACTTATCTGCCGGTGTAAACCGGGCACATTGTCCGATCGTGCACAATAGCCTGTGATATGCTTCAACAGTAAGGTCGTGTTTACAATACATTGTTGGTGGTGTACAAGGAACTTCTTAATCACGCTTCGCTAAAAATGTTGGTGATTTTCACTTATCTTGGAGAATTGTATGGTTTAATCTATGGGAAAGACGTTTTTAAAGGGTCAGTTTGGTAACCCAAGCTATTCAACTTATAATGTTACCAGTCGGTATATTCTGTAAACATCTTACCGTGAAAGCTTAAATGAAGTGAGCTTGAAGTGGATTGTCATTCTACCGACGCTAAGAATTAACAGTTCACTTTGCCAAAGCTTTCTCTGTGAGATGTATACAGCCGGTTGATTATGTAAACATGTCGAAGTGAAGGCTTGCAGCTCACGAGGTGAGCTGTCAAACCATATAATCAAGATGTCACGTGATCACGAAGTGAGCTATCATGCCATTTTGATTATATGAATTGACAGCTCACCTTGTGATCACTTCACCCAAGCCTTCACTTTCACATGTTTACAGAATCGACAGGCAGCAGTGCGATTCTGTAAACATATCGAAGTGAACACTTAAGCGAAGTGAACGTCAAACCATACAAACAAGATGGGATGATAGCTCACTTGTCATTCACTCCACCTAAGTGTACATGGTGAGATGTCGACGGAATAAACCGGCAGAATAGCACTGCAGTAGTGCTATTGTGTAATAATCTCACGAAAAACCTTAAGTGAAAAGAACTTGAAGTGAGGTGCTAATCCCAAGCATCGATTGGAATTAAAGCTAAGTTCATCTTACTTTTCAAAGCGCGTTTTTTTCCTGTTTCGACCGACTGTTACATAATTATATAGGTTTGGTGGTGCATTTTGCACTCCGAACATGCCTACAATTCTGTGTTTCGCGGTTTCATGGACAGTATTTAAGGACTAGTGCAGCTGTGGAGGTCCACTGATAATGGCCCTGAATTACATTTTGTGGATTCAATCCCTACAAAGCGCATTAAGCTTTGTATAACATATTTAAATACCACTCATCAAATTGTGAATTGAAACATCTTAAAGACAGGCAATCGACAATTGATATTGACAGACACGCGTGCTCGCGAATGATGGTAGAAGTGAAGGGAGATGATTGCAGGCTGATGATGAGGATAAGAAGCAAGCTGATGTTATCCTAAATTACACACGTCTTTCGTTACTCTGCAAGCACATGCTAACCCAAAAATAAATCATTCACACCGAATTTTATTACGAACCCCAAACTATTCGTCTGCCTGTCCACTCGCTATAAATATTCAAAGAATACATATCACGTGTTTTATGTTCGGTAAGGAAACGATTCCTCTGGGAGGGGACACTTTACGACTGCTGTTTACATGCTTAGCTCTCGGTTTGTTTATCTGGAACGTATTTATTGTACCAATAACTCAGGGTACGTGCCATCTGATCAGCATGGATAGGGTTAACAAATACGTTTGGTGAGGAGATAAATAGGGGATCGAAAGTAGGTTGGCGGAGTAGTGACTTTGTGGTGGGAAGATCTGGATAGTCCTAGAGTTTATGGAGAGTAGATACGAGTATTGTTATTTTATTGAGAGAAAGAGGAGCTTGAACGCATTTCGTAGCAACTGGCAACCCACAACTACTACTTTAGGACGATTTCAAATTATTTAAAGCAACAGCACAAACATAGCAACTTAGTTTTAAATGTGTAACTTAAAATTCGGTTACAAAATCAATTCCGAATTCTCGCAACAAGCTGACGAACAACTAGACTGGTAAACAGAAAGTTTAATTTTATTTCTAGTTGCGTCAACTAAGTTGCTTCGTGCGCGGAGCGCCTTAAACAGGCTCTACGAGAGACGATACTTGTATGAATCTCAGCTGCCCCATTTTTACTCGACTCCGCCATATAGGGTATCTTATGTTTAAAGATGGGTAGCTCCCCGTCTATACATCATTTCGAAAATCATTGCACGGTGTTGAGGAACCATATTCCGGGCCAAAAGTTGATAGCTGAGCAAATGCGGTATGCAGAGAGGACCTTGAGAATTTATATGAAAACTTTAAGATGGAGCCCTGTGTTCAGGGCCCACTTTCAGTATTCTGAAAAGGAAACAATACGATTTTTTTTAATTATTTAATATGGGTTTCTCTTGACTCTAGTCTAGGTCATAGATGACAGAGACAAAGTCGACGATGGAGCGAGTTTAACCAGAAGAAGCCTGTTCACTCTAATTTTGAAGAGATTAGGGTCGTATGCGTTCAGAAACACAGACGCAGGCAGAAACGATCTGCAGAGTCAATCATTTTAATTTGATCGGGTGTGCTTTACTAAAAACTCATGATAGTGCAAACAAGGAGTTTGAATTTTTTCGTAATGAGAGCAATTTTGATGGTCTTTTGGTTCTCAATAACAAAAATGGGCCTCAAAATAAAATCCAAGTTGGCACTGGTGATGCACATTTCTTTAAATGGTACAAGTACTATTTTTTTTTTATTTGAATGCCATTTTTTCTAGAAAATCAACACTTGGTAACCAAATTGTACACTTTTCCCAAAAAAACTTAAAGTCCAATTTCTGCAATTTTATTTAAAAACCTAGTCAAACCTTTAAATGATAAATTTTAATAATTTATTTTAACTAACATAATATTCATACTTTCATATTCGTAACTAAAAGAGTCATGAATATAAATGTGGATGGATGGACAGGGAGAAGGAGGCCAAAGAAAAGATGGATGGATTGTGTTAGGAGTGATATGAAAGTAAAGGGAGTTAGTGATAGCGTGACAGTTGACAGGACAGAATGGAAGAAAAAAACGTGTTGCGCCGACCTCAAGTAACATGGGATAAGGGCAGGAAGTTGATGATGATTTTAACCAACATCAGAATGGATGGTATGTACAGGTAACTTATAGTAACTACAAAATATTAAACAAAACATAATAAATTAATTATTGGGGAAAACAAGCCGCTCCGGTGAAATATGCCAGAACTGGATACCTCATAATTTATATTTGTTTTAATAATAATAAAATTGTGGTTATTTAATAAATTAATTGTGAATATGCTTCCCATTTGTAATTATGTCTGGCGTATTAACAATAATTTAATTACTGCCATTATAATATTGGTTTTGGGTCGCTACACGTTACTACTTTTAGTAATTGATTTTATTAAGGTACACTAACTGTTCATTCACAGTTTTGGTGCGAATTACGGAGGCTACAGGCGGAGTCTTCAAAAAAAACCAATTTACTTAAAATAAATTTAATTAATAATGGAAAATTACAATAAAAGATTATAATTAAGAATCTGACAACGTTCGAGGTTGGAACCGAAGTGGCCGTTTCCGCTGCCCGGGAAACGGTGGCGTGATGGTCGTCACGTTGAGCGAAGTCAGCAACTCGTGGCCTGCCTCGTGCCCGTGGCTGATGCAATATGTTGCTAGGTGTAATCGGGGTAAATGCATGGTCAGCGATCTTCTTCTAGTACCGTGGTATAACATGCGTATAAATAGAAAGAATATCATTTACAAACACAATTCACGCATAATGCGTGCACTGTTTCTGGTAAAGTCTACTAAAATCTGTTACTTAGATGCTTTTCTCAGAAATTATCCCTCGTGGTCAAAGATTCAGACAGATCTGAATTGACTTCTTGGTTTGTGTTATGGCATAGTTGTTAACTTTTGTGCCAATAGATGGCGTTGTTAGTTGAGCGGCGATTCCTGAATCGCGGTGTTAAGATTCTCCGCTGCTTAACTAGGTCAAAAATGTTGTCATATAAAAAGTATCTCAATATACGGTTGTAAGATAATATCGAGTTATTTCACTATATCTTGTGACGCCTAGTATCGGGTTGTTCAGTTTGTTTCAGTGTTTTTTTCTGGCGTTGTTCTAATAGATTGTCGGTCATTGCGTGAATTAGAATTTACGATAGTCACATTTGTTTGCACGGCAAAACTGTGTCAGTGCAACGTCGTGCCTGGGTTTGCTGTACAAATGAATGCCAGATCGTGTATTCGCGAAATGTGCAGCCACATTAATGGGAAATGCTATAAGCTATATGAAGACGGGAAATTCCTACGGGAATGGAAAAAAACGGGATATGCGCGTACGAAGTCGCGGGCAATGGCTTCATTTCAATAAAATTAATAAACAATTCTCGTGTGAGCAATGGTGATTGCAAGAGACAGACCATTCTTGGGGACTAATAGCTCTTAGACCTGTTGTAAAACTGCTAGAAAACACCAACAGCGTCGTTTTAAGTAGGTAGTAATAATCCATATATTTGCCACAAACGCCAACAAACGACGCCATTCCTATGTTCAAACAAACTCAATTACAAAACGGAATATATTGAACTAAATAGTATTTTGTATATAATAAAGCTGAATTCTAAAGCGAATATGATTAAAGACGTGCGTCAGTTTTGATTGAACATATTCTAATAATGAGAGCCGCGAGCGACTAGGACGTGACGTAGCGACTTGTACCTATGAGGCATAAGGTGCAGAAGGTATAGTGAAATTGCAAGAAAGAGAAAATCATGAAGCAGGAAGACGTGTTAACAGTAGGATGGGGGAGGAGGGCAATCCATAGTATTAAGCACGTTATAGTCATTGAATCCATTAACATTCCTCCACAAATGACGAAAGGTACTCAAACCTACACTGGTCACCTCAAGATAGGCCCGTATTTACGGGAAATGATATGGCGCCTGCGGGAAGGGGTTGAAGTCCCGTGACCGTTCTATGCTAACTGAAGTCCTTAAAAGAAAGAAATATTTGGGATTCGCACAAGACAAAACAGCAGTCACAAAAAGCTAAGGGTCATAGTACCTGAAGTCAAGCACAGAACAAAAAACAATAATAAGTGATTGAAAACATACAATATTATAATAAAACACCTGTGCGGGGCCGAAAAGGCTCCTATCTCAGCATGGAAAAAAAAACGCAGTGCTGGTATTCTGAAAACCGTTAAAAACGTTGCAGCTTTAGTAAACAATGATTGTACAGATATAAAATAACAGACTTAATGGACTGAGTTCAGTTTTATGGTCATAATATTATCACACATAGTTTTAGCGATTAATTATACCTAAACTACAATAAGCTTTCTGTTTTGTGCAGTTCTAAAACAATTGATCTTGATCCAGTGACTATTATAAAACAAAGGACTGAAAATGTATTAATTCTATTTGTGTATGTTAATTATTTATTAAGTGAGCAGAAAACTGTGTTCCCTTTATTAAGCTATGTGTTCTCCAATGCAAGCAATGAAAAGTATGAGATTTGACATCGTAAAACATTTATGACTATGGAGAAGGATTCGAAAATTACCATTAGTATGATTGTTTGAAGTGGACCTTTGGTATCTGCCTGTCTAGTTATTGCTGTACCTCTGTTCTTATTGAAATTGATTATAATGAAATGTACGATCATGAGGGTGTATTGCTTGTTAGAGAGCCGTGTTTTGTTTATGTTATGAAAATCACCCGGAAAATACGAGGATCCTGTTTATTTATCTACACATAGACATATTCTAGCACGATCTAGTTCACTGACGTTGTTGTGTTGAACTATTCCAGATTATCTTACGTTAGTTTGGCAGTTTGAGTTCCTTATGCGGTTTACTCAAATGTCTTTACTTGGGCATGTTCGTCAAATCATCGAGCTTCTTGAAGTTCTGATTTTGAGCTACATGATAACTGACAAATGCTTACACTGTCTGGACAGGTCCAGTCAAATCTGTGTGGTACTTTTCTCAAAAGACCACTTCAGACATTCACCTACATGGTCCTCATATGATTTGACCAGAACGATTGTATGGACTTTAAAAGAGACTTTGACCTCTGAGTTTGTTTCGGTGTTTCTTCTCAGGGTAGTCAGCTAGGAAACACCGGCCTCATCTATGTAGTTTAAAAATGAACAAAAAAGATTGACGTGTAAAAGTGTTATGTTTAACCTACTTACAAAATAAATGTCATTTAAGACGCAGTATTGTTGAAGAAACCTTTAAAAATATGGTATTACTTGAGGGCCTTTAGCGTCTTTTGCCCTATCTTCAAAAATTACAAAGTTTTAGTCACTTACCAGTTCGTTCTTTTGTTACAGATAAACCAGTAAATGATCTACAGAACAGTACCAAAACTACAAAATGGTCGACTTATAGCAGTCAGCGGCCGGGGACATTTGCTCGGACGGTGGCGGTGGAAGCGGAAACATGTTAATTCTGATGATCATACATTTCATTACGCTACCAGTACTAACATCCAGACTCGTTAGGGGCGAGACCACAATGGACGAGAAACAGCCGCAACCGCTCATCAGTTCCCGGGTAGTGAGGACTAAATACGGTGACCTCAGAGGGTTCATAGTCACTCCAGAATCTAGGTTCCTAGAACCAGTTGAAGTGTTTAGAGGCGTGCCTTATGCATCGCCCCCCGTAGGGTCCCTGAGATTCATGCCTCCGGTTTCCGGCGCGCAATGGTCAGGTGTTAAAATTGCTGAAGACTTTAGCCCAGTATGTCCCCAAGTGCTTCCTGATATAAGAAATGAAACCGCTGTGTTGAAGAGGATATCAAAAGGACGGTTAGAGTACCTGAAAAGAATACTCCCGTTCCTCACGAACCAGTCTGAAGATTGCTTATATTTGAACATCTACGCACCCGCTCAAGGTAAGTCCAGTTAATGTCTTCTGTGTTTTTTTCTTATCCCAGAAAAGATAGGAATAAAAAGAGTGCTTACAAATCCGATTAGCGTCTCAGAACTTATTAACATTCAAATGGATAAGCAGGCTAAGAGACGCCGTGCATTGTAATGTTTCCTTTATAAGAAAATTAACATGTAAATAAATACAAAGCCAGCTCTCCTTGATTACTGCTTCGTTCACGGATATCTAACTTGCTAGAAGTGCTAGGTATAGTATAAAAATGTGACCCATTTCTAAAGGAATGCCATCAAAATGTCGTCACCAACACAACCTCCACTTTCTCATTCCTGATAAATTTATTCCCTTACTTTGTTACGACAAAGTGGCAACAGGGATGTATAAACAAGGCATTTTAATCCAAATTTCGTCAGGCAAGCATTACACTCGTAAATTGAGGGTGGGAATAAAAACTTGATTTATAATTTCAGTTAAAACCTCCCCAAGCTCTAGTGAGCTAATTTTCAAAAAAGACTTTTGTCCCTGTCTGTGGAGGTATACATTCATTTTAGCTGTTGGCCGGACAGGGATATTTTTTGAATGGCTGCGGCCCGGTATTAAAAATAAATGAAATGTCTTTTATTACGGATCCCACGGATGTGACTAATTGGAACGTGAATGGCGGTAATGATGTTGCGTTTTTGCGTTGGTTTTTGGTTCGTGTTGGGGAGGCGCAATAAAAGAAACAGGTTAAATCTCGATTTTAAAATTCGTTTTATGGATCCTTATATAGTTTAAATCTAAAGAATTCCTAGAAACGTTCTTTTGTCTTGGCTTATGTTTAAGAAGAGAAAATAAATGATTTAATCAAGCGTTACATCATTTAAATTTGTGGACAATTCTCTAGTTTCCCAGATTTATGTTGCCTAGTCCTCATTCAAACAACAACACCAACCTTTACAAAAAGAGACCTCATTAGTCAGTTTATTCCAGGGTTGCAGAATTTGTTCCAAGGTTGCGGAATTTTTCCCAGGGTTGCGGATTTTGTTCGAAAGATTCAGCGCGGCCTTAGAACGCAAAGAGCATTTCAAGGAACACGGATGGGTTTTATTCCGTAAGAGTCTGACACTCCCTTTCGCTCCACCCAGAGCGAAAGGTCAGGTGATGATTTCCCATCGGTAAAAAAAAGTCACTTAATTAATCCAAAGCTTCCACCAACCCTTACTAAAACTACTAACTAATCACGAGACTCCACCTTAATCCAGACCACTCCAATAGAACCCTGTCAAACGAAAGCCGCATTAAAGGCACACACGGTAATGTCCAAAAAAACGCGGGGAGTCTTGTTCTCTCTTATTACGACGCAGCCGTACATTCCCTCCGTCTGCCCGTAGGTACGTAGGTACTTCGTCACTGGCTTTTGTCACAAATGCGGTGGTTCGCTTCTGCGCATACGAAATACTTTTTCTATCTAGGTATGTTTTGGCAGGATTCGAGTGTGGAACTGAGAGCGATTAGCGAGACTTTTCTGAATTTGTAGCTTGCTTTTGTTTTGTATCTTTTTTGTGTTCGTGTCTGTTGTTTTGTGCAAGGTAATGCGAGATAGATTAAGAGGTATTTGAGTTAATACCTCTTCTGTGTGAGGTTTCTACCTCTGGGAGTCATTAGCAAATTAATTTAGGTACGATGTAACAGCTTACATACAATGTGGAGATATCGATAAGACAATAAATGAAAACACGGGCAATACTAGTTCTTACGAATATGTTGTTTTTTATCACAGATTTGATTTCACTAAGTGCAACAGATTTCTTGGAATATTTTGTCAGAATAATAGTCACTATCCTTGACTAGTTTGAGTTTTTTTTGAAGTTTTATGTAATTGGAAAGTTTATTTTTAATTTCGGTCACATTAATAACAGTTTCAAAATATTCCTAAGGACCAGTATTGCCAGTGTTTTCATTTACTGTCGTATCGATGTCTCCACATTACATAATATTATAAGACAAAAATCATCAGTTATAGAAACTTTCAGATTGAAATTCTTGTTTTACAACACACCTTGAACTTATGAATGTTTAACAAAGCCACAGAGTGACCCAAAATTAACGCAAGATTCGAATTCCATTTGTGCGGTAAAGAGTTGGCAAACCCAAAAATATAACAGTTTGATGGCTGATATTTCAGGGTAAGTAAAAATGGAGTACCACTCGAGTGAGCAACGTTATTGTTAAACAATATTTAAAAAAATATATATTTGTGGTCAAAGTTCAGAAAATCTGTCATTTCGGAGATCAGAGTTGGCCACCTTTTTTTTTTTTTTTTTTTTTTTTTTAAGGATGGGAAATCATCAAATGACTTCTTCCGCTCTGGGTGGAGCGGAAGGGCGTGTCAGACTCTTACTGACTAAAACCCATCCGTGTTCCTTCTGAAGCCCTTTGCGTTCCAGGGCCGCGGTGACTCTTTCGAACAAATTCCGCAACCCTGGCAGGCTCTGGCCCTAGCGGACCCCGTCTTTTATGCTGGCATCTCTTTGAGGCGCGCGTGAAACACAACGCGCCATCGACCCGGGCCTGGTGGTGATCGGACGGCGAGCCACCCAATGCTCGCCGTCCGCAGGCCCGCGCCTACGGTGGCCGGGGATCGCCCTGCGACTCCCGACGCCCGGGGCGTCTTCTCCTGTTGCGGCGGTTGGGGCGAAGGCCTTGCCTTTCCCTCGCGCGGCCCGCCTCCTCCTTCGCTAGCATTACTGCTTCGCAGAAGGAGGTGACCGCTTCCCAAGCCTCCTCGCTCCGGACCATGGATTCAACCAGGGCCGGACGCGAGAGGTCGCCGCCACCGATCGCCGCAATGAGGACACGGCGGTGCTCAGCCCAAGCAGGGCAGACCTCCACCGTATGCTCCACCGTGTCCTCCGGGCGATCCTCACAGTGCTGACACCCGGGCGTGTCTTCCCGCTTAATCCGAAACAGGTACCTCCCGAAACAGCCGTGTCCGGTAAGTACCTGCGTCAGGCGGAAGGTGAGGACGCCGTGGCGCCTCTCCAGCCACTCCTCAAAGAGGGGCCTTACCGCCGCAATTGTGGCGTGCCCAGCGCTGGGCCGCGATAGTCTCAGTCTCCATACCGCCATAGTATCCTGCAGGAGCTCCGTCCGCCGCGATGCAATTTGCCGTGGCAGCGGAGTTTCGCCCCGGCAAAGCGCCTCCACGCGCCACGCGTAAACGTGCGCGAGGGCTCTCGCTTCCAGATCCCATGGCGGTAATCCGGCAAGGAGGCTCGCCGCCTCGCCGGAGACCGTGCGGTATCCCCGAGCCAGCCGGATGGCCATGACCCTTTGGGCCGCGTTGAGTTGGCGAGCTGGTCGCCCCTTCTGCGTTAGGGCCCACACAGGGGCCAGAGTTGGCCCCCTAGATCATGTATTTTCACAACATTGAATTTCTTTTTTTTGAGTTTTTTTAATCAAAGTTCTATGCAAACAAGCCCACAACCAACCAGCATTGATAGAGGAGAGATCGACAAAATTCAGCCAAATTTTTGCAAAATTGTAATGGAAAATTTCGATTCGGCTTCTTTTGGGTAAGCTCGCTCCATCGTCGACTTTGTCTCTGTCATCTATAACCTAGCCTAGAGTCAAGAGCAAACCCATACTAATAAAAAAAAAGCCTTGGAAGCCATTTGCCCAGTGTGCTATTCCATACATATAATAACATACATACGTTTAAATATTTTTCACTCGATATCACATTGAGTAACAATTTTCACGCCGCATCTACAATTCTAACAACATTACTAATATGTAATACACCGTGAAATGTTCGATATACATTGAAATTCAAATGATTTTCCTCGTCCCCAAAATAATGATTCGCCAGAAAATTTTGCGCCAAACTCCGAACATGTTCGTGCGCGGTTTCGGGACCTCACTCCGAAATAGTCTTTTGGCTTTTTAATAACCGTAAATGACACTCTACGCCGCTCCCTAAAATTCTCCTTTACGTGTGTCTGTGAGGTGATATGAGGAGAAATTATCATGAGGATGGCAGATTATTTGAAGATATTTTATCATAGAGCTTGGAGATATGAAGTGGATTAAGAAAAATACAGTAACAACAAATACCTGAAAGAAGACAGAAAAAGTTTTTATTGTCTTAGAACTGTTGGCCACTAAAATTCTACGAAGTTTTTTAAACAACGTTCAGACTTTAAAAAAAAAACTCTATTTCCCTACATTTCTGACACATTGCGACTGAGATGCGAATGCAAACGGTGCTTAAAAAATAGTAGAATTAGCACTCTGACATGCCTACAAAATAACAATTTTAAACTATAATTCCTTAAGCGATAGTATGAGTTGTACACCAAATAAGTAAAGAGAGACCTAAGCCCTCATATTATTTTTTTTTCTTTCACTTTTAATTCCGCCGGTCAGCCGCATGCCTTAGCTGTGATCGGGTATTTAAAGCCAAACTCGGTCTAGCGAGTCATAGAAGGGCGGGCACACGCTAAGAAATGTGTGTGTCTTGGGGTCACCGTTGTCGAAATCGGCAAGGACTATAGTATAGTTGTACTTAATATTATGTAAGTCAATTAAAATGAATAAAATATGACTGGCTACAAAAGAAAAGAAATAAACTTTAACTCAACCTTTTGCTGTTAATCTTTTATGAAGGTATTGAAGACGTTAAACTCGTTACTCAAGCAAAGAGATACACTTTAAACGCTTGAGGAACAACAAACATCGTAAAGCAAATATTAAACCTGAAATTCATCACTCAAAATTCAGCGACGAACTACTAAGGAACTTGTTAAAATACCGAAAAGGCAACGATCATTTTAAGCATTTACATACTTCCCTTAGCGTCGTGCGTTCCGGAAAACTTCCGAATTACGGTACGTCGGATTCCGGTATTTGAGTCTAAACGGTATTACGGTATTCGTACCCGAAGCGTTCATAATTCCGGTACAGAATTTACGCAGACCATGGTCATGCAATTTGAATGTGCTGAATAAATTTTAACTCGCGTGAATTGGGCACGATCTTCCATATTTGTGTTTTGATGAATGCCCATCCACTGACAAACGTACTGGTCTGAATACAGTTAGGCAACCATTTGCGCCTATCACTTTAATTTGAACTGGTAGATGATTTTAACGGAAATGAAACATTTCTAATGAAGGCTTAAAATCTCTGCCTAAAACGGACCAGCTCATGCCTTCCATTTTGTGCAGTATTTTGATGTTTATTGAATTCATTTTGATGAAAAAATATGTATTACAAGTTAATTGAGGTAATGAAAGATTATGGTTGGGCTGGCAATTGCATTTGAAAAGAAAAAAACATCTGAATCTGATCTAGAAATTTTTCGGACTTGATTGTGCATCAAAATTGTAATACAGTATTGTTGTTACAATCTGTTATAAATACAATGATGAAGGTACACTATCATCTCACGAAGATCTGTCACAATCAAATTAGACGCAAGTCTCCAAAATAACCACAAAATAACGCTACCTACTAACATAGAACCACTTACCACCGCGACATTTACGACAAAATTCTCCTCTATTTTCTCGCAAAAACAACCACTTTAGGGGAATCTAATCTCAAAATAGAATAACAAGATAATCTAACCACGAGGTTATAGCAAAAAATTGATTTGACAGCCGTGTGAAGCTATGGATTTATACAGCGAAAGTTGATTTATGCTCCCGATGCGATCCATCACGGGATAACCGATAGTGTTGGCGGTTTATGAAGCACGGGATCTACTTACAATGATGTATAGTGTTGTTACGTTTTTCTGGTTCGTGGAAATTTTGTGGCGTAGGCGTAAAGTGTTTTGGGATGGAATATTTCTTTTTTCATGTCACACGTTATTTCTTAGAACAAAGGCAACGCTAGGAACTTGATTGATTTTCTCATCATTGTTTACAACCTATCTAAAAGCGGCTGTCAAATCAGCTAGCTCTTATCTGCATCGTAAAAGATTCCTTTGACTACGCCTCATGTCTTTCGATTTGGTTTCTTCTGTAATAAATTAATAATGCGTAGCTGAGAGCGATCTTTCTTTGTCTTTGTTTTTTGATCCAGTACAAACAAACAAGCAGGAAAGCAATACATGTCATGTTTTTCCTTAAAAAACTTCTTGTTGTAAATATTCATACTGCTAAGTCTTTTCGGTGACAGCTATTACAAATATACTTGCTTTAATTGTGTTTAGTTTCTATGTAAAATTTACGAATAAACAATCATTACTGTTAAGATTTGAAAACTCTGCCAGGGTTGCAGAATTTGTTCGAAAGAGTCACCGCGGCCCTGGAACGCAAAGAAAACACGGCCTTCCGCTCCACCCAGATCGGAAGAAGTCATTTGATGATTTCCCAACTAAATTGAGGTCGGCTTCAAATCAAAACTCATTTAATAGAGTACCAGTAGTCGACCCATGCGGGTGTTATTATGCCAAATGAAAGGAAAAATATGACGTGAGACTATCGTCTCTTAACATTGTAACAACAATATTTGAACCCCTTCCACCCTGCAAGAGAAAAGAGTTTCATACGGCAAATTCAACGACCATAAGCTCATCATCTGCCTAGCCTTTTCCCAATTATATTGGGGTCCGCTTCCAGTCAAACCGGATTCAGCTGAATACCAGTATTTTACGTTGAACGGTTGCCTACCAGACCTCCACAACCCATTAACTGGGTAACACGGTACGTACTCCTTGGCAAGACTGGTGTCAGATTATCTGGCTTCTGACTATCCGTAACGACTGCGAAAGATCTGCAAATGACAGCCGGGACCAACGGCTTAACGTGCTTTCCGAGGCACGGAGGAGTCTCGGTATGTTAAGATGGTCACCCATCCACAGACCAACCCCGGCAAGCGTTGCTTAACCTTAAAGATCGGCCCATGCGGCTGTTATTATTTAGCCACGAGCTCCAACGACCGTAAGCTAATCTGCCAGTATTTATAACATCACAAAGCACCCAACAACGTGGAGTTTAAATCCAGTTTTTCGTTTGAGTCTCGTTCGCTTCATGACTTAATATATCTCGATATATTGAATGCTGCTTTGATATAAGATTTTCCTTATATTTCTTTATAAATGTTATATCATATTAAGCATCGATTTGAGTGAATTGCTCAACATTTAAAGCCAATGGCGGGGAAGTGATTGAAGAACGTTAACTCTATTTGAACGTATTAGGGATACGTTAGATGAAATATTGGAAGCGTAACATGCTTTTGTTGAGTTAAAAGGTTATTTTCTAAATATATATCTGACATTTCCAATGAACTTTTACATTCGTATCGTGACTTGATCGTTCTCAGAAGTTTGAAAGTGATTCTAGGATATTATATTGAGGAAAAATTAATCTACATATGAATTTAGCTGAAAGTATCTTGTTGGCTATTTATTTCTTATATATTTTCTCGTACGCTTCATCTTATATAAGCAAATGACATACATTTAATTTTATAAAAACAAATAACCAAACGGATGTCTTATTGCACAGGGCAATCTCCTACAGACAACCTTTGGATATACTGAACGAAAGGAGATAGATTTAGGGCTGTCAGTGTGCAAACATCATAAAGAAGATTAATTTTACATAATAATATAAAATAAATACAAACAATATCAAAAATATTATTAAGAAAGGAAAATTAAAATTATATTTAAAGGTAGAAAGTAGGACATGTGGCCCTGTTCAGCTTACACAGCTGTCCAATGAAGCGAAGAGGAGCGGAGCGGAATTGTGAAATTTATACAAACCCGGAGCGAGGTACCCAGCTTCCTCGCTCCACAGCCTTCCTCCGCTTCCCGGTTTTGAATGAATTTTTGAACTAGTTCGCAAATCCCTGTCCAGTAAAGCGGAGCGGAGATTTTATGCAATTACATTGGTTACTAGTGGCACGGCTCCGCTCCGCTCCTCTCCTCCCCTCTCCGCTAGTCAGCCTTATTTCGTCGCTCCGCTGCCTTGCTCCGCGTCATTGGAAAAATATAACCGTAAAAAACTCGGTGACAAATAAAGATAATAGCTCAACATTCAGCTTTCACGAGAACCACACTCACCTATAAATTTCACAAAAACACTACATTAATAAAGAACCTTTCACATAAAAGAAACATGAATGACGAACAGCCAACGCGCGCCATCTGAAAACAACTGCCACGTAAACATTAACACACTTTATCCTCAACGTGAGACCTAGATTCACTCGCTTTAACCGAAAAAAATCCCCACCGGACCAAACCGGCGCAGCGATCACTTTTGTGGATAAATATTTCTTTATTCATGTCTGTATCTAGGCTAAACTTTTCTATACTTCTCCCCAGAGAATCTTGTTTGATCGAGACTAGAAAGTTTATCTCGATTTTTGGAGCTCGTAACAAAAAAGCTTCACAGGATTTTTTTAAAAACGTCTCTTCGTCTATTTTGTAATGAATGGTCCTTGTAGGAAGAAAAAAAGTGGACTTTCTTTCGTTAATTCTCAAGAATTATGCAAAAGCAAGAAAGTCGTCTAGATAAAATCGTGTTACATCGGAGCTTGTTTCTACAATTATAAATAATTGGAATAACTAAGGTAGGTACTACTTTATCTTTTCAAATACAAAACCTTAGAAACTACGAAAGTAGAAGATTATTCTGAGATCATAACAAGAATTTTTTTTTACCTTTAATAAAATATGTGCACTTGATAACCCAGTATAATATCATAGTTAAGAATTTTTTCCTATATATAGCTCCAAAGATCACTCATCTGGAATTTCCGCATCACCCACTCCTTAAAACTTTACTCAACCCTTTTATAAAGAGCCCGAACAAAAAAAAAGTCAACAATATTAAATACCAACGTCAAACTCCGTATCTCCGCTCTACGGGTTTTTTATTAGAAACGCTTCTTATATCATCAACTGAATAAAACACGATGGGTACAAGTAAATGGTGACCCAAATACGGATTTATTGCTTCGGAACTCCGGATTTGATTTATATCCAGGAGTGGATTGACTTACAACACATCCTCCTCATCGATTTTGTGAATTGCATTACAATCGATGAGGAGGATATGATGTATGGAGGACTATGTTTCAATTTGGACGTAGTGTAACTTTGAGGGATGAATTATTAGAAGATGATACTGTTGAGATTCGACAAAGTTTTGTTTAAGTTGTAAAGCTAATAGAATGTGAATGCCACAAGTATGATGATCGCAATACGTTACAATCAAAACATGTGATCTTAGCAAACAGGTAACGTAAATAACGCTAATGAATCCATCCACGCGAAGCAATAGTTATTGTTCAGACTTGATGATTTTATAAATTAATATTTCCATCAATGGATTATTGAATTCCCACAATCTTAAAGACTCTTATCAAAGGTCACATTATCAAACTTTCCAATTTCTTCCCATCCTTTGAAGACCATAAGCCATTTTTTTCAATATCGTCGTTAGCGTTACACATTATGCGGCAGGATCATACAAACGTATACCTATCCTTTTCTACCCTCATTACTGTGCAGATTTGCAAGATAGCCTTGATGTTCTCGACCAGTGTTTATGAAAGTCCCTACTGTAATGGTCCAAGTAATAAACTGGTCATATACAGAATGACGTGCTAATTGTTGCATGTTTGTGTTGTTTTAAATGGATGTTGTGAGATTTAAACGTGTTTTGTGGGGCTCGTGCCAATTTCGGCGTCAACGTGAATCTACATTTTTTAACAGTGTGCTAGGGTAGAACAGATTCACTGACGAATGTTGTTACTTTGACAGATGTCTTTTAATGATATTTCCAACACAAAGCAATATATCGATAATATTAGAATAGAATATAAATACTCTTTATTGTACACCATTCGAAAAAATACAGTTGAAGCGTAAAAATAGGAGGATGTAAAGGGGCAGACTTATGGCTATATTTTAACCAAATTATTCAAGCACTACGAAATTCTTAGATGTTTTCGCCATAATTATATTCAATGTAAAAATTCCTACATTTATTGCAAATTTGTATTTGAGTGTCATGAGAAGCAACTGCTTGTTTAATTATATCTTTACTAGACTACCAAGTTATAAGTTCCATTTTGCAGTTTTACAGCAAATCTACAAAAACTGGGAAAGCTATCCACTCCCGTCTTGCGCCACACATCTAACTTCCTACAAAAACTTGATTTATCCTTTTCTTCCCGATCCATCATGGCTGAGATAAGACGAAGTGGGGGCGGAGGGAGGACGGGCGAGATATCTGGAACCTTCACTGGAAATACCCGTCGAATCCGATAGACAGCTATCCTTTTTTTTGTTTCCATCCGACAATCTGAATGGAAAGATGCGAGATAGTGAGTGTTCGGTATTGTTCAAATTGTTTGAATTTTTATGTGGTAAAATTTTTTTTTCGTCCTTTTGTTGGACAGACAATGCTTCTTGGATTGGTACTGTTTTAGCGATTCTCCGTCCGTGAAAGGAAAAGATGACTTCCTGTGATTACATGGAATGAGTTTTTTGACAAAGATCTTAGTAAAAGGTTTTTGTGAGAAACTGTGTCAAAAGGTTCCATTTTATTAGGAAACATGTTTAAACTCAGAAAAACTTTGCTTAATCTTTTTTAATCTCTATCAATATACTGGTCGAAAAAATCTGCATTAAACCGCAACACTGCCTTTACTTAAAAAGTACCCATTACTCACATGCAAGTTTCCCTACCATGCCCCATATTCTTTGCCTCCGATTAAATGTGTCAACTCATTTCGCATCAAACTGGCCCCTATTACGAACTCCCAAAGTCGATAATCGTCTCCATCTCCCTCCGATTCAAAACTGACAAAAGAACTTTGCAACGAAAATAAAGAAAAAATCGAATAGGGTCATTCGGGGAAAAATAGGCTAACTAGGTTAGAAATTCTTTCACTACGCCCCTGTGTAGTGGCTCTTAAATCTTCTATACCTACTTATGCCTTTAGCACCACCGTTCGTACATTATCGACCTTTAAAACTAAAGTAGGTACGTTTTCTCGCATTTTTATCTTTGCGGAGTGAGCTGAACGCCAAATTTTAACACTAAGTGCGTTGGCATTATTCCAAGCTTCAGGCAAGCAGTAAGTAATATGTTGGGTTAAAAGGTCACAACTTTGCATAAGTAGTGACAGGTTTGGTACATTATCGCTCTCGAGAATTTATTATAATGATCCATTTTCGTCTGGTTTTCGGTTTTCATATTCTCTATTTCCTCTTAAACGTTCAAGTACTCGATAAGGAGTTCCATTGGTTTTATATTCACATCGTTTAGATAGAATTTTGATGAATCGCGAGGTGTTGTTGCTTTTTTTTTTAAGGATGGGAAATCATCAAATGACTTCATCCGCTCTGGGTGGAGTGGAAGGGCGTGTCAGACTCTTACTAACTAAAACTCATCCGTGTTCCTTCTAAAGCCCTTTGCGTTCCAGGGCCGCGATGACTCTTTCGAAAAAATTTCGCAACCCTGGCAGGCTCTGGCCCTAGCGGACCCCGTCTTCTATTCTGATATCTCTTTGAGGCGCGCGTGAAACACAACGCGCCATCGACCCGGGCCTGGTGGTGATCGGACAGCGAGCCACCCAAGAGGTGTTGTTGCTTGAACTTCGATATTAAAAAATCCATGAATATTAAAAATGTGCTACATGAAGGATATTACACTTTCTTTCTTTATCAAATAGGTACCTACTTTAATATCAACGTACATGTAAGTAGACTTTACTAAAATGGCCACACTATCCGTTACCGCGCTTGAAAGCTATCATCACTACATTTATTGGTTTCTAGACGCTCATAAAAATAACGTATAGGTATAACATATCTTGTCTGTCCTTCTGTTGGGGCGACGTATTAGTTCGGTTATGACCCGGGCTATATTGCTCTTTTGGATAAGTTTGGTGATTATCTGTTATGGTTCTTTCTATATTGTTGATTAAGTACTATTTGTTTCGTGGGGGGCCTCTTGTGGAATGTATTATATTAATATTTATCAGAGGATAATCTTTGTTTACGTTGGTTGGTCAGCCACTTGTACTAACTGAAATGTTAATCGTGTTAAGATAGAAAATAGTGAGGAAAGAAAATTGATTTTAAATTAGTTTACAGCTGAATATCTGGCCTGAAACATAGTGGTTTTGCAAACCAAAAAGAATATAATTGAGGACCTTATTTTATCATTTCATTCACCCATTCTTAGTCTTGGACAATAGCTTACCTTGTTTCTTTCTTAAATCTTATAAGAAAATATACAGGTCAACTCAAATAGGGTATTTACAAAAAAAAATTGAATTAGTCCACAGATAGGTTTCAAAAAAATATTGGATTTGTTTACGTGGAAAAGAAA
This sequence comes from Mamestra brassicae, assembly GCA_905163435.1. Lineage (NCBI taxonomy): Eukaryota > Metazoa > Arthropoda > Insecta > Lepidoptera > Noctuidae > Mamestra > Mamestra brassicae. The sequence goes on from LR990990.1 coordinate 20,315,507, forward strand.
AAAAAATATGAGCCGTCACGGGACGCCTCGCAGATGTGAAACATCGAAATTATTTTGTTCAAGTAATGTGCGTAAAATAACAGATTACGACAGGAACTAAATATGGTATAATGAAAAAAATACATATAGACTATACATATATATACACCATCGCATAGCGTGGCAACGCGTCTCCACGGCATGCGTCACCACGCCAAAAATCGGTTTTACCCGCGGCTATGGATGTTTCACATCAAAATACGTGTTCAATATTTTTTAAGTTCTATCGATCGGACTAATTCCCCTATTGAGGATTCTTTCAGTTTTTGTGTCAAATATTTTTTGACCGACACACATTGACAAAATATTTTTTTTTCTACATCCCTAATCTAGTTAATTCTTCCAGCAGGTGTAAGAGATGCAGTGGCTCGCTACCCAGTTCTGGTGTTCGTGCACGGAGAGAGCTACGAATGGAGTTCTGGCAACCCATACGACGGCACTGTGCTGGCCTCCCATGCTGGCCTGGTAGTCGTCACAATCAACTACAGACTCGGGATCTTAGGTGAGTCTATTCAAAATATTTTTCACTGTGAACTAACACCCGGCTTAACATCCAAAAATCAAAGACTAGTCAAAATTGAACTCATGTTTGGCTGTTGATAAATCAGTCAACCAATCATAACTGCTGTAGTTGACATGCATTTCACAAGCTGTTAGCCATTTTGGTGTGTAACATAGTTGCCGGTTTTGAATGTTCTCGCTTATAGCTCATTGTTTCGCTCGTGACTCTGAATGATTTTACAAGAAAACTGAATTAGATTTATGCCGTATACCGTAGTACCGTGTTACCCAGTTAATGGGTTGTGGAGCTCTGGTAGGCAGCCGCTCCATGTAAAATACTGGTATTCAGCTGAATCCGGTTTGACTGAAAGCCGACCCCAATATAGTTGGGAAAAGGCTAGGCAGATGATGATGATTTTACTAGCTTTTGCCCGCGACGTCGTACGCGTATATCCCGTTTTTTCCCGTTCCCGTAGGAATTTCGGGAAATCCTCTCTTAGTACTCTCCTAAAAGATAACCAAAGTTACCGGCATAGCCCAAAGGATTGCCAAACTGAAGTGGCAGTGGGCAGGGCACATTGCTCGCAGAACAGATGGTCGATGAGGCTGAAAGTTCTGGAGTGGCGACCGCGTAGTCGCGGGTAGTCGATGGATGCAAGACGCACAGGACCAGTTGTTGTAGAGGCCTTTGGGGGAGGCCTATGTCCAGCAGTGGACGTCTTTCGGCTGATATGATGATGATGAAGATGACTCTCCTACACTCTCCATGGAACATACATGCCTAATTTCAGCTTTCTATGACGAGTAGTTTCGGCTGTGCATTGTCCGTGAGTCACTCAGTCACTGAGTCAGTCAGTAACGGAAGAATTTTATATATTAAGATAACGTACTCTTTTTGAGAACAATCGGAGAGGCAGAATTTGGTGTAGAATTTTCTAAGTAAGGCTACTGATATCTTTTACTACAAATAAGTCATGAAACAGACGATTTTGGTATCAGGATTTAATTTCGAACGTCTCTTTCAATCTATACTAATATAATAAAGCTGAAGAGATTGTTTGTTCGTTTGTTTGTTTGAACGCGCTAATCTGTGGAACTACCACTTGGATTTGATGAGGAAGGCTATAAGGGAATGGGAAAAAGCGGGATATGCGCGTACGAAGTCGCGGGCAAAAGCTAATAGTTCAATATAGGGAACGTGCTCGGCGTAGATCGTATCATCTAGCGTTGCAAATTCGAAAACTTTTCGTTAGAAAAAACTTGACGTTGCCACTTTTGTACTGCTGGACGCTCCATATATGCTGCGCAGTACTCGTACACTTCCATGAAAAACAGAGTTACGTGTTGAATAAACATCATCATCATATACAGCCCAAATTTGCTGCATAGGCCTCTCTGTTCAATGCCGACCCCCCCGCTCCTGTATCAACTAAATAAACAAACTCGTTTCTAAAGAAACTCCTTTACTCCTTAGTTATGGCAGACGTGGCCCTCTAGGTTGACACTATTAAGTGCAGGTTGTGTGTAAGTGAAATGTTTGAATAATAAGTAGGGTGGAGGGCCTCTCTATGGTAAAGTTAAGGGTAGGGTTTGGGTCTAGCAGTAGGACACTTGTGCCCTCTTGTGTTGACCATCGATTAAGTCTGAAGTAGGAGGTTTCTGCAAAGTTTTCTGTATGTTAGAGGTAAGCAGAAATGTTAGCATAAATAAAAACTGAATCACTTAGATTATACTTATGTAGAAAGAAAGAAAGAAAATAATTTTATTTTGCCGGAAAAGACGCACAGAAACTTAAAGTGTTTCTGTGCGTCTTTTCCTAAAAAAAAACTTATTTACTTCTTATACTATAAACTTATTAAACTTCTTTAAAAAAAAATTATCAACTAGAATTATAACAAAACTAAATAAAAAACGCATCACTACCAGCCCATGTCAGGACCAGACATTCAATTAAAACGAGTCTCTGGTCACACCACTGACAAAACAGAACACAGTTCAGCAGTTGTCTGTGGCATGACGCCCGACTGACTGACAGCGACAACATGGAAACAACAACAATAATAATCATTCTAGACAATGTAAGTAGGTAATGTAAAATATATAAATAAATTCGAGTTGTGCGTCGTATCCGAGCAAGAATCATAGTTAAGGTCATTTGCTCAGCATCAATCAACGGCGCTAATTTTCAGCAACTACTGTACGTTCGAGTGACGTAATGACGTCCCCCCTTGTGTATAAACATAAATAAGGCAAGTAATCTTAACATGTATAATTCTTGTGTACGTGTGTATATCACTGAACTCCTTCTAAACGGCTCGACCAATGTTGATGAGATTTTTTGTGTGTGTTCAAGGGGATTCGAGAATGGTTTAGATTCACAATTGGATCCGGTAGGTGGCGCTGCAGTCGATTTCTAGAATTTTTCGTCAGACACAAAGCAAACGTTCGGACTGGACAACGTCTGTCGGGACCGCTAAATATATATTTATTGAACCCCGAAATAATACAATATTTATAAATTTAAAACAAATCGTAACATTAAGAATTAACAATTTACCTTTTTAATTTATATAGGTACCCTATTCTGGGCCTATTTCGTAGTGTAGAACTATAAAATGAAATTCTTGTTGAAAGAGCGACGTACAAAGCACTTAGCACTGTACATATATGTATGTATATGTCACCGGAAAAATGCAGACTCCGTAAGATTTATTTTATTTTATTTGATATGAGTTTGCTCTTGACTCTGGTCTAGGTCATTGATGACAGAGACAAAGTCGACGATAGAGCGAGCTTTCCCAAAAGAAGCCTGTTCACTCTAATTTTGAAGAGATTAGGGTTGTACGCGTTCGGAAACACAGCCGCAGGCAGAGAGATCCACTTCTTTGCTGTGCGTATTATAAAAGACGTTTGGAAACGTTTAGAGCGAATTGGTGGAATAGCAACAAGGTAGGGATGGTAGAAGGGGGCCGGTGGAATGAGGTCGTAATAAATCTTATTTATATTAGATTATAATTTCTCGATATATTATGAAAATATCGTTTTGTATACAATAAATGACATCTGAATTCAATAGTTTCCAATATATCCGTGTCTTAAGACGAAAAAATTTACAATTTCACGCGACATTTTACAATTTTACGGTGTTTGCAATTTTCCAGTGACATATGTATATGGTTGGATCAATACTAACGCGAAGACGAATATATAGTTAATCCTCGGAAATCAAACTACAGTAAAACAGCTTTCCTTAAGCCGTTTCAAGAATTCATCTTGTTCTTAATCTAGGTTGATTAAAAACGAAATGAATTCTTGAAACGGCTAAAATGATTTTCATTCCGTGACTCTGTGAAGAGATACGAATGCGCCGCGCCGCTGGGTCTTGAATAACATTGTTACGTCAAAGCTAGCCACCGAGCTATCACGAACACTCACGAGCGGAAACGAAGCTGCAATGCTAATTGCATTCCAATTTACCCCAAAGAGAGATCTCTTACAAGGAATTTCTCACTATCAAAACTATCTGGTTATTAACCCATCTTACTTAAAATGTATTAATTCAGAACAAGATCGGGCAAGTTGCAATTCACAAATTTAAAATGACCAAAAGTTTAATTATTTGAAAGTGAAACTTGAATTTCAGTTGTTGAATTATTTATTAATTGTTCTTAAACAGATCGCATTTAAATTGAGTGGAGTATCTCTCTAACTATCTCCAAAATAGTTATATTTGCAAAGTTATTTATAGTTTCTCTTTCATGATATTTCAGTAATGGAATCAAGCTGATTTATTCATCAATATTGCGATGAGTAACTTTAAACCATAGCATCTAAAAGGAGATAGATGGAATAAGTCGCAGTCGCACCCTTCAAAACAAAACACACTCGCAAATTTTACCTTCCTCGGCATGCACAAACAACCAAGGATTTTCAAACAAAACAAACGTTGCAAAAGCGCTGACATGAAGAAATGTAAAGCTAACCTTGCCCTTACCTCTGCACCCAAAAACATTCCCCCACATTCAAACGAGCGTTTATTTAACCCTAAAAATACATACTTACACAAACTCCACATTTACATTACGTACTTAAGACAACAAGAGCTCTCGAACGACCATTCTATTCACGAAATCATTGTCTCAGAAGGATAATATTCCACTTAGCAAGACAATCCCACTTTATTTCGGCATTATTCTGAGTTTATTCTCTGTGTGGGCTATGATAGCCGCCGGGAGTTTGATAAGACTCTGTTGTTAAAAGGACATCACAGATAAATATAGACTATAACCATGTTGGGTGCTCTGATTGTACTTACGCATCTTAAGGATCTGAGTCAATAGCGGAGGTAGTTGAGCCAATAAAGAGATAAAGGTTGTATGGGATGATTGTTTGTGCTAGTTCTGTTGTTAACTTAGACTATTTCTGGATAGTCTCCTTTCTGTTTGTTTTTGCCTTTTCCGACTGTTCTACTGATCTTATTCAACGCAATAAAGCCCTGTTTTTTTTCTTGTGTTGTATTTGGAATAGAATATTTTGTTTTTTATACCTATATCAGTTTCATTACTGCGAAATAGATTACACGTGGACGAATAGCACTTTAATTTTTTTAGATATGGGAAATTATCAAATGACTTCGTCCGCTCTGGGTGGAGCGGAAGGGTGTGTCAGACTCTTACTGACTAAAACTCATTCGTGTTCCTTCTAAAGCCCTTTGCGTTCCAGGCCCGCAGTGACTCTTTCGAACAAATTCCGCAACCCTGGCAAGCCAAGCCCTGGAAGCGGGACCCGTCTTCTATACTGACATCTCTTTGCCCATGCACCTTTATTCTAAGAAGTTAACCATCGACTTGAAATGAAGAAGAAGAACAGTGAGATTGTTACAGCACTGCGATCCTGTAAACCTGTTATCGTGAAATCTTAAGCTTAGCGAAGTGAAGATGAAGTGAGCTGTCAATCGATTAAAACAAGATCGAATGATAGTTCACTTCATGCACACCACCTAAGTTTACACGGTGAGATGTCGACAGAATAGACCGACAGAATAGCACTACTGTAACTAATATAAATCGTCATAAAACTATCGTATAAACTCCAATTGGAACATATTGCACTATAACATGCAATCAGGTGCTTGTAGACACTAAGTAATTAAAACTTTTGGTTTGATACTCAATTTTTATCGCCATTTTGTTGAATGGCTGACGCATGTTGTACACGCAATGTTGTTTTCAAGTGGGGGAGTGAATGGGAATGATAAATATAACTATCGTGACTTGTATGTTTCTTAATTTGGGCGATTTACACATATGAACCATAGTGAGAATCTATTAGAAGCTAGGAGCATTGAATTAGAGTTTTCTTTTATACATCTCACTGCAAACATTTAGGTGAAGTGAGCTGTCAATCCATTGTTCAAGTACATACAGTTCTCACAAATTAAAAGATCGAAAAACGAGTTACATAACATTGCCTAAAAATTGCTTTAAATTTTATTATGACTTAATAAACGCAAAAAATGGACATTCTTTGGCCAAAAAACAGCAGTTATTTTTAATTTGCCTTTTATGAATAAAATAAAACATTGCTTCGAACTATGAATTTATTAAAATATTTTTTATTTTGCGAAAATATTGCGAACAATTTACACGAAACTTTCATGATGTTATCTTTTGGAGTCTGTTTTAATTTAATTAACACTTCGTTAATAATGTTAGTGTAATATTTATAATAAGATTGTGGTACAAAATTATGTCTAGACTTAAAATTTGGTCCTTTAATTTAGTGGTACTACACTTTCTTATAATGTTAAAAGAGAAAAGCCTTACAAGAATTGTATTTTCTTTTATAAAAGGCAATAGAATAACAAAAATATCTCCCAGAATAATGAAAGTAAGAAAGAAATGAAATACAAAATATGAAAATCATTTATCTCATATTACTTACGTCTAAACCATGTCCCGGCTGTCATTTGTAGATCTTTGGCAGTTGTTACGGATTGTCAGAAGCCAGAAAATCTGACACTAGTCGTGCCAATAAGTAAAGTATTACCCAGTTAATGGGTTGTGGAGGTCTGGTAGGCAGCCGCTCCACGTAAAATGCTGGTATTCAGCCAAATCAGGTTTGACTGGCAGCCGACCCTAATATAGTTGGGAAAAGGCTAGGTAGATGACGGCTAACGTCTAAACCAATATAGCACGTTTTTGAGTCCTGTACACAAAAGGTTACCAACGGTTATCTAATACTTAACCTCTGCTGTCTTTCCCTCCGTCTATCCGACAGCGGACTGTATCTTTTTTTCTTGAAATTATCACAGAGTGGGTACATATTATCGTAATTTTTATTTTCTTCGTGTTCGAGTTCGCCTCTTATTTGGACGGTAGTACTCAAGCCTTTTGCAGTTTTGTAAGAATCATCATTCTCTTAATCTGAGTGCTAATTCTAACAATTTTAAACAACGCTAAATCTCATTCGCAATCCGTCAGAAATGTAAATTAAGGCTATTTTGACAGATTGCGAATACGAACGTTGCTGGAAAGTTAGTAGAGTTGACCCTCTGTTCCCAATTTATTTAGAGTCACTGGATCATGGTCTTCTTCTAAACTAATTAGTTCTCTAATAGTCGTCACTTCAGTAGTAAGAGTATCCCCATCCTGGTTAAATCCATGGTCCGGAGCGAGGAGGCTTGGGAAGCGGTCACCTCCTTCTGCGAAGCAGTAATGCTAACAAAGGAGGAGGCGGGCCGCGCAAGAGAAAGACAAGGCCTTCGCCCCAACCGCTGCTACAGAAGAAGCCACCCCGGGCGTCAGGATTCGCAGAGCGATCCCTGGCCATCGTAGGCGCGGGCCTGCGGACGGCGAGTGTTGGGTGGCTCGCTGTCCGGTCACAACCAGGCCCGGGTCGATAGCGCGTTGTGTTCCACCCGCGCCTCAAAGAGATGTCAGCATAGGAGTCGGGGCCCACTAGGGCCAGATCCTGCCAGGGTTGCAGAATTTGTTCGAAAGAGTCACCGCGGCCCTGGAACGCAAAGGGCTTTAGAAGAAACACGGATGGGTTTTAGTCAGTAAGACTGACACGCCCTTCGAAGAAGTAATTTGATGATTTCCTATAACTAAAAAAAAGAGTACCCCATTTCAGCCATCTGTAACAAAACTATAGCTTACTGTGTTCTAGCGTAAGATTCTACTATCACACTCAACTTTGCATCAATCCCTGCTACTGAACATAAAGCACTTTGCAACGCTTTTCCACAAGCGCATATGTACGAGGCTAGGACCTCATCCGGCATGCTTTTGTAACAGAGAACGACGCAAAAAGGATACTTGTCACATTGTTGCAAAATTTTCCACTTTATACCGAAATAACTTAAGCGGGGTTACACTGGAGAAGAATTAGGGATGTCGCGCGGAAAAGAGGCTGCATCATTGAAGGTTTAAAAGAAAGTTTAAAGGCTTTGAAGCTTCTCTATCTTACTAGTTTTGCCTTATTATCGATGAATGTTTGTTATTCAATCACTCCAGAACGGCTAAACAGATCTGGATGAAATTTGGCACAGATATAGATTATAGTCTGAGATTTCTGGGAGTATATTTCCTTGGGACAAATTCCAGAATTCACGCGAGAAAAGCAGCTGGCAGAAGCTATATAAACTTTTGCATGCCAAAACGTCTTGACGACTGCTGCCGATGACGGGAGTGACGATGAAGTGAGTGTCGTTGACGATCTGTGACAACCCTGACAGTGTGACAGCATAAAATTGTGCAGACACGAATATTGTTACTAATCGTTGACTTCGCGCTCTGTCATTTCAACACTAGTAATTAAATTAAATATTTTATTACACAAATATTAAGAAAAAATCGGTCTAGTGGGAGTCAGCTCGCGCGAATTAAGTAAGCGACAACGGAAGTATTAAAAAATAACTTTATTCCGACAGAGTTACAGCGAAACAGTAATTGATTGAATCTAACAAAATATTGATCTTATATACTAACTTAATTGCTAACGTAGTACATGCACAGCGTGATCAGATTGACGCATGTTCTAGATAATTATAAATGCTGATCGCGCAGTGGGGAAATTGGGAAATAATAATTTAGTAACTACTTATTGGCTGACAAAGCTAATATTGGTAGGTTGGGGTTCCTTAACTCCTCCCTCCCTAAGAGAGAAATTATCCGAAGGTGTCGCAGACGGTTTCGGAGAATTTCGACAAAAGTTTATGAACTGAAATTTGTACATTATAAAGATAACTATTGCTATTACAATAACCACATACTCTAAGATGGTCCATATACTAATTTCTATTGTCACTGTTTGTGTCGTATCGTCTATTTCACTAAATTTTGCACTTTGTAACACTTCTTTCACATCACTGAAGTCCACATTTCTTAAATCCACTTTCTTTGATCTTCTCTGGATGTCCTGTTGTAGGTCTGGCATCTGGATCAATGGCAGCTGGAGACTGGAAACTGTAGTGTTTGTGGTGGTGGCAACGATGACTTCGCCTATTTGTGTCTCGCATTGTTGGCCAGGTGTCACGATGTAGGTCCCAAGAATAGTGTACTTCAGGATTTCTGTATTGCAATTCTCGGTGATGATGAGATTTTCCTCTGAGTAAACCAACCATTGGTTGTCGGTTATTTTCTGTATCTTAGTTTTTTCTATTTCAATATGGTTCTGTATGCAGTTTTTGTAGTTGTTCTTCATCAACATTATTTGTTCAATGCAGGTCTCGGTTGGAAACTGGGCTAAATTAGTTTCATCGCAAAGAAATCTTTCATTTTCAATCTCAGTACATGGGCTTACCACGGGCATGTATTTCAATCTATTCACCATCAGGTAAGGATATTTGGGTATTATTGTAAAGGTATTTGGAGAATGGAATATAGGGATGGGTATAACCTTGTAATAATTATATGTTTCGTTATTTATTAGGGGGACTTCTAAAACAAAAACTAACTTGTTGTTATTTATATATGATTTAAGTATGATATTACGTTCTAATTTTATTAAATTATGTTTGCTTACTGGGTATATTGTTCTAGCATGTTTAGCAATGACTTCTAACGTATTATATAATTCTGTACTATTTATAATGGATTGGTGCAATGTATTCAGTTTGCTAAAGGCTATTGCCGTTTCAATCTCTTGTATGTTTTCGTAACAGGTTCGAAAGTTATCTAAAATTTGATACATAGTATTTAATATTTGGAAAAGTTTGTTAAACCTGAACTCATGTTCAACTAATTTTTCCATTTCATTGGTATGTAAACCCAAGTTTTTAATATTTGAATTTATTATTTCAGAGTCATTTACTAATTTATCAAAAGCTTTTTGCATTGATGATACTTTACGTTCGACCACATGCTCTTTGTTCTGTATCATTTGGATTTCTCTATCATATTTAATTGCATCGTCTTCATCTAAATTTCCTGTGATAGCTTTTACAAGTGAGCCTAATGGATTAAACAAAGCTCTTTTATTTCTATAATGGAAAGGTAAGATTTGAAAAAATCTATCCTTAGTTAGTTTAATAAGATATTCTATTTGGCTTTCTATTCCTATAGTTTCGTTACTAAGACTATTTTCCTTAATTTTAATTTTCAAGTTAATGAAATCCCGAATATTATTATCTATTTGTAAGTGTAATGATTCTAAATCTACAATTTTGTATATTGTCCAATAACTATTCCTCTTCACTGCTACTCCCCGCTTTATCGCTGCTATCCCCGGATTCTGACCGAGGTTTTGGAGGTCCAGCGTGAGTGTTGGCACCACTAGTACCAGAAGTACCAGGCACGATCTGTGGAGGACGTTTTACATTTTTTAAGGCTACTCTAGTTTTCCTTTTCTTTACTTCTACTGGGACTATATTTCTTTCAACTTCCCCTATTACTTTCGCTTTTTCATATCGCGGTTTTTCTTTAGCTTTTCTAGTCCTAGTGTCTTTCATGTAAATATTATCGTCTGGTTCGAGTACCGGTGTAGTTTCGCCACCTTTTTTATTAATTATTTTAATTTTATCGGATTCTAATTTTTCTGTTATGAATTCATAGAGTATTTTAAGGCGTTTTCTATGATCTAACAATAATTTCTGAGTTAAGTTCTTCTCTCTATCCACGTTAAATACATTATCGGAATAAGTGTGACCAAATACTAGTTCAAAAGGCGTAAAATCTGTTGCTGAATGTATGGTGTTGTTATAAGCCATGATGGCATAAGTCATAACTGATGCTGCATCTAAATCGCTTTTATCGTATTTTGCTATACGATAAATCTCAATAATGGTAGAATGAAACCTTTCTACTATTGCCATTGAACTGGGATTATTTGGCGTCCCAATATGAAGTTCAATTTTGTAAAAGCTTAACATTTCTTTAATCAAAGTATTGTTGAATTCTGTACCGGAATCGCAACTAATTTTCCTAGGCAGACCATACATGCTGAAATATTTAATCAATGCCCTAACTATCTCTGGTGTACTCCTATTCGGTACCTCTATGGCTTGTGCTATCTTACTAAATGCATCCACTATAGTTAAATAATATTTCCCTTCAATATATAATAAATCCATAAAAGCTTCCTGAAAAGGAGCATCCTGGGTTTGTGTTAACTGAATGTGGGGTTTAATCGGTTTTCTATCATATTTCATGCGTTTACATGTTTCGCAAGCATTTATGATTGCCGTGACTGTTTCTTTCATGTTTGCCCACCAGTAATGTCTTTTAAGTTTGGTTAAAGTTTCTTTAATACCTCTATGACATGTTTTCCCGTCGTGGTATTTTAAAATAACTTCTTTTTGATCTTCTTCAGATTCTGTCAAATTTATAACTCTTTCTGTACACTCGGTTAACTTAACTGAATCCTTTTTAAATAACTTAATTACCATGTTTGAAAAAGTTTTTCTAAAAGATGGGTGTTCGAAGTATATAAAGTACTTATGTTTTGGATCAATATACTCTTTCAAAAAATCTTTAACTAATATATCGTTATTTGTCGGTAAGTGAACTTCGAGAATTTTTTGTTTATTATTTGAAATGTCTTTTACGTCTAATTTATTTTTAAACCATGAATGAATTAAAATCTGTTTTGGTTTAGTATCGACAGCTTCGTTTAAACTAGGAATGCCTTCGTGTTCTCTATTTGAAACTGAGTTGGCAGTGACCCCATCATCAGAATCCGAAAGTTCTATCGTTTCTATTGGAGTTTCGAGGTCTTGCAATTCGTTTTCTATAATTTTTTGTATACGTTCCTGTCTATCTCCTATATTTACGAATATTGAATCTAAATCGTCGTCAATTGCGTTAATCTTAATCCTAGATAAAGCATCTGCATTCGTGTTTTGAGGGCCTTTCTTATATTTTATTTCGAAATCGTACTCTTCTAACCTTAACCGCCATCGCGTGAGTTTACTATTGGGCTCTTTCAATGAATACAGCCAAGCTAATGGTCTATGGTCTGTAAATATGGTAAACTTATTACCATACAAATACGGTCGAAAGTGCTTAACTGCCCATATTATGGCTAAAAGTTCCTTCTCGATAGTGCTATATTTTACTTCTGTGTCACTCAAGGTTCTACTAGCATAGGCTACAGGCTTATCTGAACCTATCGTTCCTTGTGACAATACAGCCCCGATCGCAAAATTGGATGCATCCGTGGTTAAAATAAAAGTTTTACTAAAGTCAGGAAATTGTAACAAAGGTGCATTTGTTAAAAGCTTTTTACATGTCTCAAAACATTCTTTATATTCCCCATTAATTACAATTTTGCGACCTTTCTTTAAACAAGCTGTTAATGGTCTAGTTATTTGGGCAAAATCTTTGATAAATTTCCTATAATAACCGATTAGTCCTAAAAAGCTTTTAATCTGTGTAACCGTTTCCGGTATAGGATACCTAAGAATAGCGTCTATTTTATCATTATTTGGTTTCAAACCTTCACTCGTAATAGTATGCCCTAGGTAGAGTACTTCCTTTCTAAGAAAATGAGACTTATCTAATTGAACTTTTAAATTTGTTTGACGGAAGCGGTCAAAAACTGCTCTAAGTTTTTCTACATGTTCAGGCAAGCTTTTAGAAAAAATAATGACGTCATCGAGATATACTAAACAATGTAAGCCTTGAAGGCCTCGTAAGACGTTATCCATCGCTCGCTGAAAAGTTGCGGGTGCGGTCTTTAACCCAAACGGCATTCTGTTAAATTCATAATGACCTGAAGGTGTGCTAAACGCAGTTTTAGCTCTATCTTCCTCCTGAACCTCTAATTGATGGTACCCGCTAGCTAAATCGAGAGTTGTAAAGTATGTACTATTACCTAGCATGTCAAATAAATCGTTAATGTTGGGCAAAGGGTATTTATCATCAATTGTGATTTCATTGAGCCGTCTATAGTCAACTACCATCCTCCATTTTTGTTGGCCTGACGCGTCTAATTTTTTCGGCACTAAATGTACGGGAGCACTCCAGGGAGAATGAGATTCCTGGATAATGTTATCCCTTAACATTTTCTCGACTTGACTACTGATCTCTTTTGTTTGAATAGGTGGCAATCTATGTGCCTTAATGTTTATTGGGTCTTCATTTTTTGTTCTTATTCTATGTTTAACCTGATTTGTGAAGGTTAACGGAATATTTTCACAATAAAATATATCCTTGTATTCTTTACAAAGTCCCTCAATAACCGTTCGTTCTTCTGAATTCATATGATCTAACTGTAATTTGTCTAAATTCTTTGTTAGCAAGCTGTCCACTTCTATATTATTATCTATGAAATTAACACTAACAGATGGGTCCTGTATGTATGGTTCCACTTGAAAAGGTCCCGTAACTACTAATTTTCTATTTTCATGGCTATAATTCTGAATAACAGTTGTTGCATAGCCTTCAATACACGTAACTAATGCGGCGGGCATTCGAATCCCTTCCGTAAATTGCTTAAAATCTAACACAGCTTCCCCGTTCAGTAAGTTGACTGGGAGTCTTACTCTAAGTTCACTACGAGATGGTAGATTATATACCTCTCTCATAGGCGGTGAATATATGATAGGAATATCAGTATTTTTTAAATGTAATATCTGATTTTCCATATTAATCTTTGCCTGTAATTGCTTCAGCAAATTGCTACCTATTAACCCATCATACCTATCGTCGACACTATAGACATAAAACTTATGGAACTCTTGACTTCCAAAGGTAACCGGTAATGGAATAATAGCCGTTTCACTATGAACACTCGATGCGTGAGTGCTAACAACTTCGAAGGGTTCATACTGTAAATAATTTTTAAAATATTTATTCGCTATATACGGGCTTATAAACGACCTAACACTCCCCGTATCTATCATAAAACTGCCTTTAATTCTGGTATAACTATATGTGGTAAATTTAAGCGTTTATTACAATTTATTTTTATTCGTTCTCTAGGGTAGAGGCCGTTATGCAAAAATTTCCCGCCCCGGGTTCTTCAGGAGAAAATTCTTGGCACTCATTGTATGAATAACTTGAACTATGTTCATTATTATTAGAATTATTTATGTAATTAACACGTCGCGAACTTGCAGTACGCATGGTGACATCAGTATTGGCACCCGACGTAGATGCTTGCGCTGCAAAAGACGGCGTGCTCGGTGCATGTGCCGCGAACTGTTGGTTCGGTTGTGCAATCGGAACAGATGACCTACTTGACTGCGGTGACGCATTATTGTTGTTTGTACGATTAAAATTGTCTTGATTTCTTTGAATATTATTATGTTGTTTATGATGTCTGGGCTGATGCGAATTGTTCGGTGTAGATGTGCTATTTGTAGCACTATTCGGTACATGTGTACTTGATATGCTATGTGAATCTCTCTTTTGATTATTAGATTCAAATGCATTTTGGTTATTAGGCAAATTGGGTCTGTTATTTCTGCTAAAATTACGTCTGTCGTTTGTTTTCGACTCATAGACTGCCTGGAAGTTTTGTTCTTCTAAAACTATTTTTAATGCATCCTCTAACGTTGTGACGTCGCGCAAACGAACTAATCTAACTAAAAATGGCGGTAAATTAAACAAGAAAACATTCATCGCTCTGTTACTATAAATGATTTGCTTTGCCTTACGTAGAGATTCATCAATGATAGTTTCTGATATTTTAGCAAATAAAACACTTCTCATCCGCTGTATTCTATGGCAAAAATCTAAATAACTTTCACCCTTATTTATTCTACACGATTCTAACTCCATTGCTAAACAATCCTCTGTGCGTGGAACACCGAAGTGTTGGTTTAACAACTTCTTCAGCTCGTCCCACGTACCTATAGCTTCTCTTTCGCCTACCAAACTGGCTGCTTCGCCTGATAACCTACTTGTTACTACATGAAATAAATATTCATTTTGGGCTGCGGTTCCTAAGAACTTAGACAAAATGTATTCACATTTTTTTATAAATAAAGGCAACATTCTAGTGTCGCCGCTGAATATTGGTATGATGTTAACCAATTCCTGTGGGACACGGGTTACGTTTTCCATTGTGAAAAGTTATGAAAGAAACAAACGCGGAGAGAAAAAAAAAAAAAAATCACACTAATGTGCTACTAAACTATCACTACTCTAAAATATTAGTACAATTAAAATCTATGCAAATATTATTACGGCGTTGTCCAATCCTTAATAATACACAAACACATAGACTATTACAAGGTTGGGATATAGATGGAAGAGCTGAGAGGAAGGTGAAAAAGATTTACTCACAATTCCGCAGCTGGCTCCATGCTCCCTGAATTACTGCTGTGGCTGGTCCTCTTCCGTAACTCGAAGTGGCTTCTTAATGAATTTATTTGTTCGGCGATCTCTGCTAAACCGTAAACACGGACGTCGGCTGCTCCACGTAGAATTGTATACACGGCAAACTGACTACAGAGATCCTACCGGCTGCGCCAATTAAGTAAGCGACAACGGAAGTATTAAAAAATAACTTTATTCCGACAGAGTTACAGCGAAACAGTAATTGATTGAATCTAACAAAATATTGATCTTATATACTAACTTAATTGCTAACGTAGTACATGCACAGCGTGATCAGATTGACGCATGTTCTAGATAATTATAAATGCTGATCGCGCAGTGGGGAAATTGGGAAATAATAATTTAGTAACTACTTATTGGCTGACAAAGCTAATATTGGTAGGTTGGGGTTCCTTAACTCGCGCAAAGGGTTTCGTAAGAATGATATCATTTTAGCATGTTATTTTAAAACCACATTTTTTCTTATTATTTTCTTGGAATCTATAATCAAAGAACTACTTTTTAAGCTCAGTTGTTTTGGAGACAAGAGAGGTAATTTCATACGGACGTTTGGACCCCAAAAAACTCCGAACAGAGCTCGTTTTATTTCAGCACAAAACATAAAAATATTGCACTCTCATCAAAATTGAATTGTAATAAATTTACACTCATTCTACATCAAGTCAGTTCACATTCGGACCGCGTGATGGCAACACCTGATTTATCGTTAGTTAAGGTCGTGGACTCAATACACGTATCAAGTGAAATACAAAGTTTTACGAAATATCATTCAGCATCCCTATCAACCAGTAAAGGACGTGCGGTCACAATCGTACACAAACCATATTATAGCTCTTTCTCACCCCAAAGCAAAGTCCCACAAAGAAATAATAAACACACAATTATTTCAAACTCATCAATATACAATATTATTCTAAGCTTAGCAAATTTGAACCCCAAAATCACACACTAATGTATCGTCCCGTGGCCAAAATCTATTTTAACTCGATAAACGCTAACGTAATTGTTTGCGTTTAACTCACAACGTTATGGTTATCGTTTCTACGTAGATTTTATGGGGCAAACGTTATAAACATGACGCAAGTTCGGTTTAGTGTTGCAGACTAGAAAGTTTTCGGTTTCGGTTCAATAAAGTTGAAATGTTTATTGGGAATATTTGGGATTTATGAGTTGTAAATAAAGTTTTTGTTATTGGCCTCGCGCTTTTTCTTTACAAATTTTATTTATGTTAAAACTTTTTGGTGACTCTAAGCCTTGCTTAAGACACTTTAGTAGAAGTAAACTGTCAAGTTATAGTATAAGCTGCATCAGCTATTTATCTATGTTTCACCCAAATGTTGACTAGTGGAGAATTTCTATGGCATTAAGTCCGCCTCCGGACTGTTAATCTATACTTATTTATACTAATACTAGCCTTTACCCGCGACTTCGTACTTGCATATGCCATTTTTCCCGTTCCCGTAGGAATTTCGGGACGGATTATTCACCTAAACCTTCCTCATGAATAACCCCATCCATTGGTGAAAACCGCATGAAAATCGGTGCAGCAGTTTTTGAGTTTATGACGACTTTGTTTTATAATATGTAGTGATAGTGATAGTTAGTAAAAACAAATTTATTCTCAATAATTGTCAGAGTCTGCAATGAAGATTAATTATTATTATTATTTCCTTTATTCATTGTATATACGTATAAATTACATTTTTTAATATTAAAATACAAATATATAAAAATATTTTAAAATATAAAAAATAGTAGCCCACCGGTATCGGGAACAGGGTCCAGGCTACCGGTAGTCAGGGCCCCTGAGAGAGGAACCTCCTAACTATGCGCGCCGTGTCCAGGAGTACGGCTTTCTGGATCAAGCCCTTGATCCAGCTGCCCAACGAGAGCCTCTTTAGATGTTGGTCGAGGCTCCTTATTATTATTATTATTATTATTATTATTATGTTTAACAGATCCATGGATATCCGCGTACTATCATCCGACTTCTTATTTGCCAAGCTGTAACACCGGGTGGAGTTACAACTTGGCAAATAAGAAGTCGAGTGGCGTTGTAATATACTGTTTCTGTGTAAGAATATCATATAATTAAAATATGCCTTCACTATGATAGGTTAATATAAATTCTAGTAAAGGCATATTCTATTCTATAATTATATTTTAAGTAGTCATTGTAAATAGTTAATACTCATCATTATAAACTATTTTTACAATGGGACCAACTAAACAAAATAAATCGACTGCCCCATATATTTCTGTGCGCATCTCATCTGCCTAGCCTTTTCCCAATTATATTGGGGTCGGCTTCCAGTCTAACCGGATTCAGCTGAATACCAGTATTGCGCATAACTCGGATAAATGGACTGAACAGCAGAAATCTTTTTGCGCGATTTTGAGACTTGGTCTAGTTGTATTAGATTACAAAGTTCACAATTCAAAAACAAGAATGGATTAAACAAAAAAAAAACAAATATTTCACATTTATCAGGACATAAATTGGCACGAAGTTCGCATAACAAATAACTACGTGTTGTGTAGGTACCGTTTCACGTTCATTATTCAAATATTTTAATGGAGTAAACGTTTATGTTTTTCTTTATGATTTTTTTTTTGGTTTGCTACGGAAAAATCAATTCATACCTATATTTTCGTTTTTAACAAAGTTGTAATCATTTCGTGATCCGAAACTATATTTCTATTTCGCAACATTCGAATTAAATTGGATGTATGGAATTTTCTGTTTTTTTTTAGGAATGTTCTGACCCAAAAATAACGTGAATTTTTCGGGATCAAAATCACAGAGGGCTTAACTTCCCATCAGTAAATGAATTTTAGTAGGTATTAGGATCAATACTTTCAGTGAATACTTTTCCTACATACAAACAAAATTTTATCATCAATCTAGACACCTAAACTAAAACAGATTTTGAATACTATGTATTTGACCTTTTGACATGTTCAAAACTATAACAATTAAAACAAATCTTGATACTATTTGGTACAGACAAAGTTCTAACCAAAAAAAAAATAGAAGTCTACTGACAGTATAGCCTACGCACTCACAAAATTCTATAAATAGCCCTAAAGACACTCAAAATCTAAGTAACACCCGCAGATATGTGCGGAATAACGCAAACGGACAACTTGACAAGTCAGACGGATCGATAAACTGGGAATGAGCTCATTTATTTCAATAAATACTTTAGCATCTCTGAACGTTCGTTACTGAAGTGTTTAAACAAAGACTAATTTCTGGAGGCGAGTAATTACTCGCTAGTTTTGTACCGTTCCGACCGTCTAGCACTTGTAGTTGTTACAGCGTCTACTTATTCCTATTGTCCTGGACTTGAATTGGACATAACTTAAATGTTAAGTATCTCTGGAGGGTCGAGATGAGATGAAGTACGCTGAGTTTGTTAGTGACGTCATTGTAGTTTACAACCGCTTTCTTAATTAATATCGAAATGAAAATAATATCTTTTGCTTATTTTCGAATGTAGAAAATAAATAATAACAGCCGCACGGGTCAAACATGGTTAAGCAACGCTTGCCAAGGTTGGCCTGTGGATGGGTGACCATCTTATCATACCGAGTTTTCTTCGTGCCTCGGATAACACGTTAAGCCGTTGGTCCCGGCTATCATTTGTAGATATTTGGCAGTCGTTACGGATTTTCAGAAGCCAATAAATCTGGCTCCAGTCTAGCCAAGAACTGCCGTGTTACCCAGTTAATGGGTTTTGGAGGTCGGGTAGGCAGCCGCTCCATGTAAAATACTGGTATTCAGCTGAATCCGGTTTGATTGGAAGCCGACCCCAATATAGTTGGGAAAAGACTAGGCAGAAGATAATGATCGAGTGTAGAAAATTACGTTTACTTATTTGACTGGCAAAACAGACAGGGTGTTCATCGTTAGTGCTGTTCTGTAAACATCTTATCGTCAAAACATAACTGATTTGAACTTAAGTGAGTTGTCAATCAGCCGGTAGATTCTGTGAAGATTCCACCGTGAAAACAAAAGTAAAGTGAGCTTGAAGTGATCTGCCATTTCAAGTAATAGAAGAGATTCACAAGCTCACTTCACCTTAGTTTTATTAACCACCTTCGTGAGTTGATTTAAGAATAGAGCTAAAGGTGAAAGGACATGTTACTTCAAACTCACTTCACCTTAGTTTTCACTGGGAGATGTTTACAGAATAGTAATGCTGGTTATGCTAAAACCACATTTCTCCGCTTCAGCTTTCTACAGTTGTAAGTCCGTCAATCCTGACTAATGTAGAGCATCTCATGTCCTTCAATATAGCAGAGAAAGATGGAGATGGGCAGGCCATATGGCGAGGCATAAAGATCAAAGGTGTACCCTCTAGACAACAAAATGGTGTGGCCCAGCAGGAAAAAGGAATGTTGGAAGGCAAAGCAAAACATCGTCATTGATGACATCATAAAAACAGCAGGAAGAAATAGGATGTATACAGCCATAAAGAAGGAAATGTTGAAAAAGATGGAAAAGGCTGGGGACCATTGATATGGGAAAAAGCTCTGAATAAAGGAAAGTCCTGAATACGTGGGGTTATTACGCTGAGAAGCTGACATTTACCCTCGGCATGCCTGGTCTGCCGGGTCTGTCAGACCCACCCTGTTCCTTAAACAGTAGTATTTCATTAAGATATGATGTTTATACGCAACAACTCTAAGAAGCTGAGCATTATCAACCAATCGAAGTCTTTCAACTACTACTTTATTGCGGAATCGACTGAGATACTGAAAAAACACAAAAAATCATGTCAATTTTTGAGGTACGTTTTTGCCTTACCCGTTGATGGAAGTGACAAGGACTGACTGTTTATTATTTTTCAACACAATTGCTCAAAAAATGCATTTACGAAGCTTGTATACATTGTTCGAAAGATAAAAATTACGCACTATACATTAGAACATGTGGTAAAATAGGTACTCTCACCGAAGTACCTATTTCACTGCAATGTTTGTTGTATAGCGCCGTGCGTATCCTTTACGGCTTTTTTTTTTTTGTTAATTTCCATTATAAAATACATATATTAGAATTCCACCAAGGAGTTTCACATTACTAAAAAATAAACTGAATGATTGAACCTCCTTGGAAGCGCTTTTGCTCAATACGTTTGTCTCATTTTAATACTAAAGAGAAAATGAGGCGATAGATGTAGTTCTAATTTTCACCACGCGCACGTGGCGCCATTTGCAAATTCGCGCTATTTTTATATATGGAACGTCAGCTGAATGATGTTGTTGTTGATGTTGCGGCTTTCCGACTGATATCTAAAAACTAAAAGTTTGTTTCATTACCTATAATGTACTGTTTTCTCGCAAATGTATGGCACACGTGCGTAATTGTTTTTTACAAACTCGTGACTATGTTAAGCTCTCGACTTCGTCTCTGGCTTACATTCGTCCAAAAACCAACTTACCGCATTAGTATCATAAATAACTATTATAGTTTAGTGTTTGTCTTGTGCTGTCATTTTCTGAAGTTTTATCGAGTTATTTTATGTTTTCACAACAGTTCTTATTTTAGTAATAAATGTGGTGGATTCTCATTTGTAGCAAATACCACAACGAATACGAGAAATAGCCATGTTAAATTCGGGTCTGACGGACCCACCATGCGTACCGAGTAACATTTTCACACCTAGTATGTCGAGGACATACCAAGGCTCCGTAATTATGAGTGCTTATTTCTGCAAGTACACTATCATAATACTATTATGACAAAAACAAATCATCGGTACATCTGACTCTGACGTTATCGCCCCATACAAATAATTCGTCTGTTGCAAAGTCCTGTGGATTTTTTATTTTCTCTTTGTAACATAAATGTTTAAGTAAACAAAAATTTCTTCCACAAAAACGAAAAGAAAAATAATATTCAACAATTAAGTCTAACTAAGTTACGAAATGAAAGTTTAGCAAAAGCCTCTTCAATGTTTCCTTGTCGCGATAAAATTTCTGCCCTCTTTAAACGCCAAACAAAGTAATGACTACCCACATTTTAATTAAAATAAACGAATTCTTTTGAGTAATTAAATATTAATTCTTATTTCTTGTTAACAGGCATTATGGAAAAAAATGTTTCATCTTTACTTACTGAAAAAGAATTTATTTAGCACTTATATGAAACACCCGCGGTACATAAAAATAAAAAAATTAAAGTAGGTATGACCATTAATTACTTACCGAAATTTCTCCTTACTTCAGGAAGCAATAAGACGTTGGTCTCAGCTGTCATTTGTAGGTTTCATGAAGCCAGAAAATCTAACACCAGTCATGCCAATGAGGCTCGTGTATGCAGTTACTGGTTTGTGAAGGACAGAAATACCGTGTATAATACTGGTATATAGCTATCTCTAGTTAGGCTGGAAGAACACTCCAACATAGAAAAAGGCTAGATTTATTGATGTTGATCATATATCACGGAATCGCCGTGCCCCGGATGCCAGCAGGATCTAAAGGCGCCATGCTGCTATTAATTATGTTTGCGAAGGGTTTTTGCTTAATTTGTCACAAGCATAGTAAGAAAAGGGTAGATTAAAAAAAATACTACGTCAGTTAGATGACCAAAAATATTGGAAATATTTACTTCAAATGAGGTAGTAAAATCCCACTTCTGAACTTTGATGTGTTTTATCTTTGTCATTGTTATTAATTTAATAAAGTAAAAAAAAATTGTCCAATGTTTTTAGAAAATTGATGGACTAAGTGTCATATTTTATAACCAAAGCCTCTAGACAAGTGACATTCTGACAACGATACGGTACAAAGGCTATTTTTAATAGTCAAAATTTTTTGGGATTGACAAACGCTGTTGATCAATCCCTTATATTTTGGCATTTTGACATGCGCATCCGCTTTTTTTTCTAGGTATTGAAAATCTTCAAATGACTTCTTCCGCTCTGGGTGGAGCGGAAGGGTGTGTCAGACTCTTACTGACTAAAACCCATCCGTGTTCCTTCTAAAGCCTTTTGCGTTCCAGGGCGGCGGTGACTCTTTCGAACGATTTCGCAAACCTGGCAGATATTTGTAGCTCGGTATGTTAAATTTCAGTTCAAATAAAAGTTACTAACATAAACCACCCTGAAAACCAACCTGAGTAAAAATTCAGTTAAGTATTTTAAATATCCAATATTCACGCTTTGATAAAATGTTCGCGTAAAACATATTTTCAAACCTATTTTTTTTAATTTGATAGACAAAATTCAATCAATTTTATGTGAGGATAGCACTGCGTGGTGTAAGAGATTTTCGCTAAAAACGTTTGCGAAAAATAATTTTATCTAAATAATATTTAGCTAAAATGATTTTACTTGATACTTTTTCTATAAACGGATTTGTAACCTTATTCAACTAAGTAATAATCGCACTTTCATGAAATATACACACTTTTAGGTATTTACTATTTGATCTTGGATATTATATTAAAAGATTAAGGTTTGGCAATCCCGATAGGCTCAAATTCAGACATTTACCAAACATTTAATCTTGTAAGTTGAGCTGTTTATTATCTAAAGTAAGCTGACCAAGTTAAAATTATATGAAAAAGATGATTGTTTTAGAAATAAATACTCGTTTATCATTGTTTTGTTTTAAGACAGCTAATTAGAAAGAATTGATGTAAAATTAAGAGATACCTATACGAAACACGCTCAATACATACATACATAGAAATAACACATAAAAAATATTTTTCAATAAAAAAATTTGCACCGCATTTCAGCACTAAAGAGGTCCATTTCAGCGACATGTCAGACAATCTGATGCTGTCTGACGCTGCTTTTCTAATGAACTTCAACTCCGTTACTATTTATTATGTCACCAGTAATCTTTACGTACAATAGGACCTAGTGCAAGCTTTTGTATCATTTATTAAACACTCAACCAATAATCTGATTAAAGTTAGAATTTTTAACCGATTCATTGCCTGATGGTCATACATTTGTTCCTAACTCATCAGTATCCTACTAGTTATAGTTAAAAATGTGAAATTTTTGTGAGGCATCTTTCACAAACTATTGAACTTATTTCATCAATAGGGAGAGCGGAACTTTATGAAAAAAAAGATAAACATATCAAGTCTATTAGTCACAAAAACGTAACACTGCAACGCACCGATGGTAACTATCTCAGTTTGGCCAATAACATCCGGTACATTGTTAAATTATATCGGAACAACTTCCCCGCGGCACGTTTAACGCCGCTCTCCCCTACTGTTCCCCTTCTTAAGACGGTGAAGGAGAATATCGTGAGTAAAAATAAAATTCGAAGACCTGTGACATACATCATAGCGCACTGATTCCACGTGACTGGTTATAGTCCCCTCGTTTGCAGAATGAAGAGACCGGACTCCCACCAGTGGGAAAAATAATGTTGATATTGATAGGTTGATATACATACATACTGTAATGGCTGACAGGAATTAACCATCATTCATGCAAAAAAGTACAATCATCATCATCATATCAGCCGAAAGACGTGCTCTGCTGGACATAGGCCTCCCCCAAGGGGGGCGTTTGCCATAATCGCCACGCTTGACAGGCGGGTTGGCGATCGCAGTGTAGCTGTTGCAATGCACAGAGAATGCTGCTGCCCATTCTCTGGTGAGTCCCTTAGTTGCCTCTTACGACACCCACGGGAAGTAATAGGATGATTTTACGTCTAACACCACCAACAAAAAAAAAATGGCAGACATTTTCATCTTCCTGCCCCTTTCCCATTTTACTGGGGGTCACTGCAACGTGTTCTATTCTTCCATTCTACCCTGTCAATCGTCACGCTATCATTCACTCCTTTCTCTTCTATAGCATTATTCCTCTAAAAACCATAAAAAAAATTCTTAGGTCTCCCTTCCTTTACTATAAAATGTAAATTTAATATAGTGCTAACCCAAAGTGTGTATTGAAAGCTTCTTTATAAGGCCGTAGATCCCCACTGCAGGGTAAAGGCCTCCCTTCCTGTGTTCCATTTAAATCTGTCTTAAGTAATCTGAGTCCAATCCCATGCCAGCTTGTTACCCATTATTCTAACCAAAAAACATCTTTCCAGGTTTCCTCAACCCTCGATCAGACGAGTACCCTCGTTCCCCTGCTAACTACGGCCTCATGGACCAGATAGCAGCCCTGCACTGGATCAAGGAGAACGTGGCAGTCTTCGGAGGTGACCCCACTAACGTCACCCTCATGGGCCATGGCACCGGAGCAGCTTGCGTGCACTTCTTGCTGACTTCCTTGGCTGTGCCAGAAGGTAAGACTTGGATTTTACGTACATTTTAATCGAAAAGTTACTAACAATACATAATATATGTTAACAATAAATATACATTAGTAACTTTAAATCTATACAAGGCGGAGACGACAAATACGACAATAAATGAAAACAGTGACAAGACTGGTTTATAGAAATATTTTCCGAAATGAAAAGCAAACTTTCCAATTACATAAAACGTCAAAAATAAACAAACTCTTCAAGGATAGTGACTAAATTCCGACTAAATATTCGAAGCATTCTTTTGCAGTTAGTGACATCAAATCTATGATTTAAGACAACATTTTTGTATGAACTAGAATCGCCAGTGTTTTGAATGATTGTCGTATCGTCGTCTCCACCCTGTATAACTATTCCAATCAACTATACCTAACTACAAACATATTTATATACAACATACACTTAGACGTCGAAGTATTCCTCCACTTAGCTGTCATCCTGAAACGTACCCAAAATACTGGCAGCATTGTCATGTTGAATTGCAATGCTAATTCTTTGGGCAAAGAAAGTGTAGATTTACAATGTAGTGGTACATTGGCAGACAGCAAAAAGATATTCTCTACCAATCAATCTTTGGGGTAAAAAATTCAAAAGTCAAAACGTTTATTTCAATTAGGCCATTAAACGGCACTTTCGAACGTCATCGTTTACAGTTCAGTAAAATAATAATGTTACATTAATAAAGTGACTCTACTGTCCATTCGGAAAGGTAGATTCTTATGGAGAAGAACGGACAAGAAACTCCATAGTTACTCTTTTCAAATAATGATTTTACAAAATTAGGCATACAAAAATTAATTTAATATTATGTGAGGACGATGCACCCAGAGTATGCTTCTTATAAGAACAAAGTATCACCAGCAGAGGTAAACTTATTAATTTCCTAAAGAAATTTAGGTAAATGGTACTCACATATTTACAAACATTGGAACCATTAATTAATTTAACAACAGTGTGTGAGTACACTGTAATAGGTGTAAAACAAAAAAATAAAGAAAAGTAAAGTTATCGCATTTGGGCATTGCAATTAGTGTTAATTGAACGACTATATTAATTCACATTTCTCATTCAAAAAATTAACCGATATCTGAGGGCCAATTCTACTCAATTAATCGTCGCAATCGGTCAAATAAACCTCATTTTTCATAATTTTGCGAATGCGAACGTTGCTTGAAATTGGTAGAATTGGCACTCTGATGTATACAAAGAGATTATAACGGAAGGGGCAATAATGACTATTGCCGTGCTCAAACGAAGACGCGGTTGACCACTCTCAATCGGCCGCAAGACATGATGTGGCCAAAAAAATATGATTTAACATACAACCTTTTCACGTAGGTCTACTTAAGGTCTTATCTCACATGACCTATGAAGTACCTATGTGCCGTTTTTTATCTCAAGAGGTACAAACATTTGAGATTTAATTCATTTGATTTTTGAATTATTTCGATTCACCTAAGAATGTAAATAAATGTGTCTTCAACAATCCAATCAATACAAAATTCCAATTCCATAAGCCATTGTGATAGCAATTCGCATTTCCAAACACTTCTTACGGCAGAACAGAGTGCAAAAATAAATAAAACTCATTTTCAAAATGGCGGAGACTCCACAGCCCTCGAGGAGAATACTGGTTCTAATTACAAAAGCAAACTAACAGGACAATAAACCATGAAATGATGTTGTTTCGAGCCGGCCAGTTCGCTACGTGAGAAGTATGAAACCAAGGGAATAATGAAGACATTGTTTCTGTATTGAATTTTTCTGAAAGAAATTACGTTTTATTGTTTTCGTCGGTTTTGAACGGCCACTCGCCATACTAAGCGGGATCTCTTCTGAGTAAAGGGTAGCAGAATATTAATAGGGTAGATAGTAAAAAAAATGCGTTATTTATATTTTGTTGGACTTGTTTTGAAATGAAGGTAAATCGGATACTTTCCTAGATAGTTAAATCATAATTCTATTTGGATCCGTCAGTAAAATGTTGGATATTTTTTAATTTTTTTGCCATTTCAAATCGAATTAAAATCGATAAAGATGAAGCGCATCAAAGTTCAAATGTGTACTAAAATGTGACGTCATGCGAGTTTTCAACGCTATGTATCGTCTTAATTTTTTTGGTTTCAAAGAAAAAAGAAAAAATACGTGACCGATATTTTTCTGAAATCTATCTGACGGACAATTAAGATTTTTTCAAGAGAGTACCCAATTGGATCAAAGGTACTCAGTTCGTATACTGCATTAAGAAAAGAGGAAAGAGTTTTGAGTATGATAGTTGTCAACGAAAGACGGTGAATATTGAGATAGCAAATAATACATACTATCCAATACTTTGCATACTTCCATACGATTAAATACTGTCCTCCAGATGTTACTAGATTCAGTTGGATATTTTCATATGTAACTTTTATCAAAATCCATTTAGCTTTAAAATAAACGGCTTGAACCGATTTGGTTGAAACTTGATAAACGGGTAAACCATGCCCTATATTAGGATATAGGAAGGACTCCCAGGAGTATAATTCCGTACTTTTAAACGGGTGGAACCACTGGTAAAAGTTAGTCGAGGAATGGCTACTAAACAAATGGAGGAAGACTCTGCGCCGACCATAAATATATTCATCATCATCATCATCATCGTATCAGCCGAAAGACGTCCACTGCTGGATATGGGCCTCCCCCAAGTGTCTCCACAACAACCGGTCCTGGACGTCTCGCATCCATCGGCTACCCGCAACCCTCACCAGGTCATTAGTCCACCTTGTGGGAGACCTTCCAACGCTGCGTCTTCCGGTACGTACGGTCGCCACTCCAGAACTTTTCAGCCCCATCGATCATCTGTTCTGCGAGCAATGTGCGCTGCCCACTGCATAAATATATTGGGATAATAGAAATAGGACGACGAAAGAATTACATCAATGTACCAACGATGTCCACAGTATGCTGTTACATTGTTCATTCTATGAAATACATTCTTGCATACAATATGGCACAAAACAAACAAAAAGATAAATATACTCAAATCATTTCAACATGCCTTAAAATACTCCTAAACTTAAACCGGCCATAATTTAACAAAATCCCCAGAAATATTTCAAAACCTCACAAAATATCTGAATGGCACGTAATATATAGTGGCCTAGCAAATCTCCAAGTCGGAATTGAATAAGGGTGCAATGCTGATAGGAAATATTTCCGAGGTCTAATAAAACGGAGCGTGTCTTCGTTCAATCCTCGCGAATGAATGGGACTTGTGTGTTTAACTTTATAGGCCAGCTGGGGTTCTATATCGCTTGTTCTGACTTTCTGAGCTATAAGTTTAAAGTCTTGCTGTAAGTGATTCATTTCTGCAAGATGTATGGTTTAAATGCATTATGTGACACAGTCCACAGCGTCATTACAGTCGAAATATGTCCACTGCTGGACATAAAACTTCTCCGAAAGTCGTCATATCGACTGGTTTTGTGCTTCTTACGTTCAGCGTATTTCTACGGTCCTCACCAGGTTTGCCTTGTGGTATACCTTCCAACGCTGCGTCTACAAGTAGGTACGCAATTTCCACTCCAGAGCCATTCAGCCTCATCGGTTCTCCATCACGTGAGCAATATAACACTGACACTATGTTTGGCAATTCTTCTGGCTGGCCGTCTTTGCCTCTCCTTCAAATCTCTACATTTCTGATTCCATAACGTCATCGTTCATCATTATTTTTTTCAATACAAGCTTTTGAGGTTATCCAAAGAGAAAACGCGATGAACTTGTATAAATATTGGGTAGTTCATTTAACTCAAAATACGAATGCATACATCAATGTCAGAAGTTTAATAAAATAGTTTTCGATCCCGACAGAAGGCTGCCCATCACCTTATTCATGCAGGCATGTTTTAACAAAGAGTTGCATGAATATCTGAATAAGCAAATGAATTCAGTTCACGCTCGATTCCTATATGAAATTCAATGAAAAATAAATATTGCTTTTGAAATAAACCTTTTCAACCCTTAACTGATAGGTAATATGAAAGCAATTGTGAGAATTAAATCATAAAAGGCTTTTCAATTACTTTTTGTGTTTTTTTTTACTATGAGTAGATATATTTTAATGTGGTTTACTGCCTTGTTGGTTTCGTGGTTTCGTGACGTCCTGATTTCTATTACTTGGTCTGATAAAATGGTATTAGGGTTTCCATTAGGCATTTCACAGTGTCAGCTTAGAATAGAATAGAATAGAATATTTATTTATTTGCTCAGGATGTAGGTATTTACAGTAAGGTGGTTAAAATAGTATTAAATAATCCTTGTACATTCTACCATTTTGGCATGCAAACATTGATGCAGTTCATCATCAAACACACAAAAACATTGATACACAACTATAACTAAAATAACATTTATTTGTTAAAAGTACAGTTAGATTCTTTTTGAAACTTGTTATTGGTTCCTCTTTTATGGAATTAGGAATGTGGTTAAAAATACCAGGTGCCATACTAAAAACATTTTTCCTCAACAATGCAGTCCTGTATCCACCTGTGAGTAACAAGCTTGGAATTAGAAAGTTAGTATTGTGACGAGCCTTAGAAAGCAAGTTACGTCGTTGGTCCTGCACCTGATCTCTTCCCACCCGTGTCGAATTGCCGTCCTTTTGGACTATGAGAGTTAAGAAACAAAAAGTACACCTTTTTTGCGTATTATATGTATCTTAAATTTTATAATTATGTGTCTGCTGCGTCCTCAGCGGATTAAGGTTCCGAACATTCGTAAAATAGAACCCTTATCCTCGGATCACTCGTCACGTCTATCTGTCTGTCCGTCTGTCACAGCCAATTTTCTCCAAATCTTCTGACTGATTCTGTTGAGATCCGGTACGTATGTGAAATTTTGTGACACAAACACGGACGCATTACGTATACAAATAAATTTTGGCTATAGGCGTCACTTTTCGGGGTTAAATTGTAATATAAAAATAAGTTTTTCAAATTGTTCCCTGTGACATATCAAATAAAAGGGCGTGTTGTGAGGGTTGCAAGTGATTTTTTTTTCATAGTTTTATAAAAAAGCAGTTTTGAAGTTATTCAAGATATTAGAAAAAAAATATGACCATTCGTCCCCTCTTATCTCCGAAACAAATGAACCGTAACTTGTAAAAAAAAACGGGTAATATTTGTTTACCTATAGATACTATACTCCTTTTACTCTAGGTTTTAAAATTTTAATGTAATTTTGTAGAATTAGCATAGATATAAGCGATTTGGTGTAAACTGTTAGCTTATATTTGATGAATAAATGAAATATACTACAGGAAAACTGATAAGAAGTAATGGGATTCAAGTAACATGTTTCAAAACTCGGCACTCGGCCTCTTTTGGTATTTTCTCAAGATGGCCACCCTAACCACCTGCTTGGGAATGATTATTTTTATTATTTACGGGTATTTCTGTCACTTTGAGACTGGTAAATGGAAGACTAATTCTGAAATGAATAAGTAATAATTCGGCTCCGTTTGATTAGAAATTCAATCGTGTGTAAAAAGGTCTACTTTATCATTCATCCGGCGAACTAAATTCAGCCTTTTGAAGTGTAAAAATAAACATCCGCCAAAGAGTGGTAATATTGGAATGTTATATTTTATTTCTCAGTATCCGGGTTATTGTGGTGGTACATGAAGTTTGTCGTTTTGAAAGCAATTATGTTTTACCTAATTTTATATATTATTGGGTCCAGGAGTTGAAAGAAAGAAAGAAAAGAAAGAAAATCAGTTTATTCTGCCGGAAAAAACGCGCAGAAACACTAAACACTAAAAACTTATCAACTAAAATAATTATAACAAAAATAAAAAAAAACACATCACTGCTAGCCCATGTCTGGACCGGACATTAATTAAAACGTGTCTCTGGTAACACCACAGACAAAACAGAACACAGTTCAGCAGTTGTCTATGGCATGACGCCCGACTGACTGACAGCGACAACAAGGAAACAAAACAATAATAAACATTTTAGACAGAAAGTAATTGTAGAAAATATACATAAATTCAAGTTGTGCGTCGCATCCGAGCAAGAATCGGTCATTTGCTCAGCATAAATGCCGTGACTATGGCAAATCCAAAAATCGCCGGCGCTGATTTTCAGCAACTACCGTTCGTTCGAGTGACGTAATGATGTTCCCCCCTTGTGTATAAACATAAATAAGGCAGGGAAGGCAGTTGAAAGCAATCAATCATAATAATGATAGTGTGAAAAATCACCGTGTAAAATTCCATATGTTATAACTGTTATAAGAACAACCGACGGTTCAGTAACTATATTTATAAATCATCTGCTACCCAAAATAATAAACAAGTCCATAATACTACCTATTAGAATTACAAGTCTTAACTTCAAAAACTTAATTTTAGCCGGATTTATTGCTCGGTAACATCCCAATGAACTCGACATTAACAATTTTACTTAATCCAACCGTACATTAACTTTCCACCTCTATTTAATGCCCAAACATCATTAGTATCCCACATTGAAGCAAGCTCCATAATAAGCAAGCAAACTAAAACAAAATTACTAAAAGTCCATTCAAAAATAGTCTTTATTCCCTCCACATAAGTCACCCATGAGTTTATTTTAGTTTTGCTGATAAACATAGTAGAACGAAATCAGCGGGTGTTTATACAAAAGTAGTCTGTATTCCGTCGGGGTAAGGTGCTGTGGATTTTATTTTAGTTTTCCAAAGTTTGAGCCCCCAAATTGTTTTGCTCCCTTCATCAGGTATGCTGAGGGGCGGTTGGAGCGAACTGAACGCAAAATTACTTCCTTACAAGCTGTGGCCACGAGATTGGCGGTTAGCTGGGATTTATTGGCGCTAAAGTTCATGCAGAATGTAAAAAAAGTGTTTTATCTTCAGCTTTATGTACGATCTATACGAAAACCCATGACTTCCCGTGGGTTTCGTAAGAGGAAACTAAGGGACTCACCAGAGTATGGGCAGCAGCATTCTTTGTGCATTGCAACAGCTACACTGCGATCGTCAACCCGCCGCCAAGCGTGACGATTATGGAAACCCTCCCCCCCTCTTTGCGGGAGACCTATGTCCAGCAGTAGACGTCTTTCGGCTGATATGATGATGGTCATGATGATTATGAAAACAAGCTGAGGTGAAAACGAGAGTGTCAGTTTATTCGTAACATTGTTTCCGGGGAAGCAGACATACAGATCATCACTCGTAGATATCTTAATATATTCCTCACAAAAACAAGTTCACCAGCTACTAGTTAGGGCAGCGGTTCACACAGGCATTTACGGGTACAGTTACTGGGTAGCACGGTACTTCTTGGCAAGACTGGTGTCAGATTTTCTGGTTTCTGACAATCCGTAACGATAGATTTACAAATATCAGCTAAGACTAACGTCTTTTCGTGCTATCCAAGGCCCGGAGGAGTCTCGGTATGTTAAGATGGTCACCCATCCACAAACCGACCTCGGCAAGCTTTGCTTAACCTTAAAAATCGGCCCGTGCGGCTGTTAATTTAGCCACAAGCTCCTGATACTTTTACTTTTAGTACCGCGTGATAAAACTATGTAAACTTGCTGAAGCATCCACAATATCGTCGTCACCGATCGTTAACTAAACGTATTCCATGTTCAATTATCTCGCAGCATCTGTTACTGTATCAAATATACTGTTTGACTGTCAACTACGTAGACAGACGAATAAATTATTGAGCGATGTACGATTGTTCGAGATTGTATATGTCACTAAACATACAAGCATCACGCTTACATTTCTCAAATATACAATGTGGTTTAGACACGCTTCTCACAGATTTGCATAAACGCAAATAATAATGACAGGCTCAAGGTATTAGTACTATGTTAGTAGTACCAATTAAAAAGGCGACACCATTACCGCTGTTCACAAACGCACACTAACCGGCCATGGGCGCTGACCCACAACCAAAGGACCAAGAATGCGCTCCCGAGAAATGATTCTGCCCATCGCGCATCCTGCACCCCCATCCCATCAGCACCCTTTTTTGGATGTGAAATCATCAATGGCTCCTTCCGCTCTAGGTGAAGCGGAAGGGAGTATCAGACTCTAACTGACTAAAACCCAACCGTGTTCCTCCAAATGCCCTTTGCTTTCCAGGGCCGCGGTGACTCTTTCGAACAAGTTCTGCAACCCAGTTTCAAGAGGTCTAAGTTGTAATAATGATGATAAAATTAACAATGGTTGTGTTTACATTTTTTAACTACCACTGATTACGAGGTCAACGACCAACCTCATCATTTCAGCCGAAAGACGTCCATTGCTGGACATTGGCCTCCCCCAAAGGCCATAATCGCCACGCTTGGTAGTCGAGTTGATGATCGCAGTGTAGCTGTTGCAATGCACAGAGAATGCTGCTGCCCATTCTCTGGTGAGTCCCTTAGTCGCCTCTTACGACACCCACGGGAAGTGATGGGATGGGGCTGTTCTTCCACGTCCGACACTATACAGAACAACGGCTAACCTGGAAGTTAAGATTTTTTTTTTAGTTCTACCTTCATATTGACTTTGACCTTGAGCTGTAGGCAAAGTAACGCGCTATAACCGATAACCGTTGTCAAATGGAATTTACCACGTTATATTTCTGTAGCGTATTTTTGATAGTCAACTCAGTTACTGGGTTGTGAGGGTTTTTCCTAGGATTTGTAATATTTGTTTCCGCTACTTCTAAAGCCCCAGGGGCACGTCCCACCAAACGCGATAATATGCAGCAGCGATTTACCGGCGATATGCCGTGCGTTATCCGTGACACGTAATCTGAAGGTAACGCATTTATGAGACGGAGGGGAATTTTAACTTCGCCAGAATTTTGTCTAACACTGAAATATGCTAGAATTTAGTAGATAAAATATTTTGTTAAATAATAATTAGTTTCATGATTTTTACTTTTTGAGCATGGTACGATCTGTTTTTACTTTCTACATTTTCTGGGAGACACATTGTGGTTGATTTAGCCCATTAACCGTTCGACATCCGGCAGAAGTGTCCAGCATAGTCCCATTTCAGCTTGGCTGTTTTTAAATGTCGGCAATTCGTGTTTTAGAGCTCAGCTTTGTGTCCGATAAACGGACTCCCAGAATACAAAGCTCCATTGCTCCCTGGAAAAGAAATAACGCAAATTAGGTTTCGGGGCGTTTCTTCAAAAAGAATTTCTCTCAGATTGATTGGTATAATTTAGGCTCACGTCCTCTTATGACGAAACATGAACATAACTCAGGAATCTGAAATATTCTTCCCTTGCCTCATGTTCACTCGCAAAACTATGTACCTACTTATTATATTGACTTCTGCTTAGCCCAGTGGCGTGATGCATTGTTGTGAAATAAATATCTGAGGTTAGTAGTGTATAAATAGTACGGGGGTATCGTGTTACCCCGTTACTGGGTGGCCAAATACTGGTATTCAGATGCATCCGGTTATACTAGAAGCCGACTTTAACAAAGTTGGGAAAAGGCTAATTAGATTGATGGTTAGTTATCATCATCATCATCATATCAGCCGAAAGACGCCCACTGCTGGACATAAGTCTCGCCACAAGTACCGGTCCTTCGCATCTCGCATCCATCAGCTACCCGTGACCCTCCCCAGGTAATCGGTCCACCTTGTGGGAGGCCTTCCAACGCAGCGTCTTCCGGCACGCGGTCACCCCTCCAGAACTTTTCGTCCCCAACGACCATCTGATTTGCGAGCAATGTGCACTGCCCACTGCCACTTGAGTTTGGCGATCCTTCGGGCTGTATCAGTAACCATGGTTCTGTTGTGGATATCGTCATTCCTGATTCGATCACGCAAGGGAACTCCAGGATGGTTAGTAGAACAAAATATAACTTAAATAAAATACTGTTCCACCACCTTTCATGCAACAAGGAGATGAATTTTAACTAGGTACTCGGTTATGGGGAAATACCATGGTTTATGGGGGACCGTTCTGTTCCAGTAATAGCGTGAAGAGGGTTCGTTCGTGTTGCTGTAACTTTATGATGTCTGCTCACCATAAACTCATGCATTTTGTTTTTTATACTCATCTTACTTTACAAGGTGAAGGATGAAAGAGGAATGTGCGAGTTTCCTGGCTTTTATATCATAGTTATAAGGACGGGATAATTATATGCTTCTATAACATCTTACACTGTTGTAATTTTACCAATCTTTACAAATAAAGCATTCTGATTCTGATTCTTATAAAATTATAAGGACTATAGTAAGGAGGATTAGTTGTGTAGGTTATATTCCTGAGTCGATAAATGATTAATGATATATAAGGTCCCGTTAAAATAGGTGGACAAAATTTAACACAGCGTTCAGTACGTCTAACCAACGCTTTCCAAGCAAAAAAAAAACACTGTTTAAATTGATTTTTAATTTGACCTAAAATAATAAATTGCCGGCACACTAGAATAAACACATCCATTATAAGTAGGTACTTAACGTGGTCACGTGCGCGTTTATGCATTGGGTAACCAACATTTTTAGTGTATTTTCGTTAGCTGATTTATGTTCTTGTAAGTATCTAGTGCGTTTTTGTTATTATATTTTTTCAACACATTTCCTCAAAAAATGCATTTACAAAGCCTGTATACATAGTTCGAAAGTAAAAAATTACGCACCATACAATGGATGGTTTTTTTTTTTCCAAAAAATCCTTCAAGGTGTATCACATTACTGGAAAAAATAAGCTGAATGATCGAACCTCATTGGAAGCGCTTTTGCTCAATACGTTTGCCTCACTTTAATACCAAAGAGAAAATGAAACGAAAGATTTCGTGAAAAACGTTGTATGACACACGTGCGGAAACTGGTTTTTACAAACTCGTGACTATGGTAAGTCCTCGACTTCGTCTAAGGCATTTATTCATTCATTCATCTACTCGTTTGTAAAAACCAACTTACCGCACTTAGTATCATAAATAACTATTACCATTGTCCTTATTTTGGTAGTCCGATACCAACTCTAACGTCGAATGACGCCTATGTGCAGCTACCATAGAAACCGGCGATTCGCGAGAGTTCAGATAAGTTAATTTGTTTAAAATAGTTAAATTACCTGTTTTATTTTTCGGTCAATTTTGATTTAATTTTTACTGTTACTTTTATCTTATATATATATTTCTTTTATTTCTTTTTATATATATTTCTTGGGTATGTCACTCAAATTTTTTGTGTGTGTTCAAGAGGATTCGAGAATAGTTTAGATTCACAATTGGACCCGGTAGGTGGCGCTGCAATCGATTTTTATATTTTTTCGTCATACACAAAGCAAACGTTCGGACAGGACAACGTCTGTCGGGACCGCTAGTATTTTTGTATATTTTTAGACAAACAAAAATGTATATCCCTATTGTGATAGCATTGTAAGTTCAAGCATAAAGTCAAGTGTACAACTTAAAACCCTCAAGTTAATGTCACTGTTACGAGAGAAAGTTACCAATGAGGCCGTTAAGTTGGCACACGTCGATAACTTAATTATAACTTGGACAAAAGTTTTGTTCCCGTGGCACTTTCGTTTTGTTTACCGATGTTCTTGTTTATCTATAGTTGGTTCTTTGATTGCTATGTTTTGTAAGAAAACTACTATTCAGTAGTATTTAGTCTTAAGAAGCCTTACAAGTGGTTATCTTAAGAGAATATTTTACTGAACAAATCTCATTAGTCCGCCAGATATATTTCCAAAAATATTGAACACGTATGTTTTCTTTAACAAAAAATAAAGACAATATAGTGCGTTAAGCCGTTGGTCCCGGCTGTCATTTGTAGATCTTTGGCTGTCGTTACGGATTGTCAGAAGCCAGATAATCTGACACCAGTCTTGCCAAGGAGTACCGTGTTACCCAGTTAATGGGTTGTGGAGGTCTGGTAGGCAGCCGCTCCACATAAAATACTGATATTCAGCTGAATCCGGTTTGACTGGAAGCCGACCCCAATATAGTTGGGAAAAGGCTAGGCAGATGATGATAGTGCGTTGAACACACGCGTGACGTCACTACGATGGTACAATAGGGAATATGCATAAAAAAAATATTTAGTATCTATACAGTTTATCTAAAAATATACAAAAATATAATACTAACAGTGAAAATAGAATCAAAATTGATCGAAAAACAAACGAGATATAACTATTTTAAACAAATATATCTGTCCCTCTCGCGAAGACGCTGTTTTCTATGGCAGCGGTATAGGCGACATGGTATTTGACGTCAGAGTTCGTATCGGACTTCTCTTTCTAATTGGCATCTTTGAAGTTTTATAACTTTCTCGCTGTTGAAGACATTTTAAAAACTATTTCATAATTGTTTACTAGAGCCAAAAAGTATTTCATTTTGGAACAAAAAAAATGCATGCATATTCCCTATTGGCTAAAATTATTACCAGCGACAGTATAATACCGTATTATAATTTGTTCTAATTTGTCGAAAACACGAAACCACTCAGCAAGATTGGTGTCAGATTTTATAACTTCTGACTACCGTAACGACTGTTAAAGATCTAAAAATTACAGCTACGATTAACAGCCTAACGTACTGTACTATCCTGGGCACCAAAGCGTCTTGGTATATAATGTCGACCGTCCATGGACCGACCTTGACAGGGATTGCTTATCCTTGAAGATCGAACAGGTTGGCTGTTATTAAGCCAGGAGCTCCTCCTGATTTGGTCCCACAAGTGCGTATAAGACCAGATGTAAGTAAATGATAAATACATGATGAATTACACTAACTGTCTACTGAATGCATTCTCGTAACCAACAAATTATTCAAATTAATTTTATTAATCTGCCTGATTACAAATATAAGTTAGTTAAGGAAAGTTTGAGTATTTGTGCTTATAATAAAAAAAAAAAATTGTACAAATTAACAATTTTCACGTAGTTTATGCTACGAGTAGTGTAATAAACTAGTTTCCTAAATATTAATGTCACCAATTTCAGACACATTTGCGTAACCGTAAAATTACCAACTAAATAAATAAATATGTTAACAAAGGTGCCCCCAACGAATCGAGTCATTATTAAAATATTAATTGATCACCATGTTTTTACACAGTGAGCGTTTCGTAATTGATTTTACACAGTCATAATGAACACATTAAAGTTATGCATTTTATTGTAAAGAAAATTAGTGCTATTTGCTCAAATTGAATGCCAGTTAATTATTCGATATGATACGCTACGAACGCTCTTAAACATTCCATTTAACATTAAATAAATATCGGAGACGGTAAAGAACAATGTTTAAATACCTGGTCCTGACAACTTTTTTATTTAAATACGTTACGTTAGACAAGTTCAGACATGCTCATCGAGACACTTGTCTCAATGGCTGCGTAGATACAAACATTATGAGATACCTGCTTAGGCAGAAGCATGTTATGCCAATTGCAAGATCAAAGAAATATATGAAATTACCACGAGATGGCTGCCCCAGAGACTTTTCAGAAGTAGTCATGTGCACATACGAAGATTATAGACCCTGGGAGTGGAAGCATTTAGGAGAATTTTTGAGATATAAAACGAAACCAAATCTATTTTTATGTCCTCCTAGTAAAATGTATTCACGGCTGTTACGTTGCGGAGAGTATGCCACACCAATTGCAAGAAAACGGTTGAAATCAATAAAAATCCCACCCGATGGCTGTCCCAGGGATTTTGCAGAAGAAACCATGTGTACAATTACTAGACAGAAAATTAAGGAAACACAAGCAAAGCGTGGGCATCTGCAAACATATCTGTGTCATCGAGGTAATATTATTGTGGATAACATGTGTGTGCCCAAGAAAAGGAGAGACAAAATTTTTGATTTCGCGATCAGAAATCGCCCATAATTCCCAAAAATTGAAGTTTACTTGATTCTTAGCGGTTTTCTAATGTTGCTGAAATAGTGCCAGTAAAACAGATTTATTACAATAAATTTTGGAGTAAACACATTTTGATGATTATTGTATGATGTTGTAACCCCACAAGACCGAAAACGCTCATTGAACAAAAAAACAACTAACAACGCGTTCTAGCTTGTTCCAAAATTCCACAGCACGAATTCCGCGATGGCCACAACGCGTTGTGGCAATAAAAAAATGCCATGACGCGTTCTGAGCCCTAACTGGTGCAATAACATTGCGAAATAAGTATGTTGTATAGACAATGCTCTGATATTATCGGTCACCTCAAACTTAACTACGACGACACCTAACATGAGAAACCTAATATAAAAGTTATGTCCGGAGCTAAATTTACGCTCACTCTAGCTCCCGCCATCCTATTCGAACCGTGTCGGGTTGCCCTCAGTTCCCTAAAAATAAACTTTTTTTGCAATGTGATTGCATAAGTTCTATTCCACGACACGTTGTGGCCGTTTTCTTATGTGCCACGGCGCGAAATGCACGTTGTGGCCGTATAGAGGTATGCGGTACAGAGAGTAAAGTCCTACACACCTCCACTGAAAATGGGAGGATCCTCCTGCCAGACGGTTGTTGTGTCTGGCGGGCAACTGCCTGATAGTTGATATTCAGACTATTTCAAATGTTCAAATCGCACGGAGAACTTTGCTTGCGCGATGCAGGATTTTGTTGTTAGTTCGTCGTAGATGGCGCTGTGGTTCTTTTTTTTGTTGCCGTACAAATTTCGCTTCTTTGTTTTTCATGTAGCGGTAATTGATGCCGCTACAGCCGTTTGTAAGAAGCCACAACGCGTTATGAGTTGTTTATTTCGCTCATTGAGCGTGTTCGATCTTTGGGCGTAACATGTGCCTATTCAAACTTAGTAACAAAAAGTAAGAGTAAACTGAAATAATAAAACCCGTTTCATGATTAACAGAAAAATCATTTATCTTTATAAAAAGTACTTAAATTTTGTATCTGATATAACTGGGATAAATTCCAAACCAAACCATAATGTTTCTTTCCCTACATCATATTAGGTAAAAAATATAAAATCATAAGGAAAATGTTGCGAATATAGCCATGGTTATGAACGGGTAAGGAATAAATTTCAGAGAAGAACAATGAAAAAAATCGCCGGACATAAATTATGGCGCGAAAATGAATAATGGCCACTTCTGGATGTATTGAAAGTAACCTAGGTGGAGAGATAGTGGAAATGTGAAATAAAACAGGAGTCGATTGTAGAGATGATGAAGGCAGCGATATTGTTTGTACTTCGACTTATATACGATACTTCTTAGTTGTACCTAATTGTTTGTTCAAAATATTCTTACTTTTGTCAAGCTGATTTTTTAGCTTCACCTTTTTTGTTAACGATAGGAAATCATCACATGACTTCTCCCGCTCTTTGTGGAGCGGAAGGGCGTGTCAGACTCTTACTGACTAAAACCCATCCGTGTTCCTTCTAAAGCCCTTTGCGTTCCAGGGCCGCGGTGAATCTTTCGAACAAATTCCACAACAGCTTTTTTGTCCTAAGATCAATGGGTAGATTACTATAGGCCCTGTCCTCAAATTTTAAACTGTTCCCACGTATAAATATTTTGAGTTTCAATACGCCTATCATATAAATAATGTGAAAACTCATTATACTAAAACCAATAAGATCAAGCCAGACAAAAAACATCCCTCAGCAATACATTACATGAAAACAAGAAGAAAAATACATTTCATTTGGTACACTCCCTGCGAAAATAAGCAACTGCTTCAATTCAGCGTATGCAACGTTCAAGTCCATGCAATTTCCACTGAATAGGGTTACTATTCATCTTATTTTGCGGACATCGACCTACATTGGAGCTTGAGAAATGTGGCTATTTTGAACTAGCCACGAGCCATTGTTCGCTAGGGATTGAATTCAGTAGCTTGAATGATGACTATCATTTTTGTTTGAAGTGTAATACTGGTAGTGAGGCTAAATGAGATGGCCTAAAAGATTGAGATACTGACAATACAGTGCAGATATTATTTTATTTATTTATCCTACTATTCTACTATCATATCCTACTTGTATATCTTTATCTACTTCTACTAATATTATAAACGCGAAAGTTTATAAGAATGTATGTATGGATGTATGTTTGTTACTCTTTCACGCAAAAACTACTGAATAGATTTTGATGAAATTTAACACAGAGGTAAATTATAGTCTGGAATAACACATAGGATACTTTTCATCCCGGGAGTATGTTCCCTTGGGATAATTTTCGACATTAATGCGGGCGGTAGCTAGTTTATTCATAATTGGCTAACCGACAACTGATAATAGTGTACAAATGTTAAAATAATGATTTTCTATTTACTAAGGTTACTTTTACAATATCTTATACGTTAGCACCGCATAGTCGCTTCTTCTTCCCAGCTATAACACTAGGAAAAGGTGATGGGCGGGCGTTTTGGGGGACTGTCTTTATGTAGAACTTTGACGTTCAAAAAGTGCTGGCACTCAGCCTAATTTGAATAAATGACTTTTGATTTTGATTTTTGCATGCCCCATAAAAGTAAAAACTAAATTGCTGCAAGTTAACATTGTATTATTGCTGTAGCATATCTTTTAATGTTAGAGTATTATACCGGTACAATTGTAAATGGTCTGATTAAATTACCTTTTAGAATTTGAGCCATTAACTGGACGAATGGAGTAGAATAAGATTTTCCTAGAGGTAAAAAGCCCGGGGCTCTGTCCCTGACTGAGCTTCTTTTCGATTTTGTCGATAAACTTGATACTATGGTTTTCACTGATTTGCCTGACCCATCATTTATTTCTATTTCCGATTTATGGAGAAAATAAAATCTATCCGAAGGTGTTAATCCCACAGTCTCATTGCTATACAGTCGTGTTGTTATAAAATTGATCACTGACCTCTGTATTCACATTTTTAATATTGTTTTCCTTTATATTTTATACCGTACTAGCTGCCGTCCGAAAATTATCCTAAGGTAACATAATCCCGGGATAAAAACTACCCTATGTACTTTCCCGGGACTCAAACAATCTTTAAACCAAATTTCATCTAAATCGGTCCAACGGTTTGCGCGTGAGAAGTAACAAACATACACACACACTCACAAACTTTTGCCTTTATAATATTAGTGTAATAGTGTGAAGTGTGATAGTGTAAAGTGTGATAGTGTAAAGTGTGATAGTGTGAAGTATGATAGTGTGAAGTGTGATAGTGTGAAGTTTGATAGTGTGATAATGTGATGTGATGTGATAATATTTATTTTTTGTTTATTTATTTCGTTTTTGTTACATTTGATGCTGCTCTGATCGTCGTCATTCTGTCAACGCCGGTTGTCGCTGAAAACCAGCGCAGTGGCAGTCTCGCATACGAAAAAGCATGCTTGGCGCAAATAAACTCTTTTTTCTTTATTTATTTTTTAGAATAAGCCGAGTCAGTAATCCGATATTAGATCAGGAATACCAGTTTCTTACAGTAACAAAAAAAAAACTACATTCTACCATTTCCATAACTGCATTTGTGCATCTTCAAAACCCACTTTTTAATCAAATTTTAATACTCGTAAAGGAATATTATATCTTGAGAGCGAGGCAGCTCGGAGTTATTCAGATCTGTTCTTATTTTGCCTCGTTGCCTCGAAGCAGCGACGGTAATATGCGCTTATTTTTAAGTCTATTACAAAAGCTGTGCTTGAGAATCTGCCTTAAGTTTCACGGAGTATAAGCGTGGTGGTTACATTATTATTAGTACGTTTTATAACTGAAGTTGGAGCTGGTATGCTTGGGAGTATTCAAAGGAGTTTGGGTACTTTTGTATGTGTACTTTTTTGTAGTTTCAGTGTATATTACTTACTAGCCATTGCCTGCTTTATTCGCGCATATCCCGTTTTTCCCCGTTCCCGTAGGAATTTCCCGTCCACATATAGCTTACAGTATTCCTCATGAATGTGGCTATCATATACAAAAATTATATTTATTTAAAGTGTTTGTTTGTTTCTCTCCTTTCGCAGGTTTGCTGGCTTTCTTTAAAAATAAGTATCACCTTTGTACATATTGTTCTGTTTCTTTCTTCTTATCCATATGTTAAATGTTAAATAAATACTTTAATAGATAGCTATTAAAGTTTTATTTTTTGATGTTTAGTTATTAATTTTATTTTACTGTTTTGTTTGTCTTGTGCGAGTCCCAAAGAAACATTTTTCTTTCTTTCTTTTCTTTACATGTTTATTCTGTGTTGCTTAGGAACAAAGAACTTAAAATACTGATCTAGATTTATTAAATACCCAAGCAAAGAGAAAGCAATCCATTCTAGATACTTGAAAAATCGTGGAATGAACTGTCTCTTGATATCGAAACCAGTGCTTCTTTTATTTTCCTCGTTTCTTCCGGTACGGTACAAAGACTAATGAAGAGATATTAATAAGGTTCTCTCTTTGAGAGTAAACAACTTGAAAAACAAAGAAATGAAAAAAAATCGCAAATGGAGAGACTAGTGGTATCGTCATGGTTTTGTTTATATTGATAACTTGTACGGAATGAAGATTTTAATATGCATTTTTGGTTGTTATTTAATAACCGTTTAATTGCAACCCTATTATTTGACAACACCATACAACCACATTTGTGTAAACGATGTGCAGCTTGACGACGCTCGGCTACTATTATAAATGCATGTTTGGATGGATGGATAGCCCTGCCTGGAGGTTTTAATATTTATATTAAGGCCACCACAGGCAAGCCCGGTTAAACGGTCGACAACCTCAGGTTAAACTGCGAGACGCCACCCCAAAAAAAAACATGGGTGGATGAATGCATGTGTGTTACTCAATCTCGCCAGAACGGCTGAATGGATCTGGATGAAATTTGACACAGGGATAGATTATAGTTTGGAATAGCACATTGGCTACTTTTTATTCCTGGAGTTTGTTCCCTTGAGATATTTTCCGTCATTAACGCGAGCGAAGCCGCTGGCTGAACCTATTATTAAATAATTTCAGCAAGAGTATTGACTAAAATCCTCAAAATTTTGGAAATCTCCTCACAGTGAAATGTAATAATGGAAATTTGTATGACAAACGAGAATGTCTGAAATGATTGAGAGTTTTGCAAACACAGAACTAAATAGTAATTTCCGTGAAATCAGTAATCAGTTAATCCTGTTTGACTTCAAAATCTGCTTATTTTTACCAATTCCAAATAGTACAGTGTAAAACAAGACACGCCAGCATTAACAAGAAGACTTTCCTCTGCAATGCGACCTAAAAAACGATCACTTTGCCTTAACAAGCTCTTACCCACCCAACGAAATGCATCCCACCTTAATTAGGAAAGCCCGTAATCCGAAATAGAGGACCGTCTTCAGAATATTTTTAATCTCAAACACGACAAAATAACTATAAAATTAACGAATCTCGGGGCTTCTACTGCAAAAGGCGCTTTTAAAAACTAAATTACGTTCACATCTTGTTAAGGGGAATTCCATTTCTGCGTCTGCTAGAAGCATCTCCACACAATGAGAAATGAAAGTTAAATGTATGGACGTAAAAATGTCACTTACAGGGATTTGTACGTTTATTTTCGCTCGGGGTAAATGCGTGGGAGATGTCATGTTTTTTTTTTTGTGTGGAATGAGTTGAGTTTAGATTGTGGGGTTGTCTGCTTCGTTTCTTTGTTTATTTGTTGCGTAATTACGCACAGATGTATCTACTTTGATATTTTTTTCTGTTTTGTTTTAGAAAATAATATTGTACGTTTTGCACTTCATCCGTTTTAGACATTATTTTAGTGTCGCATTGGGTTTAATTTGTATACCAATTTACGAGTTTAGCTTTATAAAAATGTAAACATAGTACCTATGTGCAGTTGCCTAAAAGAAAGAAAGAATAATATTTATTTAGCACTTACATGAAACACGCACGGTACATAGAAATAAAAAAATAAATTTAGGTATACTAAGAACCAAGTGTGTGTCTCACGGCTGCACTAAAAAGGTCCATTTCAGCGATATGTCAGACAGACTGATGCTGTCTAGCGCTGGTTTTATAATGAACCTTTCAATGGACGAGTGCGAGCCTACTGTTTAAAATAGCCGTTAAATTTTTCGGCCAACCCTTTCATTGAACAACACTATTCAAACATTCGAATAGTTTTGTAATAGAATCATTGTGGCGTTTAAGACATTCAAAATCGCTGCTGACGTAAAAGCCACCGTAACATTGAATTGGTAACAACTCAACCACGACTGAACTAATTAGTCTAAGAGCGAGCGAACCGATCTT
Organism: Mamestra brassicae; assembly: GCA_905163435.1. NCBI lineage: Eukaryota > Metazoa > Arthropoda > Insecta > Lepidoptera > Noctuidae > Mamestra > Mamestra brassicae. The sequence continues at coordinate 20,360,329 of LR990990.1, forward strand.
GGAAACTTAGGGCACCCCGACGCGGACAGGCTACGGTTCCTTTGAACCCTGTAGACAGAAATAGGAGCCCCGTGAGGGGCGCCATTGACTTGTCTTACTTATGACCTAACTATCTTCTGCCAGCGTCTTAGCTATTATCCCAAGGGAACATACTCTAGGGATTAAAAGTAATCTACGTACTATTCCAAACTATAATCTATCCCTGTGCCAAATTTCATCAAGATCCATTCAGCCGTACAGGCGTGATTGAGTAACAAACATCCATTTCCGTCACTGACTGGCCCTATCAGAATACCAGCGCTGCGTTTTTTTGATATCGCAGCATGAGCTGAGATAGGGACCATTTTGGCCTCGCACAGATAATTATTTTATTATACTGTTTAGTTATTTATTTTATTTTACTGGTTCTTCCTTTCTTTCATTTAAACTTTCGCATTTGTACCTCTAATAGTAGTAAGAAGTTTTATGGCATAATGGAGTGTGCTAGCTAACAAGTGTCAATTAATTTCATTTAAAATGTGATTTACATATTAGACATATTATTTTTCTGTGTCAGTTTTGTAAACTTACTTTGCATACTACTGTACAAATTCAAGTTTTTCAAACTTAACAAACAGATGTGTTGCTGGGGAGTTTGTTACGCCACTTCTTCTTCCCAGCTAAAACACTAGGAAGTGGTGACGGGCGGGCGTTTTGGGGGACTGTCTTAATGTAGAACTTTGAGCTTCTAAAAGTGCTGGCACTCAGCCTAATTTTAATAAATGACTTTTGATTTTGAACTAAGATAGTAGCGATTTGATGCCAATATTCCGATTCACTTATATTGAAGGCATTACCTACTAGATAAAGTTCAGCATTTACGGCAAATTGGATCATACCTCAGTTATTCCTGAGTCATTAAATAATACTGTAGGAATCATAAAACATTAAGCGTCTGGAAATGTTCTGTCTTTACTGAAGATGTCTGTGAAAAGCAATTCGAGTGTAATGTTAGGAACGAAAGAAAGCCAAAATAAAAGTTGTAAACTCTTTGTTGGCTCACAAATTTTTATTTCTACGTCTCGTTGACCTTTCAGTTAGTGTACAAAGAGCTTTTATTACCTACCTTGCTTTTGGTCTAATTAACTTTTTTTTTTATCAAACGTTTCATTTTAATTTATTATTAATGTTGCTTAGCTGTGTCGAAGCCTACGTCTATCTATCTATATACTGTATACAATAGAATCAAACTGAAGAGTTTATTTGTTTGTTTGAACGTTTGGAGCTATGCAAAACAGAGAGTAAAGTCCCGCATACCTCCAGCGAAAAGGGGAGGATCCTCCGAACCAGACGGTTGTTGTGTCTGGTGGGCAACTGCCCGATAGTTGATATACGGACTGTTGTATATGTTCAAATCGCACGGAGAACTTTGCTTGCGCGATGTAGGATTTCGATGTTAGCTCGGCGTAGATGGTTTTACGTATCTTTTCGTTGCCGTACAAATTTCGTTTCTTAGTTTTTCATGTGGCGGCATTGATGCCGCTACAAACGCGCTGATCTCTGAAACTGTCAGTCGGATTTGGAAAAATGGAAAAATATTTTTGTATACAATAGCCACATGAGGAAGGCTATAGGCTACGGGAACGGGGAGAAACGGGATATGCGCGTACAAAGTCGCGGGCAAAAGCTAGTAAATAAATATAATAAGCTGCATCAGCTGGAAACGTGCCCAGAAGACTGACAATCGCATACAAAGTCACGGGCAAAATGTAGTTTGTTATATTATTTGTTCAGAATGAACTTTAAACAAACAAAAGACGTATATCAGAGAAATAGTTTGCACGCTTTTTTGAACATATTGAAAATGCGACTTAGTCTATACTTATATACTAATAATAATATTATGAAGAGGGAAGATTTGTATTTTTGTATGTAACTAATAAACTTAAAAACTACTGGACGGATTTGAAAAATATTTTCAGTAATGGATAGCTACATTATCAGCGAGTGACATAGGCTATATTTTATCGCCGTACTCCCACGGGAAGGGGAACTACGCGGGTAAAACCGCGTGACGTCCGCTAGTATTACATAAACATGAATGAGCTGATTTCATGCACATATGTAGGTGCAAAGGCGGATTCTATTCCCTAGTAATGATCTACTAGTCAAACAAGGATGGTGAAGAGTAAACATGGCAGGAGCATTGTTTGATCAGTTGGAAGAGAAAAAAGGATTCCATTATAAGTTAATAAGACCTACGTTCACACTATGACAAACAAAAATGCATTTTTGCTCCACGAAATTCTGCATCAGACCATCTAAAACCACTTAAGCTGCTATGTTCGCCTCATATCTTTCCCACAAGAATCCCGGTAGCATGAAGACGTTCTCAAAAGTCCATTATTAAGAATTACCACTCTATCCACCACGTCCCGCTGGAGACATCCCTAAACGCCTGTTTTCACACGATTGAAACTATTGCAGGGTCTGAGCTACCAGACTTTCTGCTACGTTCTGGCTTTACATTTTATTTCCATTCCGACAGCGGATTGTAAGAAAAATATTCTAGTTTTTAACAGATATTATCAAGGAGATTGTTAAAGTTGTCATCTTAGTTACACTTTTCTTTGTATTATAATGATGATCGACGACAAAACAATTGAAGACACAGTTGGCGCAGTAGTTGAGCGATTGACTGCTACGCTGAGTGTCGGGAGTCGATTCCCGCACGTAACAAATATTTGTATGGCCTACAGACAGTTGTTCCAGGTCTGGCTGTGTGTGTGTGTATTAATGTTTTTTTACGATCCCACGATATTGGAGGAATACCTAGAGTGGAGAAACGTTTATTGAAAAAAATATTACCCCTTCTCCACCAGGTGGTCAGCTGAACTCAGCTGCCTTAGAATGTAAATGTTCCGAAATACGTTAAGATAGTTAACTTAACGTACTTCGGAACATTTACGTTCTAAGGCGTAGTCAAATAAATAATGCAAACTGCTTGATCTCATTAATTATTTTATTTATGCCTTTTTATAGACATTAGAATACCGTATATGTATATTTTTAGAAAAAAAAAGTTGTCATTGGAATTTTGTAACATTCTATCGTACTTAGTGAGGGGATCTAATGTATTCACTGCATGAATAAAATCATTTCACATATAGGTGAATAAGTTTTATCCATTTTAAATAGCGAAATACTTTGAAAAAAAGCCTGTGAAGCATGTGTTTGTTGTGGATTTTATAAATCGTAAATTAAACAATCAAATAAACATTCGAAATGTTAGGTTGCTGAAATCACTAGCTACATGTTGTGCAAAAAAAAGAAACAACATGTTTTTTTTTCCAAACTCACAATAGAACTGCACATTCCGACACCTGCCTTCTGAACCAATTCTGTATCGCTCAAACTTCACCTATAAAAACAGGCAAACACGTGTACAAACTATTTGAGCTGGTGAAAATTGAAGCGTCTACACGGAGACAGATTTCCCTTGCGAGTACTTCACTTTAAAACGTTGACGATGCTCCGCTGTTTGACGTTCGAGATTCTGATGGACAAACAAGGTTAAGTGCTCCAACAAATTAGGAACGTGAAAACGTTCATCTATTCTTGTACTTTGTAGCCGATGATGAAGATTGAAAGCGTTTTAGGAGCTGTACATGCTGTGGAATAACAAGCGTTTAATTTGTTCCACAAGGTAGAAGAGTTTTGGTACTTTTAAGGTGACAAAGGGGCTAACATGCAGACTGGTGGCTGTGGGCACATGCGTTGCCATTCATTTAGCCTTCAGCCAGAGATAAAACTGACATATATCAAGTGCCTGTAACGGTTGATGTATTTGGCCGAGCCGAAAAGCGACGCAAAAATCCTTTGACATCCCTTTACAGATTTTGTATGAACTAATGGACGCTTCACGCAGAGCGCACCGCGTTTTTTTGTGTGTTTAAATGCGATACGCTAGTAGCCACACATGAATAGTCAAGTTTTTTTTTTAATTTTCTCGAACCAATTCCTTACCAATTTTTGATAACTCTTTGTCCATTTGTCGCAGGTCTCCTCTTCCACAGAGCAGTGCTCATGTCAGGGTCTGGTCTGAGCCCGTGGTCGCTCGTCGCAGACCCCAGCAAATACGCGGCAATAGTCGCCACACACGCAAATTGTTCTCCAGGTAAGTGTTACTTTTCTTCGCTTATTTGTGGTATTCATCTAAAGTTATACATTATCATCATTTCAGTAAAAAGATGTCTACTGCTGGACATAGGCCTTCCCCAAAACCCTCCACGTAAACCAATCCTGAGCGTCTCACATTATCTAGATATGATACTAGAATTACACATAAGGTGTTATTTTTAATTTCTTCTTTATTTGGGAAAGAGTAGCATCACAAGTTTTTGCAAAATGAAAATAGTCTGGTAAGAAGCGTTCATCATTATCATCATATCAGCCGAAAGAAGTCCACTGCTGGACATAGGCATCACCCAAGGAGGAAGGGGTTTGCCATAATCACCACGCTTGGCCGGCGGGTTGGTGATCGCAGTGAAGCTGTTGCAATGCACAGAAACACAGAGAATGCTGCTGCCCATTCTCTGGTTAGTCCCTTAGTTGCCTCTTACGACATCCACGTTAAGTGGTGGGATGGTATTATTTTTTTACGTCCGACACCATACAGAACATAAGAAGAGATAGGTGTAGGTAAATATGGCAACTATAGTATGAGAATATGAGAGGCGACAGTGACTACTTATTCGAAAACCATGCCGTGAACGGCCTCATCAAACTAATCGAAATAAATTAACATACATTTATTTAAATTTCTGTAATACTGAACTATGCTGGTTATGGGGAGACTTTTGGCCAGGTAGTGACACAATTCTTAATAGAAATCTTTAGTAAGGGAATCTTTATATATCTATCAAACCTATTTTGTCCCACTGCTGGGCAAGGGCCTCTTTCTCCTTTTTCCATACCACTATGTTCTTTGCTATCGGAACAGTCCTGTCGGTAGGAGTCGAGCTCGTCTCGCCATCTTCGCCTTGGTTTACTGCGATGTCTTTTAGCATTGAATGGGACCCTATTTGGAGGTGTTTTTGTCCATTTTTCGCTTGACATGCCTAGGGAATTATTTTAAAAAACTTAAAATAACGCGGAACAGAAAATCGTTTACTTTTTATGACGACACACTTTATAGAATAGTCAACACAATTATAACATAAGCATCTGCTCTTATCTCCACACTAAAGTAGAACGCAGCTACTCGTACATACGCAATGGACAACCCCGTAAGTTCTTGCTAAGTGAACTGCCACAGTATTGGGGCATCAGGCTTGGCAAGCCTCCAACATGACGCACGTTGGGCCTCGAATAGGCGACACATTTCGTGTTACCGGGCTTTGCAAAGTGTTACTGATACCTACCTAAAGTGCAAAGTGTTTAGTACTGTTTCTATCACAGAAATATTTACATTTACACAAATTGGATAAACACTCGATTTATAAAGTTCCACTAAAAATGTACTTGGCCAATCATGGCCTTTATTCTTTAAAATAAAAGACAATATTCAAAATTTACCATGTCCGTGTGATTTCATACTTGCTTCCTTAAAAATATGACCAAGAAATAAATTAAGAAGAGAGAGAAATGAAGCATACAAACTAGTTTGACTTAGCACAAGATCGTAAAATATGAAAGACAAATAAAAAATTAAAAAATACTGTTGCTTGAAAAGATTCCAGGCTCAGTTTGCAACATTGCAATGCTGCCAGTTTTCTCATTGGGGTACAATAGTGAAGAAACAAAAGGAATGGAACAAGTTGAGCATTCCAAAGTGAATAATCAGGTCTCTGAATTTGTGAGACTGTTGTCTTGAAACATAGTAATCATTCTTTCGAAACGAGGAAAACATTTTTGCGAAATACTCAGAAATGAGACTCACTCAGACTTTGAATGAATTTAACTTTAAAATAATAATGCCGTATTCAAACATAGTACATTATAAACCCGAATTTCTAAAATTATAATGAATTATGAATAATGGCAAAGCATATAGGATTTCAAAACGTTCACACAACAAAAACGACATAACAGTTACTCAGAATCCACAAGCCAAAACAGTCTTTATAACACATTGAAAGCCACAACTTCCGGAACGAAAATGCTAGGCCATCCAATTGTGCCACACAATCGTGCTATAGCCACGTCAGTAGTGGTATTAAGTGCGATGGGTGCCAGCGCTCTGTTTAGTTTCGACTGTGACATGAATACTGTGACAATGAAGTGACACCTGGCACCTGGAGTTTAGTGTTCAGCAGATGTCCGTTTGCAGCTCTTTCGGAATAGACAATGGAGTGTGCATTTGCAGGGTTAGTTTGTAAACAGAATTTTGGGTGCTGTTGCAAGATCGATTTGAACTTATTAATTGGTTGGTACATAATGCATATTGTGTGTGAGTCCAATGTGCATAAGATGTAATTTAAAACATTGTTTAGGGCGATAATCGTAGTAATGGTATGGTACCTTACTTACATTGTCACTAGTAACAAAAATACCAATTTTTTAAATATGTTAATCAGGATGTTAGAAGCATAAGATGAAGATTTACTACTCACCAGACTTCGTTGACCACTATCTCACCCGATGGTAAGCGATAATGTGGTCGATGGTAGAGCATGCTTCAAATCTCGTCACACTCAACTTACGAGGCCTTTAGGTAATAGCTACCGAGAAATACATCTCCGGTAGGAAATTTCACTTCTTGGCTGAACGCACAATGAAAATAACCCCAAAACGTTTTATTTATATCAGTGAGCAGCTATTAGCTTCTGAAGTGATGATAATGTTACAAAAACTCTTCTTTTCTCATCTTCCATTGACACTAAAATTGCACGATGTAATGTAGATTACAACGACAGTACAATTAACAAAACTACATTGTCCACAGAACTAACACCGCCGGCGTTGTTGCGGTGTTTGCGCGAGCGACCGCTAGAGGCGCTGTTGTCTGCACCAGTGCAAGCCCCCGACTTTGCCTACGCCTTCGGGCCTAGCGTCGACGGTGTTGTTATAGGTAGAGTATCATGTAAATACAATTCTGTTTTATTAGTAGATGGTAGACTAGTTTTCTTTATAATACATATGTTCAAAGATGAGCGTGTTATACGATTATCTTCATACGCACTCATGTTCTAAATAATTTCTTCCACTCCAATCAGCCTCTTTCAATTGAATATACTGTTATAACTTGTTTTTATTTTAAAGTGAAACTTTTATTACATCGTCTCAATTTTTTTGGTCTGTGTATCGCATGTCGCGTGACGGTCGACCGCGGAGTAGGGATAAAGTGAAAGGCGCTGGTCAGAGCAGCCAAGGCCAATATGGCGGCGTCTATAGTTCCATCAGCTGACCGTGTAGTGTATAGACTATTACTCATTTGTGCCAGTGCTCCACGCTAATTTGTTTGTTTTTGTCAGTGTTTTTTTATACCCTTAATGGAATATTATTCCGAAAATTTTTAGTTAAATATCTATAATATGAAAAAAAGTTTCACTTTTACCGTGGTTTCATAAAATCACACAATCCTTTTTTATTGAGATTAAATTCGATATCTTTAAGCGGACAGCCGAGCGGGGTGAAGTGAAGTAGCGGAAATTTACTTAAACAAAAGTACATAACTGGGTGAACAGGTAACAATAAATGGGTGAATGTGACCACTTTTTACAAATCAGCGATTGATTTTTGTCATATCTTCAATATAAGGAATTCTAAATGTGTACGAAGATAGTAATGCATACGTTGCTTATGCTCGATTAAGTTGTAATAGGATAGTTGTAGACGTCCCTTACACTGTAGACGAGACATCATCTCGGCGACAAAAAGGAACATTCATTTTCGGTCAATGACTTCTTTTATTCATCTCCAACAAACTTCACAAAAAGGATTTGTGTCAAGCAAAATAAACGTTCGCCACTATTGACAAGTATTTCAAAAGAAAATCTCATTTCTAAATACATTTCCCGATAAATATACAAAGACGTCTATAGCGAAATCGCCATTTTTATTACATCAATCGCAAGGCCCCAATAAACTTGTAACAACGCTATTATTGTATAAGCAAGGAAAAGTATTCGCCGTCGAAGTACCAGAGAAGAAAATAAAAGAAAAAATAAATGATGTGGATTTAGAGATCGGAAGGACAACACTAGTACTAAGTTAATCTTTACTTGGTTTAGTGCTAGTGTTGTTTTGTAATATGCTAATGCATCTGAAACCAATAAATAATTTCTCAAAAATCTTGAGATCTATCTAAATAATGTTATCACATAACACAAGGATAATAATTACACTGTGGTTGTACCAAACAAATATGGGCATAATTGGATTAATTTAACGTAACAACATAAACCATTTTGCAACGGAACCCCGATTTAAAAATCTTTCTAGGTCACTTTTCAAGAGTTGCTTCTCGGTTACGACTCAATTTGATTGGCCGACGTCCAAATAGTTCATCAATACATTTCGGTCCGATGGGAAAGCACGGGAAAACTAATTAAGAAAAGATTATTTTATTATCTCTTTAAGTTTTTGGTTTGTTGATAAATATTTTGGGACTCTGCAATGAAATAGGAGATTTTACCAAGCCATTGACTATGTTTATAAGTACGGTTTCTTAGATTTTTCATTTGTTCTCCTATATAAATACATTCATCTATTTCTGTTCCTTCGTGGTCGTTGCTTGTTTAATCATTTTGTTTTTCCTTTTCTTAATTATCACTGTTCTATTGTTCGTCTCGGGTAACAATTGCCGGAGCTTTGCGGCAAAGAGTGATCTGTGGGTGGTACTTTTACAAATCTTCAAAGAAACCCACAGCTGTTAAGAAAGCGGAGATTTGTTGCAATTCATTTGGATGACCCCAGCGCTTCTGTAAATGCGCATTGCGAATTTCTTAGCCGAGATTTGATGCTGTTTAAGACGGGTGAATTTAAGATGGAAGGATTTTAAGTGAGGAACAGTTTGGATGAAGTTTTTGTGTCTAATTTTACCGAAATAAAAGTATTTAATGATGCTACTTCATTAAATACTTAATTAAGGGCTGATATTCAACAGTTAAAAACTTTAAAATTAAATTAAATTAAATTGGCAGACTAACAAAAAAAAGTGTTTATTATTACGGAACCGACAACTACAATTCCTTAACAAAAGTATAGTACTTACTTAAACTTTGTTAGTAAATATTTACTGAAAACAAAAGAAAGAATCAGGAAGTACAGTTTTTGTACAATTTTTATTCTGTACAAACCAATCCCTTCTAACAGCTATATATTTTCTTTAGTTAAAAATTATCTGACTCTTGAAAAATAAGTCAAAGGCCAATAAATCTTTACCTACTTAATCAGTTTGAGAATTTAAATTGCCAATTTGACGCAGCTTTGATCGAGATCCATCTGTTTAGTTTTCTACGCCTTTAATCTAGTCTTTTGATTATTTATTGAAAGCTAGAAATAAAATCCCATTTATAAAATTTTCAAATTCAGTATTAGCGAAGCGAAAATATTCATATCTGTTTTAGGGATTCTCAGAAAAACCGATTTCGTTGGATAGTTATTAACTTTAAGTTGTATTTGTTTTCGTAGTATTTAACCGATGATTTTACTTTATCTTATAATATTTTGTTTATTAAAACTTACTTGGACAATTTTTTAATTAAGAATAAGAATATTTTATTTGCATTTAAAACTTTTGCGATTTTAAATGTTTTGCTATCCTCTGGCACACAATTTTCAAACAATTTGTTTCAATTTTCATGAGAATAAGATTTTAGTAGTGGAAGTAATCAATATTGAATTTTCCAAAATAATATACTAGCTTTTGCCCACGTCTTCGTACGCGCGTATCCCGTTTTTACTCGTTCTCGTAGGAATTTCGGGAAATCCTTTCTCAGTGCTCCTCTATACTCCTAAAGGAAACTACATGCCAAATTTCTGCGTTCTACGACCAGTAGTTAGTTGCCTATCAGTCATTCAGTCACTCAATCACTCGGTAACGAAAGAGATTTATATTGACTGACAAACTCAATATCATAAATATAAAAGGACACTGAAAACAATATTGTAAAGACAAAGAAACTCCTTGAACGAAGTCCCTATAGCCGTTGTTAAGAATTGAGAAGTTTAGTTATCTTCAGTTTCTTTTTATTTTCTCCTGTTATGTTCATTATTCTTTTCACCCTTCAATTTCGTCATACCAGCAAAGACAAGGATTTCATGAAGTGCAGCTAACATAACCCAAACACGAGACATAAATTCACGAAAGTTTTCGTGTTTTCGCATCGGCATTCCGGCATCTCGTCCACCCGGTGTTATTAAATTGTCTCAGAGAACTTTTCTCATCTCAAGCTCTGGAGCGACAACGTCCTCTGTTGGCTCAGTTTGTTGAACAACGGTTTTTTTTCTTAGCTTGATCTTCGTTCTTTGTGATGTCGGACAATTAATGGCCGTTTGTGACTCGCTCTTGTTTTTTGTTGTCTTTGCTTTGATAATTTTAAGTTTCTTTACGTTCCTTTTGCGGCGTTTGTAAATTTTATGATGAAGTAGTTTTGCACTATTGAAGATGGGATTTATATAAACAGATGAGCGTTCTTCAACTTTTTAGGCTAAATATTTGATGTTTTTTTGAGGAATTGTATGGCTGACGACAGTACAAGTAAATGCTCATTTACTTTTTTGGTGAAAAATATCTAGCCAATCTGCAGCGAATTCCTTTTGGAATGCGGAAACACATTCACTAGTCACGTAAACATTATAAATTAGTAGTTGTGTCTTTCTGCTGTAAAAAACTTTCGTAGCGATCCATTAAAAACAAATTAAACACAGGAAGATCAAGATGACCATCTTGGTCTTCCTGTGTATAATACAAAACTGTCTCTCTCTGACAGACACCGGGGACCTGCTAGTGAACCCTGAAAATGGCTACGAGTGGGGGGGCCAGACGGTGGCGCACGCGCCGCAGGGGAAGCAGGCGCAGAATGCCATCAACATCATCAATGCGGTGCTGATGAGGAAGAGCGCTGTGGCGCAACTTACTAAGTATGGCTTGTTATATCTTTCATATGATACTTCGTTCTCTCCTCCATTTGGGAAATAAGGTTCTTGTTCTCAGATTTTTACATTTTCGACAAGAGAATATCTTAATTGAATCAATACATTTTTAAAAACATTTTTAATAAAACCTCTTTGATCTACGAAAATCGCTCTCAATGCCACTGTCATTTGGTTACGATTCATACGCTGCCAATATTTATCACACTTGTGCTCGTACCTGGTAGTTTGCTTTTTACAAAAAATATAAAAAGACTCAACGAAGCGTCATGACAAAATTAATAATTTCTCATCTCATTTCACAGGTACGACCTAATGTTAGGAGTAACAAAAGCAGAAGCATATTTCGCGTTCAGCGGAGATGACGTACAATACGGCATCGAAGCTGACAGAAGATCGAAGATCCTCAAATCTTTCGTCAGGAACACTTATAGCTACCATCTGTCAGAGATTCTGGCCACTATCATTAATGAGTACACTGATTGGGAGCGGCCTGTGCAGCATCCAATTAATATTAGGTGAGTAATTAATTAAGTCAAGTAACCTTCGTACGTCAAGTGTTATGTCTTACGCTGAAGTCGTCAAGGTGTTAATATAAATGAACAGTGGAAGATGGTTGCGAAAATGTTACAATTTGACTGACAATTAGTTTGAGCAGAATACCCCTCAGTAAGTCCTGCTAGTCTATTCGGTTAACATCGCAGCGTGTAAAATTAGGTGAAATGAAGTGTCATTCCATCTGGTTTGTATGGATTGACCACTCACTTCATGTTCACTTTACCTAACTTTACAAGGTCAGACACTTACAGAATCGCACTGCTGATTTTTCTCATTCGATGACTTAGGATGAGAACCAGAATGAATAATATTTAATTAGTATGTGAGAGGAATATTATAGCGCAATGCGTATGAATGTAGGAAGGCCAAAGGATAGATGAATGGATTTGTGTAAGTAATGATATGAAAGAATATGCTGAAAAAAAAAATGATGAAATGAGCGTTACTGATGATGAGAATGAATTGAAGAACGAAACGTGTACTATCGACTCAAAGTAACATAAGTCAAGTGCAGACACATTATGAAGTAGAACCAAAATAAAAACTGAACTTAACCAGTACTGCATAATTTAGATCCCAAGTTTTTGTATCTTTGTTTCATTCTTGTGTAGATGCTCAATTGTCTCGAACAAAAATGTTGCAAATAACAACTACTAAATGCAAACCTTGCAACATTGTATCTTTTACAAGCAGACGAAGACTCCATTTTCTTCAGCCAGATTATGTTTCAAAATTGCAGACCAAGATAATATCTGCAGAGTGCTGAGTGTTGAACTGGGCTAAGTTTCTGTCTGTATTTAGAAACTGTTTAAAACTAAGCTTAAGCTAGGGTGTTAGGAAGCGGAGTTTAGAAGAAACTTAATAGTATATACCCAACATATTCTGCAAAGGAAATGAAGACAATTTACTTAGAACTTATGCATTTCATCGCTGTATAGAAACTTAGATTAGCTCACATCATCGCATGGTTATCAATCTTAGAGTACCAGTATTTTGTACAAAGTGAAGTACCATGTGCGAAAGATAATTTGAAAATTGAATTGAATATTTTGAAATTAATAGCCAAGTTATAATCGGGTGAAGATAAAAGAGGCTTTCAGATCGCTGATATAATTTTCGGACTTGATATCACATACAATACATATATCAAATATATTATTTCTAATGTAATAATAATTAAAGCAAACTTATCAAAGTCGAAGAAAGAAAAAGCTTTTTATCGTCAAGGCTTTGCTAGAAATAATTAATATAACAATGATTAGTGCGTGCACCAATTCTATTGAGAATAATTAATGAGACATCGGCCAGTAATTACAATTAATTGTTTAGTATCCATCTAACTATTGAGTTAGTAATTTGATTGTTACCTCAGATTCAATTAGAGAAGAATGAGACATCTTACAAAGACGTAATTGACAGATTTGAATGACGTGTTTGACCCGTCCATATTGGACAGGATCCATCAAATCATATTACAGTTACTACTATTATAAATTCGAAAGTTTAGATGGATCACGCCGGAACAGCTGAACTTTTGGAGTGTGTTTTTTGGAAGAATTACATCACCTATTTATTGTTCAACTGTTTTCAATATAGCTCTGGTAGAAATAATCTCTTTGTGGTCTTGGGGTCTTAACCGACTTGATTTAGACATATTCCATAGAATTCTGTCTCAACAGATGATGAGATGGCGAGACTTTTCGCATGTCTTTACAGGTTCTTGCCCAAAATGTAATCCGTAGCAAAATGTATGTATTTAGGGTATGATAGGACTGTCATACGATTTGCGGGTATAAAAATCCTAAACACAGCCACGCACAACGAAAATGTGCGTACAGCTAAGGAGAAGAATTCTCTGCCGGAGTCTGTGTTTCCTGATAGCTACAAACCTAGTCTTTAAGTCAAGAGTTAAAAGGTTATTTCTAGGCAAGCTTACTACTTTAATCACACTTGAAGATCGCTTCCGAAGTATTCGCTTGTATCGCCAATCCAATACTGACTCGGTCACAGACTACGCGCTCCTTATATAGGTCAGTTAATTCTAGAAACTTCTATTGTCGAAACATCTGGAAAGTTCCCCTATGTACCGGTCCCGACTGACCAGATGTCAGGAACTCAGAATGTTCTAGCATATAAAATACTAGAAGGTACTTGACTCTGCTACTTCTGCTAATCGATACTAGATGGCGCTAGTAGTAACTAATGTCGATATGTACCCGGCATTAATTCTGGCGCGTAACAATATTCATCTTCAAACCTTTGTTATCAGGGACGAGACGTTGGAAGCACTTAGTGACGCCCAGGTCGTGGCACCGATGGTCCTGACAGCCGATACACATTCAGCTCTGCGGAGGAACTCATATCTCTACGTGTTCGACTATCAGACCAAGTACGGAGACTATCCTCAGGTAAGTACATCATGCGAAATTATTCATCTTAAGGCGGGTTTTTTGATCCATCGTTAAAATTTTAATTAAACGTAAAATGTTGGGTACCTAAACTTCATTAATTACTTTTTTCGATCAATATTTAGCTTGATCAATGGTTGAATAAGTAACTATTTGTAAATAGTATAAGTTAATAACTAACAATATTGATCAAAGCAGTTATTTTATTACAATAAAATTTTAAACATTGGTTAACTACGGTTTAAAACCCGCCCTCAGTGGACCTATTTGTATAAGTTATAATTGTGTTTTAAAGCCTTGGCTTCAGAATCTTAGCACAGTTGGTAATTTGTACCTAATTAGTTTGACAACTAAAGTGGCTAATGGATGTACTATCGAAAACTCTTTATAAAAAACAAAAGACTTTGTAAATTATTGCACAATAAATTCACCCTTTTCGCCGATTTTGTAACTGTTTCAAAAGAAGCCGTACAATTTAAAAACTCGGCCTTTTCAAAATAAATAAACATTGAATCATTCGGAATTTCGCAAACACGAATCTTTAAATGAATTTTCGAACACAATTGTTCCGCCAAAACTTGTTTCATAGCAGTTCATGGAACAATTAAGTTGGCCTTGAACGTCTGACATTTTGTGCTAACGAGCTAAAACTGGATACAAATTGGATTTATGAAATTATTCCATTAAGCGAAAGTTTTGCATAACTTACGTTCGAGTTTGTTTAGTTTTTGGAGTTGAAAATCGATTAAGTTTTGATGCTAAATAGTTTACCAAACTGATTCTTCAACTCTTCACTAGCCAAATTCATATTAGCGTTGTGGCTATTCAAAATGTATGTGCCACATGTCCAACATTTGGAATTGGAACAAACATTTGAGTAGGCCATGCAAATATCAGTGCCAATGAACTCGTGGCCCTGAACACAAAAGGTGTACGTGCCGTGGAAGCATTTAGGTCATCTATCTTTAAAAAATTGCTGCAAGGCTACCTTGGCTAGAACAAAAATTTGCTTTGAGTTTTAGTGCTACAATTGCTGATAAAATTGGTTCAACATTTTGATTGGGTGAACCTACCTACTAAAATATGCATTTGATTACAAAATTAGATCACTCGTGATTGGATTGATAGGAGAAATAAATCGTATTTAATCCCACAAATAATTTATAGATCTGCGTTGAAATGGAATGGTGTAAATCCGAAATAGTCCAAATTGACAGTTTTACCGCACAATTTGGGCATCAATTCGCGATAGCACATAATACCCGTGTGTCCTAATAATAGTGCACATTAACCTACTCATTAACACCGATACATCACACAGCCAACATCAACCGGTTTCCGACAATCTGCTAACTATCTACATTTTGAGGAGCAATTACTAACCGACCAGTTTTTGAAGACGCCTTTCTCCTTACAGTTTGAGTTCGAGGAATAGGTCTATCTTAACTGGACGGTTTATGGAAGTGTGGAGTTACCTTGTTTGCCATAGATGAACTAACGAGGGTAATAAGGCAGCTTAAGGAACAATTTTGTATATTGGGAACAGTGTTATGAAGGTCTCGTGCAATAGAGAGGAGGTTGCTAATGATAGTCACTTTGTTAGAGGGGTGAATCCTACTGCTCATTTGTTTACATTATGATATCTGACAATGAAGCTACTGATAATTTTAAATGATCTAGCTTTGGCATTGCGTTTTTAATTAGCTTTTAATAATGGTCGCCTTGTTTCCTATTTTCTTGACCTTGGACAAACGCAATTTTTTAAATACTCTCAAAGTTAATGGCTGATTTTTATTTACTTGCAAATCATGCAATAGAAGGCAACGATACCACATTAACATTTCCAGCTCAAAAAGTAAATATTGTCTCCGCAAATTATTCAATATGTAAAAGTAACTCTTCAAAATTAGAGTGAACAGGCTTCTTCTGGGTAAGCTCGCTCCATCGTCGACTTTTTCTCTGTCATCTATGACCTAGACTTGAGTCAAGAGCAACCCATTTAAAAAAAAAACTTTTCGAGAAAAAGTAAAAAAAAAACTTCCTGTAAAATGTAGGCTGACACGAAATTTCAATGATACGTGCTTTATCGATATAATAAATATTCATAGTCACATCGAAGTTTTTGCTAAGTATGGGTTTCAAAATCACTCTTCAAATATCTGTTAAACTCATTTTCGACAAAGACTGTCACATAAGAGATTGTAAATTTGCAACGACGATATAATGTAGTTAAATGAATACATTGCAAACATGATTTTGTCTACCATTTCAACAAACTGATCTATGTCCAAACTAAATCATCCATATTTCTGCAGCGCCAAGGTTGTATCCACGGTGAAGAGTTACCGTACGTATTTGGAGCCCCATTGGTGGGCGGTCTGGCCCACTTCGCAAGAAACTACACCAAAGCTGAGGTGGCTCTGTCAGAATCTGTCATGCTGTACTGGGGAAACTTCGCCAAGACTGGGTAAGTAAGGTTTCTAAGAGACAAGTGATTCTGATCTATAATCATTAAAAATGTTACTCATCTTACTGCCCTTGTACCATATCGCTTAAGGACAGTCGCTGCTGCACGTTTTTTCATCCATTCTCCAATGTAATTCATGACGATATCATATTTTCGCACATAACGGTACAATATGTTTTCTGAGAACCCTTGAAAAAAGATTGTGTCGTCCTCAAGTCACTGGGATAAAGTTTAAGTTAAAAGTCTTTGAAGAGACATTGGCCCCGTTTGCGTCTTCACTAAAAACAATTTCAATTACTTTTTTTGTCAAAGAACCCTAGACTTATAGTATGAGTTAAATTGACGAGATGAAACAATGTGTGAACAATCTTTGCAATCCATTAACGCCTCCATTTGGACCCTTTTTCTGATCCTATTTTATTATCTCTGGGTTTAATTTAAAAATCTAGTTTATTTTCTTATTACAGCTGCTAACACCAATTTTAGAATCGTCTAGAGATTTTATAGCGTCGAATTCATCACGGACGATTTAATTAAAACGTTGAAAAATAAAGCGAAATCTTGCTTGAATCTCCACAAAACGAATAGAGTGATAAAATGTCAAGAGCTAGCACTATGAACAATGAAAAGTTAATTGGTACAATAACTGGTAGCGATAAACATGGGTTATTAGCTGAGCGGCTTGAGGTGGTAAACATTTAGCATTTTGACTGGCACTCCCATACTAGCCTAATTACTGCAGCAATTTGCCTTTTGGCGTAAACGGAGACCGTAATTTCTTCTTCTAGATCCGGTACAAAGATTACTGCAGTATTAATAGAAATACAGTTTTTGGAAAAGCTGTTCACTTAGTAGTAACAATTATATTTAGATTAAAAATATAGAGACATAATGGTCCATAAATGTTGAGTAAATCCACATGAGCCAAATTTTATCACACAGTTTGAAACTATGATCTAAAATCTTCACTGACGATAAAAATCTTTCTTATTTGTCTAGGAACCCCAACGAAGCTCAAGAAAGTGACCCAATAAGGGCAGGTCGGCAAGAGCGAGTAAGGATGAAGAACATAGAATGGACGGCGTACGAAGCGGTGCACAAGAAATACTTAAACATCGACACCAAAGCTAAATTGAAGAACCACTACAGAGCTCACAGGTACGTCTTATAACAATAGAAAATTTCCAACGAATATATTTCAAAGAACTTTCCTGCAGTATTTTTCCATGAATGCGAGTCGTATTTTGATTTCTTTGAGAAAATGATATTATTAAAATTTTATTCCAGCTTTTTCTTTTTACTGTACGAGTCACTTAACGTGAACATGTAATTACAGACTATATTGTTTTAATCAACCTCCAGTTTCTTTTAAAAGGTTTCTATAATTAAATAGACTGTTGTAATAACATATATATTTTGTCAACAGACTATCATTCTGGTTGAACTTAGTGCCAGATCTTCACCGTCCTGGAGGCGAGGACGTGCCTCCCTCACATCATCAACTTGAGCACGAAGACTCGGCTCTACAGCCGACCATCAAAACGTTCAGCCCACCATTCAAAAAGACTACCGACATGGTCATCACTGATACTGGCTTGGCAACCAAGATTCCAGTCTTAGGTATCCCTAATATTACTTCACCTTTGAACTTCAATATTATCGGCATTAATCCTCCCACACAAAGCACTGCTGGTACTGAAGTACACAAAACTGACGCAACTTCTGCCACTCCACCTGAGGATGGATTCGCAGCATATTCCACGGCTCTTAGTGTGACCATCGCTATTGGATGCTCACTTCTCATACTGAATGTTCTTATATTTGCTGGAGTGTACTACCAACGAGACAAGACGAGAATGAACGGCCAAGACGGCCACACAAATGGGGCTCATTTAAAAAAAAGAGTGGAGAATGGCCAGATGCCGAACAACATCTGTGGTGACTTAGAAGGAGCATTGACTTATCAGACTAGTCTGAAAAATGATCCCGCTACTATTTTAAGTCATCATCATCATTCTCATCATCAGTTACCACCACCAGAATTCGCAGATCTTCCAAGCAATAACGTAGCCAGTATGGCGACATTACCTAGAGCGCCTCCGCCGCCAAAGCTTGGTAAAAGTAATATAAATACTTTAGCAAGTGGGCAGCTTCAGGAGAATCAGCCGTTGTTATCAGCACACCAGATGCAGATGATAAACACGAGCACTTTGACTAAGAAGAACACGCAACTGAACGCGAAGTCGAACGTGACGATGGAGGAGCTGCGTGTGTGACGTCAGCGAGCATGACTGCAGCGTGCCGGCAGTTGCAGCGACGTGGGCCACCACGACGAGATCGTGTGACTTGAGCCGGACCTTCTCAAGTGTGTCACAGACTACATATAGACTTTACTGTGCTACTTGAACTTTGAAGGTTATTAATATTAAAGACTTCTCTTCCAAGACAATGTGAACTGAATCAGTGATTTTCTTCAAACTCAAAGTGAGATATTTGAATAAGTGACGTTCGTGATTATCATATCTAAGACGTTGGGTTGTATAACAGCGTGTTATTGGACGATTTATCGATGTATTATAATGGTTGTAAATAGCAAAATAATTGTATATAGTTCAGCAGCTCAGCCGCATATCCATCCTAATTACAATTATGATAATCTCAAAAATAGTGAAATTTGAATAAAAATTAAAGATTAATCGTCGTTGTTCTCGTTCGGCTGTTAAAATTCTGTGAATAAGTTTCGTTGTTTCAGCGCGATAAAAGAAATTACTTTGTTTCTTAAGCGTTATTTTCGAGAGATTTATGTTCTGGAATATCTGACGGTGTAATAAGCTTATACTCCTCCCGTTTGAGATGAGGTTTTATTGTATTTAAGTGCAGCTATTCGCCTTAATACTAGCTATTAAGATGATAAAATCCGATACTAAGGTCCTACATAGAGCTGTACAATTGAAAAATGAATTTCGATTCTGTCATAACGTCGCGCGTCGGCTCTAAATGGGACTCAGTGTATTTTATTAATAGTTCAAGCGGACAAATCTAAGAGAGAACAGAGGACCCTTTTAAGGCCCTCTTGATTTCAAATATAATTTTCCTTTGAACATTTCGAGTAATGAAATTTCGGCCATTTTCTTTTAAGGCATTTTTATAAAATTCTAACAGCCGATCGAACTTGGATTTAATATTGAATTTAAAAACTAGATGTTTGAAGAATTAAAGACACCAATGTAATCTTCGCCGAACATTTTATCGAAGTTAGAAGCAATAATGGTTCTTCGAAAAAGTCAGTTTTCTAAGCGATTTTATTTTTAAATAGAAAAAAGAAAAGTTTTTCTGGAGAAACATGATGATTGACAAGTACGTTCTTTGTTGTAAACTTTATTTAAGAAAAAAAAATGTAACCTTTTTAAACTCGGAGACACGCACATCGCTGAATTATTTTTTCGTTCATTTTACTTGTTAGTTTTTATCTATTACAACATTTCAGTCATCTGTTTCTTCAGTAAACTCGTCAATTTTAGTTTTCGACATAGATGGACCAATAGTGTTTGTAAATATGTAAATAACCTTAGGAAACGGTATAACAGGTTGTAAAACATCCTTTTTTATTTAGATTTCCAACCACGACTGATCCCGTTTATTTTATTGTTTATTATATTAATTTATATGAAATTGTAAAAAGTTTAAATGAATAAAAATCTGACAAGACTCATACGCCAGACAAAAACGAAAAATGAGTTTTGTCAGATTTAAATGTTGAGAATTGACGGAATGTCAAACGAGTTTTTTTATATAAATCTGATTTGATGTGACAACGAAACCAATGAACGCCGGCTGCACGCACGAAAAAGGATGACTCAGTGTAACGTTTCGCTCACTGTAATGTTACGCTCAGTGTAACGTTACGCTCATTGTAACGTTACGCTCATTGTAACGTTACAATCATTGTAATGTTACGATAATTTCATCAATGTTTTATGATGTCGTTGTCACGTTAAGCTATCGTCCGTGAACCGACTTTACAGACTACCAACTTTTGTTTTTTTTTTGTCAATTTTGTGATTATAACTTTTAGAGCGATTATGATTATTTCAACTACCTAATTATGTAAAATCATTCCTTCTCCGTACGCACTAATTTTGTTGTTATAAAAACGTAAGTGTATTTATAGATATCAATAAAGTATGTACAAAGACTTCATTATAAAGTACTCACCGGAATACAGACTAAAAATTTTAATAAAATAAAATAAAAAATTAATGCCTTTGTTTAATTTTCTCATCTACGTCGTTCATTCATTCGGTTCCTGAAAGCTGAAGGCAAAATACATGGAATATTGCTCAGAGAATCATTATGATGTCTGCCGTGATCAATCAAATCTGCTAAAGTAAAGAACAATAATAATCTAATCCATGTAAAGTTTTCATAATAATTGAAAAATTGTAAATAAATTGTTAATTTGCAGAGCTGTTTTATATAACTTTTACGTGATTATTTTATTTGCAAGTACTAGCTAAAACAATAATATGTTTTTTTTTATTTTAGTCTTGCATGTTTTGTTTACATTGTCTATATTTCAATTGCAAAAAAATGACAAGTGGGAGTGCGGAGTCTCCTAATACAAGCAATGCCTTGCTAAAAAGGTGATCTCCAATAATATTGTAACACCAGCGGACTCACACTAGTGCTACTTATAATATATTTGAGATTTAAACTTTAAAATATATTTGGCTTCTGCCTTCAATAAACGTTGGTACCGGAGTCCCAAATAAAAACAAAACATATTTTTATATTCCTACTATTGGTCCGCCCCGGCTTCGCCCGGTTGTTTTTTTTTCTCTTTCATAAGAACCTTCTCCTGACAATAACAAACACAACAAAAAAAGAATTAGCGAAATTGGTCCAGCCGTTCACGCGTGATGCCGTGCCAAGGGAAATAAGGATTCATTTTTATATATTTAGATATAAATAATAATTATAAATAATTATAATACATAGAAGATAGATTTCAAATTCTCTTTTACTTTTCGCCAGACGCTTCCAAAGGGCTACCTTGTCTGCCAGAGACCTGGAGCCAAGGATATCCTCGACACAATATGTATCAAAATGCCTATTGTAATTGAAATAAACATTTTTATTTTGATGTTTTGTTTATGATAAATGATGGCTATTTTACACCCCACTTTATGTTTATTTTTATACTGGATTAACTCTGCTGCGTTCTTCTATAGAAATGTATCATTCTTCAAGGAAAATTTGCGTAAATCGAAATGAATTAAATGTTCATTACACTAATTTACAAGAAAGTGTTATGAACAAATCGTTTAGAACTTAGTACATACTAATATTGTTAAACTGAAATCTAATTCAAATATCAATTCTCAGGCGCCAATTAAACCGTGTTATTATTATCTTTGTTTGTACCTAGACTTGTCTCAATTTCCAATATAATTATTGTCTCTTGGATTCTGTGAGATTAATAACGAATATTTATTTATTTGTAACAGTGGCTTTGTTTTTAGTGTTTTGCTACAATCAGTTATTGTTCTGCAGAATTAATTTATTCTTGAGAATAGAGACAGTAATTTTCTTCTATTAATATTTTGAGATTTTCAGAAATATTAGTTATCAATACGATATTATTGTGCTTAAAATAATCATACGTGATTTAATATGGAGAACTTATTAGGTTTTGTATACAGATAGGCAAAACTAAATTATTAAAAAATTTCAACACGAATATAAGTCACTCTTGACAGGGTTATAGTGGTTGGTATGAGGTATCTCAACGTTCACAATCGGCTTAGTTTTGCGTTGCTAATTCTTCTGTGACGGCTATTTTCTTTGTCCATAGGATGCTTGCAGCTTTGATTTGATAAGTTTATCTCATTGGTCATCTGTCGAGTGATATAAAGCTCTTAACAATGAGACTTTCAGCGATAGAGATTGCGTAACAGTCAAAATGAAATTTACCACGAAACATTGCGGTAGCTCAGAGGCTCAAGACAAGTGTGATTCTGTTAGCGCGCATCATCTACGCGTCGTCGTCGGCGCGTTAAAAAACGCCGTGTGTAATGGCTTTTATTATTTTAACCGACTACAAAAAAAGGGAGGAGATTCTCAATTCGTCGGAACCTTTTTTTATGTATGTTCTCCGATTACTCGAAGATAGCTGGACCGATTTGGATTTTTTTTTGTCAAGATCATCAAGTCAGGATATGATGATGGGAGATTTCCTGGAGAAATAGAGCGAACTCTTCAAATTTTATAGGCACACTTGAAGCGATTTGGATAGTTTTTGAAGAGTACTTTCTCGGAGTGGTCCTTTTTTAATTTGGTGAAGATCTGATGAAGAACTTCGGAGATAGGCATCGGAACTCCCCAATAAATGATAGCAAATGGACTGGGATTGTTAAAATGTCATGTCTGTCTATTGTTTACACCAGATCATAACATAACATCACGCCGGTACGCTGTGAAGGGGTAAGCAAATGTGAACCACTAAAAAGTGAAAAAAAAAAACTTTTTAAATAACTTTGATTTCGGCAGTCGGTGTTTTTGGTTGTTTTTTCATTTTTGACACTGACTGCCAAAATTAAAGTTATTTTATACTTTATAGTGTTTTTATTTGGAAGTCGGTTGTATTAAAAGTTTTGGAATTTCCACAATCGCCTTAGTTGGTAGAATGGCATTTATTCTAGAACATCTTGTATTTTTGACAATCGCTATAGAATGTCAGGTGGTATAGAAATAACTTCTTATGCCTATCTCATTAACACTTTTAATAAAAAAAATAACCAAGATGAAAAAAAGGTGAAATAGAAAAAACTCAGCGAAGTGTGCGTTTATTTTTTCAGTGTTAGGGCTTAAACGTGCACGATGTTCCCGACACTTGAAACTGCTCCCAGCAAAATCCTCTTTATAACAAAGCTCTTTAATATAACAGGAAAATATTTAGTGCCGCAGCGTCTAAAGCTAAAGAGAAAGAAAAAAAGGTTAAACGTGATGAGGATGAGAGTAAAAATTTAATTGAATTGAAACCACTTTTACGGATGAAATCTCGCGGTGTTTTGTTTTATGATTTGGAACATCTCGAGCACTTTGCATTACGGGCTCGGATTAATAATGTAGAAGTTGAAACAATGAGTAAATATTTATGAGGATTTTTATGAGGAAGAGCCGAGGATTTACTTAATTTTTATTATTACGGTCTAGCAGTAAGGTCTGCTTTCAGAATAAGGTTTTCGCTTTGATTATTCATTAAATACTACATTATACGCATAGACATCCATTTTGTTTAAAATGTTGCTTTTTGTGCAGAAGTTGTCCACAGGCTTACCAATCTGCTTTCGAAATCCTGGAAATCCTTGAACCCTTTATCTATTTATTAAATAATTAATTGTACGCCACATAGAATTACATAAAAAGAAATTTAAAACAAAAAACCCATAGAACAGGCTGCCTTATCCTATTTTGTGATCTCTTCCAGGCAACTTGGAATTAACTAGGTATTATTATCTAGAAAGAGAGAAATAAAAATGTTTATTTGGGACTCACACAAGACAAAAAAATAAGTAAAATAAAATTATTAACTAAACAGTTTAATAAAATAATTATCTGTGCGAGGCCAAAGTGGTCCCTATCTCAGCTTATGCCGCGATATCTAAAAAATAAATAACACAGCGCTGGTATTCTGATAGGGCCAGTCAGTGGTGCCACGGATACACTCACGGAGCATATATAAAAGAAATATACAAATAAAATAATAGGTATAAAAATGGGTAAAAATGCAACAATTATAAATATATATAAAAAACCGGTACATACATACAATAAATAAGCTGACACCCAATGGTCCTTTCATCCGATATAAACAGTCTCATCATCATAGGAGATCAAATTAAAAACCATTACTGACGGTTGTGTCGATCAAAGTACCTGATCATATCCCTACAGCTCATTGATTAACAATCTGACACCTACCAATAACCAATTCCTCTCACAAGGACCACAATTCCACAAGGACCACAATTCCCTGATCTACTCAACCCAACGATATAAATCTATCTTCTCTCTTAAATCCTGTATCTCCCAAGCTAATGAAGCTTACAAAGTCGGCGGAGCTAGTTACTGAATAATTAATCCCGGCTGTCGGTAACAGACCAAATATATTATTTAATACTTCTGCCTGTTCTCATCATCCGTAGTTATCCGGACGGGCCGTGGTTTGGGGAAGATGTTTCACGTTAATTTTACTTTATTCGCTTTTGACTTGAGGATGGAGTCGTGGTTTTATACGGCTTTTATGAATCTGAAATTAGTTAAAAATAGTGTTGATTTTACTATGGATCTGCTTCTGATGCTGTTGAGTTGTGAGTGGTCACTTTTTTATGGCAAAGTTAAAGCTTTTATTTCAAATAAAACATTTATAGGTACTTTTGAATTGTCAAAGTCAGTCAGTCAAAAACATGAAGCTGTTTGCACGTTCCAAATTGTTGATCTCTATGGAGAAGAAAGTGAAAAAAACTTCACGGACACTCTTTTAAACCATTTTATGTTTTATAAAAATTCTGGTTACATTCACCTTGTTATTTCTGGAAATACCTCTACGTGTGACAACGTAGAAGTGAATGGGAATCTTCGAATTACTACAATACGAGAGGGATCGACGAAAAACTTTCATCTAGGGGACATTTTAACAGTGTGTTTATTATTTTACTATTACTTCTCGAAGCATTTGGGCAAGTAATTGACGTGGTTGCATAGAGGTAGTTTTAAATTATAAACGTCCAAGGCTTGTAAAAATACCACAGATCGACGAATATTATGGAACATACAGACGGAAAAAAAACTCAATAACACTTTTTGCCTGACATGAGAATCGAACTGAGGACCCCATGCTCGGCAGTCTTACTTGAACACTGGGACAGTTAAATCCACCGTCAGAAAGGCAATAACAGTGAAGCCACAAGCAAAATCTAGTATAGCTCCCGGCACCTAAGTTGGCGAAGATTTTTGTAGTGGGGTAAGTTCGTGCACGCACAATTTGTTGCATGCGCGAACTTCCCCCACAACGAAAATCCTTGCCAACTTCATCATCATCATATCAGCCGAAAGACGTCCACTGCTGGACATAAGTCTCCCCCGAATGGGGGGGGGGGGGTGCCATAATCGCCACACTTGGCAGGCGGGTTGGCGATCGTAGTGTAGCTGTTGCAATGCACAGAGAATGCTGCTGCCCATACTGCTGGTGAGCCCTTAGTCGCTTTTTACAACACCCACTGGAAGTGATGAGATGGTGCTATTCTTTTACGTCCGACACGATACAGAACTCCGACACCATACAGAACTTGCCAACTTACGCGCCGGTAACTTTACTAAAACTCCGAACGCTCGACTCCACATCTTACACTCATACCCCAGAGGCTCGCTTACACAATTACATCGTTAGTGTTAACGGCTCAACATTTGTTTAGAGCACACGACCTCGTAAACTTGCATTAATTTCGGTAATGACCGCCAGATAGTTTGCCAGCAGACTTTATGGCGGACTCTTGAACCTTGGGGGTAAGAACAAAGAAACTTAGGGGGAAAGGTAAATGTGTATTAAGTATAAGTTGCTATTGTTAGACAAGAGGATCCGGGAAGATATATCTTACCCTTTATGGTGAAAGGTAGATTGCACTTAAGCGTTTTGTCAACAAAATTAAGGTACGGGTCAAGTTCAAGTGTAATTTTATTGTTTTTGTGTTTTGTATTTGATGATAAATGCAGATAGACGGTATAAAGGTTGGTCTGTGGATGGGTGACCATCTTAACATACCGAGACTCCTCCGTGCCTCGGAAAGCACGTTAAGCCGTTGGTCCCGGCTGTCATTTGTAGATCTTTGGCAGTCGTACGGATAGTCTGACACCAGTCTTACCAATAAGTACCGTGTTATCCAGTTAATGGGTTGTGGAGGTCTGGTAAACAGGCGCTCCACGTAAAATACTGGTATTCAGCTGAATCCGGTTTGACTGGAAGCCGACCCCAATATAATTGGGAAAAGGCTAGGCAGATGATGACGGTATAAAGCAAACGCGGTAAACTTTTTAATAAATTCCAATCTTCAAGATTGGAATTTAGCTCGTTGCTAAATTATAACAGCCGCATGAGTCAATCTCCAAGGTAAAGCAACGCTTACCTAGATCGGTCCGCGGATGGGTGATCATCTAAACATACTGAGATTCTTCCATGTCTTGGAAAGCTGTTGGTTCCGGCTGTCATTTGGCAGAAGCCAGTCAATCTGACATCATTCTTGGCAAGGGGTATCCTGTTACCCAGTAACTGGGTTGTAAAAGCCAGATAAGCAGTAGCTCTGGGTAAAATACTGGTAACCGGTTTCTTTTTAATTTTTTTTATACTTGTAACTTACTTTATTACCATCTCAGTTAAATTTTAATTTTAAATTTCAGTGAAGCAATTTAATTTACTGGAATAATCTTAATTTAATCTATTGGATAAATTTAATCTTATTTCATTTAATGTAAGTATTTTGTTTTATTTCATGTAGTGGAACGATTTTACCCTATTTTTAGTTTAATTTTGTGTATGTAATATTATTCTGTTTTGTAAACCTTGTTATGTGTGCATGCTGTGGTCTCCTATAACTGAAGGAGCACACGTAAATTAACCACTTGTATCACTGTGACTTATGTTGTCTGTGTATCCTTTGTTGGAGACCCAAATAAATAAATAAACCAGCGCATTTGCTTACACTAGAAGACGATCCTACCATAGTTGAGAAAAAGCTAGGCAAGAATAAATTCTATAAAACACGTATTCACTTTGTTGACGCATGGTCGCGTCGCATCTGTCTACAGGATACTTTAGACTTATCATCTGAATCTGCGTACAAAATACACCTGTGTGATTATTTATATGTATAGTATTTGTGTGTGTAGATGGCTGACGTGTGAAGATGTAGGTCGAATGAAGAAATAAAGGAAAGTCCGAAGTACACAAGAAGAAGAAAGAAAGTTTATTTCACAGACACAGGTTATAGTTCACACACAAGAGTTCCACTAAGAAGAGTAAGAAGGAGTGGTAGAAATATAGCTTAGATGATAGATGCACGAAAGCAAGCGAAAGTACAGTTATAGTTTAGCGCGGTGAAGCTATGATTTTTATAGCAATGGTCGGTGTACGAGCCAATAATGCTCATACAGCGAAATACATTTTGCATAATAAACTCTACATTTTAATTAGTCGTAACTACACCTCCGTCACGCGGTATTGTGTCAGTAAATAATAAGTGCGGCTCAGATAACTAAATATAACTTTCTATATTTACAAATAAACATTTTAAAGTGTTACTTAGTGGTTTGGTGTTTATCCTTTACAACCTACAACAACTACTGGAGGATCGTCAACGGCGAAATACTCCAACAGTCGGTATCGGCTCAGTGAACATACTGCCTACGCGTAGCTCACATCGACCGCACTTGCGCGAGCGCAACGCACTGTTAGTACCGTCTCGCTCACGCAACCGGTTTGTGTGACGTAGCAGGCCTGCCGGCCACTATAACAAAAGACGTGTCATAGCTACGCCGGTTAGCTGATAAGAAATTATCTACTAATGCAAAATATCTGTTTGTATGTTGAATGTTAGTAACATTAAATTATTTTATTTTGATTTTTGAATTTATGTAATAGTAGTTGTTAGGTTACTTTTTAAATATGTACATAAATCATTTTTGATTTTAATTTGAAACAATTTTATAATTTATATTTAATAGGTTATATAAGGTAGGTCCCTACATGTGCAAATAATGTGTAAAACATTACAAGAGCTAGAAGGTTTCAGACGAGTCCTTTCACTAGTAGTTCTGCTTCAAATATCTTTAAAATGAATTTCAAAATATTTCTGTTCATAGAATAACTTTCAAGTGACAACTCGTTTATCCAGATTTACTTTTAAAGTATCGTAATTTAAGATAAATATCAGAATTGCTTGCCATCAGCGTCGAGGAGTAAAGTTGATATTTTCTGTTTACTTTTAATTAAGATTAAACAGAAGGTAGAGAATTACTTTGCTTTAGTTTAAAACTTTAATCGGTGGTTAGCGTCGGTGATTGAAACGAAGTATAGTTTGTTTAATGGTAGGTAATTGAAGGTTTAGCTTGCAAATCTGTTTAAGGTAGATTAAAACTTTCATGGAAAACTTTTGAAGTGAAAACTTCTTTATGCGCGATGAGCACTTTTTTGGTGAACAAAAATCATGGAACTCGCGTTATCGTCACCAAGGCTTTCCATGAGCTATATGTAAATCTACTGTGTATGTATGTGTACTTTTTGCGTGAACCAAAATCAAGGAACTCACGTCATCGTCACCGAACGCTTTGGGTGAACAAAATTAATGGAACTCGCGACATCGTCACCGAATGCTTTGGGTGAATAAAATTCATGGAACTCGCGTCATCGTCACCGAATGCTTTGGGTGAACAAAAATCATTGAACTCGCGTCATCGTCACCAAACGCTTTAGCTTCCGCTTAGTTTTCATTCTATGGGCAGTCCCAAAAGACTGCCCAGCATGTTTTTTTCGTACCTTCACAAACCAGTCTTGTAATATTTTCTATCTGCATCGCTTTATCATTTTGATAGTTTTGTTTCTTATACAATATTAAAACACTCTACTGAAAAGCTTGTCATTCTTATTTGTTCTTCGTCATGATTATTATGAATTCTCTTAATCTATATATCATATTTATTAGTTTATTATTTTAGCATAATAATATATATATGTATTTTATTAGTATTAAATATATTATTTGTGCTTGTATTGTTTCCGAAACGTTAAAATTCAATTTTAAATTTTCATTTTTATTTATTGTACACATACCACAGTAGGTATCTTGATGCATTAAGTCCGCCCATGTACCACTACTGTACATAAAGTTTAAATTAATAAATCAATATTTCAGGGGTAAATGAATAATACCTGAAAGAGTAACAATTAAATAAATGTAACCTTGTTCATTCATACTAGATTTTTGATCCAGCAGATGATTTCCACATTCTGGATTATTTAGAGATTAATGAAAAAAGGATATTAATTAAAAAGAAAATACTTCATCCCTTTCTAAATTTGGTGGTTATACTGTACTCAGTATCAATCAAAGTAAAATCAGCGTTAAATAATATCACCATTACAATAATGAAATCACTTCTAAACGATCGAATTTTTCCAATTCTTGCAATACAATTTCCGCAATCAGCTTTAAAAGGCATACTTTTAGAAGCTATTATCCCACCCTGATTAATATGATAATCGTGACACCCATTTTATTCGAACATTTATATGTAAAGCAGTATTTTTAGCCGCACACCAGACAGTGGTTCGAAGCTAAAATTGTGCCGCGTGTCCCCTCTCCACCCGGATATTAAGTTCGCCCGACCTCCCCGGATTTGGCACGGTGGGGGAAAATTTTAATTTCCAGCGTTTGCATGTATATGCGTGACTTTTAAACATACGGTTATCCGGGTCAAGTCTAGTTGTTGTGCTAACGTTGCGGGGTAATTTGCCAATAGTTAAGTCTCGGGTTACGTTTTTTGTTCTAGTTTTATAGTGGATGAATGACTCAGCTGTTTTGCACGTAGCTACCCGTAAGCGTGTATTCGTAAAATACAAACTAAGAAACATCTGAAATGGTCTTCTTCAACATGAACGGGGTTTGTGTTTTCATTGTGTACTTTAAATACGAGTACTTATGTACGTTCGAAATGTCAATCTAAGACTTAAACGATAAATTATATTTATTTTGTAAGTAGGTTAAACATAACACTTTTAAACGTCAATCTTTTTTGGTCATTTTTTAAATTGATGAGGCCGGTGTTTCCTTGCTGACTACCCTGAGAAGAAACACCGAAACAAACTCAGAGGTCAAAGTCTCTTTTAAAGTCCATACAATCGTACTGGTCAAATCATATGAGAACCATGTAGGTTATTGTCTGAAGTGGTCTTTTGAGGTAAGTACCACACAGATTTGAAGGGACCTGTCCAGACAGTGCAAGTATTTGTCAGTTATCGTGTAGTTCAAACTTAGAACCTCAAGGAGCTGAACGATTTGACGAAAAATACCAAAGTAAGAACATTTGGGTAGGTCGCATAAAGAACTCAAACTGCCAGACTAACATGAAATGACCCCCTATTGCGATCCACATGGTCCTCACATTCACAGTACGTTATATGAGGACCATGCAAATCAGTATCTGAAATGGTCTTTTGAGGAAAGAACCACACAGATTTGACTGGACCTGTCCAGTCAGTGCAAGCCTTGGGCAGTAGTCAAGTAGCTCAAATTAGAACCAATAAGGAGCTCAAAAAATAAACAAACAATGCCAATTAAAGGACATTTAAGTAGGTAACAAAAGTACTCAAATTGAATCGTTAAAAAAAAAAGAAAATGAATTGTAATCAAATAAAAAAAAATACAAATATAATACTTGAAAAGTTAATATATAGACTAGAGTAAGAAAGGGATGTAGTGTTTTCTACACTACATCCCTTTCTTACTCTAGTCATTATTTATACTGTACTTGGTATCAATCAAACCAAAATCAGCGTTAAAACGAGTAAAAAAAATGTCAATGGTCACAACCACCGCCGAAAAAAACCATCAGAATTAAAACCAGTAAAATTACCGCCAGGAAACGTGACTTCCCGCCATAATTTCACGTAACATTCCGCTAAACGTGCTCTCGGTATAAAGGAACTCACCTGGGCTTTAATACCTCACCAGTCATCGCTAATGTCTTATTACAAAGCCCTGCAACACTCCAAGGAATGCGTTGCATTGTCGACCTCAAGACCCTGCTCATATCTTTATCATACCCCATCTCATCGCCCTGTCAAACTTCGTAGGGATCATCCCATATCCACACAACCATCTATCTCTGTCTCCCTCGCACAATACGAAAGAGAAAACAATAAAGATCCTTTCAAATCCTTCACCTCCAAAGCAAACATTCAAAACATTTCACTTGAAAACAATGGAAGCCATCAGAGGGCGATGTGGGCATCATTTATTCAGCCTAACACCCTCGCACGAGATGTTTCTTTGTCAGCACAACGGATCCGCAGAAAACATACAAATATTCGAAGCGAAAAGCTTTCGACTTCACCCCTTTAATGGTTAAGCAAATACAAGTACGTTGACTTTAAGACTCGCTCCAAAAATAAAAAGTGTTTTCAAGTTTCGACAAAGAAGGCGGAAGCCCCTCGAAGTCGTTTCTTAATGGAAAACTCTGGTGTATTTGAATAGCAAGTCTAATTGCTTGAAAAGTTCGCGATGTTGGTTACCAAAAAAAGTGTATAACATTAAAAGTTTTTCTTTGTGACGAAATTAAGTGAGAATATTGTTAGCATCGCGTTCCTGATTCTTTTGTGGTAAAGCAAGGAGGCGTTCTAGCAAACTCTGTAGCTTGCTTACAAAAATCTTTGATATTATAAACATGACGTTTTACGAATAGTTTTCACGACGTCAAAAATTGAGGTTATGGTGAGAAGTCAACATTCAAGAGTTCATTGGAAGGATTTTTATCTCAATCTTATATTAATAAAGTTTATTGTCTATGCATATTAAAATTGTATACAGTCAGTTTTGTATATTTGACCGCGTTGCTTTTCTAAACATGGGGGTACGTACAGTACATTCATATTAGACATAATTATTTCCATAGTAATATCATAAATGCGAAAATAAGCCTGTCTGTCGATCTGTCTGGTGGTCACCTCTTCAAGTGTTAACAGCTGAACGAATCTGGATAAAACTTGGCACACAAGTAGGCTGGAACTACTTTTAAGCCGGGAATTTGTTCACTTAGGATAATTTTCGATTTTTCCGCAAACCTGTTAATTTTCGAATTTTTAATTTTGCGGGTGGAGTCGCTTACAAAAGCTGTAATTATAAATTATTATTTATGTTTTTTCAAGTTTTAAAAAACATGCCAAGCAGAGACGGGTCACAAGTCTATGATAACAATAAAATTAGTTTAGCAGCAACACAAACTACAGTCGATTGTACTAATTCTTTTACATTATCGGAAACCAGATATATCATAGATATTGCCATAAAACTCTATGAAGAATATAACTGAATCTTATTGACTTTTATGATACCTCTGGTCTAGCTATTATTGGATAATCAGCAGAGATCGGAATAGGTAGACTATATTTACCTAATGTTCGTGGAAGTAAGTAAAATAGAGTTGATAATACCTCCTATAAAATCCCGGAATCATAAACATGACGATTGTATCCCGGGATTTACGAAGTTGCAAATTACTTATTCCGCTTTGAATAGATTTGAACAAAATTATTATATTTAAGAATCCTATTATGTTTTTAGAGTTCCGTACCTACTAAAACTGTTAAATTAAATAGCTTTGTTTTCGCACAACTCTTTCTTCTTTTGATTCTTTAAATCAATAATTTGTAACTATACTCAAAGTTCAGTTAGGTAGTCATGTTTTTATAATCCCGGGTTTTGATTGTCATGATTCCATTTATGATTCCGGGATTTTACAAGAGGTATTATCAACTCTATGTTACTTACTTCCACGAACATTAGGTAAATCTAGTCTACCTATTCCGATCTCTGATTATCAGTAATCAATCGTCGAGCTGTAAAATTGAGATACGCACTAATAAATTCTCTGTCTAACAAAAACATTAAGTTAAAAAAATATTTTTTCAGATTTCTATGTTAAAATGTGTAAACTGATCGTTTACAATCTTGCAAAACTTTGTTGATGTGAGCTTGAAGTAAACTTTCATTGTACCCTATGCTAGGTAAAATTTAAATAAGCTGTATATACAGGTCAATTCAAATTCTCATCAAGATTCGGATTTTAAATGCATATTAAGTGTTTGTAGTGAGATTTTTGTGTAACAGTACTGGGTGACAAGGCCAAATGGTGGACTGATCCACTGAATCCACTGGATACGAGACGCATAGAACGATGCATAACCGATGTGACGACACATATAGGAAGCTATGTCCAGCAGAGGACGTCTTTCGGCTGAAATGATAATGATCAGTACTGGGTATGTTTTAAAGCGTAAAATAAGGCTTTTACAACCTACCAAATTGTTCTTCTTTGGTATTGTTCGTCGAGCTGTTGAGCTCCTAAGTAGATCTGAGTTCAGCAACATGAATGCTGATAAATGCTTGCACTGACTGGACAAGTCCACTGAAATCCGTGTGGCTCTTTCTTCAAAAGACCATTGCAGACTTTAACCTACATGGTTCTCTTATGGCTTAACATTTGCATTGTATAGATCTAATCTCAGTAGTATTATTATAATTTTATGTTTTTTTTACTATTATTTGTAACTATTTACTGATTTAAAAGAGCGTCCATGGAGTTGTTTCGCGTTCTTTTCCATAGAGATCTACGCATTGGAACGTGCAACTAGCTTTATGTTTTTGACTGACCTACCTCGACAATTCAGATGTGCCTTTAAATGGTTTACTTGAAATAAACGTTTGACTCTGACTTTGAAGGATATTCCACAGTTATAAATAGCATTGGTTTAGACATTTTTGAGGAATACATTTGCAGAGAAAGACAAGGATATTTGAAAAATCGACTTTCAAAAGCAACAATCACGCCAAATTAACGATAGTTGAACGAAACCAATTCCTAGATTTCTAGAAGGTATTCCTGGAACATTCAATTCCGTCTGTATAAAATGTGACAAAAACAAGACCCAAGTTTCATTCAAATTTCAAGACAAATTGGGGTTGTCATCAAGTCAAACCTGATTCAGCTAAATTCCAGTATTTTACGTGAAGCGGCTGCCTGCCAGACCTCCACAACCCATCAACTGGGTAACACGGTACTCCTTGGCAAGACTGGTGTCAGATTATCTGGCTTCTGACACACACTGCCAAAGATCTACAAATGACAACCGATACCAACGGCTTAACGTGCTTTCCGAGGCACGGAGGAGTCTCGGTATGTTAAGATGGTCACCCATCCACAGACCAACCTCGGCAAGCGTTGCTTAACCTTAAAGATCGACCCGTGCGGCTATTATTATTTAGCCACGAGCTCCTCTTTAAACAAGACCCAAGGTCGGAACTAGATATAAAACAAGGTCATCGTCTATACCGCTTGATTATCCGTCTGCTCCCCAACTACCTGGCGTGATGTTACACATGCATAAAGATACTTCTTTAATAACAAAAACACGAACGTCTTCTCTGAATCTTTTACCGTTGTAAGCATTCCTTTTTTGTGCACGGCAAATCGTCTGTAGTCACGAAATGAATGTGTTGTGTAATTTTCTTTTATTGCCCATACACAAGTAGTATCGATGCTTTTAGTTGATGACGAAATTGGCTTTGTTCGAACATAAATAAACTGGGGTCGTTTCATTAGAAGTAAACCTATTTGGAAAGGAATTCGACGTGTAGAAAATTGTGTAGGTACGTTGGATGTAGGTCGTTTGACAAATGAGGATGTTTGGTGGCGTATTACGAATGGTTTAAAGCGTCGTTTGTGAGGTGTTTGTTTTGTGGCTGCTTCATTTTCTATCAATGATGTTTGTGTGTTATTTTTATATGTGTGGGTTGACACTCTTGTCGGGAAATAAACGTTACCTGAATGGTTAGTCATTCGGGCTGGTTATATACTCTTGAATATATATGTTACCGTCCAATACTGCAAAACTTTTGAAGTCTACACCGATTTTAAATTTAAGTTTTGTTTGAGTATTCGGCAGTTAATTTCGGTCATATATGCTTTATTAGTATTGCATAATAATGAATATATTATTTCATGCTACTACCACAGTAATTTGAACCCAAAGGTTGACTGGACTGGTAGAGAATGCCTTCTTGCATTAAGTCCGCCCATGCACAACTATTGTACATAAAGTTTAAATAAATAAATTAATAATGAAGCAACACCTGCACCACATAAAGAAGCCCATTCACCATCCAACACTGCACCTGTCCATAATTTACAGCAAGATTACACGCAATTAAACTAAATTCGTCCGTCTGTCCCGTCCAAATTCGATTTGTATGCTAAGCTGTGATTGGCGTATGTAAATGAGGCGTCGCTTCAAAACCGTTCATGTGAATGGTTTTGCCAACTCGTATTGTTTAGATGGTGAATTTGTGGTATTTTGAGGCGGGAAACTCGTTTTGTTTTGTGAAAGTAATTATATTAGTTTGTTTAGATATGAAGTTGGGTTTTGGTAGACATGAAGGGGTGTGAATCTGTTTGTGGTGAGGAGTGGTAATTTACACTCATGTTACAGTGGTCTAAGCAACAAGGTTGCGGAATTGTTCGAAAGAGTTACCGCGCCCCTGGAACGCAAAGGGCATTTTGAAGGAACACGGGTGGGTTATAGTCAGTAAGTCTGATTCTCTGTTTTTATTGAGAAGTTGGTATTGTTTCTAGGTTGTGAAGGTCAGATAGATAGAAGGGAAGTATTCAGCAGCTTCCAGATGATGACGATCCGTATGTAATGGCACTCTATATTACAAGACAAAACCATTCCATAACATCTGGTCCACCAAAACAGGTAATATGTTTAGCAGGCATTCTGCTCAGGTAGACCCATAGGGACACCACCTCGCCCGACCCGCGGCCAATGGCCATTCATCCAAATATAATACAGGCCACTTAATATTCCCACAGTGAAACCGATGATATCGACTCGTTATGATCAGAGACTTTGAATAGCTGGGTTATCGGGTAACACGCTGAAATGGACGCGGAATATTGCACCGCCTGAAATTTGGGCTGCAGATGAAATTGGGCCTCTCAAAGGCCGAGTAATCGAATTCAAGCCATTTTTGGCCTGCTATTCAAGGTACGCGATCGTTTTGATTGGCGGTTCTGATGTCACTGGTGTGAGTGACGAAAGTTTAATAACTTAACAATGCTGATGAAAATTTTATCAGTCATCATCAATATACCTATTTATTAAAAACTCTTGCGTTACTGAGTGACTGAGTGATTGAGTGACTGACAGACAACGCACAGCCGAAACTACTGGTCGTAGAAAGCTGAAATTTGGCATGTAGGTTCCTTGAGGAGTGTAGGGAGCACTGAGATAGGATTTCCCAAAATTCCTACGGGAACGAAAAAAAACGGAATGTTCGCGTACGAAGTCGCGGGTAAAAAATTGTCGTTCCATTCAATTTGTAGTTTTGTGATAAATCTACTAATTGATGTAGGATAATATATCATGCATTTAACCTTTCAATGAGTTCAGCTGTTCGAATAGAGCACCCAGTGTGAATGGATTTAAGAGTACGGGAAGGCCTTTGAAACGGTTGATGGACTATGTGAAAGATGTGTATATGGCTAGACAAGGGGTGACTCTGAGATGTCGACTTATACAACGTGTAACAGAATAAACGCAATACCTTGAAAGGGGTCATTGTGCTCAGCATTGTGAACAACTTTTACTGTGGGACGAACATTGGAGTCAAGCTGATATTTTTTCTCGATTTTGTGGTTGGTCCCAGTTGTTCATAATGATGAGTATATTGAACCCTTTTCAGGTATTGCGTTTATTTAGTTACACGTTGTAGGTACCTAGAGATCATGAAACGAGAAGGCATGTTGCGCTGATGCTAAATAAATCGTCTTAAGGCCAAGGAGGCAATTAATGTTTAAGAAAGTACAACATAGTTTGACTAATTGTTTAGACTCTTGTTTCATGGATTGTGAAAGAAAAAGAAACAAAGAAAAATGTTTATTTGGGACTCGCACAAGACAAACAAACCAGTAAAAAATAAATACTAAACTGTATCATAAAATAATTGAGGAATATTAAGAAAAAGGGAGACAGTTAAGTGATGGCGTGGTGGATGACAGGTTGGAAGGATGGAAGAAGTACACGTGGTGACCCAAGTAACAAGGACAGAGCAAAATGGTGATGTCTTTTCGGCAGAAAATTAATTTAATTTTACCTGTTCACTCTTGTGCTAGAAAGCACAAGCACTAAAAGTAAAGCAACAATAATTATTGGGTTATTTTTATTCTCAAGACAGTCTGCAAAACTAATAGAATATTAATAATACTGATTCAGAAATCGGACTCCGATGAGACTCTCCGCACAATAGGAGGACGCTTCACTTCTCGATAATGCTTAGTCAGCATGAAAAGATGCTGGAATTAATTTTCCTAGAAAATGAATAAATAATACCTTAGACTATCACAAATTCGTTGTTAGTTGGAGCAAATTGGATGTGGCGGACAAACAAACAGATAGACAGATTTATAGACAGAAACACTCAAAAGTGACCCTATGAGAGCTCCGTTTTTTTAAAGGGTCAGCTGGACCCTAAGAATCTCTTACTTTTATGAAAAGTACTAGTTTATGACGGTTTAGTTATTTAAAATACTGTCTATGGCAGT
Source organism: Mamestra brassicae (assembly GCA_905163435.1). NCBI lineage: Eukaryota > Metazoa > Arthropoda > Insecta > Lepidoptera > Noctuidae > Mamestra > Mamestra brassicae. The sequence continues at coordinate 20,398,270 of LR990990.1, forward strand.
TTTGAAACTGCAAGGTTTATAAAGATTTTTTTTTATTCTTCAGAAATGCTTGCTAAACGGTATATTTTGTTGAGTAACACTAGTGCAATACCTGCACGGTCCTTATTTCAAACATATCTCTAAAAAAAATACTATGCTGAGTTATGACGTGGTTTGACCTATCAAATAACCTATCATTTGATAGGTCAAACCACGTCATCACTATCAATTACAGGTTACAGGTCATTGACAGTGCCGAAAACTCCAGTTAAAACAATCCATATGGGAAAGACAAATACAAAAAGGAGAAAAAGAAATAAAAAAAGAGTGGAGCAAAAAAAAACAACAAAGAAAAATCAAGAAAAAACAAACAAGACGACAACAACAACAACAAAGAAGAACAGCAATATCAACCTCAATGAACAACAACAAAACAACAAACACAACTACAACAATTAAGTAGCCTTCTTTCTTTAAAAAAAAAATATAATCAACTAGCTTCCGCCAGAGCAGAGCGTGAAAGTCCTGAATTATTCCAAAAGAACATTCTCCCGGAATAAAAAGTATCAGCAATTTACTAATCCAGGACATGGTGTGCCAAGTTTCATACAAATCTATTCAGCCGTAAAGTCGTGAAGAAGCAAACACGCAAGAAATACAGAGTAACTTTCGCATTTGTATGTTATATTAGTACCTATATATAGTGTTGTTCCATTAAATCATTATTCCTACCACAAAACAGTCGGCACTTTGCCACCTGACACTAATAACCAACATGTAGGCTGTTACGCGGGTAATCATATTTATACTATTATGCTAATTTTGCGCCGTACGCATATATCACCTTCTTGACGGGTGTCGTGTCTCTACATTGTTACGCACAGTTCACACACAAGCTGTGCATGGCACCTGATATTAACTGCTTCGAGGAGGTTGCTGTCCAAACCAAGGATTATTACGTAAAGGGTATAGTAGATACAATACGAGAATTTTCGGGAGGTACCTGTTTCGGATTATGGGGGAGGACACGCCCGGGTGTCAGCACTGTGAGGATCGCCCGGAGGACACGGTGGAGAATACGGTGGAGGTCTGCCCTGCTTGGGCTGAGCACCGCCATGTCCTCGTCGAGGCGATCGGCGGCGGCGACCTCTCCCGTCCGGCCCGGGTTAAATCCTTGGTCCGGAGCGAGGAGGCTTAAGAAGCGGTCACCTCCTTTTGCGAAGTAATGCTAGCAAAGGAGGAGGCGGGCCGCGCGAGGGAGAGTCAAGGCTTTCGCCCCAACCACCGCTACAGAAGAAGACGGCCCGGGCGTCGGGAGTCGCAGGGCGATCCCCGACCACCGTAGGCGCGGGCCTGTGGACGGCGAGCGTTGGGTGGCTCACTGTCCGATCACCACCAGGCCCGGGTCGATGGCGCTTTGTGTTTCACGCGCGCCTCAAAGAGATGTCAGCATAGAAGACGGCGCCCGCTAGGGCCAGAGCCTGCCAGGGTTGTGGAATTTGTTCGAAAGAGTCACCGCGGCCCTGGAACGCAAAGGGCTTTAGAAGGAACACGGATGGGTTTTAGTCAGTAAGAGTCTGACACGCCCTTCCACTCTACCCAGAGCGGAAGAAGTCATTTGATGATTTCCAATCCTTAAAAAAAAAAAACGATACAATGCGAGGTCATCTCCATTTGGAATATTGCGCTACCTCTGAACATCATGAGGGCAACTTTAATATGAAGGCACGTGGACACATTCGCACAGAAGTTATTAGAATCATCACAGGGTTGATTTGGTATTTTGTTTCTTCTTTTTAACAATAACATTATTCATTTATACGTATGTATATAAGACATCACCATCATATCAGCAGAAAGACATCCATTGCTGGACATAGGCCTCCCGCCCTCCCCCAAGTGTCGCCACAACAACCAGTCTTGTGCGTCTCGCATCCATCGGCTACCCGCAACCCTCACCGGGTCAGGCCACATAATATGTAAGTATTTTTTTATAATTGTATATTTTAGTTCATTTACTGTCTGACTTGCCATTAAATTGCACCTGCTAACTTTTATCTCTGCACCACCGTAAACTTCACTGGTATTTGAGGTATTAACTCCGCCTTTGCACAGTATTTTTACTTATACGTAAAATTTAAATAAATGAATCAATACTAAGGTCCTTTTAGTATAATATGATATCACGCCTGCTATCCCCGAGGGGTTAGGCAGAGCTATAGCTACAGAATACTCACATTTTCGCCATTTATGCTAAACCCCTTGTAAAAGGAAGTCCATCTATCATGAATACCTATTTTTTTATAAACTACAAATACATTTATATTTTTTTTATTTGTAGATGCACTTACCACCAAAAACAAAATATAACCCGAAGCTAATAAAATTAGTTTAATTATTTAAATCACGTTGAAAACCAGTTCTCCGGTTTTACCAGTTTTTCGACATATTTGGCGCAGCAATATTGTCTTTGTCAAACGTGTCCTTGTAAGTTTGTTTGTATGCCAAATAAAAAACAGGCCAAGTGTGAGTCGGACTCTCACACGAAGAGTTCCGTACCATAAACCAAAAAAACATGTTTCGTGTATCGAAGCCCCTTTAATGTTTAATTTAATTTTTGTGTGTAATTATAGCGGCAATAAAAATACACACTCTGAAAATTTCAACTGTCTACCTATAACAGTTCTTAAGATAAAGTCCGCTGACATACAGCCGGACAGCGGAGTCTTTACGGAGGCGGAGGGTTTCATTGATTACTTTTCGGGTACGGAACCCTATAAAACAAATTTGTAAAAAGCATTGTAAAATTTGTGCACTGGATCCTACCCTCTATGTGATCTCTCTCTATCACTCAAAGGTTTGCTGGTAGAAAACTAATTTTTGAGTTAAGCTCGCCTTTGTACATGAACTATTTTAATCACTGAATAAGCTGTTATGGTGTACAATAAAGACTTAAAGAATAAATTTCCATAGCTCAACTTTTATTTACGTTCTCAGAATTGGTCTCGTTTTGAAATTTTAATAATTGAACAGTTTTCCAAAGATAATAATCAAGTGGAACATTAAATCTAGCTCAAAGATCACAGGTAAAGTTCTCAGTTTACGGCTATTTATCGAGAGTTTGAGTGGTTCAAACTCTCGATCACCTAACCGCAATACTTTGATAAACTTAATAGATTAGCATTAATAATAATAGCTGCATAAACTGAGATTTTACTGACCTTTAAATAACCTTTACAAGTTTTGTCTTTTTGGTTTATACTAAGTTGTGATGAACTGTGTCTTGTGAATAGTAATCAGATTATACACCTATACACTGCCAACTGAAAATGTCACCCCGAAAATGGCAAATAATTTGATACTAGGTACATATAAGTCGTTATATACCTAAGTATGAGCGTCCTGCTTATAATCAAAATCTGCCTAGCCTTTTCCCAACTGTATTGGGGTCGGCTTCCAGTCAAACCAGATTCAGCTGAATACCAGTATTTCACGTGGAGCGGCTGCCTACCAGACCTCCACATCCCATTAACTGGGTAACACGGTACTCCTTGGCAAGACTGGTGTCAGATTATCTGGCTTCTGACTATCCGTAACGACTGCCAAAGATCTACAAATTACAGCCGGGATCGACGGCTTAACGTGCTTTCCGAGGCACGGAAGAGTCTCGGTATGATAAGATGGTCACCCATCCACAGACTAACCTCGGCAAGCGTTGCTTAACCTTGGAGATCGACCCGTGCGGCTGTTATTATTTAGCCACGAGCTGCGTTCTGCTTATCCGGGACAGTAATTCCCTGTTTTCTTCCACTTGATATTTTATTATTTTTTGGTAAATTTTTGTTACTAGAACTATGGAACGAATGACTAGACACTTAAAGTACTCGAAGAAAATGGAGGCGATTACTACTTCAATTTATTAGAAGATAAATGAAACCTGCATGGAACAATATACATACGTAGGTACCATTTAAACGTGATAAAGTGTTATTTTGAATTTGATTTAATTGGTTTTACTATATTTATTTTAGTTTTTTTATGTTAATGATTTTGTAGTAATATGAATAATTTTATAGGTTTTTTATTTATTTACAAGAACTTTAATGCAAGCAAAGATTGATGTTTTCCCATTTTTACTATACAGAGAAATCCAAAATAACGCCTTTAATTTATAATAGACTATATAAACTAACACATTCGAACACACGTATGGGTATTTATTTTTTTGATATTATTACGAAAGGCAGGTCATATTAAAAAATATGATGCGTTATATTATTATATACACTATAGGTTTTCCCATAATCTGTAAGTAAAGGCCGGATTACGGAAACAAATATTTATAATTATTCATTTATATATTTTATTCAAAATTAATTATAAATATTTCTAATATATTTTTGCTACCATACTCAAAACGTATTAATTTACATTACGTTAGTAGTTGGGTCACAGAAGCGTTTATAATTAAACAAATTTCAACAGAATCAACTGATTTGGAAGTAATTTGCTGTTTCAGATAAGCAGAGATATGAGTAATCCTATATCGTCATAGTCATAGAACAACGACGGTTTTGAAAATTTAATTTTTTTATATTTTTTCATAAAATGACATTATAAGTCGTGCTTTATAAGCCAATAACATTTTTTTTCAAATATTATTTAAAACCACCCAGATACAGAGTTGGAACATTGACGGATTAGATTGTTAAACACAGTAAAACGACGTATTATAAATTTCGCCAGTGTACAGCGTTGAACCCTGCCCCCCGCTCCCCGCACGCGCGCGGCCTATGATTAGTACCGCCGATGTTCTAGGTGAGGTCACGCGTGTCAACATCTTGTTTCATCTCTCATTTTATTTCATCTTATTTGTATATCCAATATTCAGAATAGAGTTTATTTATTAAATTAAAGTTAATGATGTCGTCGAAAAGGTCCCTAAAGATATTAGCCTTATTAAACACCGTGAATAAAAATGTAAACAACCAACAAATTGACGAATTTTCTACAAATGAGATCGAAGAACAGCTTTCTCATACAACAGGTAAGTCATTATTGCCTCTTTAAATATTTTATTTCGAATTTTATACGCTATTTTAGGTGACATTTGTTTTTTTATGAAATGTCCGCTGTACAACGACGGTGAGTTAAATCCGTCGTTGTTCGTGGAAATCTGAAGTAGCCAGTTTGTGTATCGCGATTTATTAGTGAATACTAATTTTATTACTACTCTATCTTGTGCAGCGTTTTGATAATTAACGCACTCAGTTTATTTTTCGGTGTCGAAAATTAGAATCCAACATTGTTCTACGTACTTATAATGAACGCATGATACAAACCGTCATTTTTTTACGGATAAGCGCACGTCGGATGTGCACAACCGCCGTTATTCTATGTGCAGATTCTCTTATAAGTCGTTGTTTTATTATTATTTTACAATTTCAATGAAATTTTTATTATTTAATTTTAGCTACTCTGTTTACACTTTTGGAACATAATTATTTCAAAATATGAAATTTTATTTTACAGTTGAAGAACACCGTTTATCGCCATTACCACCAGGAGCTGATGCAATGCTATCGTCTGAAGAAATGCAAGGCGTGTGGGCTGACGTATTTTCAAGAAATGATTATCAGGAAGACTCGGTCATGGTTACTGATCTCCAAGACAAATCCCCTGTAAAGATTCCCGTGCAAGTACATGATGTTATTTCTGAAGATGCCTTTATGCCAACAGACCCTATGACTCCCGAAAATATCAGTAATTGCCCACAATCACTGCATTCTCAACATGATCAAGAGTCTCCAATGCCATTGACTCCCATTTTCAGTAATTTACTAGATCAACCTACACCTTCTACAGTTAGTCATAATAATATTGAAGAGCCTGAGCTGCAATCGGCAGTACAAGATACGCCAGTTCCATCCCCTGTTAATAGACATGCAAAATGTGATGACCCTTTTTGCTACTTACACGAACCTGATGAGTATGCCTGTCCATCATCAGTAGATACTCTGGGTACGAACTCTAATCAGCCGTCTCCAGAACCCAGTGCCTTGCTTAGGAATAGAGGGAAAAAAAGAGTTCGTAACAGTGAAAATTGGGGGGATATAAAGAGAAAAAGGCTGAAAAATCAAGGGAAGACTTATTGTTCAAAGAGAGGGCGTACTGTTAATGCGAAAACCATGGGTCCGCCTTGTCAATGTAAATTTAAATGTGCCAGTAAACTTTCAGAAGAAGAGCGACTTGATGTATTTACAAAGTTTTGGGAATTAGGTGTAAGAGAGCAGCAATGGCTGTATGTTGCTAACTACACCACGAAACAACACAAAGCTAGGACATTCCGGCGGGAACTGAAACACCAAAGAGAGTTTACATATAAATATTTCTTACCAAAGAAAAACAATGACAATGTCGGTTATGAAAAAATTAATGTTTGCAAAACTATGTTTTTAAATACCCTGGGCATCAGTGAACGACTGACAAGAACCGCATGGATAAAGTATGATGGTAGCACGGCTATAGAACAAGACTTGAGAGGGCGTCATAGTAATCACAGAAAACTGATGAATGACGAAATGCTACTATCTGTGTGTGCTCACGTTAATTCGTTTGTGCCAGTTCAGTCGCACTACTGTCGAAAGTCGTCAAAAAGACTGTACTTAGATGGAAGTCTGAGTATTGCTCGAATGTTTAAAATGTATAAGGAGTGGCCTGACCTGGAGAAATATCCAAACAATGCTACAACTCTTCGACAGTACCGAGATATTGTTAACAGAAAGTTTAATCTTACTTTTCATATCCCAAAAAAAGACACTTGTGACCAATGCCATATATTTAAACAAATTGAAAACCCGTCAGAAGAAATCAAAACAGAATATAAAAAACATCAAGCAAACAAAAATATTGCAAGGGAGCTAAAAAATAATGACAAGGTAGAAGCTTTACAGTCCAATGGAACCATTTTATGCGCGACATTTGATTTTCAAAAGGTCCTAACCTGTCCCCATGGTCAAATGAGCATACTTTATTACAAACGCAAACTCTCTTGTTATAATTTTACAATTTACAACATGGCTTCTAAAGAGGGCTACTGTTATGTATGGGATGAGAACGTTGCAAAACGTGGTGCAAATGAGGTCGCTAGTTGCCTTTACGAATTTATCAAAGATTTTTCAGGAAAGGGATTTAAAGATTTCAGGTTTTGGTCGGACAACTGCGGCGGTCAAAACAAAAACCGAATTATATTTTCACTATATACACATGCAGCAAGGGAGTTTGGTGTCTCCATAACTCATCGGTTTTTAGAAAAAGGCCATACCCAAAACGAGGGTGATTCTGTTCATTCAGTCATAGAAAGAGCTGGGGAACACAAACTTATCTACACTCCAGAAGAGTGGAAGATTTTAATAAGATGGGCAAAATCTGAAAACCCATACGAAGTGCGAGATGTATCTCAGGATATGGTTTATGATTTTAAAGACCTACTAAAAAATAAGAATTGGACAAAAAATACGGTGAATGAAAAAGTGTCATGGGCAAAAATTAAGGAGATATATGTTCAAGAAAGCCACCCCAATAAAATACAATACAAGTATAGTTTAGACGATGAAGCCATGATTTTGATAACACGTAAAGAGACAAGAAACCGTGCATTAATTCTTAAAAAAGCATATTTTGAACCGATCGCCATTTCTAAAGACAAATATAAAGATCTAATGAATCTGTGCGAGACTGGGATTATACCCACCAAGTATCACGAATATTTCAAAGATCTGACACATGGCCATACTACCGTATCTGAAACTGATGATGATTCTGATTAAAACTGCATAATTAAAAGAAAATGTATAAAGATACTCAAATAATTTAAGAGTAACGTTTGAGGCTGATTATATTACAATATTTTAAGAGTAAGGTTTGAGACTGATTATACTATACTGATATTAATAAGCAATAATGTTCCTCATTCTATTTTTTTTAATATTAACTACTGTTTGGTTAGGATTTTTCTTTGGTTTCTTACTGATTTTTAAAACGTTTGATTTCTTACTTTTAGTGCCTTACTGATTTTTAAAACGTTTGATTTCTTACTTTTAGTGCCAAAAAGTTGATTTTTGTGTTTTTAAAGTTTATCTGATTATATATGTTTAAAATAACTGAATAAATGTGAGCCAAATAATATATATTTTTCATTTACTAACCTATCAATTTGAAAACCGTCACTTAATTTTGTTTGAGATTTCCTAAAACATCGACGGAAGTTACTTTGCGTCATGTGAAATAAGAAGAAAATCCGCAAAATAACGACGTATGATAACATACGACACATGAGTGTTCATAGAACAATGACGCATGTGATATTTTATTAAATTGAGTAATATTAGGAATCTAACTTGTAGGACATTTTATAAATATACAGAAACAGAACAACATATGCAAATTTCAAGCAGATCACATTAGTGGTTTCTAAAATATACCCTAAAACCCAATTGATAAACTGTTTAGTGGCGTATTGTAAAGTTACTGTTTTGCAGAACCGTCTTTGTTCTACGACTATGACGATATGATGATATGGTTTCCGTTTTTCATACCGAAGATTGGCACCCTATAAATGACACAACATTTAAAATTGAGTAGGTACAATTTTCAGAGAGAGAGACGAAATTATAAATTCACGGTTACATGAAATCCATCAGAATAATGTGAAGTACATAAATTAATAATATATTAAAGCCGACGGGCCAAAGGCTTATTTTTAATAACGTTGCTATTTTGATTTATGGCTTAAAACATTTTGAGCGACACCCCTTATTTTTACGAGAATAATGAGTATGCAATTTTCGAGCACCTGGCTTCTGGAAGGAATGGATTACCGCTGAAAATTGCTTGTCTCATTTTGGGATTAGGAACGTCTCATTTTCTTTTAATTTAATTTTTTTATTATTTCAGCTTTTTTTCGTCGAGAAATGTCAAAGTACTTCACGTTGACATTTCTCAATCTGGCTATTGTAAGAATTAACTAAATATATAATAATTTTGTATATGTCATAAGGGAAAGTACGTACAGGTATCTAAATATTATATAATTTCCAAAACTATGAATCTGAGCCTAATAAAATAAGCAGTGAGTAGCAGTAAGTTTGTTTTATGATGGAACCAGAACCCAACCAAATGGTTTAGTCATGGAACTTATTACAAAACTGACTGAGTGGTCATATACAATTTTTGGCCAAAGATAAAAAATAAACAAACATACAATGAAACGATAAACACGAAACTCACAACAGCACCATTCGAATCCCTCGCTAGTTCTGTCAAAAAAGAAGCCACAGCATAAAAAAGTTCCCGTGACACAAATAGGCCACCATGCAGTATACAAATCCCGGCCGTCGCTCGTCCCAGCCTATCTATTTTTATCGAATCGCGTGAACACTCGATTAATTTATCGATTATCGGACAGGCTTGCCCCGCATTTGCTTGCTCTGATGTAACATTGGTGTCATCTTCCTGATTCGTAGCAGCTGTACTATGGATAAAGTCTATTTTATCTATTGACGGAAGATAGTGACTTACCAGAAGTTTTACTAAGCCGTCAATCACTAAGAACAAAGAGGTAACGGAATTGAAAGATTGCGGTTCGGACTCTTAAGCATCGTTTTGTTTATTTTTTACCCTCGTATCTTACTAGAGTGACTCTCTTTAGGTAAAATGTTGAGCGTTATATTTAAGAATATACAAAATTTACAAGTAGAATTGCTGAGTCAGAATGTACGTAGGCTTAAAAGGGTTTGATTACAAAAAATCTTTTTGAATCTACATTTTGAACCGTAACAATAAAACCAAGACCACTTGACAAACCCCGTTAGCTGAAAAACTATTTAAGGTGCTCGTGTAAATTAAGAAGTCAAGTTCACATTGATACACTCAAAGTTAATTACTCGTCATCAGTTTAGCTAATTTGCTAACACTGCATTTTCCCAATTGCCTAAAGTTTTTTCACGTAGATACCTATTTTTTGTAGCTTCAACTGTAATTTATCAGCTCGAAAACAATGATTAGTCATTTCAGTCTAGACATTGATATTATCTGCGAAAATTCTTTATGTTTGTATGCATCTGAATAACGAACTAATCAGTTTTTACGCGCAATAAAGCAGTCAGATGAAATATTGTATTTTGTATGACAGAACGTAACTTTGTATTTATTTATGATTTGAAACACTGGAATAGGTTTTTCGTAAATTGGATAGTCGAAGGTTTGCATATAGAAGTATTGTTTTATTAAGTTTTGTGTATGAGTGTGTCCTCTCCATAAGAATCTACTTTTGCGAATGGACAACTAGAGTAATATTCATTTATTTTCAAACTGTTAATGTTGACGCTCAAAAGTGCCTTATAATGGTTTTTTTTTCTCTTTATTTTTTTGGGACTTTTATCCTTATAAGGCTTGTCAGCCCCATCATAACCTAACCTAGGTTTAATCAACATTACAAACTAATTACATGCAAGATTTGACATACTACAAAAAGTGGAGTCATCGACACATTGTCATATCATAAATAATTTTAGCGGCGTCACTTTCTGGACTTGCGAGAATTTCGAGGAAAGTACCCATATCGTATTTATTGATTTTGCATAATTCTTTCAATGACTCTCTTAATGCCTGGTTCTTGACACATTCCACCACATTCCACCATGATGCTGAACTTCATCGATAACTCCACACACTTCACAATTTGGGGAATAATTTTTTTTCATCAGATGGCCAAATTTCTTAGTGGGATAGTCATGGTAATGGACTAATCGAGATAAATTAATTTACTTTGATTTTAAGAAAATAAGATGAGTAATTTAATATAATTTTGTAAATAAAAATAAAGTCGCAACAACATTACGCCAGTTTATCCCAAAGGGATAGGCGGATACCATTAATTCATAGTAAAATGTCACAAATCAAATTTATTTAAAACTACATGAGATTGCTTATATTAATGTTATGATAACAAGATTGAAAAACAAAATCTTTTTTTAAGATCTCGTGTATTCTTTGAATGAAATAGAATTCTGGATGATAATTCAAAAATTTGGTTTTTATAAAAGCCAGAGCTTTGTCTATGGTCTATTCTATATTTAATTTTCTCATATTAAATCTAGATCTGCACATTTCGTAGGATTTTTATTGTAGAAGAGCTTTCATGCGTTAAATATTAAGAAAAGAAAGAAAAGTATTTATTTGCCACAAAACGACATAGTTAGGTCAATAAAGTAACATTGTTGCACCATTAGTATTGTAAAAACATTACAATGAAAGCTACATTATTATATTTATATGGCTACCACGGAGGATCATTGACTCCTGTGTCACAGGCACATACACCTAGTTTAGGAGTCAGGGTATTTAAAATGTTTGTCCTTAAAGCCTTATCTGAACGTTGTATTTGCTTTTTTGGTGAAAAAAAATAAAATGACATTGTGTTAGGAGGAGAAGGAGAAAAAGGGAGATGAATCGACGAAGAGTCGTCAACCATATGATTGCCGTGAAACCGTGCCTTCCTTCGGCTTCCAGTCAAACCGCATTCTGCTGAATACCAGTATTTTACACGGAATGACTGTCTATCTGACCTTCACAACCCAGTAACTGAGTAACACGGTACTTCTTGGCAAGACTGAAGTCAGATTTTCTGTTTACTAACAATTCTTAGTGACTTTCAAAGATCTACAAATAACAGCCAGAATCCATGACTTTATGTGCTTTCGGAGGCTCAAAGGAGTCTCGGTATATTAAGATGGTCACTCGTCTACTACTACATTTCACCCGTGGCTTCGTTCGTATTCAAGTTTTATTTTCTCATAAAAGTCGCCTATAGCCGTTTAGGTTTAGGACTATTCGAGTTCTAGGACCATTCAGGTTTGTAAGTGTTACAAACAAGGGTAGCGAAATTTGTTCGAAAGAGTCACCGCGGCCCTGGAACGCAAAGGGCTTTAGAAGGAACACGGATGGGTTTTAGTCAGTAAGAGTCTGACACGCCTTTCCGCTCCATTCAGAACGGAAGAAGTCATTTGATGATTTCCCAGCCTTAAAAAAAAAGTGTTACAAACAAAAAAAACGCACTTTCGTATGTATTATTAACACTCGGAAAGAAATAGCAGTCCACTGCTTTGAGCTTGTCTCTGCTAAGAGGTTACATTACATCCCTACCTACGTCAGTTTGTATGCTAAAAATAGTTCGCGTATAAAAATAACGTGGGATATAATGATAGATTGTTGCCCCTCGGCAGTTTGTGACCTAAATCCAATGGAATTGGGTCAGATAACAGTATCAACTGCTCATCTAGTGCGCTTTGGGGAAAGTGACTGGCTCGTTTCTTTCATTCGAGAATTGACACCGTAATGCTTAAGCAGAAGTTGTTAATGTTTTTCCGGGAAGTGTTTCATTGCTTGCTGGACAATTTAAAAAACAACAGAATATTTTATGATATATAATAAACCTTTGGGCGGGTTTCCGAAGTGAGTATTTTGGGATTAAAACGTATCATACCACACTCTTATGCGAAATTTTGACGGGCTCATGCCCGGTTTATTTATTTATTATAAGGCTTCTCAACAATGAGTACACCACAGCTTTAAAATTTGTACATTACAAACTTAAGTCCAAGCACCTCATCACTTACAGAGAAGCACAGCATGCACTAAATTACCATTGTTTCTGCGATATTTTATCAGTCGTTTATCTGTCTGTTAATCACTTACCAACCAAAAGCATTACGAGAAATAGCGTTAACAGACAAATAACTGATCGATAAAGTACCACAGGGCCATCAGGAGCTAAACAAAAATGAAAAAAAAAATTCAAACTCTTCTTCAGCTTGGAAACATATCATGTTCATATAACCTGTCAGATTTTGAAGTTCAATATTGAATTTCAAACTTCAAATTCCTAACTCAGCAATTGGACCGTTTTAGTCGTAAATTGCGACTAAATGAAAATTTGATACCTTCTATGTATTTCGCGTTACTAGATAATACGAGTACTCGAGTAGATTACGTCAGAAGACTTCGTTTCAGTCGCAAAAATACGAAGCGGGACTTGAGGTGATTATACCTAATATTATTTGAACCTCTCAATTAAACAATTTTAGCTGTTTTGAGGAATAAAGATGAGAGGCAAGAAAACAACTTTTTTTTTTTAAATTTGATAACTTAAAACAGTTTTATGTTTTACTACTTGCCGCCCGCGGCTCCGCCCGCGTGATTGGCGAAAATTATCCCAAGGAAACATATTCCCGGGATAAAAAGTATCCTATGTGTTATTCCAGGCTATAATCTACCACTGTGCCAAATTTCATCAAAATACATTCAGTCTTTTTTGCGTGAAAGAGGAACAAACATCCATCCATCCATCCATACAAACTTTCGCGTTTGTAATATTAGTAGGATTAAAATTAAATAGTCCTTAAACTAACAGGTAAAAAAAAAACTAGAATAAAATGCACAAATTCCAATTAACGAAAGAGCTCTAAAAGCAAAAGAATCTTAGACTCTAAGCAGTTAGTGCCAAGCACAGTAAATAAGTAGAGTATAAATTTTATTAGAGGCAGGCGAGAGATTGCAGTGAGAGTGAAGTACTACGTTTATTGGGTTTTGGGAATTAGCAATAAAGCTTGCGTGGCTACTGCACCACTGTCTATGTTATAAGATTCTTTTAGCGGTGCTTTAATGAAAAAACAAACATTTTACAAAAAAATACAACTGACTTCCAAATAAAAAACACTACAAAGTATAAAATAACTTTAATTTCGGCAGTCGGTGTTTTTTGTTGTTTTTTCGTTTTTTGACACCGACTTCCTACTTTGTAGTGTTTTTTATTTGGAAGTCGGTTGTATTTTTTTGTTATAAGTTTTTTTTTCACTTTTTAGTGGTTCACATGTGCTTACCCCTTCACAGTATACCAGCGTGATGTTATGTTATGAACGGTGTAAACAATAGACAGACATGAGATTTCAGCAATCCCAGTCCAGTTGCTATCATTTGTTGAGGAGTTCCGTTGCCTATCTCCGAAGTTCTTCATTAGATCATCACCATATTGAAATTGGTGGTCCCATTTCAAAATGGTGAAGAGAAAGTACTCTTTCAAAAACTACCCAAATCGCTTCAAGTGTGCCTATAAAAATTTGCAGAGTTCTCTCTATTTCTCCAGGATTCCATCATCAGATCCTGACTTGATGATCATGGGACCACCTGGGAAGTATACCCTTTCAAACAAAAAAATCATAATTTAAATCGGTCCAGCCATCATCGAGTAATCGGGGAACATACATAAAAAAAGGTTCAGACGAATTGAGAACCTCCTCCTTTTTTTGAAGTCGGTTACAAAAACCCATAGGTACTTAATGTAATTTATAGTAAACTAGCGGTCCCAACAGACGTTGTCTTGTCCGACCGATTGCTTTGTGGATAACGAAATATTATAGAAATCGATTGCAGCGCCACTTACCGGATCCAATTGTAAATCTAAACCGTTCTCGAAACTACTGATACAGTGCCCGCACTTTTTAAACCTCAAATTTTACATAATGATAGTCCCCCTAAACGCCCACCCGTCACCACTTCCTAGTATTATAGCTGGGAAGAAGAAGTGGCGCAATAAACTCCCCAGCAACACATCTGTCTGTTACGTTTTAAAACATGAATTAATACAATAGTATGCAAACATTATGCCATAAAAAAACACAGGTACACACTGAAGCATTAATAAGTTACCTACCAAACTAAATGAGCCTCCTAAGATATTCAGATAAGGGTTGATAGAGGAAATGGGACAAAGGCAAAAAGACAATGAAATCTTCTGTCAAGCACACGAGCAATAGTTTTATGACGTGGGATGAAAAACAAATTCAAATACTTAATTTTTGTTTGTTAGAGAAATAGACAAAGTGCGTCAATAGTTGCGAAATTCGAAAGAGTTACCGCGGCCCTGGAACGCAAAGGGCTTTAGGATGAACACGGATGGGTTTTAGTCAGTAAGAGTCTGACACGCCCTTCCGCTCCACCCAGAGCAAAAGAAGTAATTTGATGATTTCCCATCCTTTAAAAAAACAAAATTAGGTGCAATAACCGCAAATATAAATAATTTCAGCTTTTTACATCTCGTATAATTAAATTATCTGAAGATCGTATTTATTCCCCCATAAGACTCAAAGTGTCGTCACCGTGCTATTAGTTCGTTCACTTGGCTTGCTGCTTACTCCATCAGGGAAAACTCGTGAGAGCATTAAATTACCGTTACAGTTAGGAAACTGCAATTTAATTATATGGTGCGTCGGTGGAACTTTCAACTCAACATGCTGCCTTTTAACTGATAGTGGTGGTTCAAATAAATATTGGGTGGCAAAATATTCATATTACTAAACTCTTTTTCTTTCTTTCTTCTTTCAATATTAAAGAACATCGGCCAATATATGACCAGCAATATTTAACTAATTTCCATCCTATGCATATCTACATATGTGTCATGTTTATACTAAATATAAACATGACACATAGATATGAATTTTTGTAAATGATTTTATATCTATCTTTATCCAATTCGTACCTAACCGCGTCCCAATATTCCATATAAGTACATGAAAAATCCGCATTTTTTACGGTGTTAGGAAAAACAGGAATGTCTCATTAGGAAGCCAGAAAAGAAAGAAATTCTTTTTTTTTTGCTAATATAACTTTGCTGGAAATTATTTAGTTATATTGTTCAGAACACACCTATTGACGTTTTAATTTTGCTTATAAAATAACTTCATACTCAAAAGTTATAATACTTATCTTAGTTTTTCTTAAGTATTAGCAATTCAATTCATTATGAATGGGAACCACAAATCAACTACATGCGGACGAATTTCTTGACGCCATATCTTAGTTAGGAGTTTTTATTTTTATTTTAGTAATTAAGGCTGATTACTACATGTTGTTTTATTTTTTTGTGTTATTATGTATGTGCGTAGTATTAGTAAGTATCAGGGTTTTGCACAGATGCGTAAAACGGAATGTCAAATGTCATTGACGCCATCGATTGACAGACAGTAGTAACTCACTGCGTTTGTTGCGAATTCTACTATACGTACTGTGGGAATTTGGCTTTCCTTTTATTGTTTTCACCCTGGCATTATTAAACGGACTGATTCTACCGCTAAATAGAAATAGGGTTGGAAAAAACTGAACATTATCTACAAGTAAATCGGCTTGTTTTTTTATTCTAACCTAATCTTGGATACTTAGATAATATTTGACTTGGGATAGTGTCTACTACATAAAAACAATCTAATATCAATATAAAGTCAGGTACAACTTCTATAGAAATTTGACGTGAACTTTTCTGCACCGCACACTTATTTCCTAGAAACAAAGTTTAATATATGTAGTATCTATGTACTATATTAAACTTTACTCCATTAAACTATTCCCGGTTGCTCATATTTGAAAATAAATAATTATTAGGAAAGACTTTTTTCATAATAATAATAATCTAATAAAGATTTGTTAAAATCTTACGGAGGCTGCAATTATCCGGTGATTGACTTGAATCATCGAAACGGGTTTGTATATGACAAACCCGTTTCGATGATTTACATATTTTTGATCCGAAGATTGACTTGTTGTGAATAAAATGACTCTTCAAAATTAGAGTGATCAGGCTTCTTCTGGGTAAGCTTGCTTCATCATCGACTTTGTCCCCAAAACCACAACCCATCTCAAATTATAAAAAAAAAAACTTAAATTATTCAGTCTGTCTCGTACAAAGCACCACATAGATCTATTGGCGCGTAACGTACACAAAACTAATACTGCTATATTTTATTTTAAACAAGTATCTATGTCAGCTTCGCAAAAGTTTACCAGCAACGACCCCCTGTTACTTATTTTCCCCCTTGTTATTTTCATTCGAACGCAAAAAGGTCTTTCGAGCACCATAGATGGCACCATAAAAATATTTTTTATTTATTCATTTCCAAATTAAACACAGATAAATACTTTTGACGTGAAAACGTCTAATAAATCGATAAACGCCGACTGCACGCACAAAAAAGGATGACTCATTGTAACGTTACGATCATTTCATCAATGTTTTGTTGTAAACGTTGTCACGTTAAACTATCGTCCGTAAACCGACTTTACAGACCACCAATTTTTCTGAAACGTTTTTCTTTCTTCTTTTCTTATTATAATAAAGAACGAACGTATATTTGGGACTCGCACAAGACAAACAAAAAAGAAAATCTCGTTCTCCCATAACTTGGGCCACACAGCCACCCAGTAACACGTTCACCGAAGCGGAAAGGTGCTCAGCGTGGTTTCAATTAGTTGCTCGACCATCCCTTACAGTCAGCCAATAGAGAGCCACTTTAAAATATATCCGTGTCTAGACCTGATGTCTCTCAGCGTTGTCAAGAGAAATTAGAAATGGACGGCTTCGAAACTTTATGCATTGAGGACTTTGGAACGATTGGACGTTAAGGTGATGTGGGTCTAAGGCGAGGAATAGTGTAGGAGACTGAAAGGTCGTGTCTGATATACAATGAATCTTTTCAATTAGGTGTGTATAATAATATTTTGTCACATGTTTGTTGGCATCTGCATCACCGTTGTCAGTGGTCACAAATAAATAACTAGCCTTTTAACAGTTCATGACTGGAATCAGCCGTCTCCAATCACACGACATTTTATTGTCATCACCATCATCGTCATCATCATATCGGCCGAAAGACGTCCACAGCTAGACATAGGTTTCCAAGCACGCGTTGTCACACCCGTCGGGTTCCCAAGATCTTCACCAGATCTCACCAGATTTCACCAGATCAACGTTTAACCTTGTGGGAGGAATTCTAATGCTGTATCTTCCGGTAGACCACAACCTCATCAACTATCAATTTTGCGAGCAATGTGCCCCCTGCCCACTGCCATTTAAGTTGAACTATTATTCAGGCTTAGTCGGTAACCTTGGTTCTCGTGCAGAAAACTCTGAGCATAGATTTTTCCGTAGCCCTATAGGTGACTTGAAACCTTCTGATGAAGCCCATTGTGCACGACCACGTTTCAGGAAGTTACGTTTGTCGATTATTGTTCTTTGTGCAAAACTGTATTCATATTTGAAGGGCCGTAATAAAGTAACAAAAAAAGAGTGTGGTAACAAAAGATATAAATATTCCAACAGTACAACCTACTAAAATGTAAAAGTTGTGTACATAAAGCAAACATAAACAGTCAACCCGAAAAGATATCCATCGGTAATAATTCTCCAGTCAAGAATAGAAAATGTTATAGAAACTGAGTTGGTAAACATTGACATTCTATTTCTCGATTTTGCCAAAAATCTTGGTGAATTTTGTTTACAGGCTATTTATGTAGGGAAAGACAAACTTTTGGGCAAAAAGGGAAAAGCTTACTCAACACATACGGAAAAGTTTTCACGAAAAACTCTATTCATTGGCAATCATTGAAAAGGTCATGCAAAGTCCGATAAATTTGCTATCAATGTTTTTGAGTAGTTTGCAAAGATTCGGAACTTGTTTATTCTATATCATAATATGGCATTACACTTTTATTACTCCAAGGGTAAGGCAAAGATATACCTAATAGAGCTAACAAACGGGCCAAAATCAGTACTTTTGGCTGCTATTAAGAAATACAAGATACAAATATCAATTAACACGGATTGAATCAAACACTCATAATATTATCAGTCGCGCTTAAGACAACTACACCTCATTTTTATTCATTAATGTTAAAAAGACTCACCAGAGAATGGGCAGCAGCATTCTCTGTGCGTTGCAACAGCTACACTGCGATCGCCAACCCTGCCAAGCGTGGCGACTATGGCAAACCCCCACTCTTGGGGGAGGCGTTTGGACGTCTTCCGGCTGATATGATGATGATGATGATGATGATGTTCACAAGAAACACTTAACAGAGAAAGTTATATACAAAGAGAAGTACACAAAGGTACTGCTCGTTTCAATAGATTTTTTCTCAGAAAACCTGTGACAAAACAGTAGGAAGAGAAAACACAGAATGATTTTCTCGCAAAATCATTTAATGCGAGTACACCTACTTTGACAGACTTTCAATCCTAATTATAAACATGAAGTGAGTTTGTTTGTTTCGCTTTCACGGCCAAATCATTGAACGGATTTTCATCAATTTTGATACAAAGATAAATGGGGCCCTAGAGACGGTTATAAGCTTTGTCGGTTTTAGCCACTTTTTGTACCAAAACAACTTTATTTTGGCTAGCGAAGCCGCGGACAAAAAGTAGTTGTTAACTATTTTATCAAGATCCACAGCTCTTTGAGATAATAACTTAAATAAATATCTTAGGATAACTCACACATGGTCATCCGATCCCAAACTAGGCAGAGACGGTGCTATGGCAACCAGACAACTGATAAACATACTTTATATTTCTAAACACACATATAATAGACAAATTACACCCAGATTCATCACACAAAGATTTGTCCTGAGTGGGAATCGAACCCACGACCTCCGGTTTAGCAGTCAGGGTCACTAACCACTCGATCAACAGGCCAGTCAAGATAATAACTTGATAAAACATTATTTAGATGAAAGCAATGTCCATGTGAAACGCAAAAATCAAATCACACAATGGTACGAAAAACGAATTAAAATTCCTCTCTCAATACCGTTCTAAACAACAAAACAAATCCAGAATTAAATTCGAAACATAGAATACATATTCAATTTCAGGCTTGAAATGATCTGTCCCAATTGAGTTTGTATGTATACGTTAATAATTTCAGTCCTGCACATATTGGATATTGGATTATTGACGATTGGGCAACGTGCGTCGATTAATTAACTGGCGGATTTTAATTTCCTCCCTTCACAGAGCAGCAATGAACCGTTTAATGAGAGAAGACATGCGCTGGACAGTTTTTGTTCGGATGAAAAGTTGAGTGTTTTGGGTGGAAAATCATCCCGCATTGGATGGAGCGGGAGGGTGTCAAGTCAGACTATTGCTAGTTTAAACTCATCCGTGTTCCTTGAAATGCCTTTTGCGTTCTAGTTGAATATACTTTCGGTTTTGAGCTAACTGGATGATGACGTCGCAAAGTCCGTCCTAATATTCCTTTCTTTCTAATATTTTCGATCTTAAAGTTTTTGGTAGTGTCAAGGGATTTGATTTCGTCAGTGTTAATAAATGCAATCGCAATTAAAATATTGACGGAGCGAATTTGAATATTGATCACAGGTCATCCACAGCTTCAATTAAGACATCGCGTACTTTTGTTCCAGTAAATTCGATTCCGTATTTATTGCAGAAAAAGTCCATTGCATAAAATAATTTAATGTATTTAGTCACGAAAGTTTCTATAAATAGAACGTAATTAACAAACTAACGTTAACTTTTAGATAGCCTTTTTATAGTCAGAGCCCATAATAACTTTTCAAATTCAACCTAAAAATTCAATCACTATTTCTTCAAAAAGGTCAAATCAAACTTAACGATTCTAAACAAACGAAGTTTAGAGACAGTATAGCATTACTTTTATCAGCACCACGCGATGTTCATGGATAAATTTGTTACAATACTATGAAAAACCGATCAAGTGTGAGTCGGACTCGCGAGCTAAGGGTAATTGGTTTTAAAAGAGTGAATTCAATTGATTAGGTAACTAGAACAGCTAGAAAAAATACCCTTTCAATTATTATTTAAATACTAAATAAATAAATTACTGTATGGTGTGGGTGTCGTAAGAGCGAGCGACTAAGGGTCTCACCAGACAATGGGCAGCAGTATTTTCTGTGCATTGCAACAGTTACACTGCGATTGCCAACTCGCCTGCCAATCGTGGCGATTATGGCAAACTCCCCTTTTGGGGGTGGCCTATTCTTTGAGTCTTTAATGGATGTTTGTTAATCAATCACGTCACGATCAGGATGACATTCGGCACAGAGATATGTAGATTATAGTATGAAATAGGTTACTTTTAGACCACTGAGTATGTTCCCTTGGGATAATTTCCAACATTCACGGGGCAAACCCGCTGGCAGAAGCTAGTTTACGAAATAGTAAAGTTATAGACAGAGTCGCAAATAGTCAATAGGTGAACACAAACAAAGCGATCGAAGAATGAAGCAAAACTCTCTAATCTTAATAATTCATTTACATTAAAAAAACTTCATACTCCAATTCACAATTTCTACAATCAGTCACGCCTTTTCAGGTTTGTCGTTAGCAGTACGTCAGCAGTTCGTCGATGGTGCACTGTTTGTAGCAGCACTCATCGACGAGGCCTCGCTTGCCGCGCACGCCACCCAGCGCCCGCACCGAGCCTTCCGGCAGCCACCAGCCAGCATCACGCTTCGCCACTTCCTCTGAATCCCAGCAGAGAGACGCCATGACGTCTGAGAGATGTCGCCCGCAGTAAAATCTTTGAATATAAGTAAATAGAATAGGAAACAGTTTCATTAATAGAATAGAGAAGATGACATATGATAGAAGATAGTAAATGAAAATAAAACACAACAGAAAAAACAGACCCTAAAAGAAAATAATAGAGCAGAGCACAGAAGGTGATCATAAATAATCTGTATACCATAATTATCATAGCTGCTAGATGGGAGTACCATAAGGAGGCTTCATGGTACACTCTACTAGCAGCTGGGTGGCAACAGGGTTGTACTCATAAAATCAATAGCATAATCAAACGAAGACAAAATCAAAAACAAACTATGAATGAGGAACTACTATGCTAACCTCGCACCAGCTTGTGCCTCAATGCACCAAAAACACGCCACCACGAGAATAATCACCAAAGTCAGTTTCATGTTGAGTGATGATTACTTATATCTTCAAATGGCGTCAAAAATGTACACAAAAGGTTTTGTGATATAAGAGTATGTTAGGAGACTAAGGATGTGTTTCGAATGTGCTGATACGCAGTAATTCCCACCTTTTTATACCTCGATCCAGCTCATTAATATTCAGACTCATTTTATTAATAGACTTTACCTGGAGTGTAAGTGCGTAGGTTATGTAAGATTTACCTTACATGTCACCTTGATTTTCCATGCGGATGAGCATCTTATAGGATGTGGGTGAATCTGAATCTAGCACATAAGGAAGCTGTCGAATTGAGGTGTTTTCCAAAGACTAAACAAAATGACAATGTGTTGGATCATTTGGCTCCCTTCAATATGGTTAAGCCGAATGGTGCTGGCGCGTGCATTCGTGAACGGACGCCGTCAGTTGAGACTGGTCATCTCTCAGCTGCCATGGTTTATTTTAATGATTTGTTATTTGAATCCTTGTTTTTTCTACTCCGGACGCTTTTATCGTGCATTTTTTTCTACACCGATCTCACATATGTGTGTATTTCAACAAGAATGATGTAACGAAAACATTGTAAGACAAAAATGATTTAAAAGAGTGTCCGTGGAGTTTCTTGCACGTTCTTCTCCATAGAAATCTACGCTTTGGAACTTGCAAATAGCTTCACCTTTTTTGACTGACCAATTCATAAGTGCCTTTTAAAGGTATATTTGAAATAAATGAACTGACTTTGACATACATCATCTGCCTAGCCTTTTCCCAACTATATTTGGGTCGGCTGCCAATCAAACCTGATTCAGCTGAATCCCAGTATTTTACGGAGAGCAGTTGCCTACAAGACCTCCACAACCCATTACCAGTAACACGGTACTCCTCGGACTGAGACTGGTGTCAGATTTTCTGGCTTATGATCATCCGTAACGTCTGCTAAAGATCTACAAGAGACAGCTGAGATCAACGGCTTGACATGTTTTCCGAGGCACGGAGGAGTTTCGATATGTTTAGATGATCACCCATTCACAGACCAACTTCGGCAAGCGTTGCTTAAACTTGAAGATCGACCCGTGTGACTGGTATTATTTAGCCACGAGCTCCTTGATTTTGACATAAGAAAAGATGACACAGACATACGAAAAAATAAAACTTCCCTAGTAAAAGAGTACCTAGAAAACCCGAGTAGTAGTAGTGAAGTAAGTAATTCAAGCATCATTCGCTGGGCCTTGCACCCGTCTTCTTTAGTTCTATTTCTGTATGAATGGGCAATAGAATACTCTTAAACATTTTGGACTTAGAATGTAATTTTGCTGGGAGGCTGTATTTGAAAATAACCATAAGTCGTCAATTTCCTTTCATGTTTCAGTTTCTATTTCTCCCACTTTCTATATGATGCTCATCCGCATGGAAAATCAAGGTGGTATTTAAGGTAAATCTTCCGTAACCTACGCACTTAAACTTTAGGTACGGTTTATTAATAAAATTGGACTGAATATTAATGAGCTGAATCCAGGTATAAAAGATGGGAATTACAGAGTATCAGCACATTCGAACCTCATCTTTGGTATCCTTACATACTGTTACATCATAAATCTTTTGTGTAAATTTTTGACTTCACTTGAAGATCTCACTCAACATGAAACTGACTTTGGTACTTATTCTCGTGGTGGCGTGTTTTTGGTGCACTGAGGCACAAGTTGGTGCGAGGTTAGTATGGTTCCTTATTCAGACTTTGTTTTTTTGTTCGTTCACGATCGTGTGTTTTACGAATGAAATGGCACTTGATGGTACACCCTACTAGCAGCTTTGATATGGTATACGGATTTATTTTTGAAGTGTAAACTTCTTAAGGCGTGTTGGGCACTTTTTGGGTAATCAAAAATCATGGATCTCGCTTCATCGTAACCGAACGCTTTCCATAAAATTCAAAATCATTTATTTGCTGGAATATGGGTGAAATACATGAGGTGCTACAAACAACAAAAGTTCTTAATGCCATATTTTACCTCAAACGGTGTGCAAATATACATTACACGCAAAATATCAAATAGTATTCATCAATTATTAATTTTATCCATTACAAATTTTAATATTAATAATAGTTAGTACATCCTTATTACATTACTAGGTAATTTATTATAAATTCTAGGGCCCATTCAAAATGCGCTCTTGTCAAACATAAGCTATATGTATGTATACTGTGCATATGTGTACTTTCTGGGTGAACAAAAATCATGGAACTCGCGTCATCGTCACCGAACGCTTTAGCTTTCGCTTAGTTTTCACTTCTATCGGCAATCATCTTTGTATGTTTACTTCCTGTTACCACACTACATTCTGTCAAGGTCTGTTCTGTTCTATTCTTTTCTTTTTGGTTTTGTTCTTCTGTTGTGTTTTCTCTTCTATTTACTATTCTCTATACCATTATTTTCTTTACTCTATTCACTAATCTGTTCCCATTATTTTCTCTTACATTCAAAGGTTTTACTGCGGGCGACACCTCTCAGACGTTATGGCGTCTCTCTGTTGGGGTTCTGAAGAAGTGGTGAAGCGTGATGCTGGCTGGTGGCTGCCGGAGGGCTCGGTGCGGGCACTGGGTGGCGTGCGCGGCAAGCGAGGCCTCGTCGATGAATGCTGCTACAAACAGTGCACCATCGACGAACTGCTGACGTACTGCTAACGACGAACCTGAAAAGGCGTGACTGATTGTAGAAATTGTGAATTGGAGTATGAAGATTTTTAGATTTTTAATGTAAATAAATTAATGAGATTAAAGACTTTTGCTTTATTCTTCGATCACTTTGTTTGGATATTTTATATTACCTATTGGATATTTGTAACTCTGTGTGTAACTTTATTATTTAGTAAACTAGCTTCTGCCAGCGCCTTGCCAGCGTGAATGTTGGAAAGGGAACATACTCCCGGGTTGAAAAAGTAGCATAATATGTGCTATTCCATACTATAATCTATCTCTGTGCCGAATTCCATCGTTATCGTGGCGTGATTGACTAACAAATTAATCCAACCATCCAAATATTCACATATATATTAAAATTAACTTATTTTTTATCAAATTTTCACCATCCCAGCTCTTTGCGATAATGTGTTTAATTTTATTATTTAGTTATTATTTATTACGAACAATAGTTGAAACAGTACTTTTTTCAATATTTTTAGGGTTCCGTACCCAAAGGGTAAAACATCACCAGGCCGTATCTTATGAACAGTGATAGTTAGACAGTTGAAATACTCACAGATGCTGTATTTCTGTTGCCGCTGTAACAACTATGTAATACTAAAAAGCAGAATAAAATATTTAAGGGCGCTCCCATACAACAGACATGTTTTTTTGCCGTTTTTATAGGTACGGAACCCTTCGTGCGTGAGTCCGACTCGCACTTGGCCGGGTTTTTTGGTTTTAATTCAAATAGCGGTACTTCAAGTGTCATTCAAATCGTACAGCATAATAATGTAAAACTTCAAATCTATACCAAGGTATTTGCTCCTAACAAAACTAAATCCGAGCACAAACCATCAGGTACCCAAACAGAGTGTACTAAGAAATCCAATCAGCTCCCTCTAAAGGCCCCGTACATATCTATGAAAGGGTTGAGCGATGTTCATGCCTAATGGCTCGGAATTGTTCCGTAGCGATACCATCTGAGATTCCTATCAAAGCCCCGGTATTTACAAACTATACGGTTTCTTTTGAAACGGCTGTTTTTGCTTTTAGATCTTTTCAAGGATTAAGGTGGAAGAATTTGTCGTTGTAAGTTTGTTTTAGATTTTGCTTCGGTTTTATAAGCTCGCTATTAATTTTGTTCTTATGACTTATGTTCCAAATATTTGTAAAAAAGTCTTTATTTAAATTTGTAATGTGAGAGATAGTACAGATACTACTAAAACACTAGGAAGTGGTGACGGGTGGGCGTTTTGGGGGACTGTCTTTATGTAGAACTTTGACGTTTGACTTTTGACGTTCAAAAAGTGCTGGCACTGAGCCTAATTTGGATAAATGACTTTTGATTTTGATAGCGTTGTCTGACAATGTCAAAAATATTTATTTTTAGTTTTGTAATTTTTTTTAAATTATGTAATTATTATATAATTTACTAACTTCCTGATTTGACTTTTACAAGACAAATTCTTCTCAGAACCTTAAAAACTTTTCACAATTATTTTCTGTTATTCCAAACCATCGGTAACAATTTCATTGCCCTCTAAAAATGTCTGAGACATCTTCATATTAGTTGGTAAAAGTCATATTATGTCGGTACATGGGGCCTAATAATGTCATTTGCGCCACATGGCGCGATAACATTCCTTTACTTCGGAGTTAGTTTCCCAGTCAGTTTATACGACACTTTCTTTATTGTTTCTCACTATTATTGTTTTAAGTTTCATGCCAAACATAAACTTAATGAGCAATCAAACTCGGTTTATAGAAATGAATTAACCGATGCCTCACAAATTAAACACAGGTCTTGGCTAAATAATAATAGCCACATGGTTCGATTTTGCATGTTAAGCGTGAGATCGATCCCTGGATGGGTGACCATCTCACTATAGGTACAGTGATTTCTTCAAACCTCGGAAATCCCGTAAAGCTGTTCGTTGGTCCTGGTTAGGTTAGGTTAGATTTTTGGATTAAGATCTTTGGCAGTCGTCACGGGTCATCAGAAACCAGACAATCTGACATTAATCTTGCCAAGGGTTATCGTGATACCCAATTACTGGTTTGTGGAGATTTGATAAACAGCTCCATGTAAAATGCTGGTACTCAGCTAAATACGGTTACTCTTAAGGCGGCCCCGACATAGTTGGGAAAAGGCTTGGCACACCATGTGGGAGGCCTTCCAACGTTGCGTCTTCCGGTACGCAGTCGCCTCTCTAGAACTTTTCGGACCCATCGACCATCTGTTCTGCGAGCAATGTGACCTGCCCACTGCCACTTCAGTTTGGCGATCCTTCGGGCAATGTCGGTAACCTTGGTCCCCTTGCGGACATTATCATTCCTCATCATCATTCATTTTGGCACACTGACTCCAATCACCAATTAAACGCAAGTAAACCGATACGATTAGCTATTGAAAATTGATTCAACCAATCACATCAGCCATCGCTCGTCATACAGTTGTTACAAAAATTGTTCGCTTCTAAAACATGGTTTTTAAGTAAATCATTAAAAAAAAATATGGCGCCTACTTATATTATTTCGCATCTCGTCTTACTGTCATCATTTTCAATAATCTGATCTCTGGACCTCCGGGAATCGTTCGATGAAAAGTCAAAGCTGTGTCATAACTTTTCAAGAATAAGGTACTTTGAAAATAATGCTTTCTTGTTCCTTACTTAGTTTTTGAAACTCAAGATTGCCACCTTCCCCCAATTTCCCAAATTTCCAAAATTCTGATTAGGTCTGAAAAAGACGGACAGACACACGAGTAATGTGTTTTTAAAATAACATGCTTATAAAATATGATTCGTGGTCAAGCCATTCTATGGTTAAGTCAGTTAAGGTAAATAAAATATATACGGACATATACACACACGGACGGTCGGACCGCTGACAACTGAAAATCATCATCGCACGCCTATCGTAAGTTTATTTATTCTAAACAAAGAATTCTAAAGAGGCCTTCCTCTTCCTATCTTACTGTAGTTCCATACACAGTTCTTTATAAATACAACACTACCGTCCATCCATTATCAACCCACCTTAAAAAAAAATTGGTCAAAGTAGCCTAGGAAGTTTCTTTACACCATTAAGCCCTTGTGCAATGACCATCCTAAAATTCATATCATCATCATCACTATATCAGCCGCAAAACGTCCACTGCTGGATAAAGGCCTCCCCATAATTGTTGCCATAATCGCCACGCTTGGCAGGCGAGTTGGCGATCGCAGTGTAGCTGTTGCAATGCACATAGAATACTGCTGCCCATTCTCTGTTTAGTCCCTTAGTCGCCTCTTACGACACCCACGGGAAGTGATAGGATGGTGCCATTCTTTTACGTCCGACACCGTAAAAATATCATAGCCACCGCATAACTGCAAACAATTCATAAAGTTCTTAAAAACCTAATTTGCTCAACAAAGCGGCTAATTTGCTGGTACAACTGGATTAGACTCGTTGAAGTAAGCTTCATTCCAGTTTGCTTACCCAGTGTGCTCTTTGAAAATTTCTTTTAAAATTCAGCTCCGTGTTTAAGATTTTCTAGTTTTACTGTAATTGTGTTCTCTGCAGTTTCCCTCTTGTTTGAGATAGTTTCATTAATTCTTGTGAAATGGTAATTGAATGTGGGTGCAGTTTACCGAGTCGTAGATTGTAGTGCCTCGTTGATTTATTATTCTGTCGATTTTGCCACGTGTTCTGTCTGCTTCAAGCATATTCAGTTTGTTTTGCTAGATTCGTGTTCGTTTGTGAGTGGATTTGTTTGCACGACAAAAATGAAAGCGTAAATGAAATTTTTGTGCATGAAAAAAATATTTTTACTGAAGTAACGAATTATAAATGGTGACTGGAGAATTTTGTGTGTACTTACGTGTGTGGGATGTTTACGTCAGGCGTTAGTTTTCAAATAAATAAAATTATGTTTAAAAAACCAGCCAAATGCGATTCGGACTCTCACACGAAGGGTTCCGTACCATAAACCGAAAACACACGTTTCTTGTATGGGAGCTCCTTTAATTTTTTATTCAATTTAATTATTATTATTTGTTGTTACAGCGGCAATAGAAATAAACACACAGTGAAAATTTCAACTGTTTACCTATTGTGGTATTTGTGATACAGCCCGATGACAGACAGACGGACAGCGGAGGCTTAGTAATAGGGTTCCGTTGATTACCCTTCGGGTACGGAACCCTACAAACTATCATTAGAAATATTAAAATTTCAAATTGTTATAAGCCGTGAAAAGAAAATTACAACAACATCAACCTATATGACTAATAGGGCTGCGCCCAGCTATGCAGGTATTAGTTTACATACTATCGCGACCCAGACCTGGGCACGCCGAAATTGCGGCGGTGATGCCCCTCTTTGGGAAGTGGCTGAGGAGGCGCCACGGCGTCCTCACCTTCCGCCTGACGCAGGTACTCACCAGACACGGCTGTTTCGGGCGGTCCCTGTTTTGGATTCAGCGGGAGGACGCGCCCGGGTGTAAACACTGTGAGAATCGCCCGGAGGACACAGTAGAGCATACGGTGGAGGTCTGCCCTGCTTGGGCTGAGCACCGCCGTGTCCTTGTCAAGGCGAACGGAGGCAGCGACGTCTCGCGTCCGGCCCTGGTTAACCTTTTGAACGCCACAGCATAAACGCATCGGCGTGCCCCCGACGCCAAGCCGCAAGTTCGTCGTACTTTTTGTCACATATTTGTGACGTTTGGCGTACAGGGCACGCGCTTGCTTGTCATGTATACGTGACAATGGCGTTCAAAAGGTTAAATCCATGGTCCGGAGTGAGGAGACTTGGGAAACGGTCGCCTTCTTCTGCGAAGCAGTAATGCTAGCGAAGGAGGAGACGGGGCCCGCTAGGGCCAGAGCCTACCAGGGTTGCGGAATTTGTTCGAAAGAGTCACCCCGGTCCTGGATTGCAAAAGGCTTTGGAAGGAATACGGATCGGTTTTAGTCAGTAAGAGTCTGACACGCCCTTCCGCTCCACCCGGAGCGGAAGAAGTCATTTTCTGATTTCCCATCCTTAAAAAAGGGCATTAGTTTACATACATATTGTGCTCCTGTTTATAGTAATACGGTGTGAATAAAATATATTAATATGTATAGCGACTCGCCCCTTTGCACGGGTGCAGTTTACACATATTATGCTCAAACCACACTCGTTCTTTATATTTTTTAAGTCCTAATCCATTTTAAAATCTCAAGCGTGGGTAAGATGAAGTTAGAAGAAGAGGAAGATAGCCACGTTACTTTGTACCATTGAGTGATTTTAAAGCTCACTTTGTTTTTTATACATTTATTGCATTCCTACCTTAAACAAAAAAAAAATGGCTACAATAAAACGCAGCCCCAATCTCACAATATACCATTATATTTGAACAAAAGTTATTAATAACAGTACACCAGCGGAATGCTATTACGTGCAGGCAATTTGCTGCATTCAAAAACTGTTAAATTAATTTTATCAAGTGGGAAAAATTGTTTTTCAGCTGATAAAAACGCTGGATCGCGAATTTCGATTCACAAAATGGCGTTTTTAAAGTGTAAAGGTGATGTTGACTTTATTTTACGCTCGTATGAAGAACATTTTATTAATTAATTTCTTGTCAGGAACAGTAAACTGAAGTTTAAGTAGAATGTTTATGAACAAGGGAATTCAAAGGTAATATGAATCACTGTTGATTTAAGGCAAGTTTTTATCAATACGAAATACAATCATGATTCTGCTCTGCGCGAGAGACGGAGCTACGCAGGACAGATAATACTATCCTGTTTTCACAACGGAATCATAATGGCATTGGCCCGTTAAAGTAGGGGTTCAATTTGTTGTTGTGTTATTGGTATTTTAGGTAAAGCCAGCTTCGATCGTGTAAAAGTCTAAAAATATCTTAGGAGATCGCAGGGAATACCAAAGCAGAAGTTAATGCATTACCAAATCCAGACAATTGTCTACCTTTGTTTAAAACACTTTAAGTGGTATACGCTTAATTGCTACAGAATCATTTGCATTTTAAAATATTAGTGGAAGGTAACACGATGACATACTGACGTTTATTTAAAAAAAAAAAAACGTTGTCCCACACTAGGCATTTCTCCTGTATCGTGGGTGCGTTTGCCAACATATAAAACTCACATACACAAACAGCCAGACCCGGAACAACTATCTGTAGGCCATACAAATATTTGTTCCGTGCGGGGATCGAACCCGCGACACGCAGCGCAGCAGTCAATCGCTCAACCACTGCACCAACCGTAAGTTTGTTTCGATGTTTCTTATCAGAGTCTGATTAATAGAAACATCGAAACAAACTCAGAAGTCAAAATCAAGAAAACATCGGCCCCATCGCGTCTAATTCAACCATCATCAATTGACAAAAATCATCAATTTGACATACCAGAATCATAATAAAATGGAATGTTACCGGTTACCTCAGTTTATCACACTACTGCCAACCGCCTAGAGGAAGCCTCAACAGCCCCACACTTATAATAATACCTAACGGGTGTAATGCCTTGAAAATGGGATTCGTAATGATATCTGTCATGTTGGTAATGCGTGACACGTGACACACGAGTGAATACAAAATACTACTTTTGCTAGCGTATTTGCCCGCTTTAATGTTCATTCAATGAACATGTTCGAAATTGGATAATAATAATATCTTGGGACAACTCACACACGGTCATCCGATCCCAAACTAGGCAGCTGATAAACATATATAAATATTTCCAAATATAAACATATTATCGACAAATTACACCCAGACACAGAACAAATGATCATGCTCATCACACAAAGATATGCCTGGGTGGGAATCGAACCCACGACCTCTGGTTTTAGCAGTCAGGGTCACTAACCACTCGACCAACAGGCCAGTCGCGGATGAAAACTACATGGTCCTATAGGTATGAATATCCACTTAATTATCAAGCTTCGAATGTCAGGATTGGTTCTTCACTGTGGATGTATGTACTACTAATATGGTGTGTAAAGACAAAGTTTTATGAAGAAAAGCTAAATCGAAACAAACAGTCATATACATATATAGTCAAAGTCAAGTCAACGCATTTATTTCAAGTAAACCATGAACAGGTACTTTTGAATTTTCAAAGTCAGTCCGTCAAAAACATGAAGCTATTTGTACGTTCCAAATCGTAGATCTCTATGGAGAAGAACGCGCAAGAAACTCCACGGACACTCTTTTAAACCATTTTATGATTACAAAAATCCTGGTTACATTAACCTTGTTGCTTATATATGTGAGAACAATGTGAAGAATGAAAAAACAATTTTCAGTATCAAATATTAAAATAAGCCAGTGGCCACTAAGGGATGACCAGTCTCCACTGACGGCGCCCGTTCACGAACATGACGCGTGCATCAGCACCATTCAGCTCAACCTTTAACCTTAATATTGACTGGCCTGTTGGTCAAGTGGTTAGTGACCCTGACTGCTAAACCGTCACGGAGGTCGTGGGTTCGATTCCCACCCGGGACAAATCTTTGTGTGATGAGCATGATCATTTGTTCTGTGTCTGGGTGTAATTTGTCTATAATATGTATGTATTTAGAAATATATAAGTATGTTTATCAGTTGTCTGGTTGCCATAGCACAGGCTCTGCCTAGTTTGGGATCGGATGACCGTGTGTGAGTAGTCCCAAGAAAAAAAAAAAAAAAAAATATTTAGATAGTTTTCAATCCTATCCACAATTTATCTGTTTTGTTCACAATGACACAGATTTACCCGGTATCGGTCAAATTATTAAGCGAAATATTTCCACGGAAACAGAGATACTAATAATTTATTTTATTAATTATGTTAACGATACCAGGAAAACTAAAAATTAAACTAAAATTTAATTTCGATCATAGGTAGGTATCATTGCAAACCATTGCTTCGGTAAATTGTGCAATACCTAGGTTTTCACAGAATTTTATTCATACGATCGTTTGATTCTGATTAGTATTATAACCAGAGATCGGAATAGGTAGACTATATTTACCTAATGTTCGTGGAAGTAAGTACAAGAGAGTTGATAATAATACCTCCTCTAAAATCCCGGAATCACCAAAATGCGTTTGTTTGTTTGAGGTAACAAACCTCTTCACCTCTGAATTGATTACGATGGAACTTGGCAAATGGATAGAACAAGTCCTGGAATAGGCTATATAATACTTTTTATCCCGGGAATATTTTTCTTTGGGATAATTTTCGACCTTCATCCGAGTGGAGCCGCGGGTGGCAGATAGTGTAAGTATAATCCACAATGTTTGATCAAAATTAAAAACAGATGAAGGTCGAAATTTATTCAAACTCACTTTATATAATATTAGTATACATGAATGATTTTCAGTCGAAATGATGATGATGGTGATAGGGCAGCAAATCGTTGCAAGTCATTAATCCGTTATTAAGGGCTTGTATAGCTCTGTCTCTTTCTCAAAACGGCACCATGATAGCAATGACACGTGTTAATCCGATTTATTTATTTATATAAACTTTAGGTACAGTAGTGGTACATAAGCGGACTTATGCCCAGTTTCTGAGGTACTTTATTTGTCGTTTATCTGTCCGTTAACCACTAACCAACCAGTTGCATTATGACAAATAGCGTTAACGGACAAATAAACGACAGATAAAATCCTCAGAATCAGGGCATTATTGCAACAAGGTTATATTCTTTTCTACAAATATACACAATTCCTGAGTGCCACAGAGTAAGGTTGACCAAAATAGCTAATTCACGGGAAAAAGATAGTATAAATGAAAACCAAAATTCACTTTTTTACACCGGTACTGAACATCACTACGTCAATACCGAGTACGCAGCTCGATACTGTTCGATACAGCTCGTTACAGATATGTTATGTATATAATATACCTACTGTGAACATTAAATTCATATTACCTATTCGTAATGTGGTTTCGCTCATACTATCATTACTCACAACAGGCAGAGCCCCCCTACTGAAGACAAAGTAATATTTTATCAACGGCAGCGATTTTCAAAACTTCCAAATAAAATTTAAAAAAATAAAAAAACAAGCTTTTATAGAAAAATCCAACTACAAAACAGAAAATAAAATTTAATAAATTTGATTAAGAATAATGTAAAAAAGAAATGAATGTACATTATTGTTAAAAAGCGTGGGGTGCATTTAAAGTGAAGATATTATCAAAGTGATGATTCTTCTACTCATTATCTGTCAATAAAATGTGTTTTTTTTTGTCAAAGGTTATTTAAATAGAATATGTGTGTTTTTGTGAACAATAAAAAGTGTGTATTTATGGATAATGTTTTGCTTTGTTAGAATATTTTTTAATTTTAATTAATTAATCCTGGCGAATCTAATTAGGATAATCGGATATTTTAATTGAATTCTTACATTGTCATCGATCCTTGACAGGTGTGCAAAGTTTGAACTAAATCTGATCGTTCAAAGTAGGGCAAAATCGAGCTCAAAGGGGTCGGTTACATACATACATACATACATACACACATACATACAGGTGAAGCTAATAAAAGCGTGTGAAAAACAACACTTCAAAGTATAAAATAACTTTAATTTCGGAAGTCGGTGTTTTTGGTTGTTTCTTCGTAATTTAACACCGACTTCCAATCGGTTCATAAACGACGGAGTTATGACTTATGAGGGAACAAACATACCTACATAAAAAATATACCCGAATTGAAAATCCCTTTTCTTAAAGTGGGTTAAAAAAAATAGATATGTACAAGATTGACATACGCTACCGAAATATTTCGTGATTAAATCCCGAAATATCTCGTGATATAACGAAAAAAGACCATTAGTATCGTAGACAGAATTTCAATTTGTGACATTCAAAAGGCGATAACTGACCACATGATCTTTTAAACATTTTGGAATATTCATCAATCGTTATCACTGTCAGAAAATCACAGTTCTGTTTTTATTTTTTTGGTACAGGCACGCACCACTACCTCACCTGATGGTAAGCGATGATGTGGTCGAAGATGGAGCACGCTTGCCTAGAAGTAACCGATTCACCCTGGACTTAAAGACTCCCAGGTTGTAGCTATCAAGAAACACAGGCTCGGGCAGGGAATTCCACTCCTTAGCTGTACGCACGAAGAATGTGTTCCTAAAACATTTTGTGCGTGTAGAGTGAGATATCCACCATGTACCGATGGTGCATCGCCGTACGTCTAGCTTTTTGTCTAGACTAAACTTTAATTACAAAGTTCTACCATCACTAAACCGTATCATTGATCGCAACTATCTCTTCAAAGAGCTCAATATCAACTAGGTACTATCCACGATTACCCATAGTATAGTAGCTCATCGCTACACTGCACCGCCAGTCAACCGGACCGAATTACCCCTACAAATTAGTGCCATCACTGATGTTAACAACACTTTGATGAGGTAATTACAGACCAATTACTCAGCAGACGCTAATTAAGGCACCGCAGCTAGCTGAGATGTTATCAATATTATTATGGCGTCTTCAAGATAAGTTTTGCTAACGAGCTGTGTCGTGTGGTTTTCGTTAAGGTAAATATTGGCTGTGTAGCTGTAGCATCCAACTAAATTGTAGGATACAATTTCAGGGAAGCCATCGTCAGCTTAAACCTGGGCCCAATTCTAAGTGACGTCGGGTTCAGCTTGTACCTCATTGTCAAGAATATATTTAGTAAAGCTTCTGACATTTGGATCACACGACACGATTCTCAGTATGACATTCATAGGGTCTAAATGGCACCTAATGGTGATTATATGGTGTTAGATAAGTCTTTTTTGTTTACAGGACAATCGAAATAACATACACCCGACTAAATATGAAGTAAAACAAACATGCAACAATACAATCCCAGCTAAAACACTAGGAAGTGGTGACGGACGGGCGTTATGGGGGACTGTCTTTATGTAGAACTTTGACGTTCAAAAAGTGCTGGCACTCAGCCTAATTTGAATAAATGACTTTTGACTTTGACTTTTGACAATATGTCTGTGGACCTTTACAATAATAAAGAAAGGTTCATCAAAAATGTTAAATCAATATTCAGCGAACACCTCACAATGTCCTCGGTCATTCACGATTTTGCAGCATGCGATTTTATTTTCCGATTTTTGGTATTTTAATAATGTAAGCGAAAATTTTCATTTACAAAAAATGTTTTATGTATTGGAGCTTTATGAAGTCTACTCGTAATTTGTATTCACATCTACACTTTTATAGTTATTTTATTTATTTTTATTTTCTGTTTTATTAAATATATATTTTTTACATGAATGTTCTTCAAACCTTAACCGAATATATTATTACCACAATGACTCATGAAAAACAATTTAAATGTCCGTGACGTCAGACCATTGTCAAAGGCATAGCGTGTAACTGGTATACGGCGGTCATAAATCGCCATGTGGCCACATTAAACCTGATTACCCCCTGACCTTGTAGAAGATTGATGATTTATAGGCCGGACAATAAATTACGGATGTAATTTGAGGTCCTTTGTAACGATTTAGTGGCACTGCGAGAATCGATAGCACTTAAAACGAGAAAAATGCTTTTGGGAAAGGAAATATATTTTTAGACATTATTAATGGTGGATTTTATTTTTACAGTGTTTTGCCTGTGTTTCTGCTGCTGATATTGGAATTAAGGGAAAATGGAACTCTTTGTGCTTGCTAAATAATCTGTCACCTACAGATTATTAAATACTTCTAACATTTAATTTGGCGCTTGGAATCAATTATTTTGATGAAGAATATTCTTGAAAAATTAAAGTTATAATGATACTCACTCAACTAATTGAAATATTAAAAAAACCCACTTATAAATTTCAGAAGCTAGTTAACGGTTCCAATTGCTCGTTTTCTATGAAAAAGAACCATCTTAAAACTCCACGATTTGTTTTTTTAGAAAGAAAAATATTAATTTGGGACTCGCATAAAACAAACAGAAAAGTAAAATAAATTAAAACTAACAGTCATAAACTTAAACTAACAGATGCAAGAATTTTTACAATGTTTCATCGAACTTTATTCACAATAAAAATATTAAAAATTAGGATGCAAATATCTACCTAACTGATACCAAAAAATAACCTTAAGAAACTACATTGTCAAGAGTTACAATTTTTAATATGCGTATGGACGTAACTCACCGCCTATGCCAGACCCAAATGAATATTTACGGCGCGGACCGACGCGCTGATGTGGCAAAATTGGCGAGTACCATTATAAGTTATTGAGGTTTATTTTTAAAGAGTTTTGACCAAAATATCTGTTCATTGGTCAAGCCTTAATTGGGAGCTAATTGTTCAGTTTCAATTAAATGGCCAAAACCGCGTAACCTACCTTATTTTACATTTTTTATTGAATTACTTTCAAATTCATCTGTTTGATTATATCTGTTCCATGGCTATATGACAATAGTCAAAGACTATTTATATAACACACAAGCCATGTTCAGCGTGAAAATTTATCAAAAAAATAAAATTTCATTTCTGGTAAAAAAAATCAGAAACTGTGGGAAATAATACAATTACTAGATTTAACTAATTAAACTTCGGTTTATTGCACGATAGTGAAATACATTCAATGACTTGACAGATATAAGTTGCAAGGGCAGTGGCGCGGAAGGTGGCCAAAAACTGTACTACATTAAGTTTTAAATTGTGGCAAGGGCGATGTTTATATTCTTCCAACATCCTCTCTTAAACATAAGCCCATCTTGGATGAACAAAAAAAAAGCTTGGAGTATGTCGTTGCTTTCGTGAGAGCATCCGCAACCATCATATCAGTCTGTATATAGCGGACTTCAATTGTCCCTCCTAGTACTTTGTCACGAATAAAGTGGTGCCTCACGTCTATGTGTTTCGTTCTGGAATGATAACCATCAGTACCTGAAAGCTTTATAGAACTTTGATTATCACTGTAAATGATCATAGATTTATTTTTCATCTGTGGCCAAAAACATTCTTGAAATTGCTTCAGCCATAAAGCTTCCTGTACACAGGATGATAATGACATATACTCTGCTTCCGTTGTGGACAGAGCAACCGTAGGTTGTCTCCTCGAGTTCCAGCTGATTGTTCCTCCCTGAAAAACGAATGCATAACCAGTGCAGGAGCGCCGATCATCCTCTGAACTAGCCCAATCAGCATCACAATAACCATGAGCCATAGTCTCTTCAGAGTTCTGCTTGTAAGTCAGCCTATAATCTTGAGTGCCTTTCAAGTAACGCATGACGCGCTTAAGAGCAACCCAGTGCTGCATTTCGGGCTTGCAATTATATTTGCTTAACGTATTGACAGCAAAGCTAATGTCGGGCCTGGTTACTTGTGATATGTATAATAAGCACCCTATTATCTCTTGATAAGGAAATTCTATAATACTTATTTCCTCTGTATTTCCTTTTCTATTCAATTTTGTATTCGGTTCCATTGGGGTTTTGACCGTCTTACAATTGGCCATACCATATTTTTTTAACACTTCTAGTATGTACTTTCTTTGGTCCAAGTATATTACTCCTCTCTTCCTGTCTCGTTCTACATGAATACCAATGCAACAGCTCACATCTCCAAGATCTTTAATTTTAAACTGTTTATGTAACTGTTCTTTTATATAACTTTTTGTTTCTTGATTATTAGTAAATAATAACAGATCGTCCACATAGACAGCCAGGAAAGTTACATTATTTTCATTTTCAATTCTGAAGTAAATACAGGGATCTAGTTTAGATTGGGATAGGCCCATTTCTTTCAATGTAAAGTCAATCTTTTTATTCCATTGCCTGCTGGCTTGTTTTAAACCATACAATGATTTTTTTAATAAACATACACTTTCTTTTTGACCATTCTCATACATGGGTGGCTGTCTCATGTAGATTTCTTCTTCTATGTCACCTTGTAGAAATGCTGACACAGCATCCATTTGACTTATGTCTAAATCATGTTTAACAGCCAAAGCAAACAAGTATCTCAAGGATGCAAGCCTTACAACCGGTGAAAAAACCTCAGTGTAATCAATTCCTGGTTTCTGAGAACAACCCTTTATTACCAGTCTTGCCTTGTGTTTTACTATGTCTCCATTTTCGTTTGTCTTTGTTTTGAAAACCCATTTGCATGGTATGGAATGTTTATCATCTGGCAGAGTAGTAACTACCCATGTGTTGTTGTCCAACAGAGATTTGTACTCTTCATCCATTGCCTGTTTCCATTGTTTTGCATTTGGACCTGATAAAGCTTCTTCAGCAGTCAGTGGATCTGGAGCCACTCCATTTTTCATACGGTGTTACCTCAGCCAGCACTCGTGACGGGGATCTGTTGATGATATAGGCTGCAGTAGCGACTGCCTCCGCCCAAAAAGATTTTTGCAGTTTTGCTTCAAACAGCATGCACTTAGCACGCTCCACTAGCGTTCTGTTCATTCTCTCCGCTAGCCCATTTTGCTCCGGTGTATATGGGGTGCTAGTCTGATGTTTGATGCCAGAAGCTGCTAGTAAATTAGATAATTCTTTATTACAATATTCTTTACCATTGTCGCTTCTTAGAATTTTAATTTTCTTTCCTAGTTCATTCTCTACTTCAATTTTAAATTTCTCAAACACTGATATAATATCCATTTTATTATTTAGAAAATAAACATATACTTTTCGAGAGTAATCATCTATGAAGGTTATGAAATACTTTCCACCACCAGCAGACGGAGTCTCCATCGGACCACACAGATCTGTATGAATTATCTCAAGTAATTCATTTGCTCTAGAACCAGAATTTGGAAACGGTAATCGTGTTTGTTTTGCTTCACAACATGGTATACAAACACTATCAATTTCTTTGTTACTTATAGCAATACCCTCAGCACACAATTCTAACCTCTTTACATCAGCCATATTCAAATGCCCCATTCTCTTATGCCATGTAGTTAAATCTGACTCTGACTTACTTACACTTTTCACAGCATATGCATTACCAGTAACAGTATTGAGTTTGTACATGCTATTGGTCAGCCTCGCCGTTGCTACTAAATTCTTATTGACATTGTATATATTACATCCAGTGTCAGTGAATTCTATTTTACAGCCACTCTTTGTTAACTGACTGACCGATAGCAGGTTTGCACTCAATTGAGGGATAAGTAAAACATTTCTCACCTGGATTTGACATTCATTTCTATTTAACTTGGTTTGTACATTTATATTACCCATACTTTGCACGGAGACTGCTTCACTGTTTGCCACCATTATTTTTTGAATCGGAGGTGATTTTATGTCATACAACCAATCTGAGCGTCTTGTCATGTGCATTGTAGCGCCTGAATCGATATACCAGTCATCCTGATTCAATGTACTGTAAGCTGAAAATATTGCTGAAAAGTTGTTTTGATTAGTTTTTTCTGAATCATTTTTTTGCAATTTGCACTGGTTTTTAAAGTGTCCATATTTGTTACAGTTGTAGCAACGGGGGCCCTTTCCTTTTGGCTTTGTACTATTCTTAGAGGTGTGTTTGTGCTTAGTAAAGAATGCAGAACTTTCGGATACTGTGACTTCCTGTAAAAGTTTTGTTTTAATAGAATCTGATGAGATTTTGATGCCAGAACTTTCCAGACCCATGATCATAGGGTTATATTTGTCGGGTAACCCTGCCAACATGAGTGTTCCCAGCCATTCATCTCCAACTTCGAAGCCAATGTTCCGCAATTTATGAGCTGTACTCATAATTTTATTCACATATTCTTCTATACTAGGACAGTTATCTAATGAAGTGTTGATTAAATCCTTCAGTAGGCCAACTTTCCTAGACAGCCCGGAGTCTTCAAATGCATTTCGAAGGTTTTGCCAAACTTGTTTCGATGACGTGGCATTTTCTATATGCACGTAGTTTATCGGTTCGACCAACAAAATTATCTTTGACTTGGCTTTAACATCTTTCTTCGGATCGACCTCGGTGCCAGGATCAACACATTCCCATAAGTCGTCCAACTCCAAATATGACTTTACTGCGAATTTCCACGTTGAATAATTTTCCCGGCCGGCTAATTTCTCAATTTGTAGGTTAGTCGTAGCCATTATTCACAGAGTGATTCGGATTCGCGTTCTTTGTACTTAAAACTTTGCAATAAATATTTAATACTGATCTAATAAAGGTATATGAGACGGCCCATAACCTGTGGGAAATAATACAATTACTAGATTTAACTAATTAAACTTCGGTTTATTGCACGATAGTGAAATACATTCAATGACTTGACAGATATAAGTTGCAAGGGCAGTGGCGCGGAAGGTGGCCAAAAACTGTACTACATTAAGTTTTAAATTGTGGCAAGGGCGATGTTTATATTCTTCCAACAGAAACAGTCCAGTGACGAACAAATACCTACCTAGTAAAATATTTAAAATTGTACTTAAGTTTTAATCACATTTTACAAAGAAGCTTACTTAATAATTTTCTGAAAATTAATTTAAAGGTTTTTACCAAGAATAAAAATTTCCAAGTCCAATTATGTTCCAGTAATAATATTTCATCCCGGAATGAATATTTACGGGAAATTCAGTACATTTGCGGGAAGAAGCGCTGATGTGACAAATGTGAATACCGCTATAACTCATAGCAGGTCGTATTTTTGCACGAAATTGGAAACTAAAATATGTTAGTTGCAAAATTCGTCTTGCAAAATTTTTAAGAAAATCTTTTCGTTTATCCGCATTTGCAGAAATACCCTTACCCAATCACATTGGCCAGTTTAGTTAGTTTAATGCATGTAGTTATATAAATACTTTTTAATTTAGAAGTTTAGCAAAACTAGCGCCAATAAACACCCTTGAGGTACTCCTTTATTTACCCCCATTTATTTTCGATAACAGTTCCCGTTGCACCTTTGTGACCTCTATTCGCACAGAACTTTATGAGGGTTACAAGATGTTGCGGTGTGCCCATTTCAATCTTAACCCAAAACATGCCCAGTCCTGGCATAAACAACGTAGCCAAAAGCCTACTTCAAGTCAACAGAACACGAGATCAGGGTTGCATTGGCCGTGTAGTTCGTGTTATTAATTTGTCTAGTTGTCTGGCACTTTGCTGAACTGGACCCATGTGGCTTGCTTGACAATGCTTTTGTTTTATTGAAACTAAGGTTCCTAATTTTGCCTACATTATGTTAACCTATAAGTAGGTACCAAATAAACAAGTTTTTTCTATCTTTATTTTACTAATTTCAATTTATAGGTTCAAATCTCTGCAAATCGGAAAGAACGGGTGTGATGTTGTGTTAGTTTAATCAAAAGGTCAAATAAAAGTCACTATCTATTCAACGGCGGTTGCGTTGACCAGAACTGCGATGGAGAAGTTAAGAAAAGTGTGGAGGAAACGCAACATTACCAAGCCAAGTTAGGTTCGTGCGAACTCTAACATTTCCCATTTTTCTTTACGCGGCAGAGAC
The DNA here is from genome assembly GCA_905163435.1 of Mamestra brassicae. Classification (NCBI taxonomy): domain Eukaryota; kingdom Metazoa; phylum Arthropoda; class Insecta; order Lepidoptera; family Noctuidae; genus Mamestra; species Mamestra brassicae. The sequence continues at coordinate 20,440,210 of LR990990.1, forward strand.
GTGGACAGCGCGCGAGTTGGAAAAGAGGAAGACAGAAGACGATGTTCTCGAAATGTGGTGGTGGAGGAAAATGTTCAGAATGAACAGAGTTGCGCACCAAAGTGTCTATACTCCAGGAGCTAGGCATCACGCAGCGTTGGCCGTAATACGGTCGCGCATACTGCAGTACTTGGGACATGTTTCTAGGCGGGACAACGACTCCATACAGCGCCTGGTCGTGCAGGAAAAAGTAGAGTGATCTAGATTGCGCGGCAGGTCACCTATGCAGTGGACTGATCAAGTTAAATCCATACTAGGAAGCTGCTTCATTGCACCAGTCTGCCAACAAGGACAGATGGCGGGAGATCGTACGGAGAGCTGTGTCCGCCTCCACCACTAACGTGGAAGCCTCGACGTGAACACGGCCACTCTGCCAAGAGCGAAACGACAGCGAAGAACAAGATCAATTCGAAATTGTTTGTCATTATTTAGACTCTAAAGCATTGCTTGCATGTACCGGAGAGTAGTTGGAATATAGGGTATTCAGATCACAAATCGTGATCTGAATAACCCTATATTCCACAGTTAAACCATTCGAGTATCAGATTATTCCTCTGTAACCCCATAATATACTTAATTATTCAAAATTTTCGTTCAGTTTATACCTCTGTTTTTCAATCCAAGCCACTTGTAACCATTCTTTCTTCGTCAAGTCATAAAATGGTCTACTAATAACATTTATAGTTTTCTATTCAAACATATTTTTTTTTTTTAATTAAAGTCCTGTATAGTAGTCGCATACTCATCAGTAGCATCTGTTCGAGTGTGTAAATAAACAGAGCAGTTCAATATGAACTGCTGATTATAAGAAGCGGTTCAGTATGATCAGCTCATTATAACAAGCTGTTCAGTATGAACTGCTCATTACCTTTAACAAGCTGTTCAGTATGAACTGCTCATTACCTTTAACAAGCTGTTCAGTATGAACTGCTCATTATAACAAGCTGTTTTTGCTTTCGATGTCGAACTATAATATGTGGTTGGCAGGTGGTTAACTATATTAATATTTTTAGTGTTAAAGAAATAAAACTCGCAAGTAGGTCAAGTTTAAATATTTATTTCTATATTATTCAAATATTGTTTTATAAGCAATGATACATTTCTTACATTACTATTACTTACATTTTCACTAACCTAAATAATAGAATATGTGTAAGTAAGTTTGTAGGTTTAACATTCTATAATCATTTATTCGTAAAACTAAGATCGTTCTTATTTTATCTTACTGACAAAACACTTGATTTTCTTTACACCATTTATTTAAGCAAAACACATTTTTTAAGGCACATATATTGGTATGATACATACAACTTATAATGTCAGATGAATCTGAATAATTGTTATATAATGTCAACAAACTCGGGCAGTTCTTACTTTCTAAATTGTATACATTATTAATTCGGAATATATCTTTTATCCATAACACTTTTTCGTTTCCTTTCGTAAATATAGATTTATTTTTTAAAAAATCCCCAAAGATTACTTGATAATTAAAATATGGTACAAAGCCTTCGTTCCAGTTTATTCCTCTGTTTTTTTCAATCCAAGCCACTTGTAACCGTTCTTTCCTCGTCAAGTCATAAAATGGTCGTGGTGGTTTTATCAACAGTACTTGTACGTGTCCTTTGTACATTATTGCTATTTCTTTTGGAATAAACTCATTTTCTTCACTCTTAAACCCTTGAACATCTACGATGACATTCATGATAGTTTTCTCACAATATTACTCAACGGCTTGTATTCGAACAGTCGATCGTTTATTATTAAACAATAGGCAGATGTATTATTTTGAATATCTTCAGAGCATTCAATTTCTAATCGCACGTCAACTGGTCCAGTTTTAAGTGAATCGTTTTGTCTTGAACAGTCAATCACAAAAAGTGGAGCAATTTCTTTAAATTGGTCTAAGCTAAGCAATGGATCAATGCCTAAGTTGTAATACGACTGACGAAAATTAGCATACATTTCATATAATATACTGTATTTACCTTCATCAAATTTCAGATTAAGTGAGTCATACGGATAGTATTGAGAATTCAAATATAATTTAATATTGCTTACATTGCAGTGATCAAATATAGAAGAACTTCTAGTTTTATTATTTTTTCGAGCTGTTTGCAAACCAAATATTACAAACCTCGGTTTTTCTAGCTGGGAAGTTGTCTTTACTGACCAGGAATGTTTTGTTGTTCTTGGAAGTAATGGATATTCATACAAATCCCAATTTCTAAATGCTATCTGTATAGAACGATCTCTCTCCAAGCTTTTGAGCAATAACAATTTATTACGATCAGAAACTTTAATATGCGGCACACGCCATTGTATTTTTTGTATATCTATTTCTACGTTATCATTTTTGTCTATAAGCACACAGTTCAATGCTGAGCTGCTTCGTTGTAAAATAAGTTCATGTTTACAATTGATTATTATTTTGTTGTAATCTTCTGCAAATCCCAGTATTCTGTTCAATGGCACGATAACACTAAAATATTCGTTTCTTAATTTCGTACCACCTAAGTTCCATCCCCAGACTGCTGCAGCTTTACTTTCACCTTCATTCATTGAGATATACGATTTTAAGGTGGTTGTAATACCAACATTTTTAATCCGATCGATTTCAACACCATTTATTTCGTATCTAATATCTTGAAACAAATATGAAATGGGATTATTTATAAAATCAACATCTTTTTTTACTAATTTTCCCGCTGCATCTTTAGTTGACACATTTACATATCCTTCTATGTAAATGGAACTACCTGACGGCAATACATATAAATCTTGCTGTTGTATGGGTATTCTAATTTCATCATTTTCTTTAAAGCTATTATTGTATGGATTGTAACTGTGGATCTCATAACCCTCAATAGAGGTATCATATTGTGGTAAATCTGTAATTTGAAGCATATTATATTTTAAAACCGATATCTTGAAGAAATCTTTTGTTTTCCTTTGAAACTTTATTAATTCTCACTGCACTGACACGTCTCACTTCTTTGGATATTGGCAGTCTTATGTTATATTTCCCTCTCTCATTAGGAGTTTTATTAAGAACAAGCATGATGTTGGTATGAATAAAACGCAGGAGGTTACTTTAAATAGGTAATAAAAAATCCTTTTTCAACACTAGTGACTTTTATCACCAACAACGAAAGAATGTATGCGTATGAACTAGCAATGTCATTTATATTTTTATAGTTTAACGAAATTTGGAGACGTAAGAAATAAAAATCACTCACTTAATTAATAAATTCCTTTATTACTTTTCCAAAATAATTTAAGAAATTTTAAACATAAGTGTCCACAATTATACAAGTGATCATGTTGTACATTTTCATAATTGTACTGAATATTTTTTCCTAAATATTTTATTAATTCTTTAGGTGGTTTTAAGTTACCATAACTGTCAAAGTATTCAATGTGATCGTATATTTTGGTATAGGCTACCCAATGAGTGCCAGAGTTTTGAGAAATATCAAGATTAATCACTCCACATTCTAATGGTAATGGGTTACCTGGTAATTCATCTCTCATAAATACACCTCGAAAGAATGGGATACTATTTGAATGCTTCAATATATCAATATTAGTTAAAGCTCTATTGGGTAGCCGACCATTTAGTTTTTTTTCTTTGTAACAAAAATTCCTAAACCTTCTTTGTAAGGCTTAAGATGTAATCCTTTTCCAATAATTAAAGCTTCTATTTGCTTGTTGTGACGTTCCGATTCAAGCAACTGTTTCTTAGCTGTTTTATATGAATTAATAGCTTTCGCAATCCCAGCAGCACCCCCAGCCAAACTTCCAGCGGCAGATAAACCAGCAAATATTGGTACTAAAGGAAGAAATCCTCCAGTTTTAGGTACTGGTATAATTCTGGGTAATTTTATGGGTAAATCAGATGCAAATTCATGAGCTGCAGCGCAGGCTAATTCCATTAACGCTTTCTTACAGGTGGGTTTTAGTTTCTTGATGTGTTTTTTGGTATGTGATACAATATTTTTAAGGGTTTTTCTAAACCCCGCTCCAGATCTTACTTTATCCATTTTGAAAGATGATAAACCAGCCATTTCTTTATTGCTTGTACATAGTCCTCGTGCTTTTTTCATTGTTATTATATTTTTTAATTATTTTACATAAACCTGAATTATAAAGTATGTCTTTATTGCATTAAGAATAAAGTGGAAGTGAATAGATAATTGTTTGTAAAATGCTTAAATATTGTTCAGGAGTTATAATACATTTGATTTATCAATCCAGCTATTTTCACTGGTCGGCAGCCCCAACCATTTAACATATACTCGCTTTCCTTCTCGTTTCAAAACTTTTTCAACGAGGTATATGTCGGGATGATTGGTTTTCTGAAGTTCTTGTGCATAAAATGCGCCTAGTATTGGTCGACATCTACCATCTTCTATTAAATAAGTTGTTGGATTTGTTCCTTGAATTTTTGTTATTTTAAATATTTCAGTGGACCAGTTGGGATAATAACCTTTATCAAAACATCCTTTATATTTACTTACTCTCACAAAATCTCCTACACTAAATTTCTTACATTTCACTTTTTTTCGAGACTGAGCTGCGTCTAAGTATCTTTGAAGTATATTTGTTTTATTCCTTTGATTTATTGAAGCAGGTGACTGACCGACAGTTCTATGAACATCATTGTTGTACTCATGTAACTTTTTTTCTAACATACCGTTAAACCATTTATAATTTCCATTCAAACTAAATTCCTTGTATAGTTTATTCTTTAACGTTCTTATTAATCTTTCAACAATTGAGGCCTTTTTAGTAGAATAAGTAGAATAATGATTAATTTTATACTTATTAACAACACTTTTAAATTGATCATTGTAAAACTCTTTCCCAAGATCGGTTTGCAAATTTTTTGGAACTCGTCCTGTTTCTATTACCGTTTTAAACGCCTCTGATACCTGTTGCTTATTTTTTTGTTTAAGTGGAATCGCCCAAGCATATTTTGAAAAAGTGTCTATAATCACCAGTATGTATTTATAACCTGCATTCACTTTTGATATTGCTTGCATATCCATCAAATCTGCTTGCCAAAGGTCATCTATATCTTTAAGTATTACACTTCTTCTTGGGAAATTAACTCTAGCGTTTTTATGGATTTCATTTATGACGTCTATTTTGCTCATAATGCTTGCTTAACTTCCCTGCTATTTCTTTTAAATCAATGGTCTTTTCAATGTTATTTAATCTGCTATTTAAACCACTAATTAATTTGTTCAATTGTTCTATTTTAATTAATATTTCAACTTTGTATTTATTAATATCTTTGCAGCATTCAGTTTCGGTTGATTTGTCTAAGATCTCAATATGCTCAGAGCTTATTTCATTAAAAGACAGCGACGTTTGTTTTGTATGAACCTTCATGGTTCAGACTCTCTTAATAACTAAATATAAAATTAGATACAATGCTTTTTATTATTTTATTATACCGGCTTCTTTTAACTCTTCAACAATTGATATAATTTCATTGTCATGATTAGTATTACCAGCGTTTTTTGAAGCCATTAATAGTCTTAATCTATCGATTAATTCATTAGGGTCATCCCAATAAACATAATCTGTATTACTCTTATACTTTTTTTTCAATTTAGGTAAGTAGCCACCACTTTTTGACTTAATGACTTGTTCTGCATGTTGAATGTAATTTTGTTCAGAAAACAAAGGTTTTATGATTTGACGGTATTTCAAACCTTTATCACCTTTTAATTGGCCGTTTGGATTAAAGTCACGTTTGTGAGCATTTGTATTATGGAGCATATCTTTGTAAACAATTTTATCAGTTTCAGTTACCAGACTGAGGTCAGGTCTATTACGTAGTAAAAGTTCTTTAAGTCCAGGAGTTATTTCATAATGTTTGTCATTAACTGTGGCTATAATTGATTTTAGGGAATTGTTAACGTTGTTTGTAAAAGAAAATGATACTTTAGAGTTACCCATCATCAAATTTTTGTTTTCACTTCGAATCCCGAAAGGTACATTCATGTTATTATCATAGATTTCAATCATATCTTCTTTATTAAGTGACATAAATGTATCGTTCTCGCTATCATCACCTGTGCAGCTAAAGGATGCAGAACCATCATTTGAATGTTTCTCTATAAATCCTTTGAAATTTTCAAAATCTACGGGTGAGCTACATCTTCTCATTATATTATTATCACCTTCACTCGTATCCAATATAGTTCTATTCTTATCATTAACTTTAATTAAAGTCTCTAGAGGATCTGTTATTGGCTTAAAAAGCTTCTTAAATTTCAAATTATCGACATCTTCTGCATTTTGTATTGTTTTAATTTTATTTTTTATACTATCTACGGATTTTATCAATTGTTCTTTTATATTGACCTCCATAATGATTCCCGACAATATCCAACCGTTATTTACAGATTGTAGACTACGATTGATATTTTTTTTACAGTATTATGGTTTTTATTATGTTTGCTCAAAAGTTACGAATATGTCAAACCCCTGTCTATATCTACCTTCATTTAGAGAACAATCTTTATTTATCAATACAAAGTCAAACCGATCTTGCCATATAGTAGAGCAAAGTTTTTTAAATTGAAGCCACTCCATATCCGTATTTACATGTTCATTATAAATATGTTTTAAGTTTATGTCGTCTTGTTTAAAGATTAACAAAAGATTAACATTATCTCGTATTAGTTGTTTAGGTATTTTGGAATAGGTTTGTGATAAGTAAAAACAATCTATCTGTTTGTGTCTCCCCATTGCGAAGTAGTTACGAATATTTATTTGATTTTCACATGCGACATCGTCGAAAATCATTATTGAATTGGTTAAGGCGTCATTAGGATGTATAACTTCTTTATTATCATGGAAGATAAATAACTTTGCATTGGGTATGCACCGGATGACCTGTTTTAAAAAACAATATTTTGGCTGGAAAGCTGTCTTCGAGTATAAATAAATATGCTTGAATTTTACTCCATTTTCATGTAATAGTAAATTAAGCATTATATTAGTTTTTCCACAGTTAGATGGACCGCATATAATACATCTTATAGTGTTAGGTAAGAGTGTGCTATGTCTCACTTTTTGTGAATGATTTTCTAATTTTATATTATTTATTTTAAAAGTATGTGATTGCTTAACGAAATTCATTGTGAAATGTGAGGAAATAAGACATGCCCCGAGTATATATACTTCTTATTTTACTAAAAGGTGCTATGTTTTATTTTTAACTAATTCTTAACTTGTAAGTAAAGTATGAAGAATATTGTACTAAATCTTTAATTAGACAGTAGTGTCCGATAGAATTTTTTTCGATATAAAGTAAATTAAAATGATTTTTTCTTCTATTTTGCGTTGCATAAAGAGGTCCGGTCACAGTATTATTTTGTAGGCCATATATATTTAAACTGATGTTGGGATTATTTTTTTCTAACGTTTTAATATCATTAATCGTAGGAGGAAATGACATTCCCTCAATATTTAAAACAGAGGTATAATGGGGGTATGAACTTGTTCTGCATACATTAATTTTAGCTGGGTATAATCCAGCAACTATACTCCATAATAAACAACAATTATCTTTATTTTTAATATTTATACAACTTTTAGACTGCTTAATAGCTGACGGCAGTTGTATATAAGACCCACCTCTCATAGGGGAATACTTGTTTACATTAATTTCGAGATGACTCATAGAAACAAATGTCCAACCAGATTGACAGTGCTGGAACTCGGTTAATTTATTATTTAGTTTATTTATTACTTTGATTAATAATTCATTCAAATCAGTGTTCTTATAAATAATTTCATATTTGGTATTAAACGACTTTAATTGTTGTTCGTCTGATTTTGATAACATAAAATAGGCAAACAATTCGAAATTCAATTTTATGCAATTGTGTTCATTAAGTGACATTTTTATCAATTCTGTTATATTTATTAGATGATCACCCAGGAACGCCTCTAAACCGAGGTACTCGTCTTCCTGAGTGACATTCAATCTGTATGTCATTAATCTGTTTTTGAATGCTGTTGCAATAATATGAATATCTGTGAACTTGGTATTCAATAAACAGTTTGCTTTGTGTATATTCGTTCTCATATGATAGGAATACTGATTTTCTGGTATTTCAATTTTACATTTATGACAGGTTATTGACTTTCTAGGGCTCGGAGCGTTGATTCCTTGCAGACAGGTTTCGTTCCAGAGAGGAATTGTGCCGGAGACTAATTTGCGAAGCGTTTTTATAGGCCTAAAATCACGTCATTCAGTCCAAATTTGTAAAACTGCATACTTGCAAAAATTGTCAATTGCGTACACGAGCGTATTTATCGTAGCGGTTAAGGTTTTAAGTTTACAGCGTTTTATATAAGACAAATAAAAAAGCGATTTTGAATCTTGTGTAGGTACTCACTTAAATCAACAATAGGGGAAGCTCATACCTACTTACAATTATAAAAAATGTTTGTAGGTTGTTGTTTTTTTGCTGAATGTTTTCGACGTCGATGACGGCGACGGTACAAACGCTGCGGTTTGCACGCTCGCATGCAACTCCTAGACATGTGGAGAAGTGGAGATATGACGAGTCAGAATCTCATATTTCGGTATACAAGAATAATCTTGTTTTTATCTTATAATTTTGAACCTTATTACAAAAATCAAATAAATCTGAACAAGTATAAAATCAGTACAATCTCGAAAAAAATAATCACATTATCGCTAGCGTTTCTTCACCAATAATGTCGGTAAGTAAATTAGCGACACTTTTATTAAATTAATTATTTTTTCGCAATTTCTATGATAACTTACATAGAAATATAATTTTAGTTTTTATGAATAATGAAGTTGGGCTGCCGATATTAATAAGTAATCATAATTGTATATTAACTTATCTTATTCATTCTTATGTTTCAGGAATCCGAGCAACAGAAGATGTTTTATGCTACCAGATTCAACCAGGAAATGAACTTTTTTTCTTTTAAACCGTTTTATCTTCACTGTAACAGTGTAACAGAAAGACAAAAAACCTGATGCCAGCTGTCAAAGATAGGCTAAATGTTGTGTAGTGCGTTCTGCAAATTGACCAAAACAATGTAAATATCCTCTAATAAATTATGTTCTACGATATTTATTGTTTCATTTACACAAAATACCTACCTCGATTTGGTCTGCATGATCTTAATATACTTCTTATACCAAAACTAGGACGCAATCTAGTATGTTATATAAACAAATAAGATTTGAGAACAAGAGCCATTTCACAACGAAGTGTGTGTTAATTCGAACACAATATAATTTTATCTACACAATAACTATACATGAAGCCTGCATTTTACACAGGTAACTAGATGCTACCCTATATAAGGTGTCGGAGGAACACATCTGTGCACATTCCACTCCAAACTCGTTGATGTCTGAATAGACTATTCCTACTGAATGATCCATTGATAGGTATGAAGTGACTGCTCTTTTCATTCTGAATAGACCATTCCTACTGAATGATCCATTGATTGATATGAAGTGACTGCTCTTTTCATTCACATGAAACTACTTTCAATGTATTTAGTCAAAGTCTCATTTCGAATAGTGAAATATAGGAATACTCGAATGGTTAAACTGTGGAATATAGGGTTTTTCAGATCACGATTTGTGATCTGAATACCCTATATTCCAACTACTCCGGAGAAGTTCTGAGTGCATAACTTAGTTACTTATCAGAAACCGCAAATTGAAACAGTTTGAGGCTGCCGTGATCAATAACAAGTTGAGTCCGAGTCAGAGATTGATCAAAACTGTTTGATTTGCAATATTGCTACTGGACTATGAAAATTAGTAGTTAACTAGTGAGAGAAATAGTTAAATACAGTTTTGGGAAAACCTTGACCATTTTCAGCAATTCATAAATCTCATCCATTCACTAACTTGAATTAAATGCGCAACAAAAAAACAGGGCAAGAATAAGTAACTTCACTAAGCCTACCTTTCATCCACATTCTTGTTAACCAATCAAAACACGACTATCCCAAAATGCTCCAAATCCTCAGCATAAAACCTATCTCAAACTATCCTGCTTAGGAAATAAATAACGTAAGTACAAACGGCCTTTCCGGAGGTGTAAGTAAAACATCCCTTCCTGACCCGGACGAAGTTACAAGGTAAACAATGACTCCTTAGAGTTTTGGCCTTAAACGCTTCTACGTCTGTTGAATACAGAGCGAAGAATAATATTTGTTGTGGTTGTAAGAGATTTGTGGTTTGTGTACGCTCGCAAAGTTGAAGATGTACCGACCGTGTGTGCTCCAGTGATGTAAATATTTATTGAGTTTTAAAGTGCAATATAAAAGTTGAAAGCACAGGATTATAAGATGTTGTTGTCAGTATTTGTGCTTATATTCATATTCGACATGAATTATGGATTTTTGAGCTGAGATTTATATCGCTTCTTGGTGTTTGACGATGCCATTTAAGTATCAAGCCTATTATTTCTACAGCTGAACAAAGGCGTTCCTTTGTCCACAAAACTTGATCCTTTACCAGTTCAGACCAGTATTTTCAATATGAGTCGAATTTGTCCCGCCATCTTCACCTTGGTATATCTTTCTCGTTTACACCTTCTATTCTATTATGAGTAAAATGACTGCCATTGCAGATACTGATATTGTCGAATAAAAGTACCGACTCACAGATTTGCGATTTAATTATAAGCCTTAAGTCCGCTATTGTACAAATATTGTGTCGTTGTGCAAAAAGTTTTAAATAAACAATAAACTAATTTAATTTACGGTCAAATGAGATTTACAAAAGAAGTTTTAAACGAAAAATAACAAAATCCAATTTTATCTACGATAAAGCTTTACTTGAGCAAAATTGTATGCTTGGGGATTAAAAGTATCCCAACTCATATTTAGAACATAAACCCAATATAATTTCACACAAACCTAAGCCTATACCAATATACCCTACTAATATGCAAACACCTGAGGGAAATAATCTCTGTTCACGTACATTGCTGGTTATGTGTATGTAGTTGTGTATAGTAAGATCGTTGACGCGTCGATGCACCGTGTATTTCACCGTCTATTAGTGAGACGTTAAGTAATGAATATTGAACCTGCATTAACTAAGCTCAAGGGGAATTTGCGAAATCAATTCGTAAATGCGGCAAATTGATTTGGTGAGGGTATTAATAATCGATCAGCTTGTGTTATAAAAGAACACTGCTGGCTGGGTCTGTCTGCCTGCATATTCATATTAATCTAGATTAATCTGCTATAGTTAGCAACGTTTATAATGCTGCGGTATTTATCACGTGTGTGAAGATAATGGCAGACAATGCTGGTGTTGCAAAATTGATGGAAAATCAAGATAGATGTTTGATGAACTTAGATTTTCGGAAAAAATTACTGCATTTTGATTTGAAGCAGTTTTTTTGCTCTTACAATAGAAATAATCACAAAATGTTGTTGATGGCTGGGTGTACATTCAAACACACTAGCATGGTAACAATACTATATTTATTGTATCACATTAAGTCTTTCAACTGACCGAACCTCGACATGAAAACGAAAAATTTAATAATCGACAGAAAAAAAAACAAGAACGAACTCCCGTAAGTCTCCTTCAAACATCATATACGCGTAAATTCAAATGATTGACAGTATGCCGCCATTTTGTCCGCCATGATTGTTCCATCGCCGCGCGACACATGACGCTTTTAAGTCATTATTTTTAACGAACACGATGTATCACTTTACTGAGACATAAAAATGTTTGTTACCTGTGACGTGTAGATATTTTATGTGTATGTAAAAACGTCAATTCCGTAGGGACAATGAACTTGGTACTTTGCGCTGGAGAAGATTACCTATCAGATCGTTTTTATGAAGATGTAGGTGAGTAATGGTTATAAGAAAAACGAAGACACATCATTTATTAATAGTAAAGTATAACGATGTACTGTAGTTTGTGCTAAGCTAAGGGTATTCCTCGCCGTGCATCACTGAGGCGATCGTGAATAATGTCCTCTTTTAGCAATTTCGAGCAATGAAAGTTTTCCGACGTCACCAAAAAATGATATCTGATTAGGCGTAATGCAGGAAACTACTACTAAATAGCATACCTATTCCACCAACTCAGCGAGGCAAGAATGCCGAGCATATGGATAAATAATTCCAAATTACGTTAAAGCATGATGACAAGGGACTGTTACATTCAATATTCCTACACCCATATCAACATTAGAATATTTTATATCATCTCCTTTCAAATATTCATTTCATTCCTCCATTCCCTTTCATAGACCTATCAATAGGTACAATAAAAGCAGTTATACAGATCATAACAGTCCTTGAACCTTAAAATATACGGTTCGGGGCCCAATAGGGTCATTCGATCTACATAACAAAAAGATATCCACGCGTTATGTAATAAGGGCTTATATAGTGGTTGTTTTATAGGGCGTTAAATCTTTCGCAGTAAGTTGATAGGGTCTTTTAAATGGTCGAATATTTGATGGCTTTGTTGTTTCTGAGTTATAAGCAATGTGCCCTTTTTGATGGGAATCGTGAGTAATGTTAATAACTATTTTTATGTTAATGAGTTCAGGTCCTATTAGGCCGCATTCACGCGAGATCCGTCTTTGACGTTTCGCCAGATAACACGATACGGACGGAATCGTGTTTTTTAATGATGTCAAAATATCCGATGGTATTGATGTTCACAATCGTTTCGTGATTCCGAGTTCTCAGAGTCTTGGATGACCTACCTACTACTACTTACTGATCTGAAAAGAAATAACTGCAAGTTCAGTTCCCAATTTCAACATATTTTTCTTTCTAAACGCTACCAAAGTTCGAACAAACATGTGATGACTTCTTCCCTCAAACTACCGTGACTATCCAGAGATGTAACTAACATCCATATTAGCAGAATGTCGTCCAAACAAAGTTCCACCGTCAAGCAAATAACAGTCATTTTCTTATCAATAAAAGAATGTCAAATTTCGAGGTTATGTCCGCGATAACTCACGCTCCATTAAGCTTAAAGCATAAGCTACGTTGCTTAACTTACCTCACACATGACAAGGAAATTTCAACCTTATCTCCTGGACTATAAAGTCTTTCAGATATGGCTGACTTGTACAATGAATATTTATTTCGTTCTTAGGATACACAATTTTTATGGCATGTTTTTATAATCTTGCCAATGTTACGATGTCGTTTAGAGCGTGAAGTAGGTTATCTCGGCTTTTGTAGCCAGTTGATTCTGCACTGCAATTGGAAATGTATAAAGATCTGGTTTTATGTTCGGATAAAGGGGGTTGAAGAAATGAGACTGAAATAATTCAAAGTTTAAAGATTTCTACGTCATGTTGACCAAAAGTGGTTTCTATTTTGGAAAAACACCATAGAGCTGTTGAAAAAGGCGAAGCTGAATAGTTTGTATAGTTTGTAGCCCTGGCTGGAGGCTTTAATATTATATTGAGGCCACCACAGGCAATCCCGGTTAAGCTGTCGACAATCTTATAGGTTGAACAGCGAGACGCCATTCACAAAAACAAAGAAGATGAATGATTAGATCAGTCTTGAATCCTAACAGATCATTAGCAGGTGAAGCAACTGGACATCAAAACAACCAAACACAGCAATTATTCCGCTTGAGCAAAACGCAAATTAGGACAGATCAGATCAATAAACAGTACCATATACCTATCTCTATATCGCTAACTACAATTTCTTAATGGCAAACTACATACAGTTGTCGTATCGTAACTAGGTCAGGCGGCATTTGCTCGTTGCTCCAAGTTTTTGGGAAGTTGAAAACTTGCGATGTATGAAGATCTAATCATGCGTTTGCAACGAACCTACGGATCGAACTTCTCAAGTTTAACGGGGCTTGCATGATGGGGTGGAAAGGAGGACTTGGCTTTAATCGCTCGTTTGCAAAAAGGTTGGGAGAAAATTTTGCTCTGGTCTTATTGCCGGCCACGTAACGTATCGTGTCGGTAAGGTAAGGTCCAGCTCGAATAATAGGTCGAACGATGATGTACAGGACGGTAGCCGCTGGATGAGAGTTGCCGTGAATCGAGATGAATGATTGCGATAGAAGAGACCAAAATCCAGCAGTAGGCTGATGATGATTATAATGAGGACTGTCATCTACCAATAAAAGACAAGTTTAAAGAGTCTCGCTCAGTAGAAGCAGATAGTGACTATTCAGACACGATAAGACTGCTCTTCTCAACGACCCGAAATATCCATCAAACACTAGTCAATAATCCATAACAAGAGCCTAAACTAACGAAGATCTTACGACTATAGACCACAGGATTCCCAAGACAACCGAGCCCATATACAAGGTCCCTAATACAAAATCATAGCGAAACTTGCAAGGTGGTTCAACGCTAAACATTACGTACTACTTGATAGTTATGAGCATTAGCAAGTTTATGTCGTGGATACCTGGAGGATCCCACTAATCCGATGTCAAGTGTTTGATCGAGCATCGCTAAAGTGGGTGCCTAAGTTATTGGGACAAAGTTTGGAGTAAGCACTCTTTGTTATGGGTTCTGTGATATGTGGGTGGGTGTTATGAAATTTGTAGTTTTAGGACGGTTTTAGAATGATAGATCAAGCTATGAAATAGTTTTGGGGGAAAATGGAACTTACACCTACATATACAAGAAGTGATTTCCTCTACTAAATCCCACCTCGACTCAGCATTCCTCAATACAATTGGGACTGATAAATATTTATAATTTATTGACATTAACGTGCTCAAATAAAAAGCAAAACAGAGACAGAAATGGAAGGATTGGGGAATACATTTTCCCAGGAATTGGAGAGTTTAGCCTGATAGAAAAAAAGCGTCCTGAATTCGGAGAACATTTTCTTTCATCGTGGCGACTGAGTAAAAACTTGTTGTAAGGACTTAGAATTTGAGTATAAATTTGCTGTCAAAATCCTTGTTTATTTCAAACACGTTTATTTATTGGTTCCAAATTCTGATAACGTCTTCTTATCACAAGCTTGTTAACCTCAATATCGTCTAATCCTATACGTCTTTGATTAGTATTCATATTATTCTAAAAATAACCCTTCATTGGTGTCAACTAATTCTCTTTATATTCCAGTATTCTCTGTATGAATACATACCTTGCAGGTAAATAGTAACAGGTTGGTATTTATTTTTTGCTGGAAATATTTGCAGCTTGTCATCAAACATTTTCGTGTTAGAATATTTTTTTTTTAATTTTCACATTCATTTTGCAATTGCTAAATACTGACTTATATGTATTACGAATGCGAAAGTTCGTTTGTTTATTTGTTACGCTTTAATCCCTAAAAGGAAATAGATGAGATTTTGGAATCGGTTATAGGCAATTTTTTTTATGTGGAAATCTATTTTAACGTAAGCGAAGATGAAGCTAAAGCATGTAATAATTATACGAGTAAATTTCATTGTTCATATCCACTATAAAACCACTCTATCGAAACTAAACATTCAGGTCCGATGCAGTGCCTTATCTCATTCGTTCGTACTCTGTTTACCTTTCGTAAGCTTGGCTTTGTTTACCTGTGTGGGTCGAGTGTCCAAATAGCCCTGTTCAGCTACATTTTCCGTGGCCTATCTAGGGTTGTACGGACCAACTAGGTGCTTAAGTACTCTTGTTTTGGGAAAGCTGTTTAACTTTTGTGCTTGTACAAAGTTGAATTGTTGTTTGAAGAAATTTTTTTGACGTCGTTCTGGATGATGAGATGTTGCAAGACAGAGACGATGACGAGATATAAAAGAAGTTCGTATTCTTTTTTCTGTATTTTAGTGAACACTAAAAAAACAGGCTTATTCATAGAAAAAAAAAAACCACATTCTAAGTTTAATCTAGATTAATCTGCTATAGTTGCAACGTTTATAATGCTGCGGTATTTATCACGTGTGTGAAGATAATGGCAGACAATGCTGGTGTTGCAAAATTGATGGAAAATCAAGATAAATGTTTGATGAACTTAGATTTTCGGAAAAAATTACTGCATTTTGATTTGAAGCAGTTTTTTTGCTCTTAAAATAGAAATAATCACAAAATGTTGTCGATGGCTGGGTGTACATTCAAACACACTATAGTAGGCGCCAGATAATCGTGGAATAACGGTCATTGACAATTATTGACATTTTTAATTTGAAAAACGGAATTAATGACACAAAGCTGTCCCGAATCATCATCTCTCGTGATCCTTAACATTGTCTAATAAAGAAAAACGATTCATATTTAATTGTTCAGGTACCTATGAACAGTTATTAGGGAAAGGTCAATATACTTTATTCCACATTTATCTGGCGCCTACTATAGTAAACTTTTTTGAAAAAATAAAGACAAAGAGTTTATTTACGCAAGGCGCGAAAAAAAATACTAGAAAATAGAATGAGTAACCAACACAAGTTGGGAAGGTATGCGTCACATCCGCGCTAGGCGGCCATTGCTTAGCATTATGCTGTGACTTTTGTGCGAGACAGACCCACAGCGCTGGTTTTCAGCGACACAAAAAGAGGACCATAAAAAGTAGTCAAACTAAATTAATATTTTTTTATCCAAATTGGTAGGGTTCTCAATATGTCACGAATGGTCCCCTATCCATAGCCAGACTATTGCTTTGCTAAGGTATAGCAATGCTTGGATAGGTAGTACATCTTAGGAGATATACTCTGTGGCTGTTATAATTTAGCCCCAAACTACAATTACATACGGAAAACCTACATAATATGCCCGACATTGGGCTCTATAAAAATACCAGCACTTCCTTTATAGATAGGTAATTATTATTTCTTAATATTGCAGCAGCTTGTAGGCCTTGCACAGATCTTTCTATATTGTTAGTTTTTAATCACTTAATTTTGCTTTGAGGAGGAGGAGGTTGGTCTGTGGACGAGTGACCATTTTAACATACCGAGACTCCTCCGTGCCTCGGAAAGCTGTCATTTGTAGATCTGTGGCAGTCGTTACGGATTGTCAGAAGCCAGGAATCTGACTTCAGTCTTACCAAGGAGTACCGTGTTACCCAGTTAATGGGTTGTGGAGGTCTGGTAGGCAGCCACTCCATGTAAAATACTGATGTTCAGCTGAATCCGGTTTGACTGGAAGCCGACCCCAATATAATTGGGAAAAGGCTAGGCATGATGATGACTGTCTTGTACAAGTCCCTTTGTTCTTTGTTTCGTTCTAAAAAGTTTTACACAAAACAAAACTTGGCAATGGAACGATTAAAAATGTCACAACCATCAACAAAAAAGTCACCAAAAATCTAATTAGAATTTCAGCAGCCCTGTTGTAATCGGTATTGGGAACGAGGGGCGTCGGGTCGTCGAAGCAAGCAAGGTCGGTTAGTCAACGAACAAATAGGTTTAGTGTGAAGAGTGACCGCCTGAAGATATTGAGGGTTTATCGTACATATTAAGATTAGTTCGGCGTGAAGATGAAGGTTTGGTTTAAGGGTGTTCGTGAATGGACAAAATGATATTCAGATTTATTTATTTTTTGTCACACGTGGAAATTCAGTTCTTAAAATTATTATTGTAACATACCCATAAGGTGTACAAAATTTAAATTTACAATTAAATAGTTCAAATCGTACACTAGTGACCCTGCCAGAGTTGCGGAATCCTGCCAGGGTTGCGGAACTTGTTCGAAAGAGTCACCGTGGCCCTGGAACGCAAAAGGCTTTAGAAGGAACACGGATGGGTTTTAGTTAGTAAGAGCCTGACACGGCCTTCCGCTCCACCCAGAGCGGAAGAAGTCATTTGGTGATTTCCCAAACTTAAAAAAAAAAGTACTATAGTGACGATTTTGAGTTGACTGATCCGTTTATGTGTAGGTATGGTAAAAGACGCCGTAAGATAATATCGGGTGAAATAGTTGACTCATTTTTCTCAATTAATGTATCGGAAACTATTTTTGATAGGATTTATTGTTTACAAAATGTTTTGTTCATAATATATCGAGAAATTATAATCTAATTAAGATTTATTACAATCTCACGAAGCTTGGAATTTTTCGGTGACATATAATAAAAGTATCTGTGGTGGCATTAATTATAGTTCAAACACAAATTTAATGCTAACGTGATTGAACCAAAATAAATGCCACAAACAGAGATATGATCATGACTTGATATGAGCTGTCAATGATATTATTGTGAGCTGAACTTTTTGCGGCCAATGCTGATCTACGTCAAGTTTGGGTAAAAACTATGTAACCATTGATTGAGAGAGCCAATTTTCGTACTTATGAACGTTCAAATTCAAGTAGCAATATAGAAACCAATTTAAAAAAAAAACCATAATATGTTGATTCCAAGCCTCCGCCGGCCATCCGTTTGTCTGTCAGCGGGCTGTATCTCAAGAACCGTAATATTTCGACAATTTAAATTTTCACAGTGTGTGTATTTTTATTGTCACTATAACAGCAAATCATAAATATTAAAGGGGGATCCCATACAAGACACATGTTTTTTTTTCGGTTTATGGTACGGAACCGTTCGTGTGAGATTCCGACTTGCACTTTACCAGTTTTTACAGTTACCCGAGCTAACAAAAGCAGTCACAACTACAAGACAGAGACGCCACTCAAAACCTGATCACACACATCTCTTAAGGTTGATCAGCCACAAGTAACGGCTTATAAGGCTTGAGGAGCTCCTCAAGCCTTATAAACATAATCAACTAGCTAGTGACTCAAGAATAACAACCGCATGGGTCGATCTCCAAGGTTAAGCAACAACGGTCGGTCCGTGTATGGGCGACCATGTTAACATACCGAAATTCCTCTGTGCTCCGCAAAGCACGTTAATCTGTTGGTCCCGGCTGTCATTCAGTCGTTGCGGATTGCCAGAAGCCAGTAAATCTGACCCCTTTACTCCTTGCCAAGAAGTACCATCATCATCTTCCTGCCCTTATCCCATGTTACTCGAGGTCGGCGCAACACGTTTTTTTCTTCCATTCTGTCCTGTCAGCCGTCACGCTATCACTATCTTCCTTAACGACAAGTGATGGCATGACGCCAAAGAAAAGATTAATGGATTGTGTTAGGAGTGATCTCCTAACACAGTCCTTGCATCTTTTCTTTGTCCTCCCTCTCCCTGTCCATCTATCCAAATTTATTACAAGACATATGCCAAGATGTACCGTCATACCCAGTTAATAGGTTGGAGAGGTCTGGTAGGCAGCTACTACACTCAAAATACTGGTATTCAACTGAATCCGGAATATAGTTGGGAATAGGCTAGATAAATGATTTATATAAGGGTTAAAATCCATAATTCAGTCAGTAAATTATTTTGAACAGTACCAACACGTTAATAAATTGTGCCAAACAACACGATAACTGTGTAGAAATCAGCAACACGGTAGATATTAGCTTAGTTTACACAAATGCGCCTAATTGGCGGTCGGTTTACCCAACAAGAATATAAGTAGGTATGCGGGCTTATCGGCTCTGAAGTACTTTATGAGCTGTTTACTTAATTAATGATTTAAGGAAAATATTTGGGGCTTTTTAAAATTGTTTTTGAGGGTAAAGGTCGTGGGTAGATTGTTTAAATTTACTACTTTATTGGGTGGTGGTCTCAAGTGCTTTAATTTTTTTTTTCTTCAAGCTTGTTTCTTCGCCTTTTTGTCAATTTCTTATTAATATTATAACTGCGAAAGTGTGTCTGTCCGTCTATATGTTACCGCTTCACGCTTAAACCGCTGAACCTGAATGTACAATGAAATTACAATGGAGCCTCAAGTGGTGCCCACATAACAATTACTGTTACGCGCCAGAATTAATGCCAGGTACATAACGAAGTTAGTTACTACTGGTGCCATCTAGTATCTAGTAGCAGAACTAGTAGAGTCAAGTACCTACTAGATATTTCTGTGCCAGAACATTCTACAGTTCTCGATATCTGGTCAATCGGCTCCGGCAGTTATGAGTACTTTCCTGATGCTTCTACAGTAGAAGGTTCTGGAATTAATTGACCTATATAAGGCCAGCATAGCCCGCGACCGAGTCAGCATTGGATTTGTAATACAAGCGAATACTTTGGAAGCGATCTTCAAGTGCGATTAAAGTGATCAGTAGTAAATTTGTGTTTTATAATTAGTCAGTTTAAAGTTGTAATTAGTGTTTTTAAAATCAAAGTGTTATTTTGGTTATTTAATCGGTTGTTTTTACTGTCACGAACCCTGCGCTCGTAACAGTATTACTGTATAGTAAAACTACCTTATGTCCGCGGCTTCGCTCAGATTAAAGTAGCCTATGACCGCTTCCAGGGTCTTATCTATCTCTTTACCAAAAATCATAGAAATAGGTTCAGCGATTTAGGCGTGACTGCGTGGTAAAAAAACAAACGAACTGATTTTCACATTTATAATGCCATAGTTAGGATTGATCCGTCACCGTGTTACCCAATTAATGGATTGTGGAGGTCTGGTAAGCAGCGCAAAATATTGGTATTCAGCTGAATCCGATTTGACTGGAAGCCGACCCCAATGTAGTTGGGAACAGGCTATGATGATGAGTTAGGATTGATAATTGAATTCTTTTAATGAATTGTTTTCACTATCCAACCCACGGCTAAGCCTAAAAGTAATGAGTAGGTACAAGGTTCCCATTCTGAATTTGGATTTCATTTAATAGCACACTTGAGTTTTTATTCGCTCAGATGCATTTCCAACCAACCTTTGAAACATTGTCAGAATAATAACAGTACATAAGTAACATTAAAATGTTAATAAATATTTATACTAAACCAAACTACGTAGGTTAATCTAAACTAAAACAAAAATTAATTAAAATAGAAACGAAAGAGGCCCTGAATACTTAGGCGTCCATGTAACATCATGATTCCGTTGTGAAAACAGTAAGGTGCTATTCTTCCGAAAACCACCGGTTCCCAGAAGTTAGGCAACATACCATTGCCCAAAAACGAACCAGCCCCTAGAGACTCTAGACAAATGACACTCTGTCAGCGGTAGCTTGGCGAAGACGATTGTCAAAACTCTAAAATGTTTGGGATTGAGGAAATTGTCCCACCGCCAGCGAGGAAGCGATTAGCTACCGAATATTTTCTCGCTGAGAAAACGGACAAAGATATAGATCCCGTGTGAGTTAAAGAGACACATACATTTTTAGTCGATAGCTGGCTGTTAACACTGCCGGCGAGAAGTCTCTAACTACTAGTTTATGTCAGCGACATGAGCTATCAAAGATAATTCTCGCTAACTGATACTCGCTTAGCGATACGCGCTCAGCGATAACCGCTCAGCGATGCTTGCTTGGCGGTCAGAAGTCAGATCTCACGTCGAGAGACCAACCAGTGGTAATTTCTATCTATAGTGCGAGCGAGTGGCGCGAGTAATCGCCCGTCGCACAAGAGCACTCACTTAAAGCCGAGCGATAAAAATATCGGAACTACACACTCGTTGCTCGCTGCTCGCCAACTCGTATCCAGTTTCTAGCTTTACTCGCTACTCGCTGATCGTCGGCGTTGAGACAAGAGTTATTATAAAGCTTATTATGTATTCTGTGTATCTATTATGTTTTATTATAATTGAATTGGTTTTTGTCACACCAATGACAGCCCTATTTCATATCCAGACAATTACTGTCCATCCCTGGTTGTCTAGAAGAGATCGCGGAATGCGTTAAGGCCGCGCATTGTATATGTTTTAGTTTTAAGTTTCCTTTTTGTGTACAATAAAGTAATTAATTAATAAATAAACGCTCTCGAAAAGTCACGTGATCAATCGCTTATATTTTGACATTTTAACAATCGCTCTCTCTAATTAAATTACACTTTCTAGCCTCTGGTCACGCAGTGTCGATCAATCGGCGAAAAATATCATTGAAATGGAAATGCGTATTCGAACCCAAAAGAATTGACCCCGAACTGCTCTGAACTATAATCAATCAATTTATATATCTTTTCCATTACTGGTGACTGAGTGATTGAGTGACTGACTGACTGACAGACAACTCACAGCTGCTGAAAGCTGATATTTGCCGTGCAGGTTCCTGGGGGAGTTGAGGGAGAGTGCAAAACGAGTTGTATATGAAGTTACATTTTAGTATATAATTATTTTTTATCCTAATATTTCGTTTGGTTGGACAAACAAAACATTTTTGCCCTTTTAATGGGGCACTTCCCCTGGGTGTTGTAAGAGGCGACTAAGGGACTCACCAGAGAACGCGCAACAGCATTCTCTGTACATTGCAACAGCTACACTGCGATGCCAACCCGTCTGCCAAGCGTGGAAATTATGGCTGGCCCCCTTTGGGAAAAGCCTATGTCCAGTAGTGGACGTCATTCGGCTGATGATGATGATGAACAGGACATAAATTTAATTTCTCTTTCAATCCCAAATATTTTCATATTTTTATCGAGCATTCTTCACTCGCTCTTAGAGTTTAACTTAGAACACAGCAATTCACTTTTAGAATGGAATATCAATAGATGTTAAGTATAAAATATGGTTTATTCAAATTACACAATTAGCTCTGTTTCTCAATACATAAATAAGGTAGAAATGCCCGTAATACAAGTATAATAGGTCGTTACGGCAGTTTGTGGTTTATTTATTGTTTTATCACTGTAGAAATAGTGTATTACAGGGCTTGGAATGATCGATTTTGTGATTTTTATAGTACACAGAAATCATTATCTTCCGCAAATTTAGGAGCATACTAGGATTGCTGATCCCGTTGCGGATTTTGTTCAAAAGAGTCACCGCGGCTCTGGAACGCAAAGGGCTTTAAAAGGAACACGGATGGGTTTTAGTCAATAAGAGTCTGACACGCCCTTCCGCTCCACCCAGAGCGGAAGAGTCATTTGATAATTTGAAAAATAAAAATACAGGGCTTGGAATGATCGATTTGAGATATTTTTATAGTACATATAAATTATTATCTTCCGCAAATTTAGTATCTGAGCCTGATAGGAAGGTTATACTTCAACTATACGTCTCACTCAATCGTTTTATATATCCTAACTAATCCTATGTCAGTTTGTCTGTTACGTTTTCACGCCGAAATTTCTGAACTGATTTTGATGAATTTTGGTACAGAGATAGATGAGCCTTGGAGACGGGTATAGGCATCTTTTTTTTTCGAAAATCTATCTTTACGCAAGCGAAGCCGCGAACTTACGCAAGTACACAATCGTATGTATTTTGTTTTGTTCTTTCTTGTAAGATTTTGCAAAATACCATAAACCTACAAGAATTATTTTTACTGAAATATTTCTATGCGCTGAAACAATAACTACCTGCTTACAGAGGTCCCGCACACGAGTCCTAGCATTATGCTGAGCGATGGTTATTTTGTAATTTATTTTTTGGTATGCGTCATATTTGTCGCAAATTATCTCTTTTTTTTCTTCTTCCTTTCTTTTCCCTAATTTACCGAATTTAAAAACATCAATTAACATCACACTCTCACTCATACTAGAAAAGGTAGGTACATCTTACAGCTAATCATCTAAAACTCGTAACCCGAACTCCCAATACCCAGAGCTACGAACTTCGTAAAAGGCACAACAGAATCGATAGCGAACAAATCTAAAATAAATTAACCCCAGTTCCGGACCTAAGATATGTAACTTGTGCGTTTTTCTTCGAAACTTCTCGAAGCGCAATAACGGTAACGACTATGGTGACTGCAAACTTGGACAATGTTGCCGTATTATTTCTTTTGTGGACACTGATGTGGGGGGAATGTGGACTATTTGGGACTTGAATATTGAACTAATCAGCGGGGTTGTAATTATCGATTTTATATGAGGTTCTGATAAGATTTTTTAGATATGAAAGTTCTACTGTTACCATACATATTGACAAAAAATATATAATTGATTTCTTTGCTCATAGTCCAATTTTTTGTACGACGAATATTTGAAGGAATACCTAATATAATTTGACTGACCTGTTGGTCGAGTGGTTAGTGACCCTTACTGCTAAACTCCGGTTTAGCAGTAAGGGTCACTAACCACTCGACCTCTCACGACTCGACTCGACGATATATTTCTAAATACATACATGTTATAGACAAATTACACCCAGACACAGAACAAATTATCATGCTCATCACACAAAGATTTGTCCTGGGTGGGAATCGAACCCACGACCTCCGGGTCGGGGGTTCGATTATTTGTTCTGTGTCTGGGTGTAATTTGTCTATAACATGTATGTATTTAGAAATATATAAGTATGTTTATCAGTTGTCTGGTTGCCATAGCACAGGCGCTGCCTAGTTTGGGATCGAGTGACCGTGTGTGAGTTGTCTCAAAATATTATATTATTATAATACGGGTAAGTTTTAGTGTAAAAATTTGACACTCCCTCCCGCTAGAGCGAAAGTAGTCATTTGAAGATTTCTCACCCATAAAAAGACTGTTACGATCTATGTTTGTATTGTCCTGGCAAGCTCAAAGAGTAGAAAAGTGATATTTCACTTTGCTCTTGGCTAATTTTAGGTAGGAAAAAATTTAACCCTTATAGGATCACTTTGTTGTCTATCTGTCTGTCAGTCTATCTATCAAGAACCTTTAACTCGGGAACGTGGAGGTATAGAGTTGACATTAAAACCATATACTCAAGTCTATAGTCCCTTGAAGCTGAAATCAAAATTCTATGCTAACGTTAAAAAAAGGATACGGCCGTTTATGCCGCAAAACGTATACCTATATCGACACTCTCAAGGGAATCAAAATGTATTCCCGTTGACCTAGATTCGTGAAATTTGGCAAGAAGATAGATCTTATAGTACAAGTATAGGAAAAGTCTGAAAATTGAGAATTTATAGTTTTATAAATTCATACATATAAAAATCATATTTTACGATGGTAAACTTACATTTTCGGTTGAAGAATTGACCGTGACGTTCATTGATGTATGGTAGAATAGTTTTTCAACAACAAAGTGAAGTTTGTCCTTCAATCTTACCTGCAATATTTTGCTTTCATGTTACTGTATGTAACTTCCGTAGGTACTGTATGCTCGGAAAAAATCAAGACTCGATCGGAACCCTCGGTGCGCGAGTCCGGCTTTTTATTTCAAGAGCATCCATCAGCAGCCTAGCCTTTTCCCAATTATATTGGGGTCGGCTTCTAGTCAAACCGGATTCAGCAGAATTCCAGTATTTTACGTGGAGCGGCTGCCTACCAGACCTCCACAACCCATTAACTGGGTAACACGGTACTCATTGGTAAGACTGGTGTCAGATTTTCTGGCTTCTGACTATCCGTAACGACTGCCAAAGATCTACAAATGACAGCCGGGACCAACGGCTTAACGTGCTTTCCGAGGCACGGAGGAGTCTCGGTATGTTAAGATGGTCACCCATCCACAGACCAACCTCGGCAAGCGTTGCTTAACCTTGAAGATCGACCCGTGCGGCTGTTATTATTTAGCCACGAGCTCCTCTATATCAAGAGCATCCAAAATCCAATAAAACAATATCATCAAGGTAGCTTCTCTCCATCAGGAAAGATCGAGTTTAAAATCTGTAGAGAAAAATTACCCATGCAGTGTTTGAACCAAAAAGTCAACATGCAAGTTTAAAAAAATTAAGACATTATCGGCGAGCTCAATACACAGTCTCCTAGTTTTCGCATTCCTCGCTTGCTTCCCGGTCCAGCTGAGTCGTACATCTGTATCGTTCCTTTATCCCGGAGCGACGAGACTATCTCGGGAAATGTTTATCTTTAACGGATAGTTTCGTACTAACGGTTTTCTTCACTAAAGCTTCACCATTGTCCGATTTATTGCTTAGGAATATGCAGAATCAAAATAAAAAGTATAAAATCGTTATTATGATAAGACTAGCTTCTCCCCGCAACTTCGCCCACGCAAAAAGTATGTTTATGGGTTTTATTTTCTCCCTAATTCTGTTTCTAAAACCTACGTTAATCCTTAGAACATCAAGTAACTGCCAGTGAAAGTCCCGACAAAACGTAAAAATGGATTATATGTTATAAGTATCGTATATCATTTCAAATGCATTAAGTAAAAATATTAATATGTAACTTTGACAATACAAGTGGTCACTTCCGATGAATAGGTGGAAATCTAGATTCTACCAGCTTATTCACTCGTGTTTAAGTCGGAAATAATTTTCATTCTCCAAAGACCAATCAATACCTTAATCAAAATTCATAAAACAATATTTTGCGTTTCAGGTGTATAAACTTAACATACAGTCAGAAAAAGCATATTTTGGTGATCCGAACGCATGCAACCCTAATCTCTTCAAAATTAGAGTGAACAGGCTTCTTCTGGGTAAGCTTTTTGGGTTGTCTCTGTCATCTATGACCTAGACTAGAGTCAAGAGAAAAAAAAAAAAAATTGTAAGGCAAACAAATTTCGACTAGCCTCTTCATTTGAATGAGTAAAAACAACTAATCGTAACACTGTTAATGAATCGAAGTCTTTTTTGAAGAAGACAGTGCCGGTAAAAATTAAAAAGCAGATAAAATGTTTTTACTAATACTTAATATTATAAATGCGAGAGTAACTCTGTCGATCTGCTTTTTAGGGTTCCGTACCCAAAGGGTAAAAAGGGATCCTATTACAAAGGCTCCGCTGTCCGTCTGTCACTAGGCTGTATCTCATGAACCGTAATAGTCAGACAATTGAATTTTCACAATGATGTATTTTTGTTGCTGATATAACAACAAATACTAAAAAACAGAATAAAATAAATATTTAAGAGGGCTCCCATACAACAGACAAGATTTTTTTGCCGTTTTTTAAGATAATGGTACGGAACCCTTCGTGCGTGAGTCCGACTCGCACTTGGCCGGTTTTTAATTATAAACCTCTTAACGGCTAAATGAAATGGGATGAAACTTGGCACATGAGTACATAGTGTCCTGAAATATGACATTGGTTGTTTGTTTCTTTGGTATATTTTTTTGATATTTACGCGGGAAAAGCCATTGGTAGGATCTAGTTGCCAATAATACTGTTCATCTTTACAAAACCATAACAATACACATCTTAGATACTTAATTTGCCAACATAATACGTCATATTATTTCCTTATTTCTTTCCATGACAAGATATAACAAAAGGGCACTTAAGGGCAGATCGCAAATGACAGTTATTTATTATAACGTTCCTCATAAATAAAACTGGCCCGCAAATTTAAGGATCAGAAGTTTCAGAGATGAGGGGGAACGGTCATTGTACAAATAAATTCTATGGTAACTTTTTTTTTTTTTCAATATATTTCCACCCTAAAACCGACCCCCGTATTCCAAATTCATTGATTTTCAATACAGGTCTGTGTTTGGGCCATGCTACATATGTTCATAATTCAGGAGGTAATTTTCAATAGCAGTCAAATCCATTTTATACCAAATTGATAAAAATGAACTTTTGTATGCCGTCATGATGTACGCTGTTGTGACGCTTCGGATGGTAAGTTTATATTACTATAGAGTTCAAGATTATTAAACATTACCAAAAATGAAGTTAGTGCTTCTATTTACAGAGAAAACTGTGATTAAAAAGCGGATTTGACTTCTTTTGTTACTAAGGTGTGGATTTGACTAATTTTGTTAAAAAGCTGTAAGGATTTGACTAATTTTGTAAGGAAGCTGTCAGGATTTGACTACTTTAGAACAATCAAACTAAACGGCGTCTCCATAATGTATGAAGATCGCAAGATGGCGGTCGGGGTATGGAGCGACGTGATTGGCTCATATGGATTTGACCATGTTTGAAAGTAAGTTGGTCTGGAATAGGCTTATTTTGAAGATAAGGTTAGTTTTTTTTGTATTTTTAAGGGCTTTAGGCTGGATTTGGCTAGTTATGAACATTATAAAGCGATGAGCATTTCTGTAAAGAAAAATGTTGCGTTCTTAGTTAAGAATCTATGGATTTGGATTTGACCACTTTTGAAAATTACCTCCTGAATTATGTACGCTAACTCAGTCGGAGCTGTGACAGACAATCTTAAAAACGTTCCGTTTTTTCATTCAGACATACGCAACCCTAAAAATATCAATAGAAATGCTAACAAAAAGCCTTCGGACTAAAAATCCCAACGGAATTGTACAACTTAAATATTTCATGAACAACTATTTATATTTTCGTCAAACAAATAAAAAGTAAGTGTTTGTAATCCATTAAATTCAATTGGAACATCAAAAAGAAAGAACACATAAACATTAAAAACATTATTTATCGAGCCTGAGAAGTTTGGAAACATTTCTGATGAAATATTCAGATGAAATATGTCTTCCAAACTTGGTGGGACTTAAAAAATCGAGGCTTTGTACCAAAGTTTGAGTCTGTCATTTATTTCTTGTGTTGGACCACAGATTGTAATTTGAAATGATTTGTAGTGATTTTTGTGCCCACATTGATAAATGACTTTGACATATTTTTAAATAGGTGGTGAATCTATTTCACACAGAAACCGGCGTTACTTTTTTGTTTTCTTTTTTTTACTGTTGGCAGGTTCGTGGTTCACCGTTATCTCACCTGGTGGTAAAAAAAAACTTTGGAAGTCGGTATTTCTGGAGTGGTTTCTACGCTTTTCGATACCGACTTCCAAATTTATTTATTGTATTTTTATTATTGTTGTATTTATATTGTGTTTATTTGTCATTTTTATTTTTCACTTTTTAGTGCTGATACCCCCAAAACAAAACTTAATAGTAAGCAAATACTGTAATTAGGTACCTTAAATTACATCCGAATAATCAAAAATGCTCATAAAATAAAAACTACGGAGCCAAACTGAATTGATTTTTTAAAAGACCAAATGGCAAGTATCATATCGACCCAAAAAAGAATCACAGAAATCGGATTAGAAGCTTCGGTAATCGGTGTACATACATAAAAAAAATACCCACCAAATTGACAACCTCCTCTTTTTTGGAACTCGGTTAAAAAACTCCGCATTTCAGTTAATTGCGAAGCGTCACAAACTCTAATTGATGTAATAATAATTATATTTTGAGGTAAATATTTTGCTGTGCAATCAGTATTTTTTATTAGGATTGGGATTTTTTTAATAAAAAAGTAAGATTTTTTTGGTTTACAGTTAAATACTCGCCATACAATATTAGCATGAATGCTGTGGAACTCGCAACTAGCTTTATCTTTTCGAAGTTTGAGTTAAATTTATTGTCCTAAAAATGCTTTATATTTTTCGTTTTAATAATCAAACAACGCAATTCAACGACTATTTCAAACAATTAGGCCATTCCCACACAGACACGTGAGCATTTAATATGACCATTACACCAAAACATAGGGTAACAATACACTGTCGGCCATTTCCACATTACACACTAGAATACACTGCCGTCAACATAATTGGTGAGTGAACACCAGTGATCGGATAATCGGGCGCTAATATACCTACCTAAACTTCTTTTTTATTTCCACGAAAGTATAATGAGGACATGCTTTTCAGAACCCCGGAGCCCGGAATCGTTCGAAATTTCTGAGATTGCTAAAACTGCCCGCATACAAAATATAGTAATACTTGTTGTGACCTCGCATTGTAATTTTTTTTTAATTTAAAAAGCCGATTCTAATGGAACTTTTAATTTACAATGAAAGTTTTTTAATTAAGTTTGTTATAGCTGTTTTTACAAAATTGTTCAATCCCGGGAAACCGGGATTACTTATTTATTCAGAAAGAAATGTCCATATTATTCTTTCACGGGAAAAAGTTTAGGTATATAAGCACCTGATTATCCGATCACTGGTGAAAACCTTATTATTATTGTGCTGTGCACAAATACTAAGCAATGATTTAAAGTTTACTGACAATCAGATTATTATTTTTATGCCATGTGGCTGCTATGTATTGCAGCACTAGCGGACCTCTCGCCAGCACTACTTAAAAAATATTCAAATAAAACAACGGTTTGTGATTTAAACTTCTTATTATATTCGGCATTTACCTTATAGGAAAAAAGTCACCATTTAAAAAAAAAACATATTTTCACATTCCTAATTCAAATACTGTATTACTTTTACTAGACGCATCCATAGTTCTACCTTGCCTGCTAGTGACCTGCAGCCAAGGAGGTCATCCTGACATGAGCTACGCCCCTACGAATAGAGGGTAAGAGGAATACCTCGCAATAATCTATTCCAAGTCTTTGGTAGGTTATCTTGACAGTATGTACATTCATCACATAAGTACAGCGTGTAACAGAATATATACAACTTTTACTATGGGACCAAACCTGGTATCGGGAAAAAACATCTGTTCAATCAACTTTTGTCGAGTGATAATTCTACATTTTAAGAGTACATTTTTATGCACATACCTATACGTGTTTCGATTTGTTGTGCTCCGTGTCCGTGTTCCGAAGTCGGGTTTAGTTACTTTATATTAACTTAATATTACTTCATCTTGTTGAAGAATGCATATGATCTGTATAGTATTCAGGTATATAAAAGGGAAACTGAGTGATGTATTATTATAATATATTATTATTATTATTATTATAATATAACCGCACAGCTGAAACTACGGGGCGAGGAGCATGAAATTTTGCACAAGGCTTCTATTAATAGGTAATGGAGGTGAGCACTAAGAGGGGAATTATGGAAATTCAACATTTAAGTAGTCCGACCGAGTGCTCATGCGTTATATAAAAATTTTTCTAAACGCTTAGTTGACACTTCGCGTGACCCAAGGGCTGGCTTTTACCTCGGATAGAGATAAGCATTGCCATACAACGTGGCAATGCCGCCAGTCTTTTGGGCTCACTTCCAGTCGATGCGAACGAATGTTTTGACGCCATATTTTAGTAGGAGTTTTTATTTTTATTTTTAGTGTATATAGTTAGGTTAGTATTTAAAATATGAAATGTTTCAGATTACTTATTAAATTAACATTTATATGGAGAAAAGAGAAAAAACCGTCTGTAATAAAACTTTGCAGACAAAGTCGCGGGTGAAGTGCCAGTGAGTGTATATGTAGCTACATTAACGCTCTTTCCAATACACATACCTTTCAAGCAATGATTAAACTCATCAAAGTCACCTTCCCAAATTAGATGACATCTAAAAACCGTCTACCCTCGGCGGCCATTCACGTCCGATTTGTCATATGATTGGGCAGACGCGTGAAATGGAGCGCGTGATCCGGCGGGGACGTCGCGCGTCGGGTCTGTGACGTATGTTCACTACGGTTAGCGGGATTAGATACCTGTCTACATGTAGCTAGCTGGTAGGGCTGAAGCTGTTTATTGGCTGATTTGTTGGAGGAAGACGTTAAAATGTAACATTTATAAAACTATTAAGTAAGTTGTGTTAAGACGATCTCAATTCCGTTTCAGAAGGGTTCAGAATAACGGAACCCCGTCTGCCATAGCCGATTTTCTTCGAATGTATTGGACCGATTCCGAAATTTTTGAAGATGGCATCCATTTTTAGTGTGCAAATTTGAAAATTAAAATAACGTTTTTCCAGCTGTAGCGTGTGACATTTCAAATGAATGGGCAAATTATTAGAAAATTTGGGGAAGAAGGTCAGCTACAAGAAATAATAATTATGCATAAAACAACTTTACGAAATAGATATAAAGTACCTAGTATGATTTTTTTATTTTGTTTTCTTTTAGCAGACTCTATTATAAATGATACAAATGCGTGTATCATTTATAATATGATTACAAAGGCGTGCATAACAACAAATAGACCCGCCATCTTTGGAACTTCACCATATTGGATTCAGGATGATGTCACTTAACTACCAGTATATTGTCACCCACAAAGTCCAAAACATGGACTCCATCTCAGCCTAAACCGCAACACTGATGCAGCACACTATCTTTGCAGCATGTCAGCATAGGAGACGGGGCCCACTAGGGCCAGAGCCTGCCAGGGTTGCGAAAGTTGTTCGAAAGAGTCACCGCGGACCTGGAACACAAAGGACTTTAGAAGGAACACGGATGGGTTTTAGTAAGTAAGAGTCTGACACGCCCTTCCGCTCCACCCAGAGCGGAAGAAGTCATTTGATGATTACCCATGTTTAAAAAAAAGCAGAGTATCAAATTTATAACCCGATAACATACTTACCCAACATTCACTTACCCCCGTTCTTTCCTAACGTATCAAGTTAGAACAAAGAGCTCGATCGATCGAGCTAAATGAAGCCTCACAAACGTTCGCTCCGAAAAATCTGTGTACCTACTCTCATTATATAGCGAAGTTAGGTAATTTTGGAGGGTACTTAGGCTAATTAAGTAGTTTGTCTTAGGCGCAAGATGCCAGTAATTGTAACAAATAGTGCCCGAGGACGGTACCTCGCGAGATTTTTTTTTCAACTTTATTGCTTGAGTTTAAATTTATGTCACAGTGCGGGCGGTAAGAGAACGGATTTTCTTGTAGTATTGTCGCATTGTAAATATTCCATTGTGTAAAAAAAAACAAAAAAAAAATATTTCAATTACATAAGTTAGAGAGATAGATAGATAAAACATTTATTTGGTACAAGAACAGAAAACACAACACACAAAAGCACACTTACATAAATCACTAGTTGCCGCCCGCGGCTCTGCCCGCGTGATTGTTGAAAAATATCCCAAGGGAACATATTCCCGGGATAAAAATTATCATATGTGTTATTCCAGACTATAATCTACCACAAATCCAAGCAACTCTAAAAGATCAGCAAAATACTATACAACGTGGGTAATGATTAATAATGTACGCACACAAACATACTTTAAATTTATTTTTTCTTTTATATATTGTATATTATATTTAAATTAAAATCCAGAATGACCGTTCTGTATCTGTGTCTAAAGCTAGTTTTTAAACACTTTTTATTGTAATCTGTGGAGAACGTAGTGGGTAGCATAATTGTTTAAAATGTAATATTTAAGATATTATGAGTAGTTGTTATTGTGCTACTGTTTGTTTTTCCTTAAATAAATAAAATAAAATAAAAATAAAAACCACAAAAATTTCATCAAAATCCATCCAGCAGTTTTTGCGGAATCAGTGGCCATAATT
Organism: Mamestra brassicae; assembly: GCA_905163435.1. Classification (NCBI taxonomy): domain Eukaryota; kingdom Metazoa; phylum Arthropoda; class Insecta; order Lepidoptera; family Noctuidae; genus Mamestra; species Mamestra brassicae. Next base: position 20,473,282 of record LR990990.1, read on the forward strand.
CCATCCAATTCCGATGATGTAAAAGGAATAGTGCTATTCGCTATTTATAGCTCCGTCTCTCTCTTAGAGCGGAATCATGATCGTTTTAAGACTTCATAGTAGGGCCCCAGTTCGCAAGCGTATAAAAACAAGCTGTCTAGTAACCCAGAAACCAAGGACGTACTTACACAATTTTGTAACGGTAGGTATCTTTTCTCGATCGACTAACCTAAACACACATTTTCTCAGCTCCTTATTTTTCTTTACAACCTTATTTTATATCCAGGATTCAATCTCATTCAGTCCTTAAAAGAATCCCCAACAAATATTTTGTTACATCCCTAAGAACGCCTCTTTATAAAATATTCTGCCTTATTTTAGAGAAAACTTTTAACATTTCAAATTAGTTACCGTTTGAAGGCTGAATCTTAGATTAAAATTGAGTTTGGTAAAGAAGTTTTCGTATGTTATATTCATGAGTTATATACTTCTATATACTGCTTATACATACAGATAAATTTGCCTGTTACGATCCTAAATATGTAGTCCTTTTGCTAGTCATCATACACTTGAAGACCAATCCTCGTCCCCGTCATCAAAAAGTCGTTCAAATTCAAGTCGAAATATCATCCAAGCGAGATTCAATGTCAAAAACATGTCAATACGTCACGAAATTAGAGGTGTATTTAAACGAATGCGGCTGCGATGCGAATACAAATGCTCCTTAAAAGTAGATACGAGAATCACCCCTATAAGTGCCAATAGGGATTATGCCTGGGTTCAAAAAATATGATTCTATTTCGTCCGTCAGTTAATTTATCGAAAAATATTGCATGCGTATTTTTTATTTTATCAAATCAATAAAACTTACGAAGATAAAACTCATCAAAGATAAGGAGTGGGGGCTTATAACATAACTTTCCAGTAAAAAAGTGTACCGGTAAGTGACGTCATACGAGTTTTCAATGCACTGTATCGTCTTAATTTTTTGTTTACGTGATATAAAAATATGTTTCCATTTTTTTTTTGTGAAGCTGTCATTGTATGACCCTTATATCTGACGGACTAATCAGATTTTTTCGTCAAATACCCTATTCAACTACTTTTGAAGCAACGTTCGCATTCGCACGTCAGTCGCAAAATAAATTTTGTCTACAGATTACGACTGAGTTGCAGATAGATGCGAACATTGCTTATACATTAGTAGAATAAAATTGGCTCTCTGATCATACAAGACCGCTGGTAGTAAGTACTACGTGAAATTTAGGAATCAGAATAGATAATACCTCTCGAGTCACGGTAATGCAGCTTTGACAGGATCATTGAGGCCGTAGTTTTTTTTTTTTTTTTTTTTTTTAAGGATGGGAAATCATCAAATGACTTCTTCCGCTCTGGGTGGAGCGGAAGGGCGTGTCAGACTCTTACTGACTAAAACCCATCCGTGTTCCTTCTAAAGCCCTTTGCTTTCCAGGGCCGCGGTGACTCTTTCGAACAAATTCCGCAACCCTGGCAGGCTCTGGCCCTAGCGGGCCCCGTCCTCTATGCTGACATCTCTTTGAGGCGCGCGTGAAACACAACGCGCCATCGACCCGGGCCTGGTGGTGATCGGACAGCGAGCCACCCAATGCTCGCCGTCCGCAGGCCCGCGCCTACGGTGGCCGGGGATCGCCCTGCGACTCCCGACGCCCGGGGCGTCTTCTCCTGTTGCGGCGGTTGGGACGAAGGCCTTGCCTTTCCCTCGCGCGGTCCGCCTCCTCCTTCGCTAGCATAACTGCTTCGCAGAAGGAGGTGACCGCTTCCCAAGCCTCCTCGCTCCGGACCATGGATTCAACCAGGGCCGGACGCGAGAGGTTGCCGCCGCCGATCGCCTCGACGAGGACACGGCGGTGCTCAGCCCAAGCAGGGTAGATCTCCACCGTATGCTCCACCGTGTCCTCCGGGGCCGTAGTTAAGCAGTCAGTCGAGGCAGAAAATACTCCGGTCTATTATTGTAGTAGCGTATTGATACCAAAACGCCAGATGTACCTTGTAAAGCTGGTTGCGGAATTTGCTCGAAAAGTCATCGCGGCTCTGGATCACAAAAGGTATTAGGAAGAACACAGATGGATTTTAGTCAGTAAGAGTCTGATACTCCCTTCCGCTCCGCCCAGAGCGGGAGGAGATATTTGACGATTTCCTACCCAAAAAAAAAGGAGCGTTACTGATAAGCATGAGGCTTAGGTCCGACCCGCATCGACAGTGTCATTGGATTTTTCTTCTTAAAATTGTCAGTATCAGTCCGAAGTCTTGACAGACTCGCTCTTGTAACGTAGAACTTAATCATAACTGGCCTAATTTATGAGTACTGTAGATATATCTCTACTTAACTCTTTGGGGACACCATCTCCTGAAGAGTTTAAGGCCTGTTTCTATTTCCTTGGCTGTCTTGCCAAGGATTATCGTATTACAAAGCTACTGGGTTATGAAGATTAAATAGGCAGTCATGTAGCACCCACTCTTGCCAAGATCGGAGACTCTACACTCGAAGTTGTAGACGAGTGCGTCTACCTGGACCACACGGCCCAGTTAGATAGTGCTAACTTCGAGAAAGTGGTCAACCGTCGAATCCAACTCGGCTGGGCGGCGTTCGGGAAGTTGCGTAGTGTCTTCGTCTCACGTACCACAGTGTCTCAAGACAAAAGTCTATGACCGGTGCGTGTTGCCAGTGATGACTTATGAAACCGAATCGTGGTCGCTCGATCGTGGTCGATCACGCAAGGAAACTCCGAGTATTCAAGAATGATAATATCCGCAAGAGAACCAAAGTTACTGACATAGCCCGAAGGATCGCCAAACTCTGGATTATATCGTAAAGTTCTGGAGTGGCCACCACGTAGCGGAAGACGCAGCGTTGGAAGGGTTCCCACAAGGTGGACCGATGACCTGGTGAGGGCCCCGGGTAGCCGTTGGATGCGAGTCGCCCTGTGCGACTCGCATCCAACGGCTACCCGGGGCCCATGTGGAGGCCTATGTGCAGCAGTGGACGTCTTTCGGCTGATATGATAAATAGGTGTCAATGTAAAATACTGGTATACAGCTGGATCCGGTTGGAGTGGAAGCCGACCCCAATATAGTTGAGGAAAGGCTGAGCTGATTTTTGTTTAGTTTCAGATATAAGAAGTCTAGGTATAATCTGAATATTCTTTTCTCTCGTTAATGTCTGGGGCACATGACTTCGACTTCCAGCCTATACAGGCGTCTGCTAATAAAATTGTTTTAAGACTGTTTTCGAAACTAGATCTCCGTTAGATAACTTTCTTATTAGGTCATAAATATGTAGCAGCCGTGTTTTATCTTGTTGAATGCATTAATACCGTAAATAACGAATGGTAGGAGGCCACTAGCATATTTATCACTACTATCTACCAGATTATGGTAATATTAGTGAATATTTCTGTGCAGATCTGAGGGAATATAGATCGCTGTCCTTTCGCGAGATATTATTATCAGTCGTTTTTTTTTCTAATAAGTAATGGTTTTTCGGTTTTTTGTTAGTTTTAATAGAAGCATTATATTATAAGCTTTCTATTTGAATTTCTAGTGAAACGGAATATTTATTGAATCCTTAAATTTTATGAAAACTAATTCAGAATGACGAAAACTGAATTAAATCTATATATACATATATAAAACAAAGTCGTGTTAGTACACCATTTATAACTCAAGAACGGCTGGACCGATTTTAAAGATATTTGGTCTGTTGGATTTGTCTTTGCCCCGAATAGAAATATTACTATTAAAACATTGAAAAAAATATAGTACAAAAAATATCTCCAAAAATCATTTTCGAAAACATAACCATTTCTGATACACGACAAAAACAAAACACGGCAAATATTTGTTACGAGGTGGGACGAAGATCGCCCGGACCACTAGTTATAGCATTAACACGCATAACAATTGATTTCAGCTTTAGTTTATATGGGTAAAGCTAAAATTTAAAAATAAAAAACAAGTGTTTAGTACATTTTGTCGAGTTAGGCGCACAGAAATGTATGGGCAGTCGATTATTTTTTTCGCGATGACAGTGTTGGTCCTATAGTAAAAGTTGTTCATAATGTTGAGTACAATAACCCCTCTTCAGGTATTGCGTTTATTCTGTTACACTTTGTATTATACAAAGTGGTTCAAAATTATGGGTACATTGACTTCTTTAACTTAGTATTAGAAGTGGTCTGTGATACAATGTGTTTTTAAATGACCACCTCAAAAGAAAAGCTCTAAAACTCAGCTCTAAAAATGCAAAAAAGAAACCTGGTTTTTTCTGTCATTTTTAGGGTTCCGTAGTCAACAAGGAACCCTTATAGTTTTGCCATGTCCATCTCTCTGTCTATCTGTCTGTCCGTCTGCGGTTTATCTCAGAGACGCTTAGCGCTAGAAATTTGGTATGAGTTTACATATTAATCACGCCAACAAAGTGATAAAATAAAATCTTGAAATATATTTTTTTTTAGGGTGACCTCATTACATGTAAAGTGGCGATGATTTTTTATTATCGTCGACCCCAAGGTGTCCATAGGCCGTTTAAAAATATTTCGGTTTTGCTAGAACCATTTTTCCATTCAAGGACTCGTTTGCGAAATATTAAGCTTTAAAGTGCTAATTTTTGTTAGATGTTTTGGTGACGTGAAAAAAATCACAGTAGTGCTACTACTACGATTTTATAAAACGAATTTAAAAGGAAAACTATCATCGCTACCAAGGCTAACGAGTTAACGAGTTATAGTCGACCAACTTATAAAATAAAACTGGGTAAGTAAAAAAATCCTAATAATTCCATAGAAAATGACTGAAACCAAGTGCATTTGTAACTTTGTAATGTAATAATAGTTAAGTACTGTTTAATATTTTTCTGGCATGGTTTAGGAGACGGGTAACTACGGAACCCTACACTGTGCGTGGTCCACACACTTGGCCGGTTTCCTGATTAGGTTTTTGCATGAACTGTATCAAATTGATGCCCAGGGACTAGAAAAAAAAATATGCTCGAAAGTGAGGTAGTATACCTGCAATGGTGAGGGTATTTATAACTAAGGTAAAGGTATCTCAAACCATTCTAAGAACGTCGTTATTTTGCAAACTGTTCCAAGAAGTAGTTAATTGGAGGAGACTGTGAGCAAACGTGAACAAACATGGGTTCGATTACTATCTGTTGTTGTGTGTTCCATGTCTGTAAACAATAGAACGAACGTTTGAATTCAAAGAGAGGTATTTCTGGTGGCAGGATCTTGCATACTTATTTATATGGTTCTGTGAAGCTCCTACCTTTAGCCTATGCGTAGTAATAGACTGTCGCTTAGAAGTTGATTGGCTTGGCCAAAGGAAAATTTGACATGGAAAAGAGGAGACCCGCGTCTAATATCTTAAATGATATTTTGCTTGTATAGAATTCTCAAATTAAATTTAAATTTTGAAATTTAAATTTTGAATTTAATTTAAATTTTAACATTGTAAATTTGAATTAAATCTTGACATTGTAATAAAAAATTCATTCAGATTTTGACATTGTAATTTATTTTTTATTTTTGTGATGTTTGTCTAGTGCGACTAATTTTGTACGCCATAAATGGCAATATATACTTCCTCATTTTAATTCTAAGACCTGTATACTGTACTCATGTGTTACAAAATATTTTTATCTTATCATCCCAATAATAATGTTTATACTTATGAAAATTTCTTTACAATGGAATTTTATTTGATTAGAAACACACAAGGAGAATAATATGGATATGTGTATTCTCCCCATTCTCACATATGGTACACAAACCTGGTCTTTGACACTTCAACAGTGGTCCAAGCTCGAGGTTTGCCAGCGAGTCATGGAGCCTAGTATCCTGGGGGTCCGTCTCTCGGACCGTCTCTAAAACCAAAATCATGGCCGTTGCCCAGAAGGCCGCTATGCTTAAGTGGGACTGGGCTGGACATGTCTGCTTCATGTCAGACGAGAAATGGGCAAAAGGAACCACCGAAAGGCTTCCATTAAATGCCAAAAGATATCGCGGCAGACCAAGGTGAATATAGTGGGACGAGCTCGACTCCTATCAAAAGGACTGGCCCGACATTGCAAATGACAGAGTTGTGTGGAAAAGGGAGAGGAAGCCCAGCCGTGGGACAAAACAGGCTAGATGGAGAAAAAAAAAAGCCACTGACACACATGATAAACAGAAAAGAAGGAACCGAAAAATAAATACAAACGTGTGGTTTATTTCTGTAGAAATCTCTTCCAGCATACATGTGAAAGACGAAGTTTTTTGCGTTCCGTCAAGAATGTGAGAAAAACTCGAAAAATATCTAGAAATGAAAACAAAATACACTTTGCTAGCAGAACATGAAGAATAGGTCTAATATTCCGTTCTTCCCCTCCCCTATTTACTCCGCTTGTATATTTTCTACTAGCTTGTAAATAGAATCTATAAGTTTTTATGTATTTTTTATCAGAAGTTTTTTTTAATTTCTTCGCTTATTTACTTTGGTATCACTATTGACACAAACTTACACGTTAATAGTCACTAATATTTGTTTTTAGTAACGTTTTCCTGTGGCTAACCTGTAGGAACAGCGCGTTAACGCGATATGGTGGTTCTGCACGTACGTTGATGTTCGATGACCAAGTATCATCAAACATAAATTAAGCTACGTTAACGTTGCTCTTCAAACATTTTGGCTTGATTTTGAGCAATAAGTCTGAAGTTATAACGGTCTAACCGTCCAATCAATTGATCAATGTATTTATACAAAATATTATAAAACTTAAATTTGAAAAGAGTAACTATGGAGTTTCTTGTCCGTTTCTCTCCATAAGAATCTACTTTTTTCGAATAGACAACTAGAGTCACTAATATTTTAATATAAAACTGTAAATTTGACGTTCAAAAGTGCATTTTAATGGTCTAGTTGAAATAAATGAATTGATTTTGACTTTGATCGCAAGATCAAAGTCAAAATACATGCTCGATGTTTTTACGTTTATTTGAGCAATCAAATGAACGTAAAAACATCGAGCATGTACGCACGTGTGGACTTATCAATAGTGTCTTTATTTGAGCGAAAGAATTCTCACAAACCACAGATACTACCAACACATACTTATACTACAAACAAACAATATTACCTCTTGTAGTGTAGATCAACATAAAAGTCCAATAAGCACAGCAAAATTCAATAAAATGAAAATAAAACCGTCGTCGTACAATACCAAGTCCACAAGGATGGCCGTTATAAAGACATGAACCGTTCACTGGCTCTGTTAGACGTTGAATTGCTAGCAATCTATTGGCTATACAATAGGACCCCAAACGGCTGCTATCACAAACCTGAGGCATTCGATTACTGCACGGATCGAGTGTAGGGGGGCTACACATGTGCGATTCGTTGCAATTTTCTTGAGGTGTTTTTCTCTGATGTAAAGATAGCAAATTGTCAGCCGCTTGTAATATGTACCTATTTGGTCTCTATATTAAAAGTCCTTTCGAAGATCCTCTTCATGGCGACTGACAAGATGGAAATGGTGTAAGTTAACTTAAAAAAATACTTAAAAACTCGACCTAAGATCCGTTACTTGAATCATTTTCTTGAAACTTATAAACCTTTTGAACGCCATTGTCACATATGTGTGACACACGAAAGCTTATACCCTGTACGCCAACGTCACAAATATATGATAAAAAGTACGGTGAATTTGTGGCTTGGCGTCGGGGGTCGGCCGATGCGTTTATGCTCAGGCGTTCAAAAGATTAAAAAACATTTGAAGCTTTTATAATTCATGTCAGTAATTCCTCCGAGTTAACACTTTATTGTTGGTGGACATTTTATTTTTTCCTACTCCTTTGCTTTTCTGATTAATTTCGTTGCGGGATCCAAGACAGTTAAATCATTTCTCCGGGACGCGTCGAGCTTCATTGACTCCGTGTTATTTCTGGTGGTCGCCACTGTTGATTCTGGCTTTCAGGAGTTGCAGTGATTGGGAATGTGTGGCGGATTTGTCCCAAAATATGTTGGGGTCGGCTTACAATTGAACAAAATGCAGTTGAAGACCAGTAATATATATGAAGTGACTGCTTATATCTGACCTCCATAAGACAGTAACACATCCCGCTATAAGAAATAGATATTTCATCATCATCGCCTCAGTTGAATGACGTTCACATCATGACATAGGCCTCCTTAAGCGTCGCCACAGCGACGTGCGTCTCGCATCCGATGGACTCCAGCGGCATTCACTAGATCTTCGTAGTATTTTAGGCTATATTTTAAACCTTTTCTTGCAACTAAAGTCTCCTACATTATTAATTAATGACATGTAAACAGCCTAAGATATTGGTAGAAACCTAATATAGTGTCTGGATCACGATGGAGCGCTGAGATGTGACTACCAATATGTTGAGTGCTATGTAAGATTTATTGGAAATTCTGTGAAGTGGGGGTGTCACAAGAAATTCCTACCTATGTTGCATGTTTGAGAGCGGTGTAATAGTTGTGTGAGTAGATATAGTCGCAATCTCGGCCGGAACACGATCTTTTTTATAATCTATCAACTGATACCCAATTCTGCTAATTTTTAAGCATATTCGCATCTCAGTCTGTCAAAAAAAGCTTCTATTTAACTTTGGTATTGTTCATCGAATCGTTAAGCTCCTTAAAGTTCGAAGTTTGAGCTACACGATAACTGACAAATGCTTGCACTGTCTGGACAGGTCCACTTAAACCTGCGTGGTGTTTTCCTCAAAAGGCCACCTCACACGTTAACCTACATGGTTTTCAAATGTTTTCACCTAGGAAACACCGGCCTCATCTAGATTAATAAGACCGAAAAAAAAATTGGCCAGTCTTTTGGGACTTCCGATAAAAGCGAAAGTTAAAGCGTTCGGTGACGATGACGCGAGTTCCATTATTTTTTGTTCGTCTAAAAAGTACACATATATACACTGTAGGTATACATATGTATAGCTCATGGAAAGCGTTCGGTGACGTTGACGAAAGTCCCATGATTTTTGTTCACCCTTAAAGTGCTCAACGCGCCTATAGAAGTTTTTTGCAAACCTATTTGCAAAATAAATTTCACATATTTCCAAACATTTTTGACAGATTGCGACTGACATACGAATGCGAACGTTACTTGAGAATAAGTAGAATTTGAAAAAAATCTCAATAACACAACATTACAATCAGGGGATTGTAATGTTGTGTTATTGAGATTTCTTTGAAAGTTTAGTTTGAATGTCCACATCATTGTAAATAAATTAAATTTTCAATAATATTAACTCATTATACGAAATTGACAAACAAAGAGACATATTTTTTTTCGCATTTTATTTTTGTGGATTATTATGGAAGTCCGAATACCTTTTTTAGTACATACAATGCACATATTGTATTCATATAGTGGAAAAGAACATAATTTGTTACAAACTTGCGGGTTAGCGGGTGCCAAATTACTACAAAGATCAATGTAACTTCAAGGTTAGAATAGTCCCATTCCATGTAACAATAAATTGTGCACTCTTAACATTTTCCACTTTCATAATCGCTGAACCCATCACTAGTCAACCAACACAACTAAAAACATTTTCCGCCTTCACAGTCACTATAAAAACGCCTCCAACGACTTTCTCCCACCTCGTCACCAAGTCGTTTTTCCGGCTCATGCAGGCGGCCTAACATCAAACTCTACCGCTCGAAACCTAATATCGGCCGCGCGGCATCCTTTGACGTTGCTGACGCTGTCACCCCAGTTGATGCACGTTGATTCAACTTGATTCTACCTGCAGACTTTGATGGACAGAGCTGTAATATACTGAGTCAAATGTAGCTGAACGTTAAACGTACCTGTTTTCAATAAAAATGAAAAAAATGTCTTCAATTATCTAATGGTCTCTTGTGGTAGTGTTACTAATGCTGTCATTTCGTAATGTACCCGTTTTGATTTGTCAAAATAATGCTGACAGCAGAATTCTAAAATTCTGATGTCAGCTGTGTCTCATAATAACCATAATTGTTTATTTGTCAGAACATGGTCGGTATATATATTACATGGTCTTAAGTTTACACAAATTGTCTCATCATATTCAACCACATGCTCAATAAATGGGACTTTTAAATTTGTGACAAAATGACGGTTTTCATATGACATAGGCCAACATTTTACGTTTATAGTGGGTGAGGAATAGTCTCAGCGCATCGTCAAGGAGTGAATCAGTACAGTATAGATACATACATATAGTTACACTGACTTAATAAGGCATCAATAATTATAATGTGCAAGGCCACAGGGCCATAATATAGAGGTATGCGGTACAGAGAGTAAAGTCCCGCATACCTCCACTGAAAATGGGAGGATCCTCCTGCCAGACGGTTATTGTGTCTGGTGGGCAACTGCCCGATAGTTGATATTCGGACTGTTGTGTATGTTCGAACCGCACGGAGAACTTTGCTTGCACGATGCAGGATTTTGTTGTTAGTTTTTTAAAGTTAAGTAATTTCGTTTCTTGTGGCGAATTTGATGCCGCTACAGCCACACGGAAACAATTGGCGGGTCACATGCGGCCCGCGGGCCGCAGGTTGAGTATAGCTGCTGTAGACCCAATGCCTGTGGTATTATAACTCTTTTCATTTGCGCCAAATCAAAAGCTCATAACATTCAATTTTGGCCATAACTAGTTTTAAGTTATTTTACAAGCAAATTCTACTTCCCCGAAGAGCTAAAGCGGTCAAGATGTCCCTTTCACGCGAGAAAGCTTTTCACACGTTTCGAACCCGATATTCTAACACGAGCGACTCGCCTTCTATATTCAGAAAAGATCTAACAATTCACTTCATGTGGAACAAAGGTTCGAAAGCGACGTTCAAAGATGACAATTTGAAATTTTTACAAACTCCGAAAAATCGTAAAGTCTTTTCGCGGCTTTTTAGAATTCTGAGTGGTTTTTTTATGAACCGGTGGATAGTTTCAGAGTCCTAAAATGCATATCGCATAAGTGAAACTCGATGGAGCGCGAAATTCTTTGTGATTTTATTCAGGAACCAATACAGGCAGGGTAGACGAGTTCGCATATTTATGAGATGTTTGCTCTGTGAAGATTATGTAGCAGATCGGTACGGTCACTTGACGTCAAATATTCAGGGTTCGTGCCGTGCTGTGGCGGAGGTGACAGGAATATCAAGAGGAAGGATTTTGTGATATGCTGCAGTGAATTATTTGGACCGAAAAGTTGGTGAAGGGAACATTTGGGGTGGCTCCCATTTTCGAAGCCGAATGAATAATACATGCCACATGATATTTTTCATTTTTAAATTCTGAAAATGTATTCAGCGGTCGAAAAGCGGTGGCTTTGTCATATCAATACGTCACACATGTTTTACACTTCTTACTTCAAACATGTTTTTGTGGTTCTAAAACATCTTCGAAGATAAAAGAATACCTGAACACAATACGCCTGCATTGAAAAACAAGGTTACATAGATATAACCACTCAAGTCGGCATATAAGTTCCGTGGCAAAGTTATAAGTACAGGTACGTACACGGGCAACTAAAAGTGAACAATTTGTGTGACGTCACGGACATTGTTCTTTTGGGATGGGATAAATGATAAATGATATTTATTTTGCAAGTAGGTAAAACATAACACTTTTCAATCTTTTTTGGTCATTTAAAGCCAGATTAAGCCGTTGTTTCCTAGCTGACTTGGACTGGAAATCATCAAATGACTCTTTCCACTCTGGGTGGAGCAGAGGGGAGTGGGACTCTTACTGACTAAAACCCACCCGTGTTCCTCCGAATGCCCTTTGCGTTCCAGGGCCACGTTGACTCTTTCGAACAATTCCGCAACACATCATGGACATACAGAGAAAGCGATTTCAACATTATGGGACACTTACTTTGCGTTAAAGTTTTATTTTCGCAAATATTTACCTATAAGCGTCTACAGGATCCAATCTATGTCTGTACCAAAATGTATCAAAATTGGTTCAGCGATTTAGACGTGAAAGCGTAACAAACAAACACACTTTCGCATTTATAATTGAGAGTACTGCCACACCATATTGAGCACACACTCTCAATCAAACAAAAAATAATATAATTGTGAGTAGGCTTATTTATTTAGGATTTGAAACCCCTTAGGGTTACATAAACGCACGTCTTTTTCCCAGGAAATGCCAGTAACTGTACTGCATGCCACCTGCCCTGCGATCCTTTTTCTTTTTGGGGAAATCGTCAAATGGCTTCTTCCGCTCTGGGTGGAGCGGAAAGGCATGTCAGACTCTTACTGACTAAAACCCATCCGTGTTCCTTCTAAAGCCCTTTGCGTTCCAGGGCCGCGATCACTCTTTCGAACAAATTCCGCAGCCCTGGCAGGCTCTGGCTCTAGCGGGCCCCGTCTCCTATGCTGTATGCTTCTACTGTAGCGGCGGTTGGAGCACAGGTCTTGTCTTTCCCTCGCGCGGCCCGCCTCCTCCTTTGCTAGCATTACTGCTTCACAGAAGGCGGTGACCAGTTCTCAAGCCTCCTCGCTCCAGACCATGGATTTAACCAGGGCGGGACGCGAGAGGTCACTGCAGCCGATCGCCTCGACGAGGACACGGCAGTGCTCAGCCCAAGCAGGGCAGACCTCCACCGTATGCTCCACCGTATCCTCCGGGCGAAGCCTTTCATACTTAGCTTGCTTCGTTTACGTTCACTCGCCTGGTCTAATCGCAAAGAGTTTTTCAATTATAGCTAAATCAGTAACGGGTTCATTATGTAAGAAAGAAAGAAATAATAAAATTTATTTAGCACAGGTACATGAAGCACGCACGGTAAAAATAACAAGAAAAAGGTAGTTTTGCCAAAAACTAAGTGTGCGTCTCGCGACTGCACTAAAAAAGTCCATTTCAGCGATATGTCAGACAGACTGATGCTGTCTGACGCTGGTTTTCCAATGAACCCTTGAATGGACGAGTGGCGGTTCATTTGAATCAATATGAAAATGATAATATATAAATATAATCGAAATGAGAGAGTTAACAGATACAATTGCACATGGAGCAAATTTAAGTACTATAAAAATAACCAAAAGTTTGGATGATATTATAAGAATGTATATGTATGTGTACGTGTAATGTGTAAATAAATACTTAAATAGTTTACCACCAATGAAAACAAAACAAACCATTCGGCTAACAATAAATCTTCCTCACCGAGGCACGTTACTTAAAAGGCACAACAGGAGGAATCGCTGATCGTGAGCCATGCAGCCTACCCGCAAACCCATAACACGCAGAGTAGCTCCATATCGCTTCAATTCATATCAAATGTTGCCAGCAACTGAAAGAATTGCCCGTGTAATCGCATCACGAACAATACAATGAAATTAACACTCGCAAAAGTTTCGGCGGAACAAATTCAGGTCGTGGAAGTAAGTTTTATCTAGTGTAAACTACCAAGATTAAGTTTCTGTAGAACTTTGAATGGGATTGTATGAGATCGTTCCAATTTCTGGTTGGATATTAGGTGTGTTGACTATTGTCGAGCGAGGGGATTTGGCAATGGATGGCGCTCCTTTGTCATTGAATTCAGGTGAGGGTCCTAATTTCAATGTCAGTAGGTGAATGTTATGTTGATTTATTCCAATTGAAATATTATTAAAGGATTTATTAGAAAGATGTTGAACTTAGCATTAATAATATAATAATAATAATATATCCTGGGACAACTCACACACGGTCATCCGATTCCAAACTAGACAGAGCCTGTGCTATGGCAACCAGACAACTGATAAACATACTTACATATTTCTAAATAAATACATATTATAGACAAATTATACCCAGACACAGAACAAATTATCATGCTCATCACACAAAGATTTGTCCTGGGCTTCGCCCGGATATTAAGGTTTTTTCAAAAATTTTATTTCATTAGAACTTTCTCCTGACAATAACAAACACAAAAAAAAAGAATTAGCGGAATTGGTCCAGCCGTACTCGAGTTTTGTACTTAGCAACACATTTATCGATTAATTTTTATTATATGTGTTAGAATTTACATCTCTAATACTTAAGAAACAGTCAGGTTTTTGTACATTAACATTTTATTTTATTTCAAGTTGAAAGCACTAAAGCCAAACACATTGAATTACATTATCTTGCACGTACTTCCAACAACAATGAAACTGTTATCAAGTCCGTTGTGAAACAAAGTTGTTGCCACGGTTACACAGTGCCAATGCAAACGCAATTGCTAAGCCGTTGCATTGCAGGGCACGAGTCCACAAACACGACTCCGTACTTATTACATTTACTACGACGATGTGCCGGGTCGAGATAGTGTATTAACTGTATTGTTGGTTGAATGGTTTTAGTTGAAGAGGTTATTATCAGGCTAAAACATCGCTCGCCTCTCACTAGTTATTAAGTTCAGATATGGAAGAAGGTGGTAGATTAATGATCACGTAAGGAATCTCCGAACGTATTTTGGCAAGTTTTGTAAGTCTCAAAAGAATATTAATTAAATTGGAAGACTACGGAAACTACATTTTCATAATTTAAATAATCATTATTTTATATTCATCTGATGTGTTCTGTATGGTATTGGACATAAAAGAATTGCACCATCCCATCACCTCCCGTGGGTGTCGTAAGAGGCGAATAAGGTCTGATGTGTTCTGTATGGTATTGGACGTAAAAGAATAGCACCATCCCATCTCTTCCCGTGGAAGTCGTAAGAGACGACTAAGATCTGATGTGTCCTGTACGGTATTGGACGTAAAAGAATAGCACCATCCCATCTCTTCCCGTGGAAGTCGTAAGAGGCGACTAAGATCTGATGTGTCCTGTATGGTATTGGACGTAAAAGAATAGCACCATCCCATCTCTTCCCGTGGAAGTCGTAAGAGGCGACTACGGGACTCACCAGAGTATATGGGCAGCAGCATTCTCTGTGCATTGCAACAGCTACACTACGATCGCCAACCCGCCTGTCAAGCGTGGCGATTATGGCCCCCCTCCCCCTTTGTGGTTCAGCAGTGAAAGTTTTTCGGCAAAGGTGTAGATTTAAAAAAAAGAAACTATCAGACGAATATAAAATATTTATTAATTAAACTATGAAAATGAAGTTTTAAGAGGTTTCAGCATAAACTAAGATAAACTTTATGCAAATTATTTTGTATTTACACTAGGATACTCTAAAATGAAAATTTATTCTACATTAAAACAAAGAGGTAATGTAAATTTTAATAGTATTTGTAACCCATCTTCACTTGAAAACCTTTTATCAATAATGCTCCATTTAAATCAATTTAGTAGAATAAAGCCTTTTGAAGTTTAAACTGATGGCAACATCAGAATCTAAATATTTATTACTAACTGAGTAGCCATCACAAACGGATTATGTACGTAGTATTTTGAATAAGCTTAATATCAATTTCTGAATTATGTTGTAGCAGATTACAAATTAAACTAAGTATGAAAATGTTATTATGAAATCAAATGAGTGACGTTTATGGTAAAAAACATTTCACCATCAATCTCAGTAATTTCTACGAATTCCTTTACCCCACTCATGTGACGTTTTACGGCTCACGGTATTTCATTAAAAAAAACTCCAAAGTTCTGATTCTTGGAAATGAATGAACCGATTTCAATTAAACTTGATACGTATACGAAAAACACTGAGTACCTTCGTAGGGTCTAAAAATTTAAATAAGATATTATCGAAAACGAGTTTGGAGCAACACAGTGAAAGTAATTTTATTTTTTGCATACAGGGTGTTCTAGAAATGCGTGATCATATTCAAGGGCCGTGTTCTGTATCTGCTATACAGTTAAGAAATAATATCAAAAAAAAAAAAATAACCTTTTTCAAAAAGCCCGACCACAAAAAAGACTAAAAAGTTCAACATAATACACTTTTCAAACCGTTTGAAACGGTTAGTGGCATCGAATCTGTGATTGAACAATAGCAAATTCATCAGACTGCTTGAAGAGTGTTTTTTTTTTTTAATTTTACTATCTTCTTTCGATAAATAAGATAGATAAAACATTTATTTGGCACAAGAACAGAGAACGCAACACAAAAAAACACACTTACATAAATCATAATAGTGGAAAATACAAATAAGAAAAAACATTTAAAAAAAAGAAAAAGACAGAATTTATGGCAATCTGTGAGTGCCAAACTACCTACGACGTAAAAAATATTTGAGATTTAAAAATAAAATCCAATGTGCAGTGTGTGTATCCTACGTAGCACCAAATGGGAGTCCAACGAGCATGTGCCAGGTAAATATACCTGAGAATACCAGCGGTATTCTGCTGGATCCCAGTAGCGACATACGGACGTCGAGCAGATGCAGAGCAGTTAAAATGTAAACAAGTAAATAGTGGTTTTGTGTAGGTATACTACAAATTGTTTGGTGAGTATGTCCACATTTGGTTTTTTTTTATATTTCGCTTAAACAAAAACAAAAAAATGCGATATTGTTCCTATACTGTATTACAGGTACAAAATACCACCCTTAAATATAACCATGCACTTCGGGAACACCCTGTACAAAGTCACAAATCACTCTCTCTTTCCCTTTCATATTATGCGTATCCGTTTAAAGTTTCATTAAAATCGTGTGGGGTTTCGTTCAGTTATTCTCACTGACTTTCTCAGACAAAATCCACCTCCAATTTTTAGGGTTGGCATTTTAGTGCTCTCTTAGCAACGTTACTATTTGAGTAAGCAATAATAATTCTATTGTACCTACCCGTGATTTATTTAAGCTTCTATCTCTCAAAAGAAATAAAGATTCGAGCGAACAAAAGAATAAAATAACAAAATCCATTCACACAGACTCCGATCGAACGAAAACTTTCTTTCAAAACATTATTTCAATCTTAAATCGCAACTTCGAAGGTAGTTCTAGAATGTTTCTACTGACATTTATCGTGGCAAAGGAGACGTTTAAAATCGTCCAATTTTTCAACTCCTCTTAATGTTTTCATGTGGGTATTCGTTGACGGCGAACGGGATCTCATTAAGTCTTTCAACGTTTAAAGTTGGACGTTCACGTGACATCTTTACTTATGTGCTTTTTGGAAAAAATCCGAGTGTGTATGAATAAAATTTGAATTTGTTAAAAGTTCAGCAGGTTTGGTCTGAACGTATTATGGAGTGTAGTTGATGCGACTGGATACTGGTAAATGGGATATCAAGACTTTCTTATCGAAAGATATCTGATGAGGTACTAATTCATAACAATCTTGTCATCTTTATCACCATTATATCAGCCGAAACACTCCACTGCTGGACGTAGGCCTCCCCAAAGGGGGGAGATTTGCCATAATCGCCACGCTTGGCAAGCGGGTTGGCGATCGCAGTGTAGCTGTTGCAATGCACAGAGAATGCTGCTGCCCATTCTCTGGTGAGTTCTTTAGTCGCCTCTTATGACACCCACGGGAAGTGATGGGATGGTGCTATTCTTTTACGTCCGACACCATACAGAACAAGATCTCTCACCGATTAGTTACATAATCGTATCATAACGTTGTTGTTTTAACAAATATAACATGGATTTCTGAAAAATTTGTTTGTAATGTTGTTTTGAAGCTGGGTATATCACTTCACTAGAATACAGTATAAATTTGTTTGCTTAGTTCACAAAACCTTAATTTACCACACACAATACAAACGGTGTTGGTTTCCATACCAATATTTACGTAAGCAAATCGAACCCTTCCCATAGCCCTAAAAACGCCAAGAAGAATATAAACCTCCCATAGAATTGGTACAGCCCTTTCTGTTATCCCTTACAAAATCCATGGGACAGGCAGCCGTAAACACGGAAACATACGAGACATTTTATCTTTACAAAAATACAGGTAAAAATTAACCAACACACGTAAAATACTGTGGCGTGGAAGTATGAATGAGATAAGGTATATGCGTCCAGAAACATTTACTGAACACATTACACTACTGGTACCAGAAAAGAATGAAAAAATATTTATTTTCACAGAATTGACATGCACACTGCAGACAAAATAAAAAAGTCACATAATATTTTGACACTCTTCACTTTAAAAAATTGACATAAACTTTGTAAAAATCAAATCTAGTCATAAATATGACGCATTTACCTCTTTTGTTAGCTAATAGCTAATAGTTAGTCTGCAGATTACATAAACTTGCTTACCCATTTGCAATGACTTGTCCACAGGCCTACTTTGATACATGCCATAACATTACGTTATGAAAGAGAAGCGGAGCTAAACAGGATGAATAGGGTATTCTACTAGGTAGAAAAAATATAATTATATTTAGTTCACCCGTAAAAAAAATATTGGACACGTAGTTTTTGCCATTTCAAATTGCTAAAAAATGATAAAGATAAAACGCATCAAAGTTCAAGAGAGGGGGCTGGTGACGTCACGTCGCTAGTAAAAATTATACTATCGTAGTGACGTCACGTGAGTTTTCACCGCACTGTATCTTCATAATTTTTTGTTTACGTGTAAAAAGAAAAAAATACGTGTCCAATATTTTTCGAAAATCTATATGACGGACTAATTAGATTTTTTCAGTAGAATACTCAATTCCGCTATACCTTTTTCAAAACGGATTCATTATGGCATTGGTAAGACATAGTAGACATGTGGGTAAGACAGGAGTCAATAGGTAGGCATGGTCGGACTGAGCTGGAAGGGCCCGGGCCCCACAAGCCCTGACCTTGGGATATAGATGGAATGATAAAAAATTAACGCATACAACCCTAATCTCTTCAAAATTAGAGTGAACAGGAAGCCTGTTCACTCTAATTCTGGGTAAGCTCGCTCCATCGTCGACTTTGTCTCTGATATCTATGTATGACTTAGACTAGAGTCAAGAGCAAACCCATATTAAATAAAAAAATATTATTAGTAGGGTTGGCACTTTTTTAGAGGGAAAATAAGTGTTTGGTTTGCACCCCACCTTGGATAGGTTTGATTCATGTTTCATTATCAATACTAACATAGAAATAACTTGGCTCACTGATGCAAGAAAGCTCAAGAACATAGGGTAGGTTCACTCAATATGCTAGGCTGGTCTCATTCATACGGACACCTCATCACCGACCAACTATAAAAGCTACAGTTCCCAAGGGTAGCCGGACTTTCCGAGATACCTCCCTGAGGCGCACTCTCTGACAAATAGATTCCTTTATTTTGCCACATTTGCATAGGTTTCATAATAAATGCCGTGAACGCGTGATAAATATTCAGTGGCTGTACAGTATTGTAAAATACAGCTGAAATGAATCGTGTCGGGTTCGCACACTTAGCTCTGGCTTCGGATTTGCATTTTAATTGGTATAGTTTTTCGGGGTTATGAAAATTTTAGTTTGTGTTTGAGAGAATTACAATTTGCATACTTTTTAGTTTAAGCATTTTTTTGTTGTTTCTGCCCTTTAAAGTTTGTATTTCAAGAGGGTCTTTATGACACAGATTTTTATTGCAAAAATACAATTGTTAACACAGAATACAAGCGCTATATGATAAAAACTGAACCCTTAAAGGACTACTCCCTGTGCCCGTCAGTCCGCCTGTAAATAAATAAATAAATTCTAAATTTCTTTAGAAAATTAATAAGTTTACCTCTGCTGGTGATACTTTGTTCTTATAAGTAGCATACTCTGGGTGCATCGTCCTCACATAATATTAAATTAATTTTTGTATACCAAATTTTGTAAATCATTATTTGAAAAGAGTAACTATGGAGTTTGTTGTCCGTTCTTCTCCATAAGAATCTACCTTTCCGAATGGACAGTAGAGTCACTTTATTAATGTAATTCTATTATTTTTACTGAACTGTAAACGATGACGTTCAAAAGTGCCGTTTAATGGCCTAATTGAAATAAACGTTTTGACTTTGACTTTGACTTTGAATACATTTTGAATTTAGTTCATTTTTAGGGGAAATATAGAAAATTATAAAACCAGTTTTTCAAACTGAAACACCATCCTCCATTTATCTCCGAAACTAAGGTACCAAGAAATAAAAATAAAAAAATAATTTGAGACATACAATTCTTAACTTACATACATTACAGGAAAACCTAAGATACATATGAATCGTACGAAGCACTGCGTGCTGGTCTGACCATACTTGGTCAGTTTTTTCATAAGTATTTTGTGTACTTTTGCTACACACAAGTTACGAGTATTGATTACCACAGTCATCTGCTCGTTTTATTACTGTCAATTACTCCCAAGGGTTGGCAAATTAAAGGATGTCATAAAACGTCCCAGCTGATAACTTTTCCGTTACTACCATAAAATCTTTCGTCTTTCTTCCAAAATAAATAAAAAAAACTTAACTATGTAGTTAGTTTTATCAAAACTTTTGCAATTAAATAAATAATTTATAAACAAAATAATAATCCAAAAGATTTTTTATTAAAACCCAAAAAACCATTGAGCCGATTTGTACCAGCTACCAGTGGATATGAATGAACGATACCAGGAAATTTTACGCCACCAGTGGGCGCCACATAGGCTTCCTTGAAAAAGTGACTTTGACGTAAACATAACGTTGATGTCAATTTAACAAATCGCACCTTTAAAGTAAAACCGAAAATTAACGAAAATTTTCATGAATTGAGGTATCAATGCCATCTATCTAAAAACAGTGACTCTTTTCAAAATTTTCTAATATTCTATATTTAAAATTTCATAATTTCGTTTAGTAACGGTTTTACTTTAAAGGTGCAAAATGTCAGAAAACATAAGCGTTGTGACAGTTGCAAGAGGATCATCGGCAAAATGATAGGCTCGTCGAGTCGACGCTCCAAAGTCTTAAGAATCGACGCCGATTGTTTTTTGTGAATGGCGTCTCGCAGTTCGACCTATGAGGTTGTCAACTGCTTAACCGGGCTTGCATGTGGTGGCCTTAATATAAATGTTAAATTATTTTTCTTGAGGAAAAACTAACAACACTTTTACAATTTGAATGTAGTATAATGCAATTTTTTTTTTAATATTACATAGATACAATTATGTAAAGCTACCTCACGTGCTAACTGCACTGATTACCAGCTAGAAACAGATCCTGATAATAGTCTTATTGATATGTCAGAATTGCGTTCTAGAGTGACTGAAAATGAAGTGGATAGGCTTACAATGGACCGAATTCATGCACATCAAACACAACAACAGTGAGTACGACACAATGAAATTAAGCGATTCCGCAGCCGCAGTGGTCCTGTGATCCTGGAACGAGTAGAATTCCTCTACGATCCGGAAACAGATTATTGTACCAACAAATCAGTAGCAGTTGGGGAAATGACAATCATATGTCAATATTGTATGGCATTAAAATACAGCGGTGAACCTACTGGATTATGTTGTGCTGGTGGAAAAGTGAAATTACCACAATTGGTCCCACCACCAGATCCATAACGCTCATTAGTTTTTGGGATGGGAAATGATTCTAAATACTTCTTGGCCATCATTCAAAAAAATAACAGTTGTTTTCAAATGACGTCGTTTGGCGTAACGCATATTTTAGAGGAAAATTTAAGGCCCACTCTCAAGGTAATATACCATAATAGTTTTTGATAACATTCTAAATTTTATTTGGATCAGAAATAATTTCACAAAATCTTAAATAATGCAGATCATCATCATCTGCCTAGCCTCTACCAACTATATTGGGGTCAGCTTCCAGTCAAACCTCAATACCAGTATTTTACGTTGAGTGGCTGCCTACCAGACCTCCACAACCTATTAACTGAGGTACACGGATACTACTTGGCAAGACTGGTGTCAGATTTACTGGCTTTTAACACTCCATAACGACTGCCAAAGATCTACAAATGACAGCCGGGACCAACGGCTTAACGTGCTTTCCGAGACACGGAGGAAACTCGGTATGTTAAGATGGTCACCCGTCCACAGACCAACGTTGGCAAGCGTTGCTTAACCTTGATCGACCCGCGCGGCTGATATTCTTTAGCCACGAGCTATGATAATGCAGATACAAGGACAAATTTATGACTTACTGGGAGCGCTTTTACCACTACCAAATGCAGATCATCAATTCTTACAAATTTATTTACGGGCAATCCAGATGCGGAAGTTGATAGGCGTTGTGCTCACAATCCAACAGCGAAGCGAACCATTGTCAAAGATCTGCAAACATTTCATTTATGGCATTGGATAGGACGCCATCAGACAGCTATAAAATTGTCATAAGACCTGACAAAACACCTGCCGGTGACAAGTAGGTTTAATTCAACGTTTAGTTCCGCCAAGCCCATTCCATCATCGGACCACAAGACGTACGGTAATGCGCCGTCGGTACATGGTGGACATCCCACCCACATGCACAAAACGTTTTGGGAACACATGCTTAATGTGTGCAGCTAAGGAGTGGAATTCCCTGCCAGAATCTGTGTTTCCTGATAGCTACAACCTGGGAGTCTTTAAGTCAAGAGTAAATAGGTTACTTCTAGGCAAGCTCCATCTTCGACCACATCATCGCTTACCATTAGGTGAGATAAAGGTCAAACGCGTGCCTAAATAAATAAACGCGAAAGTAAAGATGTTTGTTACTCTTTCACGCAAAAACAACTGAATGGATTTTGATGAAATTTAGCACAGTGGTAGATTATAGTCTGGAATAACACATAGGCTATCGACAATCACGCGGGCGGAACCGCGGGCGGCAACTAGTCGATAGTAAAAAAGGTGCCTGGAATTTAAGCCTCAGTGCTGCTGGACCTGGTGCTCGTCATTTCAAGAAACCCTCATTTTTTACACCCAATACAGTTTAGTCGACCTCAAACGAGAGTATATAAAAAAGAAATAAAAAACAAGAAGAAAAACAAAGTATTTTTTGCCACAGAACTGACATGCACGTAAATTATAAACCTTAACTAAAATTCCCAATCTCATTTCCCCTTTCCACTCGAACGTTTATTACGTTAATTACACTATCAAATTTGAATAAATAAAATATAATCTACTAATTTTTACTGAGTACATCAAAATCCCTAAAACTAAAACATCCTACAACAATTTCCCGTCTCTCTATAAAATTAAATAATTTAAGTGGAACTATTGCGATAACAAGCCCTTGAAGCGAGTACGTGCGTGAGTTATCGCTCTACGGGGAACACTTCCCTTTCAAATGGACTCCGATATATTTCGCTTATGAGACTTAGAATATCAGGTTGTACGGGCTGTGGGAGGGAATTATTCTTATCAAGTTTGTTAATTTTTATTTTTGGTGTTATGTAACGAAGCTTTTACTAAAGGATGGATAGAATCCTAATTGTACATCTACACACAGTTATATGCGTACTTGCCTGTAAAGGGGAGTCCCTGGTGTCCTGAAATACAAGTCATGGCTTAGTTTAGGCACCAGTCTCCCACAAATAAACATTGTCGTAGTCATAATTGTAATTGTTGCCTTAAATATTAAATTATAAATGTTAGTTGGGGAAGAAAATTAACATTTTCATTATATACCTAATACTAGTTTTTTTTTTAAGTTAAAACTTCTTCAGCAACGTTGTGCACTTTTTGGGATGGGTAAAAAATGTTAAACTCGCGTCAGGACACGTGACTTGATAGAAAATTCGTAAGACGGAGAGAGAGTAGACCGCCGGCGCGGTGTAGAAGAGGAAGTAATATCTCCCTCTCTTTCTACCGCGCGGCGAAAATGTATGCCTGCTCCTGCTGTTTCGTTTTTCACTTCTGCCGGCACTCCAGGAGTGCAAACCGTTTTTTTTTTTTTCATTTTAAAAACGCCTTTGGCACTTTTAAAACAGCTCATAGGATTTATATACAACGTTTAACAGAATAACCGCAATACCTGAAAAGGGCTCATTGTACTCATCATTAGAATAACTTTTTCATTGGGATCCCAAATTAGCAGAAGAAAAAAACTATGGTTCAGTCATTTTGTCGAGTTGTGCGCACATAAATGTATGGGGCAGTCGTTTTTTTCTTTTCGCAATCCTCATAGTAAAACTTGTTTGTTTATAATGAAAAATACAATTACCCCCGAGTACCCCTGTTCGGATAATGCATTTATTCTGTTACATGTTGTATACAAAGTTAAAGCTAGAAAATGTGACAATCTACGAGATCATATAAAAATCCTAAACATCTAGAGAATTCAGATGCAATACCGACCTGTCACTTGATCAGTTCCATGGAGTCTTAACAATCACAACAAAAGTTAAAGAACATAGAAATTACAAATACTAAAAAAGGAAACAAAATGGCCAAACCATAAAAAATATTTGTCCAATGAGCAACAATGTTTTCAACCCGTTGTCGATCGGTTCTTTGCCACGATGGCGTAGCAGCTCGCGTAGCAGTGACAACTTCATTGCTACGGCGTAGCCACAAAGCAGTGAACTGTTTAATGCAAAGCAGCTCAATAAGCTTTACTTCATTCATGAATCAGTCAATTTACACAGATTGACTGATTCAGCCGACTGAAAGCTAGGCAGCCTTTTTTGGGAAAAGGCTATGTTAGGGATGCAGCTGAATACCAGTATCCACCAGTAGCTGAGTATCAGTATTTTTCATAAGTAAACAGCCTATGTGATCTTATCTACAACCCAGTAGCAGCGTAAAATGATACCCCTTGGCACAACTAGTGTCAAATTTCTGGTTTCTGATTACCCGTAAGTACAAGTCAAACATGATGAAATGAAAGCAAGACCAAGGGTTTAACGTGCTTTCTGAAGCACGGAGCAAGCTAGGTACGTAATGGACGATCACCCAGCCACGTAGCAACCTTAGCAAGTGTAGCTTAACCTCGTCATACGGCTTTTATGATTCAACCACAAGCTCCTCATTTATGAATCTCACACTGAATTTGTTTTCACTGAATACGATTAAAAAATTACCTCTCAAGCAATTAGATTTAATTGAAATCCATTGAAAAAGGTGTACTATTAAATTGGTAAGTTGGTT
Source organism: Mamestra brassicae (assembly GCA_905163435.1). Classification (NCBI taxonomy): domain Eukaryota; kingdom Metazoa; phylum Arthropoda; class Insecta; order Lepidoptera; family Noctuidae; genus Mamestra; species Mamestra brassicae. The sequence goes on from LR990990.1 coordinate 20,498,234, forward strand.
CGGTTCAATTGATTCGTGTTAATGAACGCGCCTCTCATTAAAAGTAATGAGCGGCCACGTTTGACGGTTACGTCATTTGAGCGCGCCGTTTGAGAGATTAACGAGCTAAGGACTCGGATTATGTAGTTACTGGATAAGAAAATTTAGGGTCACTTCTACGGACACTCTTTCCATGTACCTACTTTTCTCATCCAAAATTTAATTTTGACGAGTCGCGGTGGCTGTTGCTTGCGCAGAACTGGTTGATGTCGCTACGATTAAGGAAAGCCTAAGTACAGTTTGTGGACGTAATCTGGTTTGAAATTACAATTTTTACATGTTTCATGACATTTCTATCCACGTAGGAGTTTCGTATACGGGAGGACACGCCCGGGTGTCAGCACTGTGAGGATCACCCGGATGACACGGTGGAGCATACGGTGGAGGTCTGCCCTGCTTGGGCTGAGCAACACCGTGTCCTCGTCGAGGCGATCGGCGGTGGTGACCGCTCGCGTCCGGCCCTGGTTGAATATATGGTCCGGAGCGAGGAGGCTTGGGGAACGGTCACCTCCTTCTGCGAAGCAGTAATGCTAGCGAAGGAGGAGGCGGGCCGCGCGAGGGAAAGGCAAGGCCTTCGCCCCAACCGCCGCTACAGGAGAAGACGCCCCGGGCGTCGGGAGTCGCAGGGCGATCCCCGGCCACCGTAGGCGCGGGCCTGCGGACGGCGAGCGTTGGGTGGCTCGATATCCGATCACCACCAGGCCCGGGTCGATGGCGCGTTGTGTTTCACGCGTGCCTCAAAGAGATGTCAGCATAGAAGACGGGGCCCGCTAGGGCCAGAGCCTGCCAGGGTTGCGGAATTTGTTCGAAAGAGTCACCGCGGCACTGGAACGCAAAAGGCTTTAGAAGGAACACGGATGGGTTTTAGTCAGTAAGAGTCTGACACGCCCTTCCGCTCCACCCAGAGCGGAAGAAGTCATTTGATGATTTCCCATCCTTAAAAAAAAGGAGTTTCGTACTATCTGCAATTTTCACATACTCCTTGTATGTGAAAATAATATCGCGCTCGTAATTTTAAAATTTTGTAGCTTAAACAAATATTTACCATGGTTACATGTTTCACAAATATTCTCTGAACACAAGTGTTAATTTACAACGAGTGTTGGTTACAAATACGTTAGAGCAAAGCGTTTTTATTAACATGCACCAAACCGTCGGTATTTTGGTTAGTTAATAAATGAAAGCGTGTTTACGTGAAAATCATTTTTATATTAAAAAAACCATTATTCGTTAGCGACAGCGGGCACTGCTATCGGATATATAAAATTGAATGTTAAAAGCTTATTTATGATTTTCACGCTTTTTAACGCATTAGCTATTTTTTGTATTAAATATGTACGCTTTTGTTCACCATATCACCTGAAAGTAAGCGATGATTTAATCGACAGTCGAAAACTCTTCCCGTGAAACATAAATAAGTTGTTTGATAACTAGTAAATAGTACCTAATAATAATGCTATGGCACATAAAAACGTACTGTCATTGTGAATTGTACGCCTGTGTTAAAAAAAAAACATTTTAAAACCTTAATCAAATGCTTTGTCTTAACAAACATTTCTTATAAATTAACAAAAAATTAGTCCTAAAATACAGACGATCTCACAGACGGACACAATCAATCTATATACCACCTACTTACTACCCTATGTGTCCAAAAACCTGCAAGGAGAAGAGGTGGAAGAAAAAAGTCTAAAATGGGCAGAATAAGCGGTAAAGACTCAAAAATTACTTGGAAACCAGTAGCATTGCCATAGCTAACTACTATAGCAACTTAGTATTCATGTGCCCCACAATTTGGGAGGAGCAGGCACAAAATCGGCCCGAGTAGGGACGTCTTGTGCAGGTGCAATCCTTTGAGGATAGAAGGAGGTTGGAAATAGACCAAAAACGCGACGTGTCGTTATGTTGTTATGCGGTACAGAAAATAAGGTCCCGCACACCTCCACTGAAATGTGAGGATCCTCCTACCAGACGATTGTTGTGTCGGTAATTGAAATTCGGACTGTTGTATGTTCAAATCGCAAGAAGATCTTTGCTTGCGCGATGCAGGATTTCATTGGTAGTTCGTCGCTGACAGGATAGATGGCGTTGAAGTTCTTTTTGTTCCCGTACAAATTTCGCTTCTTATTTTTTCATGATGCTGCTACATCGTCAATGGTGATCTAACATGTCCGCTTTGTGCTCGGACTTTTTCGTCAAAGTGGGATATACAAGTCACATGAGAACACAAAACATAGCAGAAGATCTAGGCTCGCAATCACCAAGAAAGGCCAAGGAATGCGGTCGCTGTGGCCGAAATCGGCATCATCATCATTATCACTTTTGTGCATGTATTATTGTAGTAGGAATACTCATTTTCAATTTCCCTAATGATCCAATTCTGAAGTTCAGGCAGACAAAGTCGCAGGCAGAAGCTAGTAGTCCTATCAATAAACAATCATTAACCATACCATCTCACAAAAACAAAAATACCTCACCATCCAAATAAAAATAAACCAAGCTATCTTATGTATTCAATTACTACACTCGGACAGATAGCGTCCCATGAAATGGACACAAAAAAGGGAACATACAGACACGTGATAGTAAGTGGGTACATGTAATGAAACAATGGTGACTCGGCACAAACGAGAGGAAAATTGTGGAAGAAGCATTTTTGTGAGCCTTCCAGTATGGTAGGGTTCCTTTTGATTTAGTTCGGAGACAGGTAAGTGATAGTTTATTGAAGATGTTTTATTCTGGATTTATTTCTTTGTAGGAAACATGATTTTTGGGTTGGTTTCGTAAAAGGTGTGTGAGGGTCTGTGTTATTACGGTGGGTTTCTGCTGCTCAGTTTCAAAAATAGGGTATTTTGTTAGCGATTTGTCTGTCAAGCGAGATAATGAAGACGTTGGCATACTATAAAAACAATAAGTGAAACTCAGACTTGCTTTTGAAACATTTTTTTTTTTTCGAAATACCATTTACACTTTCTTTGCTTTAGCATCGGGTCAGTGCCTTTCCGTAATATATGTAAGTTTGTCAAGAACTCAAAAAAGGAAACATTTTATCGTCTTTTAAAAAAAAATATAGAAAATATTAAAATTCATGGTGGCTATATTTTTTAGTATTTTCGTATTCATAATAAGGAATGTCAATATAATATGTTGGTAGGTAAAGTGTTAACGACTCCAAGGGCATGCTAAAACAGAACAAATATACATATTTTTTAATTAGTGTTTGTTTTTACTTAATTTAGTTTTACGTAAATTTCTACGTGATGTCAATACGAAGCGTCGCTATATTTATTATGACACTTACCGGACACAAATGTACCGAGGCGGACTTAATGCCATAGGCATTCACTACCAGTCAACCTAAGGGTTTTTTTTTGAGTGGCATCTCGCAGTTCAACCTATGTGGTTGTGGACTGCTTAACCGGGCCTGTGGTGGCCTTAATATAAATATTTAAATATTAAAGCCTCCAGGCAGGGCTTATTTAAACTTACAAACTAAGTGACTGCACACTAAAAGCACCCCCTGTGGGGTACGGGCCTCGGCTTAGGGCGTTGCTGGGGGGAGGACAGCTAGCGACGGGCTGGATCGAACTAGGATTAACCTTTGGATGATGATGATATATTGGTAGGTGTAATATTGTGAATAAAAGGTGATTAATATTAATTTGAATACAATTATTTTAATAAATAATATAAACTCTGCATAAAATATAAATATAAAATAAAACACTCAAATAAAATAAATTACATAAATACATGAAATACTACACAGTTGCTGTACACTTATGATTAACTCATTTTTTTCTTATCCATCTTCTACAAATCCAAGCCCATCAAAGTTAATTCGTAACCTGCCCTTTTCGCTTTTTAGTAACGCGTGTTCTGCACCGCGTGTGTTTAGCTTTTATTCTCCTAATGTATTGGAGCTGGCTTCAAAGGATGATAAGTAAGTAAAAACATCGCTTACGAGACCTTTGGAATACTTAGGGACTGTTGAAGTTAGTAATGATAGATTAATCTTTATAAAATACAATTTAGTACCTGCATAGGTTGCAGAATTGTTCGAAAGAGTTACCGCGGCCCTAGAAAGCAAAAGGAATTTGGGGGAACACGTGTGGACTTTAGCCAGTAGGAGTCTAATACTTCCTTCTGCCCCGCCAAGAGCGAGAGGCGTCATTTGATGTTGCCCCATCCAAGAAAATAGTACCATAACGTATTTTAACTCTCTAAATCTCAGTCACTCGACGCAACCTTGACACAGCCCCCTTCAATCAAGTTGACAGTTAGGGATAGCTTGTCTATTGACAGATTTGTTTTTATTTGTCGAGAACAACGTCCTTGGCTCGAGAGGTTTTTTTTTCGTTGTTATGGCGACCGGGTCGAATGAAGTTGAGGTGGTTCTTGGTAGGGTAGTACCTTTGAATATGGGTTTTAGGGATAGGTATATACCGGCAATAGTGATGCCAATTTTGATGAAATTCTCTATAATGAAGAACGTTTATATTGCCATATACAAGACAAGTCCAAACTTCGAGCTACTAGTGAAATATCTACGATGACTACGTAAAGATATTTTCTGAAATTTAAAAAGATATGTAGAAAAGGCAGTCAAAGAAACAAACGTACCTACGTTTGTTTGTACCTACAGTGTATTTGATTTTCGAAAAAGAAATCTCACCGGCAATTTCTAAATGGATTGCGATATTGTAGCTGGCAGATATGAAATCGTAAACCAACAAAGACTGTCCATCACATTTTAGGTTTGTATTGTTACTGGAAGGCACAGACGTTCTAATCTCATGCCAACGGGTTCCAGGAATAATAGTTCACTACCGGTATTGTCTCTGAAATGCTGTTACCGGTACATATCGGCGACAGCATCTCAGAGACAATACCGGTATTTCTTTGAACATCCAAAGCTTTAGTGACTATACCTGTGGAGCAAGATGCAAGAGCCCCCAGATATTACTTATGTTCTGAGAAAAAAAACGTGTGGGATTGAGTTTTGTTGGCATTTTATGTATTTTAAACGTACGCTAGCAAAAGTAACTGTCTGCCCAAGACAGCCACTTTGTTTTCGGTGTAAAATAGCATCAGATTTTTTGCGTGCGTTCTACAAACGATCTGCACTGACACTAAGTTTTATATAGAAGCCATCTAGACTATCACAGAGTCAAGAATCATTCTTTACACCAACGATTTTTGGTACAACACAATATTTTTGGAGAGTAACATTTCGAACTTTATGACAATCGTTTTCGCTGATAAAATATAACTTTGTTTTTAAGCAATCTCACATGGTCTTGCAAGAAATAAATGAAAATTAATAGATCGAAAAGCATTAGAAACAATCACTCTTCGTTACTCAGGCGTGTGTGAGATGAATTAGTGCTAACAATAATAGATCTAGACTAATCTAGACGCTTGAGAGGTCTTCGTTTATTTCTAGATCATTATTTCTTTATTCTGATTAAGAGGCAAAATATACAGAAATAAATCTAGCGGTTATTGCTGAAATAAAGTGTTTTTTAAGTCACAGTAACACAACACGAATCTTTACGAAAAAAAAAACCTGCTTGCCAACGTAAATGCAAAGTGTAATATTGTTAAATTAGGCTTCTTCAGGGTAAGCTCGCTCCATCGTCGCCTTTGTCTCTGTCATCTATGACCTAGACTAGAGTCAAGAGCAAACTCATCTAAAAAAAAAAAATTAAAACGTCAATAGGATAAGTGTTTGCAGGATCACTCAATAGTTATTAACTAATTTAATTGTGGGTCTCCTGTCGTACGTATGTACCCACTCAGAAGTAGAAAAAAAAGTTCGATTTCATGTGTCCATGCAAGCAATGAACAACCTATTTGTACATAATAACAAGCAAAAAAACGTCTCAAAAAACGAAGTTCTCAAATAAAACCAAAGCACATTCGGAAGAAAATATCAAATATTTGATGGCCTGCCAGAAATCGGAGTACTGGCTTCAAACAACCAAACATTTAGAAACGTGATACGTTTTCGTCAAGTTTCCTCGCGCCCACATTGTTTGTTCTACCTTCGAGCTCCGAATAATAGTCAGGACTATGGTAAGAACTTAGACTGGTTCATATCTATTGCGCTATTGTTTCAAGTTTTGTGCTGTAATCTGGCTCCTGGTGTTGAAACATAAGCTTATAGTCAATATTCTAAACTCAAAATTGGTGAAACTACATAGGTACCTGTTTAAGTGGTCCAATAGCTGGTATGCGATCTTTGTCCATTATTTCGAATAAGGTTCTGCCAGCGGCCTAATGCGTGTTCTTTGGAAATTATTCTAAGGGAACATCCTCCTGGGAAAATAAGTAACCTTTGTTACACCTCTATCTCTATACGAAACTTGAACCAAATCGGTTCAGACTTTTAGGCATGAAAACGTAACAAACGGACAGACAGACAGAATTAATCACATTTCTGCTGATTTTAATTTTGCAACAGTTCATATCGCTTCATTTCATCATATCGTTTTGGCTTTTGATATTCAGTTTACTCTCGTTTTCCATTGCAAAAGTATTATTTAACGGGACATTACTACCTGTAATGGTGAAATTTACCTTTTTTGCAACTAAGATAATATAAGTGGTCACAGCTTGGGCAGACCTCCCACAAGGTGAAAGCAGGCAGGAATTCGTTGTTTACGAGATGCACAGGATCGGTCGATGTGGCGACGCTACTGGGAGGACAATGCCCAACTGTGGACATCTTTCGGCTTAAACGATGATGAATAGATGTTAAGCGCCAGAACTCAAAATACAAAAATAAAACGTAACGCCTTTGGGTAAATATTCTTCGGAAGAGTAAACAAATGTGCATAATACATCTGCATTTCACCAGTCATACTAAAATTATATTTTTATTAATAATGTTGAAAAAGATCATGTCACAAAAATGGCCAACTCACCAATCTTCCAACATCCATGTCACCGATACTCCAAGCAATGTTGGCGCAAACATTTGCCATAGGAAGTACATAATCCTCTTCGGCAGCCAAGATGTTCAGTCTTTAAATTACATACAATATTGGCTGTGTGATGTCGGAGGCTTCTCGTGTGAAGTGTCGGTTTTGGTTCAGTCCCTGATAATAAGGATTTGGTAAAGTATTACGTGAGGTGAGATCATGGAGGGTATTGTTATTTTCGTGAGTGAAGCGGATTTTATGTGCGTGGGAAAAAAGATTGATTAGCAAGTTATTGGGGCAAATTGAGGTAGGTTTTTTGTTTTAATTCAATTTAAGTATTTATTTCAGACATCAGTGATCCATATGTCTATTAGTATAAGTTAGACACTATGTTTATAAACGGTGATTAAAAAGTAATAATAAGATTTATTTTCTTTTTCATTATTAAAAATAATTGGGGTACAAAGATTGATCGTAGTTTGGATTCCTGACTCCCACAAACCTTTGTATTGTGGGAGTCAGGAATCCAAACTACGATACCCTGTGCTATGGACTCCTGGCTCTCCTCGCCAAGATTGGGATTATCACAATAAACAAAAAAGTATACTTCAGGCTTGTATATTTTTGTGTTAATACCTTAAAAATGAGTTTTATGTGTTTTGGGTTCATGTAAGTATTTCTTTAAAGATGATTTCAACTGCAAGCCCGACTAAAAAGTAGAACGACATTCATTACTAAAACATAAAACGTTTTGGGAATATTATCACCGTGCGTGCACATAGCTAAGCAGTGGTGGCTGCCAAATTCTGCCTTTCCTAATGGCAAAAATCTTGGGGTCTTTAAATCATGAGTGAACGGGGATCTTCTAGGTAAACGTACCCTATTGTCGACTACATCATCGCTTTCCATCAGGTACGATTGTGGTCAAATGGAAGAATATCTATTTTAATTTAAAAAAAAAAAACAAAATCAAATTCGGTTCATCCGTTTGAGAGCTACGATGCCACAGACACGTCAAACTTACAACACCCCGTCTTTTTTGCGTCGGGGGCCGAATAAAAAAAAACACTGAGAAATGTCGGAATAAAAACAATGGTCACATTCTAATTAATGGTCTTGGAGAAATGGGTGGACAAACATACAAACAAACAAACATACATAAATCTATTTTTTATATTGCTAAACCTCCTTTTTTCAATTCAGTTAAAAACACAAAAAATCAACTTCAGCCCATTAACCTGCCCCCTTCGATACAAGATAAACAACCCCGTACATCAAATTACCCTCTCACCTTCACCGCACCTCCACCGGATACCTTTACCAACGATTTTTTTTCAATCAGCTAAAACATTTCGAGGCCGTAAGGAAAGTAAGCTCCCACTCTAATTGTACGTCATCAAGCAAGTTGAGCTCCGGAAGAAAGCGATGAGCAATGATCCCGGTTTACGAGCCCCTCCAAATGTAATTTAAATGGGTAATCAGGGGAATCTAATTTTACATTTTCGATGAGGAGCGACTGCGATTAGCGGTGGTATGTACAAGTATGTTTGACTTTGGTGATTTAGTTTTTCAAATTTTAAATAAGGTAATTCGTAAGTGTACTGGCCTTATGCTTGGCAGCAGTGCCGAGCATGAGGTCTTAGGTATGATGAAAACTTAATGATTTGCTTGTTGGATTCCGTCTGTAACTTTTCAGTGGGAACCCATTGTTTGATTTTTAATGGCAATAGGCCCAGCCCCAAATACTGCTTGGAACTTAAACATAACGGATGAAGTGTTTGGGGTAGTATTTAATTTTGGTCACCTTTCATTTATTATGAAGGTTTGAGCAACAACCATCAAATTTCCTTTATATTATTTATAAAATATTTCTTGAGTATTTATAAGGCTAGGCTTGCTTCTTCCTGCAGACACCTTATGCACCGAATAAAAAAAATGTTTGTGCAGTATGGCGGGTGAATTAAAAAAAAATTACCAGTCCGAGGTCTGCCATTATAAAATCATGATTGGCAATAGGGACTCTAATATAGGTAGTTATTAAAAGTATAGGCACTGTGTCCCTCTTTATTAAAATTTATTCCAAATTTGATCACAATAATCGACTTTTCCCGTAAAACAGAAATTACCATCGCAATAAAAAGTCTATATAGACTCCGCACTCAGGTATGCCACACTAAAGACAACCTCCTCAGGTGGGGGTTCTTGGATAGCTCCGATCTTCAGTGCTTGTGTGGCATATCTCCGCAGACCATGGCTCACCTATTTCTGCGCCGCATCTCATCTGTACATTTGAGGACCTTATAGCTGCGACTGGACCTAAAATCATATTTAAACTATATTTGCCAACTACACGCTAAGCAGAAAAAGAATAACATCCCAATAGTTTTCGCCATAATTGTTCAGGAAATTCACTGAACTAACGAGGTAAATCTTTAATCAAGAGGAACTATTAAGCAGTACGATAGGATTTATTAGCAAGTTTCCAGGTACTAAGTACCAACGCAAAGCAAAACTTGTCGGCTTATCGTCGAGGTATGCTCCACATAAACGTTTTCGAAGAATTCTCTGGCATATAGAATATAACTGGTAACAAGTTTGATCTATGTATATTCGAAAAGCAAAAGGTCATTCATTAACTCACTTGATCCTCACAAAATCTCGAAAAAAAAATCACGGAAGCTCGTGCTAACAGTGCGTGATAACAGCCACACGGGTCGATCTTCAAGGTTAAGCAACGCTTGCCGAGGTTGTTCTGTGGATGGGTGACCATCTTTACATACCGAGACTCCTCCGTGCCTCGAAAAGCACGTTAAGCCGTTGGTCCCGGCTGTCATTTGTAGATCTTTAGCAGTAGTTACGGATAGTCAGAAGCCAGATAATCTGACACCAGTCTTGCCAAGAAGTACCGTGTTAATGCAGTTAATGGGTTGTGGAGGTCTGGTAGGCAGCCGCTCCACGTAAAATACTGGTATTCAGCTGAATCCGGTTTGACTGGAAGCCTACCCCAAAATAGTTGGGAGAAAGGCTTGGCAGATGATGATTCCTCACGAAATCTCAAAAACTAAATGACGTACGAAAATGAAATTTGGCACAGAGGTCGATTACGAGTAGGAGACGTCAGCTAAGAAAGGATGAAGGGAGTGGATATTTTTTTTGTATTTCATATCACTGATAATGCGATTTTCAAAGATTGATCGCACAGCTTCGGCGTACCTAATGATATTTCGATTGTGGTTTGTTTTTCTCTTCAAAGGATATACGGTAATAATATAAATCTTAATGATACAAATGGTTAATTTAAGTATGCTCCTTTTATAGGATCTATTATGCCGTATATGGGACTGGGTGAGGCAATGAAATAAACATTCAAACAGACATACATAGAAAAACATAACACAAAATGTTAATATTTGGCCACGAGCTCCTCTTCCGTTCTATTTATTTCACAAAATAACCAACTTGAGCAAATTTTCAGAAACTCTATCCATCAATCGTCAACAAAGTTGAGACATCGTAACATCAAGCCTACACCCATTTATATCACACCGATGTTTGACAAGAAGTTCCCACAAATTCTTCAGCCCGAAGCGTTCGATCCATTTCTCAAGTCATACACAAACATTTTAATTGCTGCCAAGAACAAAGTTTAATGTTTAAAATCGTGAAGGAATCATTTATTTGCCTAATCAGAACCCAATGCCATTAATTACTTCAAGTGGGTGCCTAAGTTGGAGGCGTAGAAATTATGGCAGAAGTTTATCATCGATATAAATGTTTAATTTTGTATATTTTGGTGGAGTTTACTTCGGAGCTTATCTGGAGGTTATGCGGGGGGGGGGGGAGATTAGCTTCTGGTTATCTTGGAGGGGGTGACAGTGTTGGAAATTGTTGAGAATAATTTTATCAATGTATGTTTACTTTGGTAACCGAGTGTTAAAGCGAGCACGGCGTTGACTTCCCCATCTAGTGTCGGATATTCGAAACTGTAACGTTAAGAATACTTGATATTGATCCTATTAGGGGAACGTGCACGAAGTCAGTGCATCTAGTGTTTTTTTTTAGGGATAGGAAATCATCTTGTGGCTGTCAGTGATTTCTTCCGCTCTGGGTGGAGCGGAAGGGCGTGACAGACTCTTACTAACTAAAACCCATCCGTGTTCCTTCTAAAGCCCTTTACGTTCCAGTGCTGCGGTGACTCTTTCGAACAAATTTCGCAACAGTGCATCTAGTGTTGCAATTTCAAAACTTATAGGTAAAATATTCTTGGCAATGAAACTCCTGTGCTTCCTCCTATAGTTCCTGTACGTTCCCTATATGTGGTGAGTTTTAGAAAGATACTGCCAAGCAGGTTTGACTGGCAAATTGCTTGATAAGGAGGGAAGTGGAAATTATAGTTTTTCCTACTCTTCCGCTGTCTTTTTGTGATCATTTCGTTGCGGGATCCAAGACAGTTCAATCGTTTCTCCGGGTCTCGCCGAGCTTCATTAACTCGGCCTTTTTCTGGTCAATGGCTGGAAATGTGTGGCGGGCTTGTCCCAAAAAAATAAGTGCCTTCATTAAAACCTAAAGATCTTATTGTAACTAATCGGTAAAACAAACGTCATTATCATCAGAGTCGAAAGACGTCCACTGCATAGGCCTCCCCTAAGTATCACCACAATAACCGGTCCTGTGCGGCTCGCATCCATCGGCTACCCGCGACCCTCACCAGGTCATCGGTGCACCTTGTGGGGCCTTCCAACGCCACTCTAGACCTTTCGGCCCCATAGACTATCTGTTTTGAAGCAATGTGCATACATACATATAAAAGCAACATACTTGGCACAAAGGTAGATTATAGTCTGGAATAACACATAGGATACTTTTCATTCCGGGAATATGTTTCCTTGGGATAATTCAGGCGGAGCCGCGGGCGGTATCTTGTTAATAAATAAAGAAAATAAATATTGTACTAAGCCAAAACACATAAATTAGCTTCAGTTACATTGCTCATCATTCACATCGTTTTATTTCATCCTATTCACAAATAAGCATATCACGACAAAATATCTGAAAGCCAGACTTATATTATGGAATATCAATAACTTAGCTTGCTTAGTTATAACTTTGTCACACGGAAAATGACGTGTACTAAGGCGGAAAGTGTGTCTGGCTGAATATCGAGCGATAGGCAGGAATAAACATAGACGAATAAATCTGGATTGTCTATTTTCTTTTCTCCGTTTTCTTTAGTACCTATCTTATTTGTTTTGATTTATTGGTAAAATTTTAATTAGGCCATAGAGGCTTAGGTTTTTAGGGTTCCGTACCCATACGGTAAAACGGGACCCAATTAGGTACTAAGAGTCCGCCGTCCGTCCGTCTGTCTATCTGTCCATCTGTCACCAGGCTGTATTTCATGAACTGTGATTGTAGAACAGTTGAAATTTTCACAAGATACAAGAAATATGTTTTTTTCGGCTTATGGTACGGAACCCTTCGTGTGCAAGTCAAACTTGGAGGCTTCCGGCGACTGGGACCGCAATTAACTAGGACCGCGGTCCCAATCGCCGGATGCGTAAAAATGAAATAATTTTCTTCCGGCGACTGGGACCACTCATAAATGATAACGAAATCAAAAAATGTACAGTCAAACGAAAAGTTTTTAGATGTAATAATTGAAGAAAAATCCTTTTTGATTTAAAAACATCATTTATTGACAAAACAATTTTTTTTTTAAAAACAAACAGCCTTTGACTACAGTTCTGTTATTTAAAACTTTCGTAATAAAAACATACACGAAAATCATGTTAACGTTAAAATATAAAAATCATGCTAACAATAATAAAAAAAAAATAACATGAATCGTGCTTATAATAATAATCAACAATTTTCAAACAATTAACAATCAGTAAGTAATTATTTATCACAAAATCAGTCTTTAAGTAGTACCGTAAATATTAATAAAAAATAACATAAATCACAGTTAGTTTAAAATGGCCGTCATGGCTTCACAGAATCAGTCAAATTATATAAGGACTTTAAACCTACATATTATATGTATATATATATAGATCAATTATACCCATATCCGGAGTCAATGTTTATCGTAATCTCTCCAAAAAATGGCCGATACTTATTTTACAATTAAGTAAGTCTTTATCAGAATTATATTTTTTTTTCATCTTAGCAATCGAAGAATGCTTCCTCTTCGATATTTGGATACCGTTAGGATTTTTTAATGCTCCATAATAGTATGAAATACTATTCTGGAGCATTAAAAAATCCTTCCCATATCTTTTAGGAGTCCGTGCAGCAACTGGGCAATGTTTGGCTTTGGTTTGATGTACTTTCTAATGTGACTATTCCATTGCTCGACAGCATTATTTGTTTTGTTTAATTCCCCATAAGTAGTAAATGTACCTGCGAGTATTGAATTTTCTAGCCATGTTTGTACAAAGTAGTCATTAAAGTTTGTAATTTCTGCACTAATTGGCGACTTTTCCATGACATACAACCAGCCATCGGTGACCATATCTAGTGGGAGATGAGAAAGAGCCGAACATAGCTGAACATGATCTTTTCCTGGTTGAGCTTTGTCGACGCCCAATTCCTTCGCTTTACGCCACAAACTTTTTTTGAAGTGATAAAAGCAACCTACTATTTTCACACCAGGGAAAAAATTTTTGACCGCTTGTATTGATGAAACTTCGAAGTCCATGGTCATTACAGCCGGCTCCCATTCGGGTATCTGGCTTTTTATGAGTTCAAAAAGCAACTTATACGTAGATGTCTTCTTATCAGGTAGAAGTGCATAAGCTACTGGAACAACATTTACGTAGTCTTCATTACTTCCAACATCTGCATGTATAGTACAGAGTTGATAAAATGACTTAATACAAATTTTAAATGTGCCATCAATATAGAAATGTTTGCACAGTTTAAAATATTTTTTCATTTCTTCACTTGCAAACACAATTACGCGCTTTTTTGCCCTCTATAGTCAGCAAGCAACAATTTTTGGTACGTTTTTGGTACTTCGACGTCGGCAGCTTTATGAAAAGTGACTTTTTTTTTGCTCCAATAGCATCGTTTCTTTTTTTGTAGAGTCGCTTTTCTATGTTGTGAAAATGTGGTAATTGTGTAACAAAATTTAATCCCTCGTCTATAAGAACTTCCATATTATTTTCAAACACTTTCGCAACAGGGATATTTATGTCCTTTTGAACATCTTCTACACATTTTTGCATTTGGCGGTTCACTTTATCTTTCGCGAAATCAATAGGTTCATGACAATGAGCAGTTTCGTTCAAAATGATATTCATATAAATAATTTAGATTTTTTTTCGTTTGACTGTACCGATTTTGGCTTGAATAATAGATTTTTTTAAGTTATCTATGAGTGGTCCCAGTCGCTGGAAGAAAAACATTTAATTTTTATGGATCCGGTGACTGGGACCGCGGTCCTAGTTAATTGCGGTCCCAGTCGCCGGAAGCCTCAAACTTGCACTTGACCAGTTTTTTTAATACTATCTACTTATTTCATTGTTTTTAGTTATTTAAGGTACCGAATAAAAAAACAAAAGTTAATGAAGACAATCCATTTGCATTTCCATAATCATCAAAAAATATTTAAATCCGAATCATAACCAGATTGTATGGACAAAGACTATAATAAATGTCATTAAACATAGCATGCAAGTATATAATTAAATACATAAGCAGAAATCCATCACATTACAATCCCTGTACTTTTGAGCCAATACACCATTATATCAATAACTATTCAGTATTACTTTTAATCGTGTAGATGAAGCTATACCTATGGTTTAATTAACTATAGGTACTGTAACACTAGCTGACTCACCCTAGTGCTACTTATGATATTATTATATTATTATTAAACAAAACTATATTTGTGATTTGAACTTTAAAATACATTAGGCGTCTGCCTTCAAAGAACGTTGGTACCGGAGTCACAGATAAAAACAAAACATATTTTTACATTCCTATTTCAAATTCTTTTAATTTTCGCCAGATGCTTCCAAAGGCTACCTTGTCTGCCAGGGACCTGGAGCCAAGGATATCCTCTTCACAGTATATAACTATTACAGGCATCTTCGGGCACATCACAGCCAACGTTAAAAGTACCTAAAACTAACAATTTATATCAGCTTCATTGCCTCTTTAATCAGATAACGGAAAACCAAAAATTTGGGACATTACACCCAATCCGTGAGGACCAAGCGATTTTTATCCGTAACGACTTTCGATTCATTTAGTCGCAAAATTGACTTGGCACGCCCTCTCGATTTTACTTTATTATTTACCATTTTCATTTAGCCCATTTGGGCATTAAGTTAAGTTAATTTTACGCTCAAATTGGCACATTTGGTTCAGTAGCAGTACGTGAATTTAGGTTTCACGTACGCAAATCTCTTTGGGTAGTCGAAAAGTTTTAAACATTTTTTTTTTTAATACGGCTCCCGGTTTGGTTACTCGCTTATTTATTTTGTAGGTACAACCTTGTCCGAAATTTCATTTTTAATTATGAATGGAGATTTTTTTGCTTGCCGCGGCCGGAACGGGCACGCTTTTACATTTTTGAATCAACTCCTGTGACTTTTTCTTTGTGAGGTAAAACTGAAATTGGGAAATTTATGTAGAATACTTATGCTGCATCTCTTTTACTGTTTTTATACATTTGTTTTATCTACTATATTACGCTCTGTAGGTACCTACAAATATCAAAATATCAGCGTCATTAAAAGCATAATATGAAATTATATACAATACCTCCAACAATAAAACAATTTTTAAATGTTTCGATTGGCTGTCGCATCGGTATGTCTGTCTGTCTGCTTGTTCCAGCTTGTCTCCGAAACTGCTGGACCTATTATGAAAACCCATGAAAATACTTTTCATGCGGGCAAAGCCACGCTAATGTGCAATAAAAAGCAATGTAACAAAAATGTCTGCTTAAACAAAATTAGAACTATTAGATAAACTAAAATCAACACAGACAAGACAGCTGTGCACTCCAAACACATATTTAGACAACCTGTTACTCACACAAACAGACTCACAACACAAAAACTCAACCGAAGCTAATTAATACAATTACTGAACTGTTGTAACGCGATAAAATAATCTCGGGTTCTCGACGTGTGCTGGCAATTTGTCAATTACGACAAACGATGGCAAGAGGAAATCCCCAGAGGAGAGGATAACGCACGGCGGGGCTGGGACGCTGGCGAGTGAAGCCGATGCGACATTGTTTTGAAAACGTTGCGATGAACTTTTTTGTGGACGTTATTGGTGATTTGATTGCAGCTTCACAGCAAATAACGTGTTATTCATTTTTATGTTTGGCCCAGTATTCAGAAATAGTGACACCATTCGCTGACGCAGCCATAAGGTCCTCGCATGTACAGATGACGGGGCATTCGGCGCAAGACGAAAGGTGAAAAGACCAACACTGACAATCGGAGTCATTCGACAACCACAGAGGATCGTCTTTACTGCGGGTGACCTCCTGTAACCCTTTATCGTACACCTGATACTTCAACACGATTTTTTACTATTGATAGGTACGCGTTTGACCACTATCTCACCTGATGGTAAGCGATGATTTGGTCGAAGATGAAGCACGCTTGACTAAAAGTAACCTATTCACTCTTGACTTATAGACTCACAAGAAACTTAAAGGAAACACAGACTCCGGCAGGGAGTTCCATTCCTTAGCTGTACGTACAATGAATCATCATCTGCCTAGCCTTTTCCCAATTATATTGGGGTCAGCTTCCAGTCAAACCGGATTCAGCTGAATACCAGTATTTTACGTTGAGCGGCTGCCTACCAGACCTCCACAACCCATTAACTGGGTAACACGGTACTCCTTGGCAAGACTGGTGTCAGATTATCTGGCTTCTGACTATCCGTAACGACTGCCAAAGATCTATAAATGACAGCCGGGACCAACGGCTTAACGTGCTTTCCGAGGCACGGAGGAGTCTCGGTATGTTAAGATGGTCACCCATCCACAGACCAACCTCGGCAAGCGTTGCTTAACCTTAAAGATCGACCCATGCGGCTGTACGCACAATGAATGTGTTCCCAAAACGTTTTGTTGGTGTTTTGTTGTACCGGTGGCGCATCGCCGTACGTCTTGTGGTCCGATGATGGAACGGGCTTGGCGGAATTAAACTATGCAATTCCGTCGCACACTCCCCAAAATACAACCGAAAGAAAACCGACAGGGTCTTTAATGTTAATAAGATTCAATCAGTACTTCCATGCTAAGTTATAAATGCGAAAGTTAACTCCTCTTCTTGTCTTGACAACTGGATCGATTTGAAAGAAACTTGGCACACGGGTAGGCCACTTCCTGGAATAAGATGTACGATACTTTTTTTATCCCCGAATATGTTCCTCTGGTATAATTTTCGAATTCCACGTGGCCAAGCGAAACTTTTTTGATGTATATTAAATCCGTAAAGAACCTTTGAAAGCTACCAACATATTATTAAAATCGTGCTTGCTACCAGAAAGCATAACTTTGCTACTTTAATCAAAATATTCCGGTTGACTCAACTGTTTTCAAACTCCGAGTCAACGTAAAATATCTACGTACACGAAGCATGGTCCTTTGTCCGTTCTATCGAATTTATACAATTTTCATGCTCTTACGGATATGAAAGAAAAACTGAGTCGGCAACATCTGTTTCCGTGCATTCTGTTAACGTCAGGAGAGAGTGTAAAGTCAAAGGTTGTGGTGGCAATAGGGAATGTTGCCACAAACATCGTTTTTGTACGAGTTGTTTGGAATTCTACAATTTGTAGTGATCAAAGTATGTTTTTGCTCAATACTTGTTAATAATATAGAAAACAGTATTGTGTAACAGGATGTCGTAGTTAACGTTTGAGTTAAGTAGGTAATTTTTTTCACTTGTGGGCCTTAAAAAACATGCGACTAAACGCAATACCTCAGTATTGCGTTTAGTTTGTTACATTATACATACTTATCAAGTATTTACACTGTAAAGGTATTATAAAAAGTACGTATTTTAAATTTTATATTTAAAGAAGTTATCTATGGAAGTTTAGATCCGACTGAACTATAAGAAAGCTTGACTACTGAATCCCTGAATGCACTAGGCAATTTTGTCCCGAATACTACTCGTTTCATGTTAGACAGAACACCTGAGTGAAGCCATGAGAAAAAGCTAGTCTAATATTTGTATTTAGTAAAAAAAATAACATTTTTGTATCATAGAACTTGAATGATCATTATTATCACGTTTCGACAGAACCAACACAATGCATTATTCACGTGCATTAATTCACCTCGAAGCCACACATTTTAATCTGGATATGGTTGGCGCCAAATAAACTTACAATAGCGGCCATTGACCCACCTATATTCTCTTTAAATTTTGTCGAATACTGGTCAGTAAATGTCTTCTTCGGACATTCTTAATTCCAAAATCGGAATAAGACGTAAAGCTGTCCTGAATCTACATCTATCGAGATCCTTTACATTTTCTAGTAAGGAACAACCATTCATGGGTGCCTATGGAGAGATATAAGAGGAAGGTCAATGTCCTTTATTGAAAATTTATCTGGCGCCTCCCATAGGTAAAATCACAAATTCGCATTACGAACACGTCAAAACAGCGCGAACAGAACTCTGAAGCGTAACAAGAGATCAATGAATGAACCACCATAACGTACATTAATTAATGAGTACCTCTACAAATTAATTACCATATTAATTAGTGATGTTTGTTCCACTTCCGTCGCAATTGTTAATCTGACTTTCACTGCCAACTGAATCGGTTATTGTTTTAATTATTCCATAGCTATTTTACTTTGCCCATTATTTCACCACGTATGATTGAGAAAATAATGAGAATAATAAATGAACATTTACAATGGCACGGTATAAAAATGTGTGACGTAGGTTTGAAAACTGATATAGAACGAAAAGGGTGCAATGAAGGTCAAAAGGGGTACAATGGGAAGCATAAAGTGTGCAAAAGGGATGTTAGTTCAAAAACTTTTACTATTGGATATGGGTGACTTAGTGACTACATTTTTTTTTTCTGGCGTGTCAGACTCTTACTGACTAAAACCCTGCCGTGTTCCTTCTAAAGCCCTATGCGTTCCAGGGCCGCGGTGACTCTTTCGAACAAATTCCGCAACCCTGGCAGGCTCTGGCCCTAGCGGGCCCCGTCTTTTATGCTGACATCTCTTTGAGGCGCCCGTGAAACACAACGCGCCGTCGACCCGGGCCTGGTGGTGATCGGACAGCGAGCCACCCAATGCTCGCCGACCGCAGGCCCGCGCCTACGGTGGCCGGGGATCGCCCTGCGACTCCCGACGCCCGGGGCGTCCTGAAGCGGCGGTTGGGGCGATGGCCTTGCCTTTCCCTCGCGCGGCCCGCCTCCTCCTTTGCTAGCATTACTGCTTCGCAGAAGGAGGTGACCGCTCCCCAAGCCTCCTCGCTCCGGACCATGTATTCAACCAGGGCCGGACGCGAGAGGTCATCGCCGCCGATCGCCTCGACAAGACACGGCGTATGGGTGACTTAGTGACTGATACGATTACAATTCTAGAAAAAATATATCAATGCCATAATAGGTTTTGATACTGGCATTTCCTGATGTATCTCGTAATGAAGCGATCTTGTGGACGTGCATGCAGACTCACTTACACTACCAAGTTCCGCAAATTGACGCACAATGTGAAGTGATTGGCCTGTTGTGTTTTGTTTTGATTGTGACACTAAACCATTGTTTTAAGATAAGTATTTTGTCATATTTTTTGGTGTTAACAATTGTTGGTAAGCCTAACAATTAAATAAATAAACATGAAAAGTCCTAAATTTAGACGAAAAATAACAAAACTTTTTTCATCGTTATCATTGCCCTAGTTAAATGCTAGGCTAAACAAAAAATTAAGAAGAAGAAGAAGAAACCTGGCAGCCCAAGCAGTAACCTGAATGCATTGGATTGTTTTATAAGAGTCAAAGGACTCTAGGACTCAAAGACTCATAGCATTTATTTCAATTAGACTATTTACAGGCACTTTTGAATTGTCAAGGGCGGTCGGTCAAAAACGTCGACAAGAAACTCCACGGACATTGGCGGTAACATAATATTGTCCTTAAACTTTCTTTCCAAGCTGCAAGATTTGGCCTACCCCATTAGGGCGTGAAGTAAGATTATAAAAATTCTTAAATGCCCAAGATTTTTGAAGCACTGCTTAACATTCTACGGATAAATAAAAAATATACTTGCTCTTTGTCACTAAATTGTTTTATATTCTAACTAATCATCAGATTTATATTTCTTTATTACACAGTCTAGCGAGGTTTAGCCGATAAATATTAGATTACCTTATTGAGGTCAATCCGCTGGCTTATTATTTTTTCAACTACTCGGGGAAAGAGTGAAATTCTGCTGGATATCGCTTCATATTCAAGAAATTTAAAACCCCTCTTATCAGCATTTCAAGCAGAACTATAAAACCTTTAATGTCAAGGAATTATAAATGAATCTTAAATGCCCGAGAAGTAGTAAACTGAGAATTTAACTTCTAAGATATTTTCTCTCCGAAAATCTTACCCCAGAGCGAAGAAAATGTTCGCAGAAAATCTTAGGCGTAATACTAAGCTTCAACTCAATAATAATAGGAGTCATTAAACAAAATAGACTGCCCAGATGAAGCTGAAGTGGGGCTTAAGGCAATTTTCCGGTATTAAACGATTATAAATTCAGACTTAACATTCTGGAACGTTAACTGCGCGAGAGACTGAGGAAAATTTATTTAACGCAAAGAGCGTTTTCACAGTCCAACCGATCCATAACCAGCCACCTTCATACCCACATGCTGAATGCAAATGCCTTTCACTTAGCAAAGAGAAATAGCTCAGATAAGTAGCCCCTGACTTAGCACATTTACCGCCTTGATAATACCTCGAACCGATGTTTCTGTAACATCCATTTTACTCAGACCCACATCACTCTCGATGGTCTACCCTTACTCTTTGATTTCGAATCCTGTTCAAAGGGGAGGGGAAGCTCTTGCTAAAATGGCAGTGTCCGAAGAGATGGTTAGGAATTATGGGCGAGCATTTGTCAAAGTCCTGCTTGCAGATTGTAACGAATAGTGTGTAAGTATGTTTCAATGGAAGTACGTCGTGTTGGGTGAAAGGAGTGTTGTGTGTTAAATGCATTATGAGTTTTCAAACCCGGAACGTTTGTCTATTTTTTTAGGACGTGTAATGGTGGCAGACGTTAGTAATTAAAAGTTTTCGTTTAAGTAAAAAATAAACTTGATCAACTTTTTGGAGGTAGGTAGGTTTTATGATTTTCTCTTCTTCAGCTTCTAGTCTGACCGAATATAGCTGAGTACCAGTATTTCGCATAGAGTAACTGGATAACACGGTATCCCTTGGCAGGACCGGTGTCAAATTTTCCGGTTTTTAGCTATCCGTAAAAACTGTCAAAGATCTACAAATTACAGCCGGGACCAACGGCTAAACGTGCATTCCGAGACATGGAGAAGCATTGGTATGTTAAGATGGTCAACCATCCACAGACCAACCTTGGCAAACGTTGCTTAACCTGGAAGATCGAACCTTGTAGCTGTTATTATTTCACCACGAGCTCTTCAGGTACTATGATTTTCTTGTAGTGTTATATTGAAAAGGATTACTAAGTGATACTGTTGGCACAAAAAATCTTATTTATTACTATTATAAATGCGAAAGTTTGGAAGAATGGATGTAAGTTTCTCAATCAAACCAGAACAGCTGAATAGATCAGGATGAAATTTTGGCACATAGATAGATTATAGTTTGGATTACCACAAATAGGCTACTTTTATCCCGGGAGCTCTTTCCTTTGGAATAATTTCCGACAATCACGTTTATGAAGCCGCTGGCATTTGAAGCCAGTACCTTATACAGGTTTAGGATTGTACATTATTTAAAATATATATTTTTTTAATTTAAGTGGGACAATATACACAACTTACAAAGTTTCTTTCTTGCGTAACATTTTACTGGAAACCCAAAAAACTTGTTTTAAAGGTACTAAAAAGGTAGTAAATATTTACAAAGAGATAAATTAGTTATGTTGTGTCCAACTGTGAAAAAAAAATGGACCAGACATCAGTTAGGTATCAAATTGTAGCAAAAGGGTAGCATTTTTTTTTTTAATTCATGTCACACAGAAATATAGTAAAAAATAACATTATAATTATGAGAACAAAGGAACTGCGTATTTCTAACGAAATTTCTTCCAGCAGACCTGCGAAAGGAGAAATTAAAAATAAATGTATACAATAGTATGTTAGAACAAGAGAAAAAGATTATGTGAAGCCTTAAACTAAAGAATGAAATAAAATACGAAAGTATACTTCTAAAATATATGCCGAAAATTATACTTATATAGATATCTAGTAAATAAATATACATACATACATGTGTATAACTATCACTGTTGGTTTTCATCTATTACACATTATGGTATTTTCTAAACATTAAATATCTCTAATATTAAATTAATTTTTTGTATACCAAATTTTGTAAAATCATTATTTGAAATGAGTAACTATGAAGTTTCTTGTCCGTTCTTCTCCATAAGAATCTACCTTTCCGAATGGACAGTAGAGTCACTTTATTAATGTAACATTATTATTTCACTGAATTGTAAACGATGACGTTCAAAAGTGCCGTTAAATGGCCTAATTGAAATAAACGTTTTGACTTTGACTTTGACTTTTTGACTTTGGTCCAGAGGTTTTGACGCTTACCTACAATCAGCAATTTAAATTCGCGCTGATGAAGACCAACAAGCCTATATTATTTACCCATATTACCGAACACAGCGCCGCACTCAAGCAGCCAAGGTCAACGCAAGCATTTCAGACAACTAATTAAAAGTTTAAGTTGACGAGTAATAGCTTTTGTTTTTCCGCTTATGAATTCGTAACTCATTATAACAGCACATAATTAGCTCCAAAGTTGGTGGGATAGGGTGTTTCGGAGTTACGCAACTCTTGAATGTTTAAATTTTGAATTTTTAAATGCTTTTTGAAATTGCGCGTCTTGGGAATTGTTGAGTTTAAATGGAGGTAAAGGGTGGCAAACTCAGAATTATATCTTTTTTTATGGGTGGAAAATCATGAAATGACTCCTCCCGTTCTGGGCGAAGCAAGAGGGAGCGTCAGACTCTTACTGACTTAAACTCAACCGTGTTCCTTCAAATGCCTTTTGCGTTACTGGGTCGCGGAAACTTATTCAACCAATTCCATAAAAACTCGGAAGTATACCTATCTACTATTCTAAATTTAGTTGTTTTATTTCATTATATTTTTAAGTTCTAGGTAGAAAACTAGGTCTGTTTTCAATTCGTTAAGGAACTTTTAAATACAATTTTGAAGAAGGTGATCATGGTTTTAAAAAGGATCAATGAAAAATTTGTTACGAACAACATCAAGTTGCAATAGATAGGCGAATTTGTATCTATACAGGATGTTTCAAAAGTGCGTGATCACATTTAAGGGTGATGTTCTAAATCTGATAGGTAAACAGAAAAAGGTGGAATGTTTTTTTAATTCTGCTATCGTTTGTTTACTGTTTATCACATACAGAATCGTAATCCTTGACTATGACCACACAGTTCAACACCGTGTATGGTCGAGCTGGTCGTTTATGACAAAATTAATAAATTGGAGAAAGTATGGTGTTATAAATCGATGAAATAGAAGGGGTTTTCAGTTAAAGGCTATAGAAACAAACTCGCCAAATTGGGTATCATTGCCTCCCTGAAAGCCCAAAGGGACAACGCAGCTCGTTTACTTGATATTGGACCCCGATAGATTTAAATGTTATAAAAAGACCCTTGAACTGACAAAAATCTCGAGATTCACCAAGACGCGAAATATATGTATCTGTTATTCATTCAATTTTTTTTTTTATATCTTCTGCCATATTTCTAAATACTAGTATATTAAAGGTAAAGATATTCATTCATTAACTAAACCTTAAAAACTACTTGACCTATGAAGAATAAATTAATGTTAATGTTCTGTATTACTTTTTTTTTGAGTTGTGTTTGTCCTTGACTCTAGTCTAGGTCATAGATGACAGAGACAAAGTCGACGATGAAGCGAGCTTACCCAGAAGAAGCCTGTTCACTCTAATTTTGAAGAGATTAGGGTTGTAAGCGTTCGGAAACAGACGCAGACAGAGAGTTCCACTCCTTTGCTGTGCGCATTATAAAAGACGTCTGTAATTGGGTGTACATTGTGTGCAATAAATAAATAATGAACAGAGGTATATGATGAAAGCTAAAAAAGGATTTCAGGAAACTTATAGAGGTAGAATAGAGGTGAAAGTTTGTATGGCCCAGCGAAGCGGGCAGGTATGATTAATTATTTTATTGTGAGCCTGTTTTTTTCCAATACACATCAACAGCCTTCTTTCCTTCTTTCCAATTTTCATGTTTGGAAGCCACTGTGTGGTTATTTTAGCCCACCTTAGGCTCGACGGACGTGACCAGCTCAGTTCCAGCATTGCTATCTCCTGCTTACTACGTTAAATCAATTAAGTGCATGGGATAGACGTAAGCAACAACATTTTTGAGTTTTGATAATCGTAATAGCTGATGGCATAGCACAATTTGTAGAAGGCTACAATCCAAGTCACGTTAAACGACCTCCAATCGATTCAGTCGCTATGAAAATAAAAAAAAATCTCGATCTCGGCCATACTTAATATTATAAACGTGAAAATAACTCTGTCAGCTTAGGATGTTCCCACACTGCTGTTAATAATGTTTACAAACATTAGTAAACATTTTATAAACAAACATTTGATCATAATGTTAAATCACCACATTTGCTCACAAACTTTTACATTACGTAACGTTACTTCACGTTTGTAAAAGTAACCTAAAATAAAGTGGTAAATGTAAATGTAAAAAATGTTTGTTAACATTTTTACCACCAGAGTGGGAGCACCATTAACTCTTTCACGGCTAAAGTAGTACCGAACACATTATGATGAATTTTGTCTACGGAAAAGAGGAAAGGGGGAAGGTCCTCTCTATTTAATATAATAGAGAGGACCTTCCCCCTTTCCTCTTCACCAGGGATGAAAAATATATTTTTCTCCTGTTAGTTTCCGACAGTCAAGAGAACGATGCCGTTGGCAGACGCGAGTGAAATAACTTTCAACACATTTGTCTGAAATATGAACCGAAGGTCTCCCAAAAATAAAATCTTAAATTTTAGATACTTAAAGCCAAGTCAAATACTGCAGAATCAATGCAAAGTTAAACTCACAATACAGACAACGATATCGAAGCTTAAAGCTCTTCGGAACAAAAGCAATTGAGTACTAACTTCGTGTTGTACAGTTTGTTTGTATATTAGTAAGTATGCATTTATAAACAGGCTGACTTGCAACTTACGTTACAATTGAAAAGTAGGAAATAGAAAAGTGTTTAGAAAACGTGGAATATGAAATAAGTTACTAATATAAGGTTTTGTTTTATGTTTCTTGATACAGTAATGCCCAGTTTCCAAAAGTTGTGACCGATTTCCATGTGCGCGTGAACTGCTGTGATAGAAATTGAAGGGGTAGCTAGTCACACCAACTTGCATTATAAATATTGCTATAATTTTCTGGAAGACTACCTATCATGAGCTGAAAAATGTCCACTGCTGGACATAGGCCTCCCCAAGGGAGAGGGGATTGCCATAATTAAGTAGGTGGTTTGGCGATCGCAGTGTAGCTGTTGGACTGCACAGAGAATGCTGCTGCCCATACTCTGGTGAGTCCCATGGTCGCCTCTTACGAAACCTACGGGAAGTGATGGGATGGTGCTATTCTTTACGTCCGACACCATACCTTTATGTTTGGAAAAAGCTGGAAGGGAGTCGTATAGAGCTACTTATATTTATCCGCCTGTTTTTCCCTTAAAAAGACCAACAGTCATCGGACGAGCATCTCTGAGTGTGCTAATCTACATATGAATCCTCCTCATGATATCCCACTTAATTTGGGGTGTCATCTTCTTCTATATATCTCTACTAGCTTCTGCTGGCAATTTCGTTTACGTGGACTTCGAATCTATATAAAACTGTGAATCCAGGTAACAGAAGTTATCTTTGTCAAATTTAATCCAAATCCGTTTTTGCGTGAAAGAGTATCATCGCGGCCCTGGAAGTATCGCTGAATTCGAAATATCGCTGAAGCATGATGAATTCGGCCAGAAGGTGCTTAAACCTCAAATTTTTCAAGGTGCGGTAGGTTATATTATTGTTTTTAATATTTCAGTTATTTAATTGCAAACCAAGATTGCTTCTTATTTTATTTAAAGCGGTGTGTTCTGTGGTTTTTGCTCACACCATAAATTAGTATTGTAAGTCTATACGCGAGGATTTGTTATGGCTTTTGGTGACTACGGTTTCTTATTTTCTTGTTTATTTTTATTAGCTGTTAGTCCAAGTATCGCCACTTATCATCATCATCTTCCTGCCTTTATCCCATGTTACTTGGGGTTGGCGCAACACGTTTTTTTCCTCCATTCTGTTCTGGCAGCTGTCACGCTATCACTGACTCCATTTTATTTCATATCACTCTTCACACATCCATCCATATTTTCTTTGACGTTCCTCTCCCTCTCCATCGACCCACATTAATATTCATAACTCTTTTAGCAACATGCGTTTCATCCCTCCTCTTCTAATAAGTATCGCCACTGGTGGAGGCTATTTTGAACTCTGCCCACTCCTTCGCAGATAACAGGCGTGACGTGATACCTTAGAGCAGTTTCTGACTCACACATTTGTCATCTCAGGAACTATAAAGCCTACTAACTCCAAATTAGGCACGTTTCTTTGTCTTGTCCCCTAGGCTACTTAGGAAACTATTTTTAGAAGTTCCGGCCTTAATGGGATCAAGAAGTATTTTCAAGTCTTAGAAACAAATTCTGGTTAAACTAATTTGTTTGTAGAGACTAAGGGCCTTCTTGGACAATTCGAAGATCAGGACAATAATCAAATCAGTTCGACGTTCTACCTTTTTCTTTTTACCATTCTTAGCTATTAGCGATATTACCTAGTTTGTCTCCAATATGGGGGAAAAACTAACATCGCTAAGAATCATGGTACAGTTACTACATTGGCGCCTAGTAGAAACGCCAATCGACGACAAAAAACTGGCCACTAATAAAAACAAACAAAAAGTTCAAAAAAAGAATTTTTTCAAGCATTCTGATGAAGTTACTTGCAGTTATTTTAGTTTAATCAGAATTGGATGCCACCAATACATTATACTAGACTACTTGCTCATAGTAAATACATAAAGTTTTTATTTTTTTTTTATTTTTTTATTTAATATGGATTTGCTCTTGACTCTAGTCTAGGTCATAGATGACAGAGACAAAGTCGACGATGGAGCGAGCTTACCCAGAAGAAGCCTGTTCACTCTTATTTTGAAGAGATTAGGGTTGTATGCGTTCGAAAACACAGACGCAGGCAGAGAGTTCCACTCCTTTGCTGTGCGCATTATAAAAGACGTTTGGAAACGTTTAGTGCGAATTGGTGGAATAGCAACAAGGTAGGGATGGTAACTTGCAGTGCGTCTAGATGTCCGATGGTAGAACGGGGGCCGGTGGGATGTGGTCGTGGAGTTCCTGGACACTCTCCCCGAAGTACAATCTAATCTAAAGTATACATATATTGCGTCGCGCAGTTAGGTAAAAGAGAAAATTGCTAGCCCGTAATGAAAAAAAAACACGTGAAAACCCATTGAGCGATTGACCAGCAAAACGCAACTCAATAAATAAATTTTTAAAAAATTACCATACGATTTTCCGCAACATTTTGTTTTTAAACGGTTGAACTACACGCACACGTCATTGAGCGGGGTAAGGCTACAGCCACACCGTACTATAAGCGGCTTAAGCACATACTTGAGTGAAATGTACGGAATTAAATCGTAAAATACGCTAACATTGTGTTTTGGCGTAGGTATTACGTATACTAATAGGGATTGGGGAATAGAAAGTGATTATATACAACGTGTAACACAAATAAACGCAATAGGTACCTAAAAGAGGTCATTGTACTCATCGTTATGAACAACTTTTACTCTGGGACTAACATCGAAATTGCAATCGCGAATTATACTAAAGCAACATACTCCCAGGATAAAAAGTAGCCTATGTGCAGGCTAGAATCTATGGCTGTGCCAACCTGAATCTAAATTTCATCCAGATCCGTTCAGCCAATCCAAAGTGTTGCATTTATTATAGTAGTAAGTTGTGTATGTATGTATGTGGGTTGTTTCATTTGCTTTTTTGTTTTTTTGTCAGCCTTCTTTTTATTTAAATTAAAGATTACAGACTCGTATTTTAACATCAAAAAAATTGTCTACGCTGAGCAATTCATTTACGAGCAAAACATGGTTTGAATTAAAGAAAATTAGTATAAATATTTCAAGTGATGTTTCTTAAGTTAACTCCAAGTTACTCAGTTTTTATTTTTATTAATTTTAAAAGTCCAATTTTCTCTTGGAAAATTTCAAGTAAGAATATTTTTAATGAACCGTCTCAGAGACTTATTATCGCACCAAAAATAATTTTTATTTCATCTAAAATTCAGCACACGAAAACTGAACTTAAGTTTGTTTGGAGACTAATTTGAAACTTAGTTTATTTATTTAGAATCCATCTAAATAATCTAAGAATGATAGAAATTGCTACCATAATAACCTTTAGTTTTCTGTATTTTTATTGATTAAATAAAACAAATAATACGAGTCCAATAGCTTTTTATAATTAATCTGTCTTCATGTAAATTTTAACGTTCATAAAAGCTGATTTTGAGCCAAGTTTGAATAAATGACTTGATTTTTATTTTGACTGACTTAACAGAATCATATTTTTACTCAGGTAACATTACTAGTATATTATAATTTTGGTCTAAGTACCTCTAATGAAGTATTTTATTTCTATCTAATCGTCATACGTTGAGGCAGCGCCCACGCCTTTTAAATTTTTGTTATGTCAAAAAGTCTACCTATTCGGGTGCATTCAGTGCATTCATTACAAGTACATTTGTATTGGTACTAACCACTTTACAAGTGGTTAACCATGTGCTGATGATGCGAAGGATCTATTCTGGTTCATAGCCAAAATGTAATTTGTTGTAGTAAGTATGTAATTATTTATTTTGAGTATGATCGAACTAACATAACTCCAGATACTTTAATCGTGCACGTCTTTCTACATAGTTCTCATAATATTCATGTCTAATTTCAAAATGAATGATGCATCCATAACTTTGCAATAATCAATTGTTTTAAAAGCGTGTCCGGTGAGTTTCTTGCACGTTTTTCTCCATGGATCTCCATGGAGAAAGACGTTAATATTTATTTATTTATTTGGATCTCCAACAAAATACACACAAATGTAACATAAAACGCAGTGATACAGTGGTTCACCCAAGTGTTCTGCTTCAGTTATAGGAGACCACAGCATGCACATTTAACTATATATGCTTTGGAACATACTAATAACTTTATCTTCTTGTCTGACCGACGTTGATCATTCAAAAGTGCCTGTAAATGGTTTATTTGAAATAAATGCTTTTGAGATTACGCTTTCTCCCTAAAGTCCCTAATTAAATAAAGACAAAAAAGTGACTTCCAAACACTTTCGCTATATCAGAATGGCACCATTCTCTATCCACAAGATTCTCACTCTTTGACATGAGTAATCGCTATCACCTGATAGCAACTAATTGCCATCAGAACCAGTAATAGCGTCACAGGAAATATGAGTAAAGTTGTTCCGGATGGGCCCTAGGAGTGTCAGTCGGCGTACACGAATAGTGGAATACATTTACATTGTTTGTGAACAGCGTGATTTATTTATTACTTAGAATTACGTGTGTAACTTGAGGATATTGTTTAGAAACCCGTGTACTTTGTAACGGTGAAATAATTCTCTCGTGAAAATGTTTTTTTCAATCAATTATTTTGTACAATTTTATTACTTTATAATATTACAAATCATGTCTAGCCTAAGCTATCCCACAGCTGTACAAAAGCCTTCCTCAATTCCTTCCTTTGTTCCCGTTCTGTGCCAATTCTTGCCAATTTTAATTTCTTGACAACTTTCCATGTCATTTTTGGTTTGCCGCAACCAGATACCAGTCTAGGTACTACTCCGATTTCAGAGCACCAATTTTGTTTATTACGGGCACACTGCTCGACGGACATGCGGCAGACATGTCCAGCCCAGTTCCATTTAAGCTGTATAATTTACAAAATTAAAACTAGTTGAAATTATTGCTGAGCTCAAGCGGGGCAAATACTGTAACCTTATTGGGAATTACAGTTTTGAGCCATTTGGGGTCGAAACGCTTGGATCATGGGGTCCGAGTGCGCGTCTTCTCTTCAAGGACATATCTCGCCGACTGATCGACACTTTGCGTGACCAGAGGGCTGGCTCGTTCTTTGCTCAAAGAATTAGCATTGCCTTTCAACGTAGCAACGCTGCCAGTCTTTTGGGCACGTTTCCGGATGACAGCGATGCGGAGGAATACTTTGACGCCTGAGTGTACTTTGTTTTTGTATATCTACGTACTTTGGTATGTTAAATGTAAATAGTTTAAGTAAATAGTTTTAAGATAGTTATATTATGTTAGTCAATTATAATGATTATTTAATAAAATATTGTTGAAATGTGATCAAAATTAAGGTTCCTAAGGTTTTTATACCAGACTAGTAAAGTCAACAATGCACCTAGACCATCATACCTATATTTTGTAAATCAAACTCTATGGTACGGGAACTTTTTCCCGTACCGTAGAGTTTGATTTACATATGATTTACAAATAAAGGAAATCACCAGGATCTGTAACGGTATTTTTTTGTAGAAAATAAAAATTACTCACCAATGAGCAAACTGAATATAATTCATTATTAAGATATCTCATTTAAGATGAAAGCTGTGGATATAAATTCTAGTTCTTATTCTTTTTAAAAACGTTATTAGTCTCGCATGACGGGCAGTGGCCGTTAAATCGGAAAACGCTTAGGTGGACGGTTTCATAGATATAGTAGATTATACTGACTTTCTGAATTAAAATTAAATTGTTTTTAAGATATTACTTTTTTGACTTGTTTGATGAGTTTCGCGTCTACATTTAGTTATTTAGATATTTTAAAGTCAGATACTACTAAAACATAAGGTTATATTTGTATATGACAAAAAAAAATCCTTTAGCTCAAAGTCAATTTATTTATTTCAACCAGACCATTAAAAGGCTTAACTCATTACTCTAGTTGTCTATTTGTAAAATATAGATTCTTATGAAGAACGGACAAGAAACTCCATAGTTATATTTTTGAAATAAAAGTTTTACAATATTTTGTATAGGTACATTAATTGTTTATTTGATTTATTGAAATTAGTCATGCGAAAAATTATATAATACTAAAAACATCGAATCTATACAATGCAATTGTTAAGCCACAAGAGAACCCCGTAGGTTTATGTCTGAGGTGGTCTTTTGAAGAAAGACCCACACAGACTTGAGTGGACCTGTCCAGACAGTGCAAGCATTTGTCAGTCATCGTGCAGCTCCGTACTTTGAGGAGCTCAACGTTGCGACGAACTATTGTTCGTCGGGACGCCTACCCAAATGTCCTAACTTTGGTATTCCAAAGTTAGGACATTTGGGTAGGCCGTATAGTGTTCTCAAACTGCCCGAAAAACGCTATAAATATAGAATTAACTGCAAAGAAAACATAATAATCCACATCGTCCTAACATTCATCATAGGTATGAAAGTATAGGTGTAGTAAATGAAATATTTATATTAATTTACAAGTAAGTAAATATCAATGTCAAAGTGTATAAATGGATATAAAAATGTAATGTTCACTGCTGGACATAGGCTATAGGCCAAAGGGGAAGGAGAAGGTTGCCATAACCACTACGCTTGGCAGGCGGGTTGGCGATCGCAGTGTAGCTGTTGCAATGCACAGAGAATTCTGCTGAATAAAAAATGAATAAACAAATACAAAATTTACTGTGCTTATCTGATTGGAGCAGCTTAATCCTAAGCCTTTATGTCTTGAAGATAATCTTTTACAGAATAAAAAGCTCTCTGGCAAAGTTTGTGCTTTACAAATTATTTGAATTTAATAAGGCTTTGGTTCTTGAACATGGTCAGAGAGTATATTATAAAAGCGTATACATTGGCAATTAAACGAACCACCTATTTGCTTGGGCCTGGTTTTAGGAAAGACAAATTGTGTTTGTTCCTAGTGTTCACGTTATGAATATCACTGTCTTTTTAAAAATATTAGTATTAATATGTGCATACAGGAGATTCTTGGACGGCGAGCGTTGGGTGGCTCGCTGTCCGATCACCACCAGGCCCTGATCGATGGCGCGTTGTGTTCCGCGCCTCAAAGAGATGTCAGCATAGGAGACGGGGCCCGCTAGGGCCAGAGCCTGCAGCCCCTGGGCCAGGGTTGCGGAATTTGTTCGAAAGAGTCATCGCGGCCCCGGAACGCAAAGGGCTTTAGAAGGAACACGGATGGGTTTTAGGCAGTAAGAGCCTGACACGCCCTTACGCTCCAGCGAGAGTGGAATAAGTCATTTGATGATTTCCCATCCTTAAAAAAAATACAGGAGATTCTCATAAATATACTGAGACTGTACTGAGAAAATATTAAAGAGATTAATATTATGACTGTGCCAGTCATAATATTAATCTCTTTAATATTTTTTCTGAGGGAGTACCTAGGACTTCATTTATAAATTGCACGAATGGCCCTTTTTGTAACACAAAAATAGTTTCTATGTCGGCGGCACTTCCTCACAGTTACAGAATGCCGTACGATATCACACTATAAAAATAACTGAAATATACTGTTACGAGCTTGAGGTTCGTGACAATAAAAACAGCCGATTAAATAACCAAAATGACACTTTAATTTAAAACACTAATTACAACTTTTAAACTCACTAATTATTAAACACAAGTTCACCACTGATCACTTTATTCGCACTTGAAGATCGCTTCCAAAGTATTCGCTTGTATCGCTAATCCAATACTGACTCGGTCGCGGAATACGCGCTCCTTTTATAGGTCAGTTTATTCTAGAAACTTCCATTCTCGAAACATCTGGAAAGTACTCGTAACTACCGCTGCCGACTGACCAGATACCGAGAAGTGTAGAATGTTCTGGCAAAGAAATGTCTAGAAGGTACTTGACTCTACTAGTTCTGCTACTCGATACTAGATGGCGCTAGTAGTAACTTAATGTACCCGACATTAATTCTGGCGCGTAACACTGCCCCCTCCTAAGACATGCTCGTCCCGAGCATTATCGGTCCCATAATAACGCGCCAGTCGATCCACATGGACGATCTTAGGAGCACTTCTTGTACCTTTCTGTATACGGTAGGTCACGTCGTTAATTTTTGTCACAATCCGGTACGGCCCGTCCCATTTAGCTTGAAGCTCAGGAGATTTCCCTTTACTGCGAACTGGATTGTGCAACCACACTAGTGAACCTTCGTCGAACCCTTTATTGTTCATTTTGCGGTCATAACGGGTTTTCATCTTTTCAGACATTTGCTGGCCCGATTGTCTGACGTGCTCATAAATGTCATTCATTTTGTTCCGCAAGTCATTCGCATAATCGGTTATATTGCGTGGGGCATCAGGTGGTATTCCGGTGATCAGATCTGCAGGCAGCCGCAATCCTCTTCCGAAGTTGGCGAAGGCTGGTGTCACCGATGTACTTTCGTGAACAGCACTTCGGTATGACAGCAAAAACGGTTGTATATGCTTGTCCCAATCACGTTGCCGGTTTTCCACGACTTTTGCCAGGTATCTCTCCAATGTCTGATTAAATCGTTCCACCATTCCATCCGATTGTGGGTGGTAAGAAGTTGTTCTCGTTTTATGAGTACCCATAACTCGACAAGTTTCCTGGAATATTTGGGACTCAAAATTCCTTCCTTGATCGCTGTGAATCTCCAAGGGTACTCCAAATCGACAGAAGACTTCATGAACTAGTTTATCTGCAACTGTTGAGGCTTCTTGATTTGGAATGGCAAAGACTTCCGGCCACTTAGTGAAGTAATCCATTACAACCATGAAATACTTGTTACCACTTTCACTTTCCGGAAAAGGTCCCGCAACATCTAGGGCTATCCTTTCCCATGGTGCACCGACGTTGTACAATTTTAATGCACCTCTACTGCGAGTCTGTGGTCCTTTTACAGCCGCACAACTTGTACATTTGCGACACCAGTCCTCGACATCGTCACGACAGTGGACCCAGTAAAACCGTTCTCTTATCTTCAGTAGAGTCCGTTTTACTCCCATATGGCCTCCTGAAGAACCATTATGGTACAGCTGTAGGACATTCGGTACTTTTGCTTTAGGGACAACCATTTGCAAATGACAGCTGTCTCCCCGAGCATTTTCCCATTTACGGCACAGGACTCCATCCTGAATCACTAAGCTGTCCCATTGGGCCCAATAACTTTTTGTGATCGAACTCATCGCTGAGACGTCACTCCACGTGGGCTTAGGAGCACTGGCCTTCATCCACTCCAGAATCGGCTTGATGTCCGAATCTTCCTGCTGTGCACATTGTAGGCTTTCCTTCCACTCGTTGTTGAGGTCTGTCTTGAGCATCCTCACAGGTACGTCTTCTTTACCCTCTTGCCTAGTATAATGCTTGCAGGCTTCAGGGCAAGGTCTTCTTGACAATGCGTCTGGGTTGCCATGAGATCTTCGGCTGCGATGTTCCGTCACCAAGTCGTATTCCTGCGGCCGCTTGGCGCTGTTGTTAACCGCTCTACCTTCTGGAGATCGGCTATCTTTCCTTTCCGCAGTTCGCTTAGGGCAACTAGATTGAACGTGGCCCCTTTCACCACAACCGTAGCATCTAGGACGGTACCCTTTAAATCTGTCGCGAACTGCAGCGGCTGCAACCTCCCTGCCGCCGTGGGAACGACTATTCTGACACACAGCTTCCCTTTCCATTGTTCTCTTACGGCAACTAGATCGAAGGTGGCCCCTTTCACCACAGCCGTAGCACCTAAGGCTGTATCCTTCAAAACGGTCGCTAGCTGTAACCGCAGCAACCTCCCTGATGCGATGGGAACGATGATCCTGTCGCACAGCTTCCACCTCCAGTGCATGAGCCAAGGCGTCCTTAAGCGTCCCGTGGTGCCCGAGCCTCACAGCAGCTCTAACTTCAAGGTCGCGGATGCCATCGATGAATGCCTGCACCAGATTCCCTTGAATGAGTGCGGGTAAAGACTGGTATGCTTTACGAACCAGTTTCTCGACTTCAAGGGCCCACTGCTGCAGGTTTTCACCGCTGCGTTGCACGCGATCCTTGAGCTGCGCCCGAAACACGTGTTCCAGATGAGCGTCGCCATATCTAGCTTCCAACGCCTCAAGGAGCTGCTCATAAGTCACTTCCTTATCGAGAGCTTCCAGGACAGTTAAGGCCTGGTCGCGCAGGCCTAGGGTGAGAGCAGTCATGGCCTGATTTTTACTCCACCCATTCGCCTTCATAACAGCCTCAAACTGTCTTCTATAGGCTGACCAGGAAGATGTCCCATCGAACGGCGGCACTTTGAATCCACGTAGCGAAGGTGTAGTAGCTACTGACACTGCCACCCCATCTCCAACTTTTAGGTTGTCCATTGTTTTTTTCATTTCAGCAATCTGGGTTTCAGCTTCTATCAGCCGGTTCTCGTGCTGAACTACCTTATCTTGTACGACTTTAATTTCTTTACCGAAAGTGGCGTGCAGATCCTTCATGAGGAACGTCTGTTCTTCTTGGCGGCGCATCTGCTCCTCCTTGTCACGCTGCAGCTGTTCTTCCAACCGACGGGCCTGTTCCTCCTGCCGGCGAGCCTGTTCCTCCTGCCGGCGAGCCTGCTCCTCCTGCCGGCGAGCCTGTTCCTCTTTGTCACGCTGCAGCTGTTCTTCCAACCGGCGGGCCTGCTCCTCCTGACGGCGGGCCTGTTCCTGCAGCAACAGCATCAGAGCAGCAAAGTCTGGTGCTGCAGATGCTGGAGCTGCTGTGGACGGACCGGCCTCCATAATCGGCAGCTGGCCCTCCGACGTCTGCGGCGTTGTACCTCCAAAACGCCTCTGGTCCGTCTCCTGCTGACGTTGACTCCGGGTACGGATACCCTCCGTGTCGTCCTTTGGTAGAATCGGCATGGTTTAAATATCCACTCTGACACCAATTGTTACGAGCTTGAGGTTCGTGACAATAAAAACAGCCGATTAAATAACCAAAATGACACTTTAATTTAAAACACTAATTACAACTTTTAAACTCACTAATTATTAAACACAAGTTCACCACTGATCACTTTATTCGCACTTGAAGATCGCTTCCAAAGTATTCGCTTGTATCGCTAATCCAATACTGACTCGGTCGCGGAATACGCGCTCCTTTTATAGGTCAGTTTATTCTAGAAACTTCCATTCTCGAAACATCTGGAAAGTACTCGTAACTACCGCTGCCGACTGACCAGATACCGAGAAGTGTAGAATGTTCTGGCAAAGAAATGTCTAGAAGGTACTTGACTCTACTAGTTCTGCTACTCGATACTAGATGGCGCTAGTAGTAACTTAATGTACCCGACATTAATTCTGGCGCGTAACAATACTTAACGGGCTGTCTCTAAATCAGTTCAACTGCGAATTTTTCTAACGGCGTATGCTGCAGAGCTAAGTTTTTTAGACAATTTATCTATATTTGACTTGCTTACATTATTTTTTAATCACTAGTTTCTTTCAGTTCTCCGGTGAAGAAAAACCTTACTGTCGAAAAACTTTACCTTAATGTGTAAAAAACTTCAAAAACGCCCATACCTTTTTTTTACCCACAAAAAGATGTGAAATAATTTGATGAAAAGAAAATCATTTCCAACGCCAAAACAAAAATAGAAGTACGTCATAAGCCACCACCTCCCGTAACTCCAGGGACACGATTGCAACAAGTTGAGTTACCAAGATATAATGATACCCGAACTCTGCTGGGAAACTTTCGGTTCGGGCCCCTACTTCGCTACTTTGCAAATTTAAGCAGCAATACTTGTAATATATGTGCTTTGCAACTCTCTACAGTTCTTCAGGCAAGGAAATAAATTTTACTAAAGTTTTTTGCTTCGTTTGCAGTTTTACCGTGTAATGGGAAAGAGCAAGTTATAGTGTTTAAGTTGTCTGCTTATGCATCGCTGTGTTCTTAAAAGTTTGTAGGGGCTAATAATAACTGGCTATAGAGGTTATGTTTGTGTATTATTATCCTTAAGGCAAGATTTTCTTTCTATAAAGAGAAATATGGGCTTTGATGCCTGCGCTTGCTCATTGCATAAAAAAAGAGTCTTGAAGCAAAGGAAAATTCTGGATGGTTTTTTTATAGAAATTCTAAATGAGGCTTCTAGTCAATTAATCTGCCTAGCCTTGTTCCTGCTATTTTAAGGTTGGCTTCCAGTCTTATCGGATGTAGCTGAATACCAGTATTTTAAATGGTACTGCCGATCTGACCTCCACAACCCAGTAACTAGAAAGAAAAGAAAGAAAGAGAAAAAGTAGTAGCAGTAGTTTTAGTAACTGATACATATAAATTTTAATGACAGTCGGGACCAACAGATAAACGTGCTTTCCGAGGCACGGAGGAATTCGGGTGTGTTTTACAGTTTTATGATTATCTTTTCTTATAATATTTAAGAAAAGATAATAATGAAACTGGCAGTTTTAATGTGTCAATGGTGACTTACTTATTGATGAATGTACTACATAAATTAATCAAGCTGCAAAATAACTCATTAAAAGAGAGTTATGAATGATCATGCATGATTCTCTCTTATAAAATTACATTACAAATTCTTCTTTAATTCTTTATTGTACACCATAACAGCTTATATTAATTCACAGTGATTTAAATAGTTCATGTACAAAGGCGAGCTTAACTCAAAAATGAGTTTTCTACCAGCAAACCTTTGAGTGATAGAGAGAGATCACAATAGAGGGTAGGATCCAGTGCACACATTTTACAATACTACATTCTGTATCATACATAAATATACTTACATACATAAACATATAAATATATACATACATATCTATAAATATTATGTCATTTGCGAAAGGAAATGCTCTTTAACTTTCCTCTTGAAGATGTCAAGAGAAGGGCTGTCGCGTAAGGAGTGTGGGAGAGAGTTCCAGAGACGCACTGCAGTAACAGAGAAGGATCCACCATAGCGGCTGGAAGTGTGACGCGGAGTACGAAGGAGAAGAGAAGTGGCAGTACGACATGGTTTACCTCTCGGGACGAGGTACTCAAAACGTTCACGAAGGTATTGAGGAGAATTAGGAGTGTGCAGGATAGTAAAGAGAAGGGATAGGATGTGAGTATCTCGCCGACGCCGAATTGGCAGCCACTCCAGTTTGGTCCGGAACTCCGACACGTGGTCATATTTCCGGAGGCCAAAAATAAAGCGAATGCACAAGTTCTGCAGTCGTTCAAGTTTATCTAGGAGCACCTCCGTTGCATCTAGAAAACAGACATCCGCATAATCTATAAGTGGAAGAAGAAGAGATTGAGCAAGACTGACCTTAGTGCGAAATAGTAAGAATTTTTGGAGACGTTTGAGAGACTGGAAAGTGTAGAATACCCTCTTACTAACATGAGCAACATGAACTTCCCAAGAGAGGTTAGTGTCCATATATACGCCGAGATTTTTAGCGCTTTTAGAGTATGCTATAGGCACTGAGTCATAAACTACTGGCGGCAGAGCCCGGTGATCTTTTATTTATTTATTTATATTACTTTATTCCACACCAAAATATAAAAAAAAACACAAAGAAAACCTGAAACTAAAAAATATACTATTGGCGGCCTTATCGAATTCCGCGATTTTTCATTTATTTCTTCATGAATTATTTTCTTTGAGACGCCAACTTACCAGACCGTAGTTTTAATACTGTACAAAAGAAGTAATATTTATTACCTACATATCTCATAAGAAATAGCCCAAATAAATTAATATCAGACTTTTTCAAGCACACGACATACAATTACGTCCCAATTAATTGATCAGGCTTCTAATGACTAATCATCGGCTAATTAGATATACGGACTTATGATTATTGTGTCGTGACGCAGATCTGATAGCCGAGGAGTTATTCCCGCCTTATTACTTCGGTGCCTTGTAGATGGGAGATTAAAAGAAATATACGAATGGAGCTAGACTAAATACATTTTTATTTATGAAGGAGTCGGACACGCTAGAACGTTGTCAGGACTTTTTGCAGGAAATATGTGAGTAGTAAAACAAACACAGTGGACTACGGCACGTCAAAGTCATGGTTCCGATGTGAGAGAGAGATAGTGCTTTAAAGGACGAATAGCAATATCCTTGTTTAACAACAAATTCGTGATATGATACCGAAAAATGGCAAACGCCGTAAGATTGTAAAATTTCGCGTGAAATTGAGTTTCTTGATATGAGACGGATATATTGGAAACTGCTGAATTTGGGTGGGATTTATTGTTTACAATTTTTTTTTCAGAATATTTTGAGAAATTATAATCTTATAAAGAATTATTACAATCTTACGGAGTCTGCAATTTTCCAGTGACAGCTATGAGGTCTGATGGTCATACTAGGAGTGCTGATCCCGTTACGGAATTTGTTCGAAAGAGTCACCGCGGCTCTGGAACGCAAAGGGCTTTAGAAGGAACACGGATAGGTTTTAGTCAGTAAGAGTCTCACACGCCCTTCCGCTCCACCCAGAGCGAAAGAAGTCATTTGATGATTTCCCATCATAAAAAAAAACTGTACATACATATGTTCGGTTGGAATCTTCCAACAAAATTTTGAAGCAGATATCATCAAACGATTGAGCTGAAATTTTGTATACACGTTTGGTTTGGAAGACAATGCATGGTTAATTTTGTGACGTCATTCTAAATCTAACATGGCGGCACACCCAAGATGGCGATCTAGTCTATCTACCCCGAGCGGAAGAAGACATATTTTGATGATTTCCCATCCTTAAAAAAGGAGTGCTGATCCTACTGCCTTCCACGTATTTACCTGTTTTTCCTCAAATTACCACTTCAGATATATCTTCACCTACATGGTTCTCGTATGTTAGACCATGACATGCTGAAATGGTACAGATTTAAAAGAAACTTTGACCTCTGAATTTTGATCTTTTTTTCAAGAATATTGGCCGGCCTCAACATAGTAACGACAGGATTGGAAAATAGCTTGATTCTATAACGGAAGATTGATGGAAAGGATAAACTCACTTTATCATTTTTATGTATTACCAATATATTTATTGTATTCCTGATAGAGCACCAATCAAAAATATTGATTGGTGCTCTAATGGGAATAGTTTTGGTGCTCTAAACATCGGTGCTCTAACGGGAATACTCCAACTAAAGGTACTATTATAAATGCAACAGTTTGTATGTTTGGACGGATTGATGGATGTTTGTCACACAACCAAGTCAAAACGGCTGAACGGATCTTGATTAAATTTGGCACAGCGGTAGATTACCTATTGTCTGGAATAACACATAGGATTTTTTTTTTACCGGGAGTATATTCCCCTTGGGACAATTTTCGACATTCAAGCGGACAGAGCCGCGGGCGGCAGCTAGTTCACCATAACTTACTTAGCCTGACGATGAGAGAGCACGCTCAATTTTTAAATGCTGATGTATGCAACTAAAGAATCAAAATCAAATCACCCGAAAGACTGCTGGACATAGGCCTCCCAAAATGAAGGCGGGGGTTGCCATAATCGCCACGCTTGGCAGGCAGGTTGGCGATCGCAGTGTAGCTGTTGCATTGCACAGAGAATACTGCTGTCCATTCTCTGGTGATTCCCTTAGTCGCCTCTGACGACACCCGTGGAAAGTGATGGGAAGGGTGCTATTCTCTTACGTGCAACACTATACAGAACATAGAAAACTAAAGAATCATACGTCATTATACTTGCAAATAACATTTGTTCAATAAAACATAGCCTAAACAGAAATCCTTCTCCTAGGTTAAATAATTCCCGAAACACATTACAACAGCACAACCATACAGACAGCCTTGCATTACCATTAAAAACTACAAGACAACAACTTAACATAACATTGGACGCTTTGTTGTTGTTGTTTTAATTAAAATCCAAAACACAATCAACCCTTTCCTTGTCGAGTTGTATTTTAAAACGACGATCTCCAACTGAAGTACCTACATTTAATCATCTTACTTCTGTCTCTCCGAGTGTCCATTCACTCCACTCCATCCGATTCTAAACCCTATAATTAACGCTGTCCAAAACAAAGGGATGGAAAACAAAACCTTTTCAAAGGGGGTACTTCAACAATGTCTCTTTTTCCAATTTTTCGAAACTTCCCGTAACAATTAGTCTCTCAAAGCGTATCTCGGGCGGAATCCTTTCAATCGGTTACCGATTGTTGCGTTGAATTACTGCAAATAGATGAAACGTTGAACAAAACAAAGATGTAAACCTTTTGTGTGCGGGGTTTTATTTCTTGGACAGAACCAATTAAAGACTGGAACTATGTCCATTTGTTGAATACGTCCCTGAAGGGTCATTGACCCTTTGTGTGTATTCATACACAATTGTTCGATAACAATAGTTACCCAGTTTAATAAGGTTAAAAATGAGAGGACAATAGCCTCTTTTCAAATTGAAAACGAGCAAACGACTATGTTTTTGATTTCAGATAATAATGAACGTACTGATTTTGAAGCATGAAGCACTTGACCAGAACTTTGTCCTTGGACATCAAGTAACATACCGTAAAACGGGGTGGATAGAAATGCAGGGGTGAATAAAAACAAAACTTTTTTTTGGGATTTTTACATAAATACCATATTAATTTGTTTCTCACAAAGCTTCCATTTCAATATAAAATAATCGTTAAAAAATTGAAGTTCTTCATTGCTGCAAACAATATTTAAATAACGTGAAAATTCCAATCAAAGTTTCGTTTTAACTCACCACGTTTTACCCGGTATTAAGTCAATCATAAAGTAATTATAAATGTTGAAGTGATGTAAAATAACGACATTATAATTTTAGTAGTCAAATGCACTTAAGCCACTTTTGAACCAACTCAAACCACCTGAATTCCACTTTGAATATTTTAATATTAAAAGCCAACGTGCAAATCAAACAACAACTCTAACAGAAGAAAAGGAAGCACAGAACAAGAATCGTGATGTTTAAAATCAATGAGAAACAATACAGATATAAGTTGTCTTCGAAATTATTGATGCCGAACCAACGAGATGGGTTCTTTAGGGTTCTGCGCGCAGAATAACAGATTGCTTTTCTACATCACATAAAATAGAGAGGTTCAGAAGTCTCATTCAGTTCAGCTCTTGAAAATGACAAACGCACCGGTGCCATGGTAATAGTTTAAGGCACCCTATATGTTTCCGTTTTTTTCCTCACTAATACTTGGGCTTAACACAATTCTTACAAAGCCTATATGAGTATTTTTTCCAAAAGTTTTCAATATTATTTTATTATCATATCAGAGAAAATACCTCCAAAATGACATCACAGTTTTCATGTGGTTTGGACTGCCAATAATTCCACAAAAAATCCATAAGTGACAGGAAATCGTACTGGCCGGAAAAAATGTCATTAACACACTGGAAGAAGAGAAGAAGTCGTATGATAACCATATGTCATGTGTACTTATAATTACAGACCAGGGAACACCGCGCCGAAGTCGGGTAGAGACCGCAGTTCAAATTAAGTTTATTGCGGTCGCTTAACATTCGTCACGTTTATCGTAGCACTCATCGTACTAGTACACGGTGTCACGCTTGGTTTGTATGGAAAGTGACAATGCCGCCCCATTAGGGGCTCCGCCGTCATCTGTGCTTATTATGCGGGGCTTATTGTGGTCCCAGGTGGCAATCGAACCCACAATACGGAATAATAATAATACAGGCAGAAAAAAAGTGTTATTGGGTTTTTCCATTATAAATTTCTCTGTGATAGCTCGGAATTCGGCAGTTGATGTTGTTACACCTTCGTGCCTTCGAAAACACGTTAGGCCGTTGGTCATGCACCAGATCTCTTTTAAAATCTCATCTGTCTATAATAGTGGAAGTGCGAGTGTCTGCGCAAACACTTGGACACTATAATATCTACTGCACCTGATGGCTAATTTCTGTTGAGATTGGCCGCCAGGGCCGAAATCGGCCAGGAGCACTATTTTTTTTGCTGTGGATTTTTTGTGGTGCTTTTGCCACAAGACTTGATGGTGACACTGCTCTATAAAAATTGGCTATTCTAGCGATATTTCGGGATCCGTTGTCCGGGTTTTATTGTTTTTCTATTGATTAATGCTGGCGCTGTGTAAAATTGGGGCAGAGGTAATTGTTTAAGGACGTTCTTGGAGACTGAGTAGCGATTCTATTTCGCATAGATGGGTCTGCTGATCGGTTATTTGTTTAGTTATTTTGTTGACGTCTCTTGTTTAAGGGTTTACTAGATTATTCCAAACAGAATCAACCTTGGTTTTGCTTGAAAAGAAAATAAATTAATCCATGTTATATATGGTCTTCTTCTTTTCAAAACTATGCCGATATAGTGATAATCTTTAACATTTTGATATCATGATACCTACTCCGTCCCACAAGGAGCCTTGTTACGTCAAGACCTAATATTATATAGAGGCCCCGCTTTCTTACGGCAATCTAAATAAACCAAAACAAGGCGCCCAATAAAATTAGAAAAAACACACCGCTCGCCCCTTCCGATTCCCTTAAAACCCACTCAAATTAGAAATCTCACCTCACCACAAAATATAATTAATTTAAATCGCGGAAATTGCGAAATTTCTAATTTATCGTCCATAATAACCCTACCAATGGCAGAGTTTTAGTTTTGAAATAAATCTCGACTGGAGCGGGGCTATTGTAGAATTTGAAATACGAGCCAGAGTGCCATCGAAACTTTTTCAACGTTTCGTCCGACAGTAGCCCAGGGTTATCTCTATTCTGTTCAACGTTTTCATTTAAAGTCGGTCTTTAAAAGAATGTTTGGCGTTGAACGGGTTGTTGCTTTCGAATGATATAACTGTTTTATGTTTTCTT
This sequence comes from Mamestra brassicae, assembly GCA_905163435.1. NCBI lineage: Eukaryota > Metazoa > Arthropoda > Insecta > Lepidoptera > Noctuidae > Mamestra > Mamestra brassicae. The sequence goes on from LR990990.1 coordinate 20,542,422, forward strand.
TTTCAAGTCTGTGGGTAAATGTTTTTTTAAAGTTTATTGGCTAACGAAGTTGTTTGTAATTGTTCTCAGAACTGAGATGATTGCATTTTATCGTTGTAGCTTAAGATAGCTGCATTCTTTTGTTTGTCGAAATATTCTATGGTTTTTAGGTTTGTTTTATCCTTACGCCACGACAGTCACCCAGTACAACAAATGGCTCTCTGGGAGTGCCGACAGAAGTGAAAACTTCAACAAAAATGCCCAACGCGCCCCGATTCGAGATATAAAATCATGAAACCATAAATATCTCGAAAACGGTAAGTCCAATCGTAACAATAACTAAAACTTCGTAGAAAGATTCATAAGACCTAAATTCAGAATAAAAAATATAAAAGAAACAGTTACGTCTGTATTTTTTTAATGACAATCCCATACCCCACTACTAGTAGAACTACTTTATACTCAGAAGTGTCAGCTACGGTAACAGTGTCGCGAGATAAATGGTTTTTTCCCATCTCAAAAATGCCCAACGCGCCTAAAGAAGTTTTCACTTCAAAAACCTGAGAATGTTTTTCTCTATATACTTTTCAAGTTTTACTGGTTATGAGGATTCATGGTCAGTGTTTATACCACTATAGTGGCTAAAATCTTCGGGCTGGAAAACCATAAGCACGCTTCGCAGTCACCTTTCCATTTTTGCATCCAACATAGGCAAATTGGAATGCTCCCTCTGCATATACTCGTAAACCTCGTTGCATAAAGTGTTACAAAAATCATACCCACCTTATTACCTTGTTTGGTTACCACAGCCAGAGGGTTGGCTCAGGTCCAGAAAAGGAAGCCTTAATGTAAATGGTACAAGCAAAACCTCACATTTTGAAAACTGTGATTCTTAGAGGGTTGTATTATAAGGTCAGCCAAAATGGTGCACGGTTTTGCATGCCAATGGAACTGCGTGTTGACATTGTTGCATAGATGAACAGAAGCCAAAACAAAGATGAAAGGATTGTTTTAGCTATGATATATGACATAAAAGGGAGTGAATGATAACATGGCGGCTGACAAGGGAGAGTTGAAGTTTCTTCTTCAATTCTCCCCTGTCAACCGTGTAGTACCGACTCCAAGTAATATGAAGCAACAACTAGAGGATTACGACGATTGTAACACAGATGAACAATTATTTCACAAACATAAAAAGGTCAACTGTCGTACATAAAATAAAAAAAACTTATAAAAACTTTCAAATTCCAATCCCAATCTCAGCAAAAATCTATGTCAAAAACTATTCATTTACGGCCAGTTCAATAACGTAAAGGCAGATGTTTGCCTTTAAAACTGGACGTTTCAGCTACTGTTGGTAGCTAATTTGACAGTTAGTTAAAGGTAGATACAAAAACAAAATTAAATTAAAAGTCATTTATTAACGTCAAAGTTCTACATAAAGACAGTCCCCCAAAACGCCCGCCCGTCACCAATTCCCAGTGTTATTGAGACCGGCCGTTAGAGGTCATTTTGGCAGATTACGACTAATATTTCTTCTTCGTCATCACACTCTTGGCAGAGTGGTCGTGGTCGTCACATCAGGGGTGGTGGCAACCTTCACAATCCACCACCATTCCTCTCGTACTGTAGCTCCTCTGTACATTCGTGGAATGGACCATTCAGCGCGGTTTTGACTTGATCGATCCAACTTTTGCCTTCGAGTAATCCCTGCTAATTCTAACAATCTTTTAAAATATGGAAATTGAAACTCAGGGCTTCCTAACCACTGAGAATTAATGACAAAACACGATTTGACAGTTACTGTCAAATCGTGTTGTCATTCATTCTTAGTTCGGGTTCGGAACTAATCATAAGTCCGTAGGTGATACGGAGTAGAATATGCCCGCAACTAAGCCCGAAACTACGGACTTCGGGTTTAGAGAGTAGCCCCGCACGAGTGTAGGTTGTTTTTTGTGAGTGGCAACCCTGCCAAGCGTTTAGGTAGCGACGTCTGCCCCGGCGCGATACCATTCGATCGCTATTCAAACAAACACGCTCAACCGGCTCAACCCTACTTTTGTTTCTTTTACTGTAGCTTAAAATGTAGGTTAGCACGAACTATTGTTTTATCAAATATCAACCATTTTGAAACGTGTTTTTTTTTATTATTGTGAGCATCGAGAGGAAGTGTGTCAGGTGTGTTTGACGAAGCCGCTTTTTCATCGTGACCTTATTGAAGATGGGTTGGGTAGAAACTGAAAAAAGAGGTGTTTGACCAATATGTATGTTGTGAGAGAGATGCTTAATGCTTAGGTATGTAGATAATTCTTTGGATTAGGTTAAACGTTGAGGCTTTTTTCGAACAAAAAAATTCGTTATATTAATGTAGGTACTAATTGACTAACGAACGTTAACTTGTGTGATCACCAGTGATTGGATAATCGGGCGCTTATATACCTAAACTTCTTCCCGTCAAAGAATAATATGGCCATTCCTTTCTGAATAAATAAGTAATCCCGGCTTCCAGGGATTGAACAATTTTGTAAAAAAAACTATAATAAACTTAATGAAAAAACTTTCATTTCAAATTAAAAGTTCCATTAGAATCGGCTTTTTAAATTAAAAAAAAATGCCATGAGAGTTCACAATGAGTTCTAACTATATTTTGTATGCGGGCATTTAAAGCAATCTCAGGAATTTTGAACGATTCCGGTATCCGAGATTCTGAAAAGCATGTCCATATTATACTTTCGAGGGAATAAAAGTGAAGTTTAGGTATATTAGCGCCCGATTATCCGATCACTGGTGATCACTGATCACTAAAATAATTTTCAACCGCCGCGTCGATCATTTATTTTCAGAAGCCGCGTGTAAGGTAACTATGACATTCAAAGGGTGCGAATAGTGGATCCCACAAAATTAAATTCAATAAAATAATGTCTAAAACCCACATTTTAGACATTATTTTATTGAAGATAGCTAGACTACACCTTAAGGACTACGCACTGTTAGACCCACTTAAACCACAAATCAAGAAATGTATGTAACGTATTTCAGGTATCATTCCTCATCCAAGATGACCAATTATACAGTTTCAATAAATATTTAAATTCGTTTAGTGCTAAATGTACATACGTGTTTTATGGTGTAATTGTACCTAGTACTGCTAAATGATAAATTATATTTATTTTGTAAGTAGGTTAAACATAACACTTTTACACGTCGGCCATTTTTATTAGGACTTCCAACTGTTAGTGCAGTAACTTGAAATGGTCCCATTGCCCCGCTGCATACGCACGAAACACAATACCGACAACAGTAAAGGCTTAATCCCTTATATACAAGCCACAAGTCAATAACTCTCTCGCGACAGCAAAAAGTCGATAAATTATAAGTTTTACAGCACACGTGTGAAATGACGGTAGTCGCAAAAAATACGCAACGCCAACAACCACTATAAATGCAAATGAAAATGCCGTATCTTGATAAAAACGTGGCACTACGAATAGTGACGTACACTCGACGTGACGGATGTGTTATGCGTGGTGACGGGAATCCTGTAAGTGCTGACGAATAGCTACTAAAATTCTAGGTGTTCTATTTTAGGACTTGTCTGTGGTGTTGTACATTTTAACAGTGGGTTCATTGACTATCAGCGAAAAAAGCGATTGTCGAAAAGCAAACGGGCTACTGAAATGCTTTACATTTTAAAGTGAAAACGTCTTTAGCGGCGTTGGGCACTTTTTGGAATGGGTAAAAAATGTTAAACTTGCGTCAGGACACGTGACCTGATCGAAAATTCGTAAGACGGAGGGAAAGTTCTGAAGTGTTAAAATTTTAATGTAGGTAATATAAATTGTCATGTTTGTATACGATAGCGCAATAAATTAATATTGTATTTTACAACATAAATGGTAGTACTTTTATAATGATAAATTAAAGCAATTCGTGCGGAATTATTCCTTAACCATTCCAAAATACCAAAAACGCACAACGTTAATGTTCAAGTTATCGCTTCTGCCGGCACTCCTGGAGTGCAACCCGTCGTTTTTTTTTTTTTATTTGAAATCGTAATGGCTATTTGAAATGGTAAGGGGAACCGACTGATCTTCAGAGATGAAGATCAGTCGGTTCCCCTTTAAGTGGATGACACGTGAACAGACCGTGTATCCCAACTACGTCACCAAATCGCAACGGAAACCGGGGTGGCTTTGTTTGTCACTCCCAAAACAAAACACTCAGAAATATCAACTCTAAGTGAGACAAACGACCCCAAATCCAATGAGACTCCCTTAAAACCACAACTCGGATATTTTGTACCAAAACTCGTTTATCTAACGAGTTCGCAAATGCGTGTTGTGTGAGATAATGACGTATATTTAATATCGTCAAGCTATCAAGTTGATAACAAATTAAAAGTAAATATTAATTTAAATAATTATGATGACATGTTTGTTTACTTTAGGTTGTTGCATAAAAGGGTGTTTAATTAATAAGGTTTTTGAAACAATCGCCGCCATATTTGCTGATGACTGCTTAAGTTCTGATAAAAATAATTCCTCATCTGCCTGTATATCTAATGGCGGCTTTCAGTATTCAGTTGAATACCAGTTTTTACACGAAGTGTGTGAAAAATAAAAAAATGGTAAATATACATAATATTTTATTTATTAAATATATATTTTTGTAACAAAAACATTTCCTCCAAACCAGGAATTTTCTTCTATAACGTGGGAGCGTTTTCACACATAAAAACTCACATACAAAAACAGCCAGACCCGGAACAAATAACTGTAGGCCATACAAATTTTTTTTTCCGTACGGGAATCGAAACCGCGACACGCAGCGCAGCACCCAATCGCTCAACCACTGTGCCAACCGTGTCGTACTTTTTTACCAGCCGTAAAAAAAACGACGAAAAACGTATAAAAGGATTAAGTGTTTAATATGTACGTACTATGTAACCATCAGTCTTTTCAGTTGAAATTAATAATAACTTCTACGTTTAATTTAAATTCAGATTCAAGCGAAACTGTTTAATGGAATCATATAAACGACAAATAGCTCAGCATTGTTCCGGTAAATCCGATTGTTTTACCTACATTACTGAACCAGAACTGTTAACGGATAACTTAACACAGCTATTCATGAATTCAGGCTAATCATTTAGCTGTAATAGAAACTAAATTCACTTTTATTAATTCAACGTACAATTTCAGTCAGACGTACAATCAAAATTTTACGAAGCTATAGCATAGCCAACCACTCGCACTTACGACCTTTTTAGGGTTCCGTACCCAAAGGGTAAAACGGGACCCTATTACTAAGACTTCGCTGTCCATCTGTCCGTCTGTCACCAGGCTGTATCTCATGAACCGTGATAGTTAGACAGTTGAAATTTTCAGAGATGATGGATGTCTGTTGCCGCTATAACAACAAATACTAAAAAACAGGATAAAATTTAAGGCGTTGTTATAGATACGGAACCCTTCGTGCGCGAGTCCGACTCGCACTTGGCCGGTTTTTCTATATACACGTCACAATCATTTATACACACCCGTATATCGAACTCTTTCATCATGAACCATAGAGAAAGACCGCGGTATAGCTGTAATATATAAATAAAGCTGAAGAGTGTCTTGGTTTGTTTGAACGCGCTAATCTCTGGAACTACCAGTCGGATTTGGAAAATTCTTTTTGTATAAGATAGCCACATTCATATACGGGAAAAAAAAACGGGATATGCGCCTACGAAGTCGCGGGCAAAACCTATAACTTATGATCGTTCACCTTTTGCTTTGGTCCCATCTATGGTCAAATTAAAAAAGTTGACTGATGTCTCATGGTGATTTTAATAGATAGCGATAGAGTAAGACAGGAAATACCTACTTATTTCTGTTCCAGTTAACCAGATAATAATAAATATATATTTTTTTGTGATTTTCAGTAAGTTTCGGGTATCTTATGAGGCGTTTTTTTTTTATTTTTTAAAGAATTAATTGTAGAAATATTGAATAGATTTCAAGAAACAAGTAATACAATTAAAACCGGTTTAAATGGTAAATATTATTTTTATTTGTAATTGTGTCGCTATTGCTATAATATTTTTGTTGTGCAAGCAAATAAATGTTCTGTATGGTGTCGGACGTAAAAGAATAGCACCATCCCATCACTTCCCGTGGGTGTCGTAAGAGGCGACTAAGAGACTCACCAGAGAATGGGCAGCAGCATTCTCTGTGCATTGCAACAGCTACATTGCGATCACCAACCCGCCTGCCAAGCGTGGCGATTATGGCAAACCCCCTTTGGGGGAGGCATATGTCAACCAGTGGACGTCATTCGGCTGCTGATGATGATGATGATGAAGCAAATAAATCGTTCGTTCCAGGTGTACAAAAAGTTTTCTTTTATTTTATTTTAAGACAAATAAAATGAAATTAAAACAAGAGGAAAGAGATTCCAAATACATATGTCGCATGAAATCGGAAAATTATTTTATTTTGTAGATAGATTACTGAAATGACTCATTGTAACGTTACACTTCAGTTGAAAACCAGCGTCAGGCAACTCCTAGTTGTCTGGCATTTTGCTGAACTGGACCTATTTGGCGCAGCCGCGGGGCATACAATGTTTTTGTTTTAAAATTAAGCTGTCTTTTATTTGTGTCTACAATGTGTGTCTGTGTGTGTGCCAAATAAACTAGTTTTCTTTCTTTCTTTCTTTCTTTCATTGCAACGTTAGGATCACTTTGTCATGTTAAACTATCGTCCGTAAACTGACTTTACCACCATTTTTTTTTTGTAAATACATAAGTCGTTCGATTTACGATTGAAAACTAGCCTGTGAATTTTCAGGAGTCAATTCTTAACAAAATACACTTCTCATCAAAAAAATCGAAACACTTTCGTTTTTATTGTTTTTGTCCTAATTTTTTACAAAAGAGAATTAATTCCATGAAAAAAAAAACATTATTGTGTAGCTGGCAGTTTGGTCATTACAGTAAGAAGAAAAAAATCAAAATTCGAAATTAGAATTTCATTTGTTTATCCTATAAATGAAATTAATCACTGTTTTGAGACAAACGTGTATTTAGGGTTGGAGTACGTTTCTCGTTTAAAAACTAAAATTAGCGCTTGTCTTTAAACTTTTTGTTTCTTATTTCATTTACTGTGACTTTGGGACGTCTGAAAAAACTTTTTTTTCTAAAACATATGGATACTTCGCCCGCAGAAGCCGCCCAAGTGGTGGCATTGCTGGATTCTGGACTTAGTCAGCGTGTTGTGGCTGCAAGATTGCATCTAAGCTTATCATCTGTTCATAGAGTCTACAAACGCTATCGGGAGACTGGTTCGTTCACGCGCCGTTCAGGATCTGGCAGGAATCGGGTCACTTCTGAGCGAGATGATCGATTTATTGTAACAACCTCTTTACGAAATCGACGCCTTAACGCTTTTCAACTGCAGCAGCAGCTTCGCGTTGTACGAAGAGTAGCTGTAAGTGACTCTACAATAAGAAGAAGGTTGAAGGAACGCGGATTGGCACCGCATAAGCCAGCGAATGGGCCGAAATTAACTGCAGACCATCGAAGAGCGCGCCTTAACTTTGCACGCGAGCACCTAACTTGGTCATACCTTCAGTGGAGCAAAGTACTGTTTTCTGATGAGTGTAAAATTATGCTGTATGGTAACGACGGAAGGAACTAGGTCTACAGAAGAGATGGAGAACGCTTTGCACAATGCTGCATTGAAAAAAAGGTCAGCTATGGTGGCGGTTCGTGGACGGGTTGGGGAGGAATCAGCGCCGACGGTAAGACAGAACTTGCCTTTGTATCTGGGCCACGGCTGCCTGCACTAAACTCTCATCGGTACATCGAACAGTGTCTTGAACCTCATGTGATGCCCTATGCACATTTTATTGGCAACGACTTCATATTCATGCACGACAATTCTAGAGCTCACACCGCGGGCGTCGTACGAGATTATCTTACCGAAGTCGGTATCTCCATTATGGTATGGCCAGCAAGAAGCCCGGACATGAATCCCATTGAACATCTATGGGATGAATTAAAGAGACGAATTCGAGCAAGAGATCCAGCCCCAGAAACACTTAGCCAGCTGCAAAATGCAATCCAAGAGGAATGGGATAATATACCACAACATGTGATCGTGACTCTCATCCGATCGATGAAGAACCGTATGGAAGCAGCAATAAGAGCTCGCGGAGGGAATACAAGTTATTAAATAAACGTTTCTTACATTTTTTTTCATTTACGCGTGTTGTTTTACCCATTTCCTTCATATTCCATACAGGGTAAAAATTACTCATTATACAAAATACGAAACCTATGAAGACTTAATTTGAATTTAGAACATTAACATTAGGATTTAAAAACCTCATACTACTCACTATTAAATGACATTTTACATTTATTCCTAAATATACACATTTTTCTGATAATCCTTATCAAATCATAAACTGCGAGGTGTTTCGATTTTTTTGATGAGAAGTGTAATTCTAGTTGTCAGAACATTGCGAGTATGTCACTAGTGACCAATCAGCGCATTCGTCGGTGCATAACGTTAATATCTGATAAGTCAATTAGCGGAGCATCACGTTGTTCGCAATTAGTAGTTAATTTTGCAGAAACTCTGATCAGTTCGTATCATTACGAAGTAATTTTTTGTTTCCAATAATGCAATTCTTTTACGGTGGCAGGATGTTGAAAAAAATGATTTTCTGTACTAACCTGCAACATATACGGAGCTCGTAGCTTAATAATATTAAAGCACATATCACCGATCTTCAAGGTTAAGGTGAAAGAGCCGGGGTAGCTCGCGAAATTCAAATTTTCATAAGTTTTTTGCATTTTGCAGAGAGTGTCAGGTTGTATGTTGATAAAAATACGATTGGCGACCGTAACAAATATGGCTTTACTGAGTTATAATAATTAAAATCATCAATACAGGTCCTTTCATTCATGTAACTCGATTGAATGACTTTTTTTATTAAATAACCATTCAATCGAGTTAAATTAACTTAGAGGGTTGTATCCATGATTTAAATGATTATAATTCTTTAAATAAATACGTGTTACGGTCGCGAATCATATTTTGTTCAACATACAGCCTGACACTGACTTGCAAATTGCAAAAAACATAAGAAAATTTGAATTTCGCGGGCTACCCTGGCGCTTTCACCTTAAGCGACGCTTGCCGAGATCGGTCTGCTATGGATGAGGTAGAGGTATGTACGTTATTTTTTTTTTTTGTTGGGCAATCGGCAATTGAGTCCTCCCGCCCTGGATGGAGCGGAAGGGAGCGTCAGACTTACTAACAAAAACCCACCCGTGTTCCTCCAAATGCTCTTAGCACTTCCAGGGCCGCGGTGACTGCAGGCACTGGCCCTAGCGGGCCCTGTCCATTTTGCAGACACTTGTGGTTCCAGTCACAATCCTGTTGTTAGATTGTACCATTGCACGTGTTAGCGGGCACACCATTTATGACTGAAGGCTTAATTAGTTTGATTTACTTGTTAATGCTTGAGTTTGTTTGTTTTTTTTTTATGGCATAATGGAGTGTGCTAGCTAACAGGTGTCAATTAATTTCATAAAATTTGATTTACTTATTAGACATATAATTTTCTGTGTCATGTTTTGTAAACTTTGCATACTGCTGTATAAATTCAAGTTTTTATAACTTAACATGCAGATGTGTTGCTGGGGAGTTTGTTGCGCCACTTCTTCTTCTCAGCTAAAATACTAGGAAGTGGTGACGTTTTGGGGGACTGTCTTTATGTAGAACTTTGACGTTCAAAAAGTGCTGGCACTCAGCCTAAATTGAATAAATGACTTGATTTTCGTCCATTTATACATATTTTTTAGAATATTTTGTTTGTACATCTTCGTCAAACTGCTTTTCATCATCACCTCAAAATAATCTAGTTCGATCCAACCCGTCCCTAGCTGTCCTCCTCCAAGCGACGCCCTAAGCCGAGGCCCGTACCCCATAGGGGGTGCCCTTAGCGTGTAGTCGCTTAGTTTGTAAGTTTTGGAGGCTTTAATATTTTTTATTAAGGCCACCACAGGCAAGCCCGGTTAAGCAGTCGACAACCATGAGGTTTTCGACTGCTAGGATCTGTGGATTGGCTATTCATTCATCATTATTTTGAGACAGAACTGTGAGACGCCAGTCAGAAAAAAAAACACGTGTCCTGACGTGAGTTTAACATTTTTTACCCATCCCAAAAAGTGCACAACGCCGCTAAAGAAGTTTTCACTTCAAAACCTCAAAATAATGATGAATGAATAGCCGATCCACATTTTTATTAATAGACTTTCATTTAATATTCCAATAATCACAACCATATTCATTGTTATCTTTAGCCACCCGCATGTGAACACGCCTTATCGCCACAAATGAACTGTGAATTCCATTACGCTGAAATAATAATTTAAAGTTCACTCCACTGTGATTGGCGAAGTATTAACTACTTTTATATCTGGGTTAGCTCGTGGCGACCTGGCGACCTCTATCTTTTATGACTGGCGTCAATAATAAATTAGTTTCTCGTGGCGAAGAGGAAAAGATTTTAAAATATTATCTTTATTCATAGAAACCCCGAGAAAGTTTGTCTTGTTGAAAAAAATGTATTCTTGATTTCCCTGTTTCTAGTAAGTTAAAAATAACTGAAAGAAACATGTTGCTGAGATGATTATATACTAACTTGTTTAATAAATGCGAAAGTGAGATAATATAAGATACATTTTGTTTGTCAAAAACACGTGTAGGTTTAAAATCAGCTCAATCGTTCGAGCTGATTTTAAACCTACACGTGTTTTTGAAAAGAAAAAAAGTTTCAACATGTTTTGAATTCGTAAAATTTCAAAACTACAATAATAATAAAAATTCACAATACAAAAATCAAAGTCACATTAAATTGACAAAATTAATAATAAAAATGTCTAAATTACGTCATTTAAATATTCGTCAACATTATAGTAGCATTTATTTATTAAAAGTTTCATCATGCTTTTAATAAAACTATTAATATTCAAATCAAAATGCCTTTGGTACCTTGTTGTACTTTGTTTCTTTGTAACGCTTTCACATCTAAATCGCTGAACCGATGTTGATGAATTTTTGTACAAAGATAGATGAGGCTGTGGAAATGGTTATAGGCTACTTTTTTTTCGCGAAGGTCTATAGTAACACGAGATGTTCGACATACCTGAAAAGGGGCCATTGTACTCATATTGTGAACAACTTTTACTATGGGACCAACACTGAAATGTGGGATCAACATTTTGACCTATTTGCAAAATAAATAGGACATATCAAAAAATGCTCACACCAGGGGGGCTACTCTCTAAGCTCGAAGTCCGTAGTTTCGGGCTTAGTTGCAGGCGTATTGTAGTCCGTATCACCTACGGACTTACGATTAGTTCCGAACCCGAACTAAGAATAAATGGCCTAGTCCACTGAGAATATATGACAACACCAAATTGATTTGACAGTAACTGTCAAATCGTGTTGTCATTCATTCTTAGTAAGTCTCTAATTAGTTATTCATTAGTAGCCCCCCAGGCGTGATTCGGTAAGAATTTGTTGAATTTCAACTATTAACATCCGAATTCTAAATCACAATCTGGTTTAAAGTTAAAAAAATAGGTTAATCAGTCGCAACAGAGCTCAAAGCTAAATTACGAACAGCTATTAATATTCAAGCTGGATCTATACGAGTACCTAAGTGGCTTAGCATCGTTTGCAGATTGTTATAGTTACCACGAAACTACAAGCTGCAAGTTTAGCTTGTCACCGTATTAGCCAAAGTACGGTGTTGCTAACTGAAATATAGTTTGTTGTGTGCGTCTACTTTATGTATTTACTAGCTGTCGCCCGCAGCTACGCCCGCGTGAATGTCGAAAATTATCCCAAGGGAATATACTCCCGGGATAAAAACTATCTTATGTCCTTAGTGTGATAAACCATATACAGGTACTTTTGAATTGTCAAAGTCAGTCAATCAAAAACATGAAGCTATTTGCATGTTCCAAAGCGTCGATATCTATGGAAAAGAACGTGCAAGAAACTCCACGGTCACTCTTTTAAACCATTTTATGTTTTACAAAAATCCTTGTTACCTTGTTGCTTCTATATGTGAGAACAATGTAAAGAATGAAAGATAATTATTAGTATCAAATATTAAAATAAGCTCGTGGCAGGTAGGAGATGACCAGTCTCCACCGATGGCGCCCGTTCACGAACGATCAATACACACAACAACACAAAGAATACACACAACAACACAAAGAATACACACAACAACACAAAGAATACACAATTAAAATAGAAATCGTGATTGAATGTCTAATTTATTGCTATAATCCCGCCGTCAGGCCCGTCGTCTATCCATAAGTAGTTAAATAAACGTATTCATAATCTAATGCGGGCCATACACTTTCAAATAATTTAATCAAACAGATTTTATTAAATTGGCATGAATTTCTGTGAAATTTTGATCAAAAATGAGTTGTCAAATGGCATGAAGTAATGCGAAATTTTGTATTTCTATTCGATCAAACATTTCGAACCAGCCTGTTTGATCAAATTACTTGAACGTCTATGGTAATCCCAAAAGCACCTCACTAAATACCACATCTTATTCGCACTATTTTCCAAGAAGCCAACCACCTAATTAAACAGCCAACTACTATCAAACTTCTAAGATTACTTGACGTGAAGTACCTAAATCATCGCGTACGTAAACCGAGCGTATTATACTGTAAACTTGACGTCACAGCCCCACACATTAGAGCTCAAACAACGGGTGCCTGTAATTACCATTTTAATAACTAAACGTGTGCCGACTGTTAGGGTGACGTGTCACAGTCTACACTCTGCAGTCTGCGGAGCTCACGATAATTGACACAGGTTTTACTCGTTGCATAGTAAACTCTGCAATTTGAAATTGCTGACGTGTATTTCACTATTTGCCGGTTTGATGTTTTGATTATTCTTTGATGTGCAGTTTGTTTTATAGTGATGTGTTAATTTAGCGCTTTAGGTGTAATGTTTGTATTTATTTTAGTTTAGTTTGCTTTATTAGCGCTTTGATGAGGTTTGAGTGGAATTTGCGCTGTGTGTGTTTTGTTTCTATTGTGCAGTTTCGCCGAATTAACTTTTTGACTGTTTTAGTCTATATCTATACTAATATTATAAAGAGGAAAGATTTGTATTTTTGTATTTAACGAATAAACTTAGAAACTACTGGACCGATTTGAAAAATTCTTTCAGCAATGGATAGCTACATTATCAGCGAGTAACATAGGCTATATTTTATCCCCGTATTCCCACAGGAACGGGAACTACGCTGGTAAAACCGCGTGATGTCTGCTAGTGGGTAACATTTTTACAATAATATTTAGTTACTAAGTACGATAACAGATTAGCTACTCTAGTAGGTCTTAAAAAATTACAATCAATTTGTTTTATCAGTCTATGCAATGCTGCAGACTTATTGTATCGTCTACTGAGGCCTTTATAGCCACATTGTGTTTCATTTAAATGTGTCACTGATAACATGGTTGACGGACAAATAGAAAAAACCGCAGTTTTAAATGTCCAATGAATAAGCAATATGCAAACTACTATTTAACGTCACTGTTAATTTATTTTCAGTGTTTTGCGAATACGTGGCTTATCGTTGCTTTAGTTAATTAATTTGGAAAAACATTTTCATTCATTGTTCAATATAATGAAATCGTAACTATCTGTGCGTTTGTGCGTGCTAGTTTCATAAACGGCTGAACGGACTTGGATAGTATGTGGCACACAGATATGGTGACTATGTTTCAAGAAATTAAAACTCAAACCTTGAGCTATGCTTTTGATCTTCGTGATTTTCATAAAATCGAAATCAATATCGATCCGATGACAATGATCTAATATTGTTTTTTTAAGCAAAACAGACGCCCGAAGTTTCTAAAGAAATATAAATACTCTTTGTGCACCTAAAGGGTTCAACAAAAGGACATTTAATCAGCAGACATGTTCGTAGACGTGAGGGCCTCGATGAACTGACATTGTATCAGAGATGACAAATAGCCTAGACTTTTCCTAATTGTGTTCAGAGAATTGAGGTCAGGATGGAGCTGAATACCAGTTTTTCATTGGGAGTGACTGCCTATCTGATCTCCACACCCAGTTACTGGGTTGTATTACCCAGTATCTGGGTGTGGAGATGAAACTGGTATTCAGCTCCACCCTGACCTCAATTCTCTGAACACAATTAGGAAAAGTCTAGGCTATTTGTTATCTCTGATACAATGTCAGTCTACGAACATGTAACATAATGAACATCGAATTGCGAACATAACATCTCGTTCACATGTTCGCACTCATGTCTGTTTGTATGTATGTACTACGCGAGTATCCAAACATTACATGCTGTTACACATCTTGTCGAAGTAGTTGTGTAGCGATGTTAAGGGTGACACATCACCATCTGCCTAACCTTTTACCAACTGGATTGCGGTCGGCTTCCAGTCAAACCGGATGCAGCTGAATACCAGTATATTACGTGTAGCGGCTGCCTACTAGACCTCCACAACCCACTGGGTAACATTGTACTCCTTGGCAAGACTGGTGTCAGATTTTCTAGCTTCTGACAATTTGTAACGACTGCCAAATATCTATAAATGACAGCCGGGACCAACGGCTTAACGTGCTTTCCGAGGCACGGAGGAGTCTCGGAGGCATACCGAAAGCAGCAGCGTTGGAAGGCCTCCCACAAGGTGGACCGATGACCTGGTGAGGGTCGCGGGTAGCCGATGGATGCGAGACGTACAGGACCGGTTGTTGTGGCGACACTTGGGGGAGGCCTAGCTCCTGGGGTGACCACACAGAACAAAATTCATACTTTGATGTGATATTGACTTACTTGAGTTTGTCTGATTATGCTGGCATAATGGAGTGCTAGCTTCCAAGTAGCGAATTATTTAGTTTTAGGTTTTACGTGTTACCTTTGTTGTATTGTTTTCTTTGTAAGAATACTTTGCATACCTTTGTATAAATGCTAGTTCTTCTAACTCGACAGACAGATGTGTTGCTGGGGAGTTTGTTGCGCCACTTCTTCTTCCCAGCTAAAAGACTAGGAAGTGGCGACGGGCGCGCGTTTTGGGGGACTGACTTTATGTAGAACTTTGACGTTCAAAAAGTGCTGGCACTCAGCCTAATTTGAATAAATGACTTATGACTTTTGACTGGCTTGTTGGCGTAGTGGTTGCAAACGCTACTGATGTCTGTGAGTTCTAGGATTCGTTTCTGGGTCGGGCAAAGTGTCATTCAGTTTTTTTAATTTCTCAGTAGTAGCCTGGAGTCTAAACTTCAGCCAGGTTGGTTGCAATATACTTCACCCTTAAAACATACGTCTAAGACACAGGAGTTGAAATGTGAGTTTCCTATAGATACATTTTAACTTAACTCTAAGGAAAATAAAGGTATCATTGTTGTGTTATAACAACTCTAAAACCGCGCCAACCTGGCCCATTATGTACACGCCCCATTTACCAACGGGCAGGGCTGTCAGTATTAATCAACAAGCATCATTTAACTTGCCCTAATTCATCAGCATTTTTATCTTTATGGGTTGTATGCACGACATCCCATCATCGAGCTTTGAAGACCATAAGGTTTAAATTCCAACATACAAGATGGAAAGGGTGCTAAATGAACTGAGTGCCTAGTCTTGAGGTAGATGAAGGGTTGGTTTAGCAACTGGCTTCTACACAGGGGGGTCTACTTCCAATTTATTGAAATTTTCAGGAGGTTAAATTGATCATAACAACTTTACTATGGAGCCAAACATGAAATCGCAAAATTAAATCAGATGTACTCAGTTCTATCAATCCAATTATCTGAACAATTGTTTTTTATTCATATTTCTCACATGAGTAGCTATAAAATGTGAGAGAAGCCTTTGATTGAGGAGTTCCTAGAATAAGGCAATGTAATTTTTGCGTACTTGGGCGATGACGTTGTCCAAGACGTCGTATAGACTACCTCATTATGGGTGTCCCCTAAAAATAAAAGAAATAAAAAAACTTTTTAACAAAAAAATACAACCGACTTCCATCATTTTAGTTTCGGAAGTCGGTGTTTTTTATTTTGTTACTTTGTTTTTTGACATCCGATTAAAGTTTAACTTTTTGTTTTTCACTTTTTAGTGAGCCAGTCTACACGACGTCTTGGACGACTTCATCGTCCAAGAACGCAAAAAATACATCATCCAAGTAAGCAATAAATGCTCATACAATAAAAAACTACTAAGCGAAACTGAATTAAAATTTAACGGGACCAAATGAAAGTTGAAATTTGGTTTTAAAGTGTAACCAAGCTACGGGAAAAAACAGCGCCTTCAATGAATACAGGATCCATTAAATGCTACCGCTTAAACGTTGATTCAAAATACCCATATTGAGAAGTCAACGTAACAAAAATAATCATATCACAAACCAATCTAAGAAAATGAAATAAACAGACAAAAATAGAAGAAAAATTCACAAAACACGTCGAACACGGGATTATTGTAGCGAAAAACGTCTGTCGCATTTCCAAATCGCGTTACCTCCGTAATTTGTCGTAAAAACGTATTTTACGAGGTCGAACGCGGCCCGTGTGACATTACAACTGAATATATCCCATATTCACTATTCCTGAGGTGTGTCCCACGATTCCTGGGAATCGTTTCTTGTAACTGAATATTTTGAATTACTTTGATATGACGAGTGGTTTATTTCTGTTCGGTATCATCATTTTTATACAGAACTAGCTGACGTCACACGGTCTCACCCGCGTAGTTCCCGTTCCCGTGGGAATACGGGAATAAAATATAGCCTATGTTACTCGCTGATAATGTAGCTTTCTAATGGTGAAAGAATTTTTGAAATCAGCAAAGTTGTTTTTGAGTTTATTCATTACAAACACACAAAAATACAAATTTTTCCTCTTTATAATATTATTTATTTATTTATTTAAACTTTATGTACAATAGTGGTACATGGGCGGACTTAATGCATCAAGGCATTCTCTACCAGTCAACCTTTGGGTTATAAAGACTATACTGTGGAAGGTGTACAATAAATAAAAATAAGATTCAAAATTGAATTTTAACAATTCGGAAAGAATATACAGATAATATATATAATACTAATAAAATACATATACATGCTAAAATAATAAATTAATAAATATGATATATAATAATCATACCAATTTTTTTTTTTTTTTATTAGTGTTGGAAGCTTCATTTTCTTTGGCATTGCCTCCAAATAATGCGATCTTTTGACTTTAACAGCCTTTTTAATTGTGCCTGAGAATCTTGCCGGTACTTTCTCTTCAAGCGTTTTTTCTGTTTACTCAGCCGAGTATCGCTAGCTTTCTAGACAGCGCTCGTTATGCCACATGCAGTCATAGACGCGTACGTACAGCGATCTCAAACAAACGCTCGTCGCGAGTGCGCTTGCGTTCGCAGGGAATGAACCTTGTTTGTGTGTGCGTGCGTTTTCTCTCATTGAATCAAACCGACCTTCTGAATCTATCTATTTGATGGCACTTTATACTGATTTATCAGAAAAGCTTTTCCTCTGAATGTAACAGTCGAAAGGATTTATTTTCCTTGAATTTCTGAGATGTGCTGTTAACTGCACCCGTATGAAAGCAAAGTTGTGTACCTCGTTGTTCTGTGTACTTAGATCGGTTACTCGGAATTGTGTCTTGCAGGTTTTATAAATGATTTTAAAAACAACAGGGAGCTTAGGAAGAATGTTTACTTACATATTTTACATATATATATTTTTACTTTGTTGACAAATTAAGAATGTCAACCGTTGAAACCTCCTTAGGCTAGGCAGCGCAAGCATACGCGAGGTGGCCCGCAGAGGCCGGCCGGCACCAGCCAGGGATTACGGAAGTTGCATCCGTTCCCGCGATCCCTGGTGTAGGTGGGAGATGGAACACCGGGGTGGTTTTAGTCAGTAAGAGTCTGACAGACCCCTCCGCCCGCTATAGTAGGCGCCAGATAATCGTGGAATATCGGTCATTGACCCACCTACATTTATTGACATTGTTAATTTGAAAAACGGAATTAATGACACAAAACTGTCCCGAATCATCATCTCTCGTGATCCTTAACATTGTCTAATAATGAAAAACGATTCATATTTAATTGTTCAGGTACCTATGAGCAGTTATTAGGGAAAGGTCAATATACTTTATTCCACATTTATCTGGCGCCTACTATAGGACATCCATGTGGATTTCCCCCGAGATCAAAAAAAAAAAAGGCAGCGCAAGCATCCAGGAAGCTACGCGGTATCATCGTTTCTCGTTATTGTTTCAAGACGATTTGCCTGTTGTGATGACAGCACGGAAGAGGGTCAACAATTCAGTGCCAAATGTCATCATTTGGCACTGAATGATTGAACTCATCATCTAGTGAAGGTTTCGGTAATCTACTGGATGCAAAAAGCACAGGGTCTCATGTGGTGATGCTTGAGATGAGGGGCCATGTCCGCTGTGGACGGCTATCACTGACGATGATGTCGTGTTTAGAAGGTGGCTAAATAATAACTGCCACATGGATCGAACTTGAGGTTAAGCTACGCTTGCCAAGGTCAATCTGTAGATGGGCAATCTTAACACACCAAGAATCCTCCGTGCCTCAGAAAGTACGGCAAGCCGTTGGTCCCGGCTGTCATTTGTAAATGTTTGACAATCCTTGCGGATAGTCGGAAACCAGAAAATTTGACACCAGTCTTACTAAAAGATATCTTTTTTATTCAGTTACTCGATTTTGGAGGTCAGATAGGCATTCGCTTATAAAATACTGGTATTCAGCTCAATCCAGTTTGGCTTGACTGGAAATCGACCCCAACATAGTAGGAAAAAAATTGACCAAGTGCGAGTCGGACTCGCGTGCAAAAGGGTTCCGAACGAATTTCATTTTAGTAACATGTTTTTTTTACACTATAGAATATTTATAGATTTTCCTGTAATCTATACGTAAATAACTATTATCCTCATTTTTCTTTAAATTTAGACTGAAGTTTCGGAGAGGGGGGGGAATGGTAATTTTTCGTGTAATTTCTTGAATAACTTCAAAACCATTCATTTTAAAATTACGAAAAAAATATAATTGAAACCCTCACAAATAAACCTACCTAAACCTTTTTATATGCCATACGGTACAGTCTGAAAAACTTTGTTTTTTCTAGTTTGGCCCCAAAGTGACCCATACACAAAATTTATTTATGTACGTAATGCGTCTTTGTTTGGGTCACAGGAGCTCATATGTGTGCCAAATTTCAATAGAATTAGTCTAAAAGATTCGGAGAAAATAGTCTGTGACAGACAGACACCAGAGTGATCTTATTAGGGTTCCGTCCAAATCGACTAGCGATAGTTGGCAGTCCCAAGGGTTCCAACTTCTTCAACATGATAAAAATAATCTTCCATGTGTCTTTCAATAGCAATACTTTACGAAAAATTGTAAAAGGATATGAATTTCTGTTTATTGTCAGTAACTAGATAAAAATAACTAAATGTTTACACTGGCCTTTCATATCATCGTTACCGCCAGACCACTTGCGTATATTTACGTTAGTATTTCTATACAAGGACTAAGTAATAGGCACTTAAGATATTTTTTCGTAACAAAAGCAGTTTCTTGAAGCCACAAGCCAAAAATGTTTTATTTCGAAGTACTTAATATAATGTTTTGTCATTAAAGCTGTGAGAAACGTGGCGTTTTAGATTAAGATGATGATACTAATAATAATAATAAAAGTTTATTTGGTACAAGTATCAGGACACAAATTTACAAAATGAAACGAAGATAGCTACAAAAGTTAAAACTGTGGCGCAGCTATCAACGCCCAGGTCAAAAGTATGGTTCATTACGATATGGTTCCAGACGAGTAATTAAAAAGAAAATTATTAAAATAAAGGTACTAACTATTGGGTGTGGTGTGTGTGTGTGTGTAAGTGTGTGTGAGTCACGGTATGAGTGAGTATGTATGCGAATATTTGGCGTGTGTTTATGTAATAAGAACTATGTTACAGGAATGAGAGTTTATGTTAAGTTTTTCACAAGTTTTTTTGTTGCTTCGTATGAGTAGGATTTTAGCAATTGTGACAGTTTTTTTCTAACTAAATGGTGTTGATGTTTATGTTTATCTCTATATTACAGTACTCTGTTCTATAAGTATGACGACATACATGTAGTATTGTAAAAAAAAATACAAAAAAATACAACCGACTTCCAAATAAAACAAAAACTACAAACTAAAAAATAACTTTGACTTCGGAAGTCGGTGTTTTTAGTTGTTTCTTCGTATTTTAACACTGACTTTTTTGTGTATTTATTTTTTTCTTTTTAGTGGTACCTCACACCTAACAACACCTAAGGAAAGTCACATGAAAGCAAAACACGCAATTTCGTTCACTTGGATGGCATAGTTTTTCCAGCTATTTTGATATGAAAACCAAACTACTAAACCAATTTTGATGGAATTTCCCTGGGCTCAATTCCTTTCACACAGAAAAATAATTTTTCAAATCGGTTCATAAATGACGGAGTTATGAGGAAATAAACATTTAAAAAATACAACCGCATTGAGAACCTTTTTTTTTGAAGTCGGTTTAAAAGTCGGTATAAATAACACTCGGTATAAATAACAACTGCAAGGCTTGAGTGAAAATGGGCGGGTCATATTCAAGCAGAATACACCATGAGAACGAGACGCCAGAGAAAGGGAGGCCTAGCAAACGATGGAGTCACGACTTCGAAGGGTTTCTGAGGAATTATCTAAAAAGGGAAACACCAGGATGTGTCAAACGCTATAGGATAGCCAGTAGACTTTCGCCCAACATTGAATCAATGCTCGGAATAAAAAAAAATACAATAATACAACTTAATTACCCGACTGCGCCAGAAGTGTAGGGTTATGTTTTTCGAGAGTATGTATGTATGTATAATGGTTTGGCACGCTCTGCGGCCTGAACGGCTCGATGGATTTTAACTTGAGAGGTGTCGTTAGATTCGTATTTACTGTGAAAGTGACACTGGGTATATGAAAATAAATAGGTTTATAATATTATAATTATAATATTAGGTAATAATAAAACTAAAAAAAATAAAAAATAAGCAAGTTTTTTTACCTAATTAATAGATAGATAGATAGAAGGAGCTCGTGTTTAATAATAACAGCCGCTCGTGTCGATCTTTAAGGTTAAACAACGCTTGCCGAGGTTGGTCTGTGGATGGGTGACCATCTTAACATACCGAGACTCCTCCGTGCTTCGGAAAGCACGTTAAGCCGTTAGTCCCGGCTGTCATTTGTAGATCTTTGGCAGTCGTTACGGATAGTCAGAAGCCAGAAAATCTGACATCAGTCTTACCAATGAGTACCGTGTTACCCAGTTAATGGGTTGTTTTACGTGGAGCGGCTGCCTACCAGACCGGTAGGCAGCCGCTCCACGTAAAATATTGGTATTCAGCTGAATCCGGTTTGACTGGAAGCCGACCCCAATATAATTGGGAAAAAGCTAGGCAGATGATAATAGATAGGTAGATAGAATTCATTGTACACCAAAATAGTTACACAACTCTTTTACGCTTTTTAACTTAACTATAATCTTAATAAACGTCTCACATGCTCAGGAAAGATTTTTAATCTAAAAAAATCTTGACTGAACGCAATATCAATTTCTCGGGAGGATTTCGTAGAAAATATTCATTTTACTTGTAAAAGTTTATATGATTCCTGGGATGGAGCGAGGCTATATAAATTGGTGCCTCGTCTACTAATAAATTGGGTTATCTGTCTGTAGGTACTAGCACGTAACTACAGGTGAGTGGGAAGCATTAAGGTGCCGATATAATTTCCTCTCAGGTTTTCCCAATAAAGCTTGTAAACACAAACTCAACATCACGCCTGTTTTTTCTTGACAGGTTTGGACTATATGTATCTATAAATGAAAAATTATATTTATTTTGCAAGTATTTTATACATTACACTTTTACACGTCAATCTTGTTTGGTAATTTTAAGCTAGATGAGGCCGATGTCTCTTATCTGACTACCCTGAGAAGAAACACTGAAACAAACTCAGAGGTCAGTCTCTTTTAAAGTCCATACAATTTGTACTGGTCAAATCATATGAGAACCATGTAGTTTAATGTATGAGGTGGCCTTTTGAAGAAAGTGCCACACAGATTTGAGTGGACTTGTCCAGACAGTGCAAGCATTTGTCAGTTATCGTGTAGCTCAAACTAAGAACTTTAAGGAGCTCAACGATTTGAAGAACAATACCAAAGTAAGGACATTTGGGTAGGCCGCAAAAGTACTCAAACTGCCAGATATAAATATACATAATAGTAAGTACCTAGGGTACGACCACACACATACTTTTTTTTTTCTTTTTTAAGGATGGGAAATCATCAAATGACTTCTTCCGCTCTGGGCGGAGCGGAAGGGCGTGTCAAACTCTTACTGACTAAAACCCATCCGTGTTCCTTCTAAAGCCCTTGGCGTTCCAGGGCCGCGGTGACTCTTTCGAACAAATTCCGCAACCCTGGCAGGCTCTGGCCCTAGCGGGCTGCGTCTTTTATGCTGACATCTCTTTGAGGCGCGCGTGAAACACAACGCGCCATCGACCCGGGCCTGGTGGTGATCGGACGGCGAGCCACCCAATGCTCGCCCGTCCGCAGGCCCGGCCGTCCGCAGGCCCGACACACACATACTGTACTGTATAAAAAAATCCAGCTACAAAAAACAAAACACTTTGACTGACTTGAGAACTGAAGCAAAGATATAGATAGATTCTTGGCAATGTATATGTATTGGATAAATATTACTTGCGACGGCTAGACAAATGAGGCCTGCATTATGAACACAGCTACTAAACGAGAGCGAACCTCAAAAACGGTAACTCTACCAAAGCTCCAATCAAAACTCCTCTAGCCAACTCTTTTGCAGTCCCTGTCAAAGCTAGCATGGAGCATGCAAATGAAGTCACTACAGCCTCTCATAGTAAGTAAAGTCTCAAGTCTATGCCATCGGTTTCTTGGTCACGTGCGCGCTATTCGCAATCACAGTGAGAAAATGTACAGCAATGAAATGAAATTCTGTTCCGCATTATGTAGACTGTTATTGTATTGTATTTGAAGACGATGGTAATAAAAGTAAAGGTCAATTGAGTTAATGGTTGGGTTAAAGAAATGTTAAAATAATAACAAGTTCATGAAAATTTGTAAGGAATCATAGGCTGCCTCTCCTTTTCACGAATGTAAAGAAAATCCACGAGAATTTAAATAGTAAACTATTTTTTTTGATATTTCGGATCTGGGATTGCGGTTCCGCAAGTTAGTGATATATGATACTGTCAGAAATAACCGGCCTACCAAAGATTACTTATAGAACTAAGTGCCTAAGTTTAATATATATAATGTACAACTATTTACAACTATTATACACTTAAATAAAAAAAATAACTAACTAAAATAGTCTAAAATATGGCGTCGAATAATTCGTCCGCATCGCTGGCCACTGGTGAAGTACCCAAAAGGCTGGCAGCATTGCCAGTGTCTAAGTACAAATAATATGATGAAGCAACTATCTAGATCATTACTTGTAGGTAAATGTATTACTGATTCATCCAAAAAACGACTTCTGCAGTACAAGTATCGATTCAGAAAGGAAGAAATAAATTTGATTTGCTCAAACATGTGTATACAAAACAGAATTAAAATAATACATGCATGCAAGATCTTAAATAAGAGTGGCTCACGACATGTCTGCCATTTCTCATGGCGTGCAAATATCGTAGGTACTTACAATTATTATGATTGGATCAATGATTTTCACATTTTACATTAAATGTCACAGTTAAACAAATTATTATATTAAATCTTTTACATCATCCAATTATTTATTACCATATTTAAGATTACCATAATCACAACCAAGATTCACATCACTTTTATTAGGCATTCAATTACAATAACATTTCTCCTCTGCTCCATGACCATAATTACCACTATGTTCGCGAACATATTCGTAAGAAGTTGGCATCACATCGATAATGTTTTCCTATAACCTATTTGTTATAATTGTTTAAGTAGGTATTTCGTGTACCTATTTATCTTGTTAATTTGAGTATTAGTTATATATTTATATTGTATGTATAGTTTACATATTCGTTTTATTTCTTTAAATGTTTGTATGTATTAATTAAATATCAATCGCTTTTTATTCACCATGTTGCACCTACCACCATCCTCTGCATCACCCAAAGTTTGGCTGGTAGAGAATGCCTATGGCATTAAGTCTGCCTCAGTACATTTGTGTGCGTAAAGTGTTAATAAATAAATGTTAGTCATTTCATTCAAACTCAAACTCACACTTCTTCTTTATCTGTTTGAAGGTAGCAATTTATCTGGTGACTGCATTGCAATTAATTTATCCAATCTACCTTACTGTAAAGCAACCAAGACATTTCAATATTATGTGTGCCAGGATTTAATTAAAAAACAGAATCAAATAAGCCAATATTTCCTCAGCTCTTTGTAAGAGGCAATAAATAAATAAAATCATTCGACCAGTCGTATAAAATTAAGTCTCTTGGCACTTTATGAATCCGTTATGAATGAATTATTCCGTGTTAATATTCTACAGTGATAGTTCGATCCATAAATCATGTTGCTAAAATTAAATTTCGTTACTGTGACGGCTTGCCATCAGTTTTGAAACGCAATCATCTATTTAGGTGATACTCGCTTTTGCCAACGGTTTCGTCCGCGGAAATGTCGAAAATTATCCTAAGGCAACAGAGTACTAGGATAATATTGTTCATTCAGGTCTTCAGGTCATGGTATATTTTTGTCCCAAGTTTAGTGTAAATCCATTTATTATTGAGGCTTTATTGATTACCAAACAAACAGACCTTCACGTTTGTATTGTTAGTTGAATTCTCATAATCATTGACAAAATTTGTTTTAATGAATAGTTGAAAAGTAATCGATCTGCCCAATTAAGTGGATTATCATAGTCATATGTTACACGGATGCAAATTATGTACGTGAACCATCCTCGTTCAAAATCCGTAGCTTGTTTAAGAGAAGTAAGCGAAGAAACAGATGGAAACGGACACAACCACACATTATTAAATAAAAAACTAAATACTTTAATTCAGACCTTGATCCATATTATGTTAGTGTTATACAAACACGCTGCGGAATTTATTCGAAAGAGTCACCGCGGCCCTGGAAGGGAAAGGGCTTTAGAAGGAACACGAATGGGTATTAGTCAGTAAGAGTCTGACACGCCCGATGAAGTCATTTGATGATTTACCACCCTTAAAAAAACTAAAAATATACAAACTTAAAAGCTATGTTAGTACAAAAATATTAAAAGTTTTTTTTTAAATTCATATCTCTGTTGCACTCACCTGACGCACCGGGTACATGTACATGCACCCAATGCGCCATGATGGTGCAACATCATTATTAAACCCCGTCTTTGGTCATTTTTTCAAGACCTAGGTACGTAATGTTAGCTAGTATCTAGTAACTCCAAATTATATAATCGACTAACACTTATGACAGCTCATTCTAAGTCGTTCATTAGTCATGACGTTGGATGTCATCCTCTATGACATACAAGTTACGGTCGGCCTTCTTGATCGGGACGCCGAGCAGCGAACACGTCTGCCGGTCGATTCTGTAAACATGTCGAAGTAAAGGCTTGGCGTGTCAAGATCAAGATGGAATGACAGCTCACTTCGTAATCACGTGACATCTTGATTATATGGATTGACAGCTCACCTCGTGATCACTTTACCCAAGCCTTCACTTCGACATGTTTAAAGAACCGACTGGCTGGGCAGCTTCGTCGTACTAACCTCGAAGTGTTAAGTCCTAGAAGTATAGGTAGTGGTACACGGAGGGGATAGTTGCTAATTTATAATTTTTAAGCTATCACATGTACCATCACACGGTGTGTCACAATGGTAGTCCGAGGACTTCTGATGACGCACAAGTACACTTGATCGCTCTCCCGAACACGATTGCTTATGGAATTGGGGCAAATGATCCTCCACCTGTCTTTAGCCAGTCTACTCCACTTTTATCGTTTTGGAAACCCGAATTCGGATATCCGACGCCGGTTTTGTTTCCACTTCTACATCACCAAAGAAATATTCATGCTAGTGGTCGCCCAGTGGTCGAAATTAGACCATATAATTATTTGAAGTGAAAACTTCTTGGGTGGCGTTGTGGACTTTTTGGGATGTTAAACTCGCGTCAGGACACGTGACCTGATCAAAAATTCGTAAGACGGAGGGAGAGTAGACCGGG
The DNA here is from genome assembly GCA_905163435.1 of Mamestra brassicae. Taxonomy (NCBI): domain Eukaryota; kingdom Metazoa; phylum Arthropoda; class Insecta; order Lepidoptera; family Noctuidae; genus Mamestra; species Mamestra brassicae. Next base: position 20,568,794 of record LR990990.1, read on the forward strand.
TAGGAGAAGAAGTAATATCCCCCTCTCTTTCTACCGCGCGGCGAAAATGTATGCCTCAATGCTATGCAATTCTTGCGAAATTATTCCCTAACCATTCAAAAATATCAAAAATGCACAACGTTAATGTTAAATTTTTCACTTCTGCCGGCACACCCGGAGTGCAACCCGTTGTTTTTTTTTATTAATTTAATGTTTCTTTAAGCATTTTAATAAAAAACTTTCGGCTTTTTACACTTCTCCATATAAACATTATTTGTGCCAAATTTAATACTCTTCCGTCCGCGTAATTTCCGTAAAAGGGGGTTCAAAGTTTTTGCTTCACGTATTAATATAAAGATTATTATAACTACTTGTAGTCGATAGCCTGTCTTCCAGTTCGATGACCACTGTTAATGTTTCGGGTGCCCGAATTCGAGCAAAGTCGTTCGGGTACCCGAATACGGGCTAACGACCGAGTGTAATTGCGTCATTATAACTCTATTCAAACCTGTCATGTTGGACTCAACAACCAAGGATGTTTTTTTTAAATTTTCAGGGCATCCTAATTCCGTAAAACAACCTCGTAATAGGTACTCGTAACTGTTGACTAATAACCAAAATCGGGGACCAGAATCACCCTCGTTAACTATGTTAAACATCGGCCATTTTCATTCCGTTCCCAAAAAAATAAGATTTATAAAATCTTTGGTAATTGGCCGTTAGGGCGGCCGATCGGGTCCAGCAGGGAATATATTAGAAAAATATATTATGAAAAAGGGACAAGCGGGTTTGTTAATGTTATTTGGACGGTTCTGCATCTCAAATTGTTTTTGGACGTACCTATTTCCTTATTTGACTAGAGCCTACTTATTTATTAAAAAACTTCCTTGTTTAATAAGAGGTTATCACTTGAAGGAATTTGCATTTCTACAATCAGGGGTTATATTTGCTTAAACTGCTCGAAAAATGTGCTCTATCATGATTTTACTTTTTATTTTTTTTGTAGGTGCCGAGTTTCTTGGCTTTTTTTGTATTATTTAGCTAGTTTAGAAACTAAGAAAATACAATCGTATTTAAACCTACTGGTTGGTTGCTCTTTGTATTTTCTAAATAGGATTTTATGACGCGCAGCCAGATAAAATGCTTATTCGCTTAAGCAGTAAGAGTCCGTTGTTACCCTTTGAGTACGGAACCCTAAAAAGTACGTAATTCTTTCGGTTACGAAGCGGCGACTTCATAATGAAGACGTCGACTGTTTAGCATAATGAGAACTTGTACACGATTAGCTTTTAACGATGATGACTCCCTTCAGATAGAAAAACACCACCACAGGAAAATCAAACCCTAGTCTTAATGTTACAAAGTTCAAATTACAGTGGAGGTGTATTTTAAGATTTTGGCATCTAATTTGTATGCTGGCGGCGTCCGCAAGCGTCATGGTTGGTAGACAAAATAATGTTTTTCGCGGAGATCGTGTAACGAAGATAAAAATCAGATAACTAGCTTACAATACAATAGAAAATTAAATCTGAAAACTGTTTTTTACGTTTCTTACTACTATCATAAATACGTTATACAGTAACATAAACCGACAAATATCATCATTATTTCAGCCGAGACACGTCCACAGCTGGGCAAAGGCCTCTCACAAGCGTCTCACCATAAACCGTACCTGTGTTTACCGCGTCGTTGGATTTCAACGGTCTTCACCAGGTCATCATTCCATCTAGGTGCGGAATTTGTTCGAAAGAGTCACCGCAGCCCTGGAACGCAAAGGGCATTTGGTGGAACACGGAACGCAAGGATGGGTTTTAGTCAGAAAGAGTCTGACACTCTCTTCCACTCCGCACAGAGCGGAAAGAAACATTTGACGATTTCCCATCCTTAAAAAAAAAACAGTCCATCTAGGCCTTCCTACGCTGCGTCTTCCTGTACGCGGTTACCACTGAAAACGATATAATAAAAAAGCAAAAATAAAGTAATATAATATTTTCGCTATGCCATCGCTACATGAGGAAAAAAGAAATAAATATTTACGTGCTTCGCTGTTACGTTTTTATTTCACAATAACTGCGACTTAAGCCATGTTTCCATCTACGACCAGTTCGTATCCAAATGCAATCGCGTCATGTTCGTGAACGGGCGCCGTCAGTGGAGACTGGTCATCCCTTAGTTGCCACTGGCTCATTTTGATATTTGATCCTATAAATTGTTTTTTCTTCCTTTACATTGTTGTCTCATATATATGTAGAAGCCACAAGGTTAATTTAACCAGGATTTTTGTATTGAATTGAATAGAGATCTACGCTTTCGAACGTGCAAATAGCTTCATGTTTTTGACGGACTGACTTTGACAATTCAAAAGTAACTGTTAATGGTTTATTTAAAATAAATGCTTTGACTTTGACTTTGACAATCAATCAATCTATGGTTGGCGCCAGATAAATTTGCAATAAATGCCCTTGTATTTCTTCATAGGTACCCGAAATTATAAAGTATGAATGGGTGTACTTTGTAATGTAAAATTCAACAGATATAGATTCAAGACAGCATTATATATGTCTTTTTTCCGATTTTGGAATTAAGAATGTCAAAAAATGTAGGTCAATGGCCGCTATTGCAAGTTTATTTGGCGCCAACTATATAACATAATTTTAACGCAGATAGTTGCATTCATATTAATTATAAACGTGGAAAATAATTAACTTAAAACATAAATCCTAATACTAAGCTGGCTACACCGGTGCACGCCCCTTGAATTAGAATAGTGGTATTTAAAACCAAAAACTTCAATAAATACTTAATTCAAACACAATAAATTTCAAGTTTAATTGTTGATGAATTAACGTTTGCGGTTTCTTTCAACTGAAACTTCTAATAATTTATTGTAGTGAACATAAATTACTCAACGAGATTACTTTAAGAATTAATTCGTTGGTCTTAAAACAACCACATTTTAGAGAAATGCCAAACAGTAAATGTACATTTTCTATCCTAATTTAAATATAAGAAACTTAAATTTAATTATTCGTAGCTTCAGCTTTGGTTAAATAAATAATTAATTTGAGTACTTGCTTTGGTTTTAAAAATGTATTCCATCCCTCCAAAGGTCAAAACTTAGAGGTCTTGGAATAAAAAAAAATTGAAGTTTATTAGAAAATCACGCCTCAACGACTGGATGGATTTAGATGTAATCAGGAACACACAAACACACAAGACGCAGCGTTGGAAGGCTACTCACAAGGTGGACCGATGACTTGGTGAGGGTCGAGAATAGCCGATGGCTGCGAGATGCACAGGACCGGTTGTTGCGGCGATACTTGGGGGAGGACTATGTCCAGCAGTGGACATCTTTCGGCTGATGTGATGATGATGATGAGAGACACACTCGAGTGAACCCCCTTGCTAAAGCTAGTTAAAATATTTTGCTTACACCATCAGAAGACAAACAAAGTGCAAAAATAATAAAAATTTATTTCTTACACACTTCCTCTTAATATGAATTTCGCAAAGAATTAGCATTTTTTCCTCACGCCGAGATTTTTTTTTAATTTTTTTCACTCTTGAGAATGATATGATTGCGTTTCCTTTTGTCCCGAAGGTTTTGAATTGTTTAGAATTTTTTTCTTTTCGCGTCTAAAAATCTCCTTTGCTATGGTAATCGGAGCGGAGAGGGACCGTGGTAATGAAGCCGTGCTTCTCACTCATTATTTCCTGGTACTCTAAGATTTTTTGCGAAACGGAAAGATAAGGAAATCTTGAAGAAATCAGGGGATGTAAGGAAGGAGGGCGATTCTGTTTATGCGCTTGTGTGTGATAATCTTGTTTGTGATTTACTTTGTAGTTTTGCGGAAAAAATAAATAAAGTTGGTCAAGGACTAATGTAAGAGTGATTTAATTATTGGTCTTTAAAAAAATATACAGAGGTTAAGAAAAGTGGAAATTCGATATTTAAAACATTTTTCTTTCCCTGATGAGATCACTGCTGACTTGGTTCTCGTTGAATTGGAAGCAATAGAAGAGTTCAACGATGTATTCTTCGTAAAAACTTCTGTATCGATGGCCTTTCCGATTCTAATCGCCCTAAATGCAATAATGCAACACTAATTACGTCAATCTGACTAGGCAGATTGACGTACTCAACTACGATGGGGTTGGTTTCCAGCCTAAGAGTATTTTACGTGGAGCGACTGCCTGTATGAACTCCTCAACCCGGTAACTGAGTAGGTACTGATGACAGATTTCATGGCTTCTGACTACCCGTAATCTGGACTGTCAAAGATTAAAAAATGACAGCCGAGACCAACAACTTAACATGCTTTCCGAAGCACAGAGGCATCACGGTATGTTAAATGATGATCACCCATCCATGATTGATCCTGGCAAGTATTGCATAAACTTGAAGATCGACCAGTATGGCTATATTATTTCTGCCAGGGTTGCGGAATTTGTTCGAGAGAGTCACCGCGGCCCTGGAACGCAAAGGGCTTTATGAGGAACACGGATGGGTTTTAGGCAGTAAGAATCTGACACGCCCTTCCGCTCCACCCGGAGTGGAGGAAGGCATTTGATGATTTCCCATCCTTAAAAAAAATAAAAAAATACTATATTACTTCTGCCACGAGCTTCATTTCACAAAACGAAGTATCGCCTTCATTTTTAATCACCCCGATCAATTTCCTCGCCATATTGTTCCCATATCTACTGATCATGGCCCAAACGGCTTCCAGTTACCGCCAGCTGATTCATAACGCCGTAGAAAACCCCATGGGCCCCGTCACCTCCTATGTTTCCCATTAACTTGATTTTATCTCTCCTGCGGTAAAACGGTAGCTTTCCGGACCGTATCGGGAATTACTATCTTAAGCACCTTCAGGGTTCATAAACATTTTAGCAAGAACAAACAGGGAGTGACAAAAGGTTAAGTGATCAAGTTGATGTGGTATTAGTAATTAAGTAGACCTAGTGTGGATAGTTTATTTAGGTTTATATTTAATCGGCTTTTGAGGAAGTAGGTAATTATCGTAAGGGAACATACTCCTGATATAAACAGTATCATATGTGCTAATATAGAGCTTGATGTACCTTCTTCTCAAGATTTGTGCAAATTCGTTCAGCTGTTTAAGATGAAAAAATGTAACAAACAGACACATTACATATTGCATTTATAATATTAAGAATGGATTTATGATAATAGTAACTTGAATGAGTATTTGAGCTAAATTTTAGCGAATATGCTTATAGTTAAACTATCACCATATCCGCCAAAATGTTGCAGCTAATCTAGGATTGAATTGTTCGCCATTGATGGCCAACCTTCTCAAATTCTTTCATCGTGTAACTCATACATCGCTTTCCGTCAAGCAAGATTTTATAAGCAAGACAGCTAGTAAAAAAATATTTCTACCACGGTCAGCCTTCACAGCTAGAGAGAAAAGATATCTTCAGGGCTCGCTCGTTGTATTGTAGACCTCATCCATCATATTCCTAGAGAACGAGATCGAGGTCTTGTGACCCCATTGCTTATTCATCCCAAAATAAATAAAAGTATTTTGCAATAGCACTAATTCAAGATTATTATAACTGCCGAATCGTAACTGTCAGGTCATCGACTGTATAGTTTTTTTTAAGTTGTGTTCGAAGCAATCAACGATATTAGGATATTTGGCATTATACCTGCCACAGATACTAAAGTAAAACTGCACATGAATTTTCAAAACACTTTCCTCAAACATAACACAAACCATATGGTTCTGAAAACGACGCCTAAGGTGCCTATAAAACATTTCGCCACATACTAACATAACCGCAAACTTTTCATTGCAAACTATCGGCCCGACACCCGCTGAAAATATCGTGTGGCCAATTTTTTTTTCGTACCCAAAAAATCCTTTTTATTTCAGGTAGGGTCAGCCAAATAAATCTTTCTTCGTAAGTTGTTGCGACCATAAACAGTAGTGGTCGGAGCCGATGCTATCAAGATTGCTTTTATCGAATATTGCCCGTACCTACCGAATGTTTATTTATTTATATAAAATAAAGAATACTTTTTATGTTATAACGATGGCGCGTGAGCTTGAATAATGTTTTGTTTTAGATTGTGCCTACAGGTTTTTGAGAAATATTTTAGAGCATAGATAAAAAAGGTGGTAGAAGATATTTATTGTCAAACAAAATATGAATAAATCTTATCTTTAATGATTCACACACATAAACATAAACACACATATCCCATTATATATTTTTTTTTTTAAATTTAGATTCAACTTTCAGTTTTGAATTTATTAGGAATACATTTCAACACAAAAGAGACTAAAGTAATTCAATACAAATGCAAATTAATAAAACATTTAACTTCCTGAAACCGAAAAGAAAAATTTCCTAATTCAAGTTAAAGTAAATAAAACAAAAATAAAAACGTCCTCACTGAGACAAGCGACATCACAGATAAAGGAACAATCAAATCACGGAAGAAGTTCAAATGTATCTTTAATTTATACATCAGAAGAAAAGTTAGGAGGAGGGGCCACTCCAAACTCCGGAACTTAAAACGATGCGATACCATTTCATTCGGCACAAGTTACAAGATATTTTTGTGGAGACCTGTAAACAGCGAAATTGCAGTCCAGTCTTTGAAAAACGTAAGCTTGATTATCAAATTGCAAGGCGTCTTACAAGTTAGACCGGTGGCATGGTGAACCGCGGGATAACTTTCCGATTTAGTCAATCACTAGCGTATATGTAAAATAAATTACTTATGAACAGCACAATGATAGCGTCCGTTGCTTTTGTGTGAGTAAGTTGTTCGGTGCAAGGTAAATACATGCTATGTTTGATAGGATAAGGTTTATAATTGATTGTTTAGTACGTTCTGTGTTAAGAAATGCAGGCGTAAGCGCGACTGCATATCTATTGCCTTTACTGAACTGCATGTGAAGTTGCCGTGTGGTAGGGGATAACTGGAGACATAGGTTTCCGATATAACTTCGTCCACGGGGCATATCTCCTTGTTTATTATCATACAAATATTGACTACCTTGTTGGTCTTCTGGTCGGGTAGTCACTAGCATTTCTGCCAAGCATGGGATTTTAGAGTCAATTTTGGGGTCGGCAAAGTGTCATTGGATTTTTCCATTGCAATAGACGTTTGGGTTTTTCCTTTGCATGAAACTTAATTTATAAATGTATATACATAATTGATTTTAATGTGGGTGTACTATTATCGGAACTCTTTTACCTGACCTTCCGGGAATATAGACGTACCGTTTTAATATCATTTTGTGACCAAATATCGATCTCTGTGGCCAATCTCAACGGAGATTGGCCAAGTACGCAGAAGAAATTATACTGCATGACTGTGTGCGCATTGCACAAACACAGGTGCACACTGTTCCTTTACTCGCCTAGTCCGATGGGCCGGCTATCCGACACGACCGGGGCTCTCCCCGGCCGTGCCTCCGAAAGCACGTAAATCTGTTGGTCCTGCGCCTGATAGAGATCAGGCGGACCTGTCGGGGGCAGGGCTGTCACACCACCAACTTCCAAACTACTTCTTCCACTAGACCGACCCAACGAGGCAGTGCAATACTGAAAGATGGTGCGTTGAGAAGGTTTAACATTTCACGGGCTAGCTCATAACTTGACCCCTCAGCAAAACTTGTTTTCAATTCATCAAAGGACCACGGTCACAGTTGAGAGTGCTCCAATATTTCATTCAACACCGTGAGTCGGCTTCAAATCGTCCGACTGACGACTGTAGCTCCGTCTCTTTCCTTTTTATTTTCAGCACGTGTTTGAGGGGAAAACTGTGTAAACTTAGTTTGAAAGATATTTAGATGGATTTGATTATCTAATTTGGAGTAAGCGGCATGCTTGGCGCGAATAATTTCTTTTTATTTCTTACAAATCTGAATTTGAAATTGTAAACTTGTCAAATTGTAATATGAAAACCTGTCAAGAGGCATTAGTTTAAAGCCTTTTTAACTTTAAAGTGTCAATTCAGAAAACGGACTTTGGATTCAGAAAACTGTAGGCAATAATGGGGTTTGAAACAAATTTCATGTCACTAGGTAAAAAAATCGAAACCAGTCTACTTCCTTCTGTTGATTTAACTTTTTGGCCTGACTTATGATTCCAGACCCTCATAATTAACAGCCATAAGCCGTGGTTGTTAATCAAAGGTAGAAGAAAGAAAAGAGAGAAAGAAAGAAAAAGAGTTTATTTGCGACAAGCATGACACATACCAAAAAAAAAAACGAAATTACAAAAGATATGCAAGTTGGGACGACATGCGTCACATTCGCGCAAAATGGCCATCGCTTAGCATAATGCTGGGACTCATGTGTGCGAGACAAGCCACAGCGCTGGTTTTCAGCGACAACCGACGTTGACAGAATGACGTCGATCGGGGCAGCATAAAAAGTAATTAAAACGAAATAAATAAACAAAAAATAAATATAATATGGGTAAAATATAAAGTCTACAAAACGGCAACAGATTGTAGCGCAGACGATGAAACATAGCCGACAAAAAGTGGCGCGCAACATTAAGTAAACAAAAAAACCACTTGTAATATCAGCGTGCGTACCGAAGCGAGACCACAACAAAGAAGAATACTATCGGTATTGCGATACAGTGTGAAACACCACTTACAGCAGTCGTTAATTTTCACAGATAACAGTAAACTGGCCACGCTCATACATCGAAACACCAATGATCCGTTATGTGAATTACTGGCTGGTTTTAAAGCTTAACTTGCTTGTATTGCGAGTTTTCAGGAGTCAGAGCTGAAAAATATCAGGTTCAATTTACCTGATATTTTATTTTTGTGCCTTTTTAATCGCTGTTTACTATCAAGTTGGGTTGGAGTTTACTGACAAATAGTTGCAGTTGGTTGTTGATTTAATACAAGCATATCAATGTAGACGTCTGATTTACGGAATTTGTTCGAAAGAGTCACCGCGGCCCTGGAACGCAAAGGGCTTTAGAAGGAACACGGATGGGTTTTAGTCAGTAAGAGTCTGACACGCCCTTCCGCTCCACCCAGAGCGGAAGAAGTCATTTGATGATTTTCCATCCTTAAAAAGACTTCTGATAATGATATTCAATCTTGAAATATATGGTTTTCGTCTTATTTTCAGTAGCAGCTTAGAGGTACATAGTTGGCGACGTTATGTGCCCGGGTTTGGGAGAGTAAATAGGGCTGTCAATACCTGATCCTTCTTTAGTCATGTCTACTCTGAAAATTGTCTTTGCTACCCTGGTTGTTAGACGGACATAGCGAGCATATTAGTATGATTATTAAGTTGTAACCCAACTCAAAAACAAGAAGTTACATTACTCGTATATGGTTTTTACTTTCCTGGCTGCGACCCTTCGAAGCAGGAGATAATTTTAACTCTGATCCCTGGTTCTATAAATGATATTTATTTTTTAAGGAGGTTAAATATTTCATATATCAGTTTTACACGTCAATCTTTTTTGGTCATTTTAATTTAGATGAGATCGGTGTTTCCTAGCTGACTACCCTGAGAAGAAACACCAAAAAAAACTCAGAGATCAAAGTTTCTTTTAAAGTCCATACAATCGTACTGGTCAAATCATATGAGAACCATGTTGGTTAATGTCTAAAGTGGTCTTTTGAGGAAAGTACCACACAGATTTGAATGGATATGTCCCGACAGTGCAAGCATTTGTCAGTTATCTTGTAGCTTCAACTTAGAACTTTAAGGAGCTCAACGATTTGACGAACAATACCAAAGTAAGGACGTTTGGATAGGCCGCATGAAGAACTCAAACTGCCAGACTAACATGACATTCTAAGAGTTCTAGGAGAATACTGATGTAACCAGCTGACGCCGTTGCGTTTGCTGGCAGTGAGCACGCGACGGTAAGAGAACTAGGACTGCACGTGACCATCGGGGCCATTCGCCTGATGGTGCTGCTCCGCCCGGCGCAGGAACTGGTGCTCGCTGACTACCGTCCGCATGCCTTTACGTATCCCTCTGACGACCGCTGAGCGCTGGGGCTGGTGCATCCTACTTTACGGCCGCATCTGCTTCTTATCACTAGACCGCCACAAGGGAGTATCATTAGCATCCTTCACCAATGCTGATTAAACTTGCGCGTGACTGTGCCGAACTCTTGACTGTGGTTTAAAGCTTGCATAGACTATAGGTATCCTTCGTTCCTCTTCACTGCCTTGATTGGCCATAGGCCTAGCAACCTGCAAGTGCCTAGCCGTGACAACTCCCAGCCCATTCTAGAATATGAAAGTGACAAGAAGAGAGATTGCGGCCGTGATTACAATAAGATAATAAATACATAAGAATATACTTTATTGTACACAACGCTTTTACATACACTTAATTATTTTTATACTAGGTTTTGTCCGCGACTTCGTAAACGCATATCCCATGTTTACTGTTCCCGTAGGAATTTCGAGCCGAATTATACACCTTAACCTTCCTCATGAATAACCCCATCCATTGGTGAAAAAGGCATGAAAATCTGTGCAGTCGTTTTTGAGTTTATCGCAAACAGACAGACAGACACGGTGGGAGACTCTGTTTTATAATATGTAGTGATGGGGACAGTAGCGGTCTCACCGCTAATAACGGTATCTACCAGACCACCTTTGGATAAATTAAAAGATCTAAAGATCCTACAGAAGAGATCTTAAAACGGGGGTAGTTTACAATAATTATGGTGATAACGTACATTATATATTGGGAGAATACATGTTGTACAAAGTCTAGCAATGCTACAAAAAATCTTTACCGGCACGTCTTATCCACTCCAAGTATTTCATAACAACGCGAGACTTAAAAAATATTCCAACGGCAATATTTTTAAGGCTACCAAGATAAACTCCGAGTAAAGTAACTCGATATCGAAAATGCCGTCCCGATTCAATGCTAGTTCGTAGTTGATTCGATATTCTACGACTCGTGAATGTTCGTTGTCGATGTTTCATTGTTTGTTATTGCGTGAATTTCGATTCGAGAGCGACTCGTCGTTAGTTTTGTTGTGTTTTAAAGGTAGGACTGTTTTTCGATCATCGGGCCCATTCTGATGAAAGGATTGTCACGAAATGGAAGCCAATAATTGATGTTTGAAATTGAATGGTGTAGGAATTCTTTTTAATAGTAATTCTCTGTCATCTATGACCTAGACTAGAGTCAAGATTGCTCTTGACTTTAGTCTAGGTCATAGTATCATCATTCATCTCAAATAAAAAAAATAAATAATAAGTTCACAATAGGTTTAGGCGGAGGCATTCCTCGACTTAGAGTCAGAAACGATCAACCGAAATTATTATTTCTTAGTTTCACAGATTACTTAGTTAACTTATAAACTAAGCCCCACAAAACCGTAGTAATGGTTTGACTGTGGGGTCGGTGAGTCTCTACATATACACTCATTCGTTAATTTGTACTTATAGAATTATACACTGTAGCACCTTTCTAAATCATATCTCCTTCATTTAATTTTAAATAAATAGTTGGCAATCGTCTCAAACCCATGCTTCCGTCCAAATCGACTTAACCTTTTGATTTATTGACAAACAAACAAACTCTTACACATCTAAAAAATAGGATTTGAAAGAAAACTACTCTTTATCGTAATTTATTTTTTGATTTTTTTTATTTTAGGAAAACTTACAGCTAAACAAGACAGTAAATAAAAGTTTAAACAAAATATGGCCAATTACAAGTTTCCACAAGTATCACATGAAACAGAAAATTGACAAAAAAAGAAAACTATAAGTACATATGTATAATACAAAACTGAAAAAAAAACAAATGAAAACTATTTACGCTGCAATTCCTATAAACCTATCAACATTTTTAAGCAAACCATTCAAGTTCATCAGAAACACAATATTGCATAGAAACCGCGGTTTTTAGAAAATATTGCAGCAAAAATGAATATTAGAAAAATATATGAAACAAAAAGCAATCCAATGCCCTTAGGATTCCCCTTCCTATCTACTAAGCTCGATTTTTCACACTCGATTAATTCTCCCCCACCGCTAGGGAAATAAGCCCCACAATACTTCAGTACTTCAGTATTTTAATTACCATCCACGTGGTTTTAATGAATATGCCACTTTGGGGGCGACGACTGAAAGAAAATGTTCGCAGCAGGCTTCCCTGCTTATCGCTAATGCTGTCTCTGATAGTTGGCCCAATGTTGGCTCCAATGAGCAAAGGCCAATGTTTCTACCAATGTGTGATATATTATTGTGTTTAATTTTTGTCGTCTAAAGTTATCTTTTCCCACATTATTACGAATTGATTTAATTTCCAAATTTTTTCAAACGTTCGTAAACATAACGGTTCAAAAAATCTCAAGCATTCTCTTGTGAGCCAAACAAGCGCTTTGTCATAAGACAAAGTTTCCCATTCATAGACAATTATGGAAACACTATCTCGTGCACACAAGTTGTCAGGGACCTGTCACTAATCATATTATGTCATCTGTCTGTCAATGTCAACAAAATTAAACGAATTAGCTGAAGCATGTACCTTCTCTTTGCTAGGACTTGGATGTGAAAAGAACCTGTGAGTTAATAAAATTATAATAACAAAAAAAATGTTTACCTGACTGCGCACGAAGGAGCGTTTATTTATTAATTTCGTTGCGGAATTCAAGACACTATTTTATTATTTATTTTTAAAACGTTCCTGAATTGAATCGTTTCCGGCTCTCAAGAATTGCAATGGTTGGGAAATGTGAGGTAGACAGGTCTCATCAATCAATCAGTCAATATAAAAGGTCCCTTTAAAACAGGTGTACAAATTTGAAACCAAAGATATCCAAGCAAAAACAGCACGGATTAAAGTGATTTTATTTTGACCTCAAATAATAATTTTTTTTTCGGCACACTAGAATAAACACATCCATTATGGGTAGGTAATTGACGTGGTCACGAGCGCCTGCATACTTGTAGTATAAGAAATATAAGATAACAGAGATATGGATGTGTTTATGCATTGGGTAACCAACATTTTTGTGTATTTTCGCTAGCTGTTTTTTTTTCTTGTAAGTATTTAATGCGTTTTTCTTATTATTTTTCTTACAATTGTCCTTATTTTGGTAGTCTGAATAATGCCTAAAAGTTTTTCCTACTATTTTAATGGGACCTTATACATAAAACTCTTTCATTGCTGAGTGCCAGATAACGCACAACCAAAACTACTGGTCATAGAAAGCTAAAATTCGTAAACGCAAAATTCTTACGGGAACGGGAAAAAACGGGATATGCGCGTACTTAGTCACGGGCAAAAGCTAGTAATAAAATAAATTCATGCCAAAGTTGACGATTCACAATATTGGCGTCTGCAAGCCAACAAGCCAACATGGCATCTCTTAACAATCAACGTTGGCTAGCATGTGGTCGTGTTGGGCCAACTTTTCGAGGGAACATAAAGGCTGCCACACATTTTGTAGACAAGAACTTTGCGCGCGGAGGCTACATAGTAATTACTGTAATATGCGCTGAATGGAGGAGTATCCTTTCAGAAAGTTGTGACGGAATGAGCTACGTGTTTTCTGCTTGATTGCATTTTAGTGCTTGTATGTATTAAATTGTAAAGACTTTACAATGATTATTGGAACGAGGTTCTTTAAAGCGGCTTACGGGTAGTGCGAATTAGTAGAAATCGTCACGTAACGAAATGCCGTATGCTGTGTGTGTATGCGTGTGTGTATCGAGCTACTACAAGCAAATGAGCACACGAGCAAGTGAATGCGCAGCCGGGTGCGCATCTCTCTCACTCTCAGTCCTCGATCGATCAACCAATCGATCGATCGATGATCGACGATGATCGATTGGTGTGTTATCATATAACCTCAACACACGGTTGTACAGACACGTGTAAATTTCGAAAAAACGTATTTGTCATGGCAATTTTTTTATTTATTTAAAAGTGTATTGTTTACCACGTTTTTTATTTAAGTTCACGCGATTCTAGCTTCACCACACTAGTTACAGTCAAACATCTTTTGAGCAATATTTTTTATGTTACAGGAACCATTTGCTGGAAATAATATTACATAGGTACATTATGATATAATACCAATCTCATAAAATGTTTACACATAGCAGCTAATTTTCTTAGTTTTTGGACTATAAATTAAACAATATCTACTATTTTAAACTTTTTAATTCATGTTTGTCCAATTCATCGTGGAAGCTTAAACAAAAGAAGTAGGTACCTAGTTAGTACAAACAAGCACCTTAACAAAGTTCAAGCAAACTTCACTGTACCACAACTACGATTCAATTTATAAACTCGTTAAGCACCAGTGTTCAACTGGTGCTTAACGAGTTTTTACAGAACCTAGAAAAACTTAAATTGGGTATTGACCAAAAAAATATAATTAGTCTATCACTTAGATTATCGAAAAATATTGGACATGTATTATCAAATCGATAAAAATTACGAAAATAAAACGCGCAAAGGTAAGGAGTGCTCGTAACGTCACTTTCAAGAAAAAAATGTACTAGTTAGTGTAGTAGTTTTTGATTACGTGACAATAGAATATATGAATACGTGTCCATTATTTTTTGGAAATCTATCTGACAGACCATTAGATTTTTTTAGTCAAATACCCGCAGCCGTAAGTAAAATTATGTTACATGAATGTCTAAATATTATGAAAACATCATCAAAATATTACAAATTCAGGACCATCATTTCCCAATTTGTTAACTCGCCACGTTCCGGGAGCGGTAAACAATTTGCCCAATGAAGGCTTCCTTATCAGTGGTGACAAAAACATAAAATACATGTTTTTTTTCACCTGAACTGGAGAGGAAATTGTCACATTTAAATTTAATTAGACCAAAACCGGCAGGCTCAATTGCTTATTCCGATTCTAAAATGTACCATTGGGACTCAGATCCCATTGGTACATTTTACACATTTTTACTATGCTAAAAGTTTGGCAACACGCAGTTTAAACTTTGATGAGTCGGGCACAAGCAGAGGATTTACCCTAGAAGTGCGAGAAATTGTACCGTGGACGAGTGATCATAATTATGTGTAACTAAAGGTCCCGACAGACGTTGTCCAGTCGGAACGTTTGCTTTGTGTATGACGAAATATTATATAAATCGATTGCGGCGCCACCTACCGGAACCAATTGTAAATCTAAACCATTCTCGAATCCACTGGAACACACACAAAAAATTTCATCAAAATCGGTCCAGCCGTTTAGGACTAAATCAGTCATATACACACACACACAGAAGAATTAAATACATAATCAATGATCTTGTTTCCGTACTCCTATCTATACAGTTGGGGCCCAGTAGATGGCCACGTTGAACGAATTGTCAAGGAGGTGTACGGGAATTTGGTACAGACTAGCAAATGAGACGTTGTCTAGTCAGGAACACCACACTTGCACTGGGTGTTAGATATATCTATGATCCCCCTCTTCTTCAAATTATGTTTGCAGTGGCCTACAATGCAATGCAATAGATTCAGTGCCAACCAAATAGGCCACTGAAATTCACGACCGGGAAGCAAATGTTATCTTAGCTTATCAAATTTGTGAAGTGGTGGGTACTTCTATTTCCACTCTTAGATTATTAACTCTTTATGTGGTTTATCCTGAATCGCCTGCAAAGCTATTTAAAAGCTTTTTAGACTTTAGTAAACCCGAAGTTGACTTAATAATAATAATATAATATATCTTGGGACAACTCACACACGGTCATCCGATCCCAAACTAGGCAGAGCCTGTGCTATGGCAACCAGACAACTGATAAACATACTTATATATTTCTAAATACATACATATTATAGTAGGCGCCAGATAATCGTGGAATAACGGTCATTGACCCACCTACAATTATTGACATTTTTAATTTGAAAAACGGAATTAATGACACAAAGCTGTCTCGAATCATCTCTCTCGTGATCCTTAACATTGTCTAATAATGAAAAACGATTCATATTTAATTGTTCAGGTACCTATGAACAGTTATTAGGGAAAGGTCAATGTACTGTATTCCACATTTATCTGGCGCCTACTATAGTATTAGTATTGTAGTCATAATGATGATGAAGTCGTACGTAATGATGAATGAGTAGTATGTTTATTGCAAAATTATTTTTTTTATTTAGTTCAGTTATGTAGTTCTTTTGCGAGCTAGCAAACCGCTCTAGATATCTATCAGCTATTCAGCACACGAGATTTTCGACTTCATCTGACTGATTCCCAGAAAAAAGTGGTATTTAAATACCACATTTCATATATCACTTTTTTTTTCTCATGAAACAAGCAGGCGAGCCGAAATACGTCTTGACATAGGACATAGTGTCCCAAGATTCGCCACATCGACTTGTCCTGTGCGTCTCGCATCCAGCGAATTCTCGCGGCCTCCACCAGGTCATCGATCCTCTTTGTGGGAGACCTTCTAAAGCCTCGTCCTCCACCACTCTACAGCCCTAACCTAACCACATTCTAACTCTTCTTTCCTATGTATTTTCCTTCCCCGAAGCGGAATCAAATTTAGCAATTTAGTTCAGTAGATCGATCATAGTGTGGCAAAGAAAGTTCGGCTTCGCCTCGGTGATTGATTGTGTGTACATGTAATTTCTTAGTTTAATAGTTGGGTATTTTGTTGGCACTTTCTATGGTGTTAGTATTAGAGGGAAATACTTTGTCAGGTGCTCGTTCTATCACAGTGGCGACAGTTTGGCTCGAGCGAAATAGGATGGGGCTTGATGGATTTAATTTGTCTAGTAAGTTTATCGATCCAAGGATTGTTCTTGTAGGGTAAGTGACGGTTGATCGCTGAAATGCAACACTTTCAAGTAACCAAGAAGCTATTCAATAAAATTAACAAAAATAATATTAAGTTATACTTGAAGAAAGAGAGCAGTTCCTCCACCACGCTGTTTTTATCACTTTAAGGGACATTTTAGTCACAGAAGTGCTTTTATGAACTTCAAATTGAGTGTCGCTCACGTATTTCGGGATTAGTTTACTGAAACCAACGAGACTTATGACGTGAAAGCACTACTTAGCAATTGATAGATTCCTTAGCTTTCGACTTAGAATATTTTTTATCAGAGGAATTGAATAAAAAATATTCATCACAAAGAAAAATAATAATAGAAAAGCGTTCTTCAAAAACTTCGATTCGAAGATGGCGATCCCGATAGGCTCAGTAGATTTAATTATTCGTGCCCATTCTCTAACAATTGTGTTAAGCCCCCTTACTTTAATAATTCCAGTTTGTTCTAGAACATTTCCGGCTAAGGACTTTTGTCGTTTCCCGATCCAATTAAGGAAACTGAAATAATATTTCGGCAGTTATTGAAATTCTCTTCCGGAATATTTCGGGCCGTTTAGTTTCGATAGGAAATTAAATTGACCGTTACCAATAATTCTCTGTATTTTTTTGGTATCGCTACGTATGTTTATTGTTAGTGATATCACAGAACTTCAGTACTTATTTGCAGTCATAAAAAAAATATTTCCAAGGCACCGAGGTGTATATATTTGTGAATGTACATCCATCCACAGACTGGCCCCGGCAAGCGTTGCTTAACCTTATGAATCGACTCGCATGACTATTTTTACTTAGTCGCTCCTATTTCTTTAAGAGACACTGCATTCGTTAGAAATTGAGACACTCTCTTATACTGTAAGGGTCAATGTTCTACGACCACTAAGTCTGGAAAAAGCCACCAACATTCTTCAAAACTTGGCCCCAACACAACCCCGTCTGAAATCCAATTCTAATAAACTTATTTGTCCAATAAAATCTGATACATACGGCATATTTTATTCGCAGCGACATATCAGAGAAACTAAATTGATTTCTTCAAAAACATTCAGAAACTTTCTAATTCTGAACAAGTTTGAAGTAACAAAATTTTCAGAACTCAAAATGTCTTCAAACAAACGGGTAAACTGGCATAAAATATTGAAACGAATAGAAAAGTTTTAACACAATGTATTTGGTAGAAAAAAACTGGCCAAGTTCGAGTCGGAATCGTGCGCAAGGGGTTCTGTTCCGAAGGAATAATTTTTCATTCGTTAACAATTTACATTGCGTTAAAAAATTACATATTAAATAAAGTATTTATCTATTTAATAGGTATGTAATTTTGAAATGGCATAACAATAAATTTTAAAATCATTATTTTTTTAGGTAAAAAGAAAAAATTAAATTTTATGATCAGTAGTTTTTACTTACAAAGAATGATTATATATATTTTTAATAGCTTCACACTTACGTTTTCTAATATTATGAATAATATATCTTTGAGACCCACATAATAATTTGAAATTTCATAAGCAGTTTATAAAACTTCTTTTTTTATATTTTCTTTGTCACCCTAGAGTGACCTCCTACTCAAAATTTTATTTATTTACGACTCGCATCCGTGTTTCGGGCACAAAATTTCATATGAGTACATAATCACAATTGAATCGGTCCAGTAAATTCAGAAGAAGTTGTTTGTGACAGAAGGACAGACAGACACATGAGTGATCGAATTTTCTTAGTAACGTTCGGAACCCTAAAAAGTTATTAAAACTGTTTTAGATTTATTTATTTTCATTGTTACGTCTCGATTGTTAGTGCCAGTGAACTTTGGTTTAGTACTTAAATATTCAAATTTCTGAATTGAATATTTTAACAGAGAAAACCGAGATTAAATCATATTTAATCCAGTCTTACGATTCTTCGAATCGGTTTAGTGGATATATTTATATTAAAATGATAATATTAGATAGCTACTGTAATACTAAGATATTAGTTCGCCACGCTTTATTGTAATAAAGTAAACAATACTACAATATGAATTTATTTAGCCTACAAGACATATTAAATTGCTCATATATTTTGTCGTCGACTAACCGGTATTATATAAATGCGAAAGCGGAGAAAAAAATATATTTGTAAGGGTTAAGTACATTTCTATTTCTTTTTTAAACGACTTTAAGAAAGGAGGTTATCTTTAACAACCTTCATGCGGCTTAACTAGGTTGACCAACCTTTAAAAACTATTAATAAACACTGTGAAGCGGCACTATTAAAAACACTAAACAAAAGCAAAATATCTACTAGTGCACAAAGAAAAAAGGAACACAGACTATGAATCATCAACGGATACCTTTAAATATAGAGAAAAATCTGCAGTAACAACCTTATCATTATAAAATAATGCATTTAAAACACCACATTAGATTCTTCCAAACAAATCAATACCACAATCTCACCAATTTTAAAATTCCAACTCCAAAATCTAGTCGTATTTACCAAAAACCAACACCGATCTTCTACCGCAGTCTACAAACGAATTTAACAAGATAAAATTGCGTGAAACTTGGTTCTGATAACGAGGGTCTTGGAAATTTTAGCAGTTCTCTTATCAGCTGTGATAGATAAGTACGGGTCGCGGCTGTTACGGGCTTATATTTAGCGTTACGCCTCGCTCAGACGAGGACAGCGGGGAAAAATTGGTTGAGATTTTGGTATAGTGATGAATTATTTTACTCACATAGTGAAAAGTTACTAGTTTAGTTGTAGATCTGTAGTTTTTTTAATGCCTATCTGGGTATACTACAGCTACTTACTCCCATTGTGGTGAAAATAGTTTGTAGACAGCGATAACTCTACACAAATCTTATTTTGTTCAAGAGAAAAACTACGAAAGTTTAGTTGTAGATCTGTAGTTTCTTCAATGCCTATCCGGGTATAGTACTGCCACTTACTCCAATTGTGGTGAAAATATCTTGTTGACAGCGAAAACTGTACACTAATCCTATTTTGTTCAACAGAAAAACTACGAAAGGTTTTCGACCTTATCAGAAATAAAAACATGTTCTATCAAATTATAGTTCTGATTTTCATAATCATAAAATCGAAAGAGATTTCGATAAAAATCTGAAAACGTTTCTGTAACCAATTTCAATCATTTCAAACAATCCCGATGTAATCTCAGCTCATTTTCTAATAAGTTTGCACCAGTTACCACTAAAGTAAACTGTTCGTCTCTGAACAAGACTTTACCACACCGATTCGTAGTTTATTAAATATAAATTAACCGTTCGCGGCGTTTTAATCTTTCCCTCGTTACAAGCACTCCAGAGATAATTGCAAAAAATAAAAAGAAAAAATTAACTTGGATATTATTTTATAGAGGTAGTTAAATGTATTATTTTTCAGTGCTAAAGGTTTTGGATCTCGCAGCATTTATGAATGATACTGATTCAGCCTATTTAAGGCTTCATATGAATTCTAATTTTGCGACATAATATGCAGTAGTATCTCATTAAAACCAAAATCTATTAAGCCTTTTTTCAACAATGTTGGGGCTAGTTTTCACGCTAACCAGATGCACTTGAATACTAATATTTTAAATGGAATATCTAATGAAAACTTTAACAATAATTACAAATCAAAAAGTCTTTGAATGAACTTTGGAATAAAACCAAATATCAACATTCAAATCGAAGTGGAATCTCTGTATTTTCTTAGCAACAATTTAATATCTTTAAAATACTAACAAAAATAATCTTATAATAATACAAAATGTACTAGAATAGTAGCTACATTAACCATCAGGACCGGATCCGTGACATTAATCTATGCTTCCCATAGTTATTAGGGGATGGGTGACCTTTATCTACGCAAAATAATCGTTCACACGTTATTTAACTGAGCCAATAAGTTCCTAGAAAAAAAGAAAACTATAAGATGAAATCTAAACTCACTAAAAATCAAACTGTAAAACGACGCCTCAAAGTCTCTTATCATTTGCAACGTTCGCTCAGGTCCTATCTTTTCAACTGGAAGCCATTAGAGTTTTATAAATTTCCAAATACATCTATCGGAAAGTTGGGGACACTTCAAACGACTTTGGCAAGTCGTAACTATAAACTTACGTGCTAAAATAACATGCATGTTTTAGACATACCTTTAGTCACCTAAGTCTGCTTCAATTTACCTAGCATTTCCCCACTATTTTGGGGTCGGCTTCCAGTCGTCCGTATGTAACTGAATACCAGTATTTTCATGCAGAGTCCTCCTAATTAAAACTATATGTAAGCCCCCCAACGTCGACTTTGTCTCTGTCATCTATGTCCTAGACTAGAGTCAAGAGCAAACCCATATTTAATAATAAAAAATAAAAAAATAACTGGGTTACGATACCCCTAGGAAAGACTGGTGTTAGAATTCTGGCTTCAGACTGTCCTTGACGATTATCATAGATGTTCGAATCATTGTAACTTCAAAGTTTGCTTGCAAATAAAGCAACTACTTCTACGAATAAATCAATATCATTTTAATTTTCCATTTTTTTTAATCAATGATTGACGTAGAAGACGGAGATGATGGATCGAGATAACCAAAATTAACAACCGATGGTCAACATTCGCTTTTTTTTAAGGATGGATAATCATCATCTCCTTCCGCTCTAGGCGGAGCTTACTGGCTGAAACCCATTCGTGTTCCCCCTTTGCGCGCGTGGTTCTTATCGCAACACTCGCCGTCCGCAGGCCGGAATCGCTCTACGACTCCCGACGCCCGGAGTGTCTTCTTCTGTTGCGGCCCGCCTCCTCCTTCACTAGCATTACTGCTTTGGAGAACGAAATGACTGCTCCGGACCATGCATTGAAATAGGGCCGGAAGCGAGAGGTTGCCGCCGCCGATCGCCTTGACTAGGACACGGCGGTGTTCCGCCCAAGCAAGGCAGACCTCCACCGTATGTTCCACATGCATCCTCCGGGCGATCCACACAGTGGTAACACCCGGGCATGTCCTGACGCCGAATCCGAAACAGGTGGCTCCTGAACCACCGTGTCCGGTGAGTACCTACCTGCGACAGCCGGAATATTATCTACTAAAAATATTAGGATCTCACTATATTATACTCATATACATCAAATTCCAATTGCGACTTTTCCTATGCAAATCAGGTTCACAAATAGGTAAATTCAAACACTAATAAGAATCTCACTATACACAATACCTTAACCAAATTTATATAATATAATAGAAGCACTCATACTTATTTAGTTTCTCACCTAACCTTTAAATTGTGACGTGTGGTCCCACAGGCCGAGCGATGCTAGCGTAGTGCTACCGTATATTCTCTATGTTTTAGACAACATATAGTAGCGCCCTATCAGACCGCTCATCACCAGTTACGTTACATAAAAAACATGTCACCAGCTGAAGGTTAATAATCGAATACTGAGTCTCATTGATTGGTCTCAGTCAGACAACACTTTTGGAACACTGTTTTCGCGCATTTTAGTTCGAAAGTTCGCCATTCGTATAAACAAGTGGCGTAGTGGGGGCGTCACGTATGACATGACGTCACGTCACGACATACGAGTTGGAATTTACTTATGTTGGATTTGGTTATGTTTAACATCAAAAAAAACTTGGTCTTTGTCCAACAGTGGCAAAAGAGAGAAACCAATAACCAAACAAGAGTGCCAATAAAATTCTACAATTTTTTACTCTTAGAATAGAAACAAACCTATAAACCTATTCAAAATAAAACAAATCGCGGCAGTGCAATTCGCGCACCCACCGAGTTTCACGTCAAAGTAACGACAACTGACGCGGAATGATAGCGTTGCGAACATCAACGTCACACTATTGCACAGAGCGACGATTTCACTATCCTTTTTTGAACAAAAAACTAGATGTAAAATCTAGGGGTAGCCGCACAATCGATGTTTTTTTTTCAAGGATGGGAAATCATCAAATGACTTCTTCCGCTCTGGGTGGAGCGGAAGGGCGTCCTTCTAAAGCCCTTTGCGTTCCAGGGCCGCGGTGACTCTTTCGAACAAATTCCGCAACCCTGGCAGGGTACACTCGATGTTGCGGAATTGTTCGAAAGAGTTACCGTGGCTGAACGCAAAGGACATTTGGAGGAACATGTTTTTTAGTCAGTCAGAATCTGACTGTCCCTCCCGCTCCCTCTCGTCCAAAACGCGAGAAGACATTTTATGATTTTCCGATCTATAAAAAAATGGCTAACAATCGATTCGCAAACAGTGATACAAAAAAAATATAATTATTTATTGTAGGCGTAATTTTTAAATGAGTTCTGAGTCAAGAGTGGATAGGTTACTTCTAGGCAAGCGAGTTCTATCATCAATCGTCATCATTGTTTGTCATCAGGTGAGATTAGGATCAAATGCAAGTCTATGACTTTATGTTGGCATCGACTTGAATATATAAAATGTACTACTAAACATCCTACTAATATTATAAACGCGAAAGTTTGTAAGTATGGATGGATGGATGGATGGATGTTTGCTACTCTTTCACGTCAGAACGGCTGAACGGATCTTGATGAAATTTGGCACAGAGATAGATTATAGTCTGGAATAACACATAGTATACTTTTCATCCCGGGAATATGTTCCCTTGGGATAATGTTTGACACAAATGCGGGTGGAGCCGCGGGCGGTAGCTTGTATAAAATATATTTCGGTCAGCCCCCTCGGAAACCAAAAGCGTTATTTCTTTTACCTAAACTATGCGTAGTATTAATAAAGATAAAAATACTTCTTTGTTAATTTTTGTATTCTTTCATTCATATAAAACTACGCTTCTGCTGTAAAGTCATAGATTACCTCTATCCCGGAAAATACACGAAACGAATTTAAAAAATGACAAAAAAAATTTTTTTTCTTTACCGACTGTTGTTCGGCTCGTCCTTGACCATTTTTACACAACTGCCCAAAAAAAAGGAGTATTATGTTTTCAGGGCCATGTAAGTATATACTTATGTATGTTTGTGAGTTTCTTTTTCTTTGGTGTGACTCTTATTTTTCTCATCAATCCTAGCCCGCATGATTTTCAAAAACATCCGTGCGTGCTTTTGAATCACAGGGACATGTCAAAGCCACAGCGAGCAGTGAAATTCAAGCGAGGTGGCAACACGTGACCAGGGCATGCGAAACGATTGGCTGTAGCAAAAAGTTAGGAAAAACCAATAGAAAAACAGCTTTATACAACATGGTTTTGATAGTTCAAATTGTGCGTATTTCTTATTTTTTTAATCTTTATTTAAGGGGACTCGGTCAACAATGACGATGTCACCCCGTAATTCTAATTATAATATAACTATTATGGCTAGATACATCGTACTCTCTTAAATCTTACATATTATATTAAACTATGGAGTGGAAGCAGAGCCCAGCTGGGCGGTGTTTAATTATGCGTATTTTAATCGTTTTAATTTTTTTATCAGTTTATTATTTTAGCAAATATAAATAAGAAACGTAATTCATCTATGTACATTAGATTAGCCGCCTTGTTGGTCTAGTGATCGTAAAATCTACTTGTGCATAAGACCCTGGGTAAGATTCCCGGTTCAGGCAAAGTGTTATTGTTTAGGAATCTGGATTTTTGCCCGGTTGAAGGAAATAGGACCTTATATAATTTGTAACAGAATAAACGCAATATGTCTTAAGGGGTCATTGTACTCATCATTATGAACAACTTTTACAGTCTTTATTTATCTTTTTGTTTTAAAATTAAGAGTCGCAACATTTTATTTTAGTTACTTTTTGTACAAAATATTTTAGTTTTGTATAATTTATTTGTGTCTATGTTTTCGAGCGTAGGTATGGCACTCGTGGGCTGCAGCTGAAAATCAGCGTCAGGTGGTATACCTTGTGTTGCCATCTGGCATTATGCTGAGCTGAGGCCCTTTGGCATTGTTGGTTTTCATTATTTATTTTGTTTAATTTTATGGTGTTTCTGTATTTTATAATGCCAATAATAAACACAATTTTCTTTCTTTCTTTCTTTCTTTCTTATACCTCTGCCTAACCCTTCCGGATATATAGGCGTGATGGTATGTTGTATCTACGTTATTCATGGCTGCATCACATATTTCAGCAAGGCAAACAAAAATCGAATATCCAATAAATAAAAATAAAAACAAATCCGCATCTCTAAGACTTCGGCATTCATATCACGGAGATAGTAAATTCCCAATATGATAGGCTGTAAATTTTATTATACAAGAACTTGTATGTAGGTATAATATGGATTTCTCACGATGTTTTCCTCTGCTGAAAACTGATGGCAGATTGTTGGAACCAACATGATTTCTTAGATGTAGACTTGTTTTGTTTCTCGGTAGAAAAATTAGCTAAACACTTAGGTATCTTATAACTGTATATACTATTTTGCCTACAGTTTTTTTTTCACTATTAGTAGGCACACGTTTGACCACTATCTCACCTGATGGTGAGCAATGATGTGGCCGATTTCACAACTTTTTCCAAATTTGTAATTGTACTCAATTACAAAGCATAAACATCTTGCTACTGAATTTTCATATATTTTCACATATGGTTTCAAGGTAATTGTGAAAGTCCCACACCACCCAACAGTTGGCATATTAAAAGCCTGATTTAGGTATGTTACGTTTTCAACTAAGAACTAAAAATCAACAAGACAGAAAAGACCCCTACTATGACGTGCCAATGCCATCTTTATTCCGTTGTAAGAGAGAGAAGGAGCTATACAGGACGAATAGCACCATCTCTTTTCAAAACAGTTCATAATGGCAAAGGCACGTCGAAGTAGGGCTGACAGAGGATCTTAATTTAGGTTACAATTTCATCAACTGAAACCTAAATACTTGTACATATTCAAGTAAACACGACAGTCTTCCATATCTTACTTAACTTTCCAATCAAATTGTAAAAGTGAGTGGAAGTTGTACTGAATTGTTAACTAACGCGACAAGCTAGCGAAACGCTTCGAATCAAGTTTTAGTGAGACTCCCAAACTTTTCTGTCGTTTAAGGGAGAATTCACACGTACCAGAAATACACCACGAGCAATAATAGTTTCATTCACACGGACCACATTTTGCCGCCAAATTTAACCATGTGATCCGACCATATTGCAACCACCAGCGACAACGCTCACTGGCGGCCGGTCACATTGCAAACACAACCTTGTGTCGACGGAGTCGTTCATCTGTCTTTTTTTTGTGAGTGGCCTCTCGCAGTTCAACCTAGGAGGTTGTCGACTGCTTACGGCCTTAATATAAATATTAAAAACTCCAACCAGGGCTTATTTAAAACTTACAAACTAAGCGACTACACGCTAAGGGCCCCCCCTGTCGGCTAAGGGCGTCGCTGGGGGAAGAACAATTAGGGGTGGGCTGCATCGAACTAGGATATTTTGGGGACGAATTTGAACTAAAGGAAAGGTCGGGGTGGAGTTCATCTGACTAGTAACTAGCCACAACATAACCTCATCGTAACTACTAGTGACTACGCAACCACATCGACATTTTGTGGTTTCCACAATGCAGCTACAAAAAGTGGTAGAAAAATCACGTTCATTTATGCTTGACCACTTTTTGTTGTTGCGATATAGTGTGGTTGTGGTCCGTGTGGATTCGCCTTTAAACAGCAGCTTCGAAGAGTTGAAAGGAGCTATGTGTCTTTTGGAACTGTATCAGGTGTGAAAGTTTTCAGTTAGCCTTTACCATACTTATCTCCAGTGAAGTTCTTAGTTAATGTTTACATTAAAGACTAAGGCATCTTATGTTCCCAGTGTCCAATCTTAACCGGTTCCTAGTACAATGAACCTCATGTGATCTTTTCTGATTAATGTAATTTTTTGTGTGTGAGGACAGTGAAACCTGTTCATAATCAAGTAAGCCCCAAAGTGTGTGCTTTTTATTTGAAACCTAATTGAAAACTCTTGCGTAGGCAAACAGGCGTATCGGTGTCCCACTCGTCAGTGGGACACCGATACGATGCGCGGCTCCGCCCGCGAATATGTTGAAAGTTATCCTAAGGGAACAAACTCTCGGGATAAAAAGTATTCTATGTAATATTTCAGACTGTAATCTACCACTGTGTCAAATTTCATCAAAATCCATTCAGTAGCTTCTACGTGAAAGAGTAACAAACATCCATCCATTCATCCATCCTCACAATCTTTCGCATTTATAATATTAGTAGGATAGTAAGGATAAGGATAGTATAAGGATATAATAGGATTCGCGGTTTCTTTGGAAGCAATATTAGGCACTTTCTTCAACGTCGTCCATGATTTCGACAAGAAGTTCATAATCATCATCACCATTTCAGCTGGAAGACGTCCACTGAGGGACATAGGCCTCCCTCGAGTGTCGCCACATCGACCGGTTCTGTGGTTCACCAGGTCATCAGTGCACTTGGTGGGAGGCCGTCTAACGCTGCGCCTTCCGGTACGAGGTCATCACTCCAGAACATTTCAACCCCATCGTTTATCTAATAAATAAACCTATTCTGCGAGCAATGTGCCTTCAAAAATAAAATAACGACAAGTAAAAAAAACACATCTTTGAAACCAAAACCTGAGGCCTTTTTTTCACACTCAACTGTTATTGCCTATTACGATAACCTTTACCAACCATTTATTAGTACTTCCACCCTATAATACCTTTGAAACTCAACTCACAGCCTCGCACCTCTTAGAAACGATCTCTCTCAGCGAATTCGAGTAAACTAAAGCTCCTACAATCCCCGTATCGATTCGATTGTTCTAGCCCACATTTGTACTCGTTCGTGTGAATTCCACTATCGATACTAGAACGTTTACTGGACTTGCTATCCTTGGGCAATGGATAAAATTCTTTAACGCGTTCCCAAGTTCCTAGTGATCGTTTTTAATTGTTCTTACTAGTTACGTTCTTGAGATAGTTTTTAATTATTTCAATTTGAAGGTAGGATGTAAAATGTTTTCGTTAAAGTTCACGACACCATTTTTCAGTAACTTTAATAGTATCAGAAATTACAAGAAAAAAAAACGTGTCTCGGAACGCCCGACAGAAGTTATGACATAAACTAATCTAAGTTGAACTATTTAAAATGGGAAACGTCTGTCCCAAATACGACTAGCGTTGTGGATTAGTGTGAGAGAGGTAGAGCCTACCTACCGCTGCCGTATGTGTGAGAAAATGGGAAGCCAGACAGACTGGCGCCGTAACGTGTTACGTTACAAAGTGGTTTACCCTACCATAAGAAGTTATCACTTCAAAAATTGCCAAATGAAGATTAAGAAAACTTAGATTCATATCGAATCTGAACAACATTTTTTTTTGTCAATGTACATTGGTATTCTGAATGATATATATTTAAACTAAACGTAGCAATGTTTTACATCACTATACCAGTATCTATTAGTAAAATATAAGCAATAAAGTAACTGCCGTTTAAAGAAGTGAAAAAAAGCATTTCTTCCGCAGTAGGATCCGCTTGCCATGGTTTATTTTAATGATTTGTTATTTGAATCGTTGTTTTTCCTACTCCGGACGTTTTTATCGTGCATTTTTCCATATCGTTCTCACATATATGTATGTTTAATTTCAACAAGAATGATGTAACCAAGACATTGTAAAACAAAAATGATTTAAAAGAGTGTCCGTGGAGTTCCTTGCACGTCCTTCTCCGAAGAGATCTACGCTTTGGAACGTGCAAATAGCTTCATCTCTTTTGACTGACCAACCTTGACAAGTGCCTGTAAATGGTTTAATTGAAATAAATAATTTGAGTTTTTTGTGTTTTGAGTAGAACCTACACTCATCCACAGGACTTTATTAGGGAAAACGATTCGCCCTGGGTTTGTACCTTCCATACAATAATACAATTAATCTGCTAAGTTTTCTCTCAACTATTTTGAGGTCGGCTTCCAGACTTACCTGACTGCCTTACCCTCCACAACCCAGATGGTGATGATGTCAGATTTTCTGGCTTCTGACTTCCCGTAACGACTGTCAAAGATGTTCAAATGACAGCCGAGACCCAACGACTTAACGTGCTTTTCGAGGCACGAAGTAATCTTGGTATGTTGGTCACCCATCCCCAGCAAGCCTTGCTTAACCTTGAAGATCGACCCGTGCGGCTGTTATACTTTAGCCACGAGCATAATAGCTAACCTTACAATTTTCTTTTTGTTTTTGTTTCTGTGTTTGTTTACCAACAATAGTTTTTAAGAACAATGTCACTAACAACGGGGCCTAGTTACCATAAATAAACTAATATTTAATTTAATAATAATACAATATCAAATTCAAATGCAAAGCACCTAACTTCATTAAAACAAAGACAATTCAGTAGCAATCTTTAACAAAAACACCACTTAGAAAACTCATTTGGAACTCGAAACAGGACGTTGTAATACTAAAAATAAACAATAGATATTATTATGAAAACGTCGAAGTTGAGGGATGAAAAATTAAAGAAACCCGCTTTGTGAAAGACAAATCCCTCAGAGACGGGGTTTGAATAATTCAATTCATTCGATTAAGGTAGTACGTATTAATTCGACTCGCGCGCTGAATTTCTAAAGGGACTTTTTTGGAGATCTACGGGGTGATTCTTTGTACCGGTCTGTTGAAATACCTTATCGTGAATCGGTGATTAAATTACTTTGTTGACATGGTCAAGTCTGTTGAGTTTCTTAATCGAGAATAGGATACTACACGATACTAGATTTACAATTTATTATGAAATTGTTATTATGGAAAATTTTACTTTTTACGGTCTTGAATAAACGTAAAGATTTAGAGAACCCTAAAAAACTCAAAAAACTCAATGCATTTATTTCAATTAAATCATTACAGGCACTTTTGAATTGTCAAGGTCAGTCTGTCCAAAGAGATGAAGCTATTTGCACGTTCCAAAGCGTAGATCTCTATGGAGAAGAACGTGCAAGAAACTCCACGGACACTGTTTTAAATCAATGTTTTTTACAATGATTTAAAAGGTTACATCATTCGTGTAAAAATTATACTAACATACATATATGTGAGAACGATGTAGCAAGATCAAGTTTCCGAATTTAAAAAAAGCAACAATTCAAAGAACCAATAGTTAAAAGAAACTGTGGCAGCTGAGAAATGACCAGTCCTAGCTGAAGGCGCTCGCTCAACCGTGCACTAGAGCGGAAGAAGTCATTTGATGATATTACATCCTTAAAAAAAAAAGTGTCTGACATTTTGTAAGTGCCCATGTATTGTCACAATATTTTATGAAATAATTAATGTGGTAAAACAGATTGCGTAAATATTTGTCAATAAACATTTTTTGGGTAGTTTTTTGGTTACCAGAGGTGGCGTGATGGTTTTTAACAGGTCAAAACCTTTCCTCAGTGTTTCCTAGCGTGCCTGCAAGTTTTTTACATCCGTATATTCTCCATGAACCCTAAAAGTAATGGAAGGGAATCGTTTACATATAATTATTCAAAGTACTCGTTATTACAAGTTAAAATGGTCCACGTATGTATGAGATATCACATAAAAGTCTAATTTGTGTTTAAATTTTCAGTTATGAATACAAAAGGATTAAAGAGTTAAATTAAATTCAATATTCAAACCGATTTAGCTGCGTATTAATTTGAATAAATATAATGTCTATTTTGATTAATGTTTTCGACGTGGATTTAACTTGGAGGGTACCTACTTTTGGGTAGGCATTTATTGGCTTACAGAACCGCTGCCAATGTTGGCACATGCTCTCATGCAATATGTGTATTGGGCACCATTCCAATCAGAGGAAATGGCTAAGATTTTGTTCAGTAATACCTAAGCAACTAAATAGGTTTATTCGTTTTCTGAACTTATTTTGTTTTGTTTTTTGCAGAGTCTGTCAACACACAGCTGGTGTTTTTTTTTACAAACGACACACTTTTGTATCTGCAATAGAATAATTAATAAGCTATTATTAAAAATATACAGGAATGAAGAATTCTTATTTGAAATATATTACAAAAATAATACGATTTGAGAAAGCATACTTAAATAAGATCGGTAGAAAAATAAAGAAGTTAACGCTTTTGAAGTTATTCTTCAAAATGTCGTTTATATCATAAGACTTTGTAAAAAAAATACAATTGACTTCCAAATTAAAAAAAAAAAACTACAAATTACAAAATAAGTTAAATTTCTTTATTTTGTTATTTGTGGTGTTTTTTCTATTTCCACTGTTGTCGAGTGTTGAACTTTTTGTAAAAAAAAATGTACGATGAAGGGAACCCCGTTGCAGAACTGTTGTCAGATTTTCGGCCTGATATCTACTGGCCACGACAGTAAAATATATTCAAATGACAGCCGGGACCTACGTACTTTCTAGGATACGCAAAATCGAAAGGATATCTGTACTATAATTGTTACAAATTCACGAAACAACCTCGAAAAGCATGGGTGGATCGCACGTTAAGCCGTTGGCCCTGGCTGCCATTTGTAGATAATTGGCAGTCGTCACGGATTATCAGAAGCCACACACAGCCAGCATACTCTGGGTGCATCGTCCTCACATAATTTTTTAAATTAATTTTTGTAAACCAAATTTTGTTAAATCATCATTTGAAAAGAGTAACTATGTAGTTTCTTGTCCGTTCTTCTCCATAAGAATCTACCTTTCCGAATGGGCAGTAGATTCACTTTATTAATGTAATATTATTATTTTACTGAATTGTTAACGATGACGTTCAAAAGTGCCGTTTAATGGCCTAATTGAAAAAAACGTTTTGACTTTGACTTTGCCAGAAAATCTGACACCAGCCTTGCCAAGGAGTACCATGTTACCTAGTTACCTGATAACGGGAAGAGGCTAGGCAGATGAAGTTATAATTTGATATTCAATCATAATTCCAAACTCTTCAAGGCAAGCTAAGTCGCTTCGGACATAAACACATTCGGTGATAAACTTTTGAGGCGAAAAAAACTCTTGATTTCGAAGTCTTTCAAAGTGCAGGCTTCTTACTTCGTAACTCTAATGAGCCGACTATTTTTTCGCAGCGCATCTCTCAGTGCAATTTAGCCTGTTTGTTCGTGAAATGATAAGTTTACGAGATTTTTTTGCTCTCTTTCACGCAAAGTTCTACTAATGAGGCCAGTACGGATTGAGATGGTTCTTTTTGGAGGGAAAATGGTATGAGGGTTCTTTAGCTGAGTATTTTTTAGTTAGTTTGGAGTTTTTCAAAAGCTGGTCCACTAAAAAAAAAGAATGAAATTTATTTAGCACTTAGGTACATGAAACACACACGGTACATAGAAATAATAAAATTAAAAAAAAGAAATGTAGGTATGCTAAGAACCAAGTGTGTGCCAACCATTCCAACCATTTCACTACGATTTCGAGTTATCGCAAAAAAAGCAAGATTTGTTCTATCAAATTGAACTACTATTTCAAAAGATACCAGATACCTTCTTCTTGATAAATCTTGGATTTCATGATGTTTTTAAGGATTAAATAGAGAAAAAATTTGAAATTTGAATCTGCAAGAGCTGAAATTGTCCTTCAACTTTCGATCTCAAAATAATCGCATGGTTACGTCAGTTTAGACGTTGTTATGTGTACCGGAACACCATTTTTTGTCTCAACGTCAAATGGCGTTCAGATTTAAATTTAGCAGAATACCGTTTTAGTACATTTTTTTGTCAAATTTAATTCCTTCTGTTAGTTATTCAGGGCAGGGTTCCGGCAGCAGGAAGTGAAACGAAAAGCTTCAACAATCACAGCGTATATTTCAGGATCACACGTTACACGACGGCGACGTTTTGCAGACTCCCGCGCTGCTTGCAGCGTCGCCGTATTTATGCACGCGACCGTGGGTGGCGGGTAGTGGGCGGACCTTGCACTCTGTTGATTTCGCTCTCCGCCAACCACGGTCGGTGTTTACAAATAAACAAAATAATATAATAAAAGATCAAGCGACATAAACATTTACAAAAAGGGGTTTTAACATTTATTATGTACAATGTAGGTTGCTGTACTCCTTAATAATCCCACCCCCCGTATGAGGGTTCAACCGACCATACTACCATCTGTTGGGAGCACAACAACCTTTACAACGGGTCTACGTAGGATTCCATTGGCTGTCCTTACTTCTACCACTCTTACGACATTGTCCGCACCGGGAAATACACTTTCGATCACACCTTTGATCCACTGGTTACGTGGTTTATTGTCGTCCACGAGCACTATTACATCACCCACTTTGACGTCAGGCACGTTTGCCGTCCACTTATTGCGGCGCTGGAGCGTCGGCAGGTACTCACGTACCCAACGCCTCCAGAACAGGTCGGCTAGTGCGTTCACTCGGCGCCACATACGGCGCGAGTCCTCGTCGCGGGCGTGTCCCCGTGTGTACGGTGCATCTCCCGCGGCTGTGCCCAGCAGGAGATGATTCGGTGTCAGTACCACCGGCTGCTCGACGTCGCTACTCACGTAGGTGAGGGGTCGACTGTTCACGACCAGCTCTGCCTCGAGGAGGAGGGTGTAGAGGACCTCCTCTCGTGGGGCGCGCTCACGTAGGGTTGCCTTGAGCGCGTTTTTAATGGAGCGCACCAGCCTCTCCCAGCATCCACCCATGTGTGGGGACGCGGGAGGATTGAAGTGCCACGCGATACCGCGGCCTGTTGCCTCGCTCGCCACCCGTGACTGGTCTAGCTCACGGAGGGCGGCGCGGAGCTCGGAGTGTGCCCCGACAAAGTTAGTACCCCTGTCAGAGTACATATCGGAGGGTCGCCCGCGGCGCGCAATGAGGCGCCGCAGGGCTAGGATTGCCGAGTCGGCGCTCAGGGAGGACGCCAGCTCGATGTGCACGGCGCGTGTGGCCAGGCAGGTGAACAACACACCCCACCGCTTCTCTCGGCGCCGTCCAATGGCCACCTCCATAGGGCCGAAGTAGTCCACTCCGCACTGCACGAACGCTCGCCTAGTTATTTCGAGTCTGGCGAGCGGTAGGTCCCCCATCTTGGGCATTCTGGGTTTAGCCTTCTCATTGCGGCATCGCTGGCAACATGCTGTCACGGCCTTAACGGATGACCGTAGGTTAGTTATCCAGTAGGTTTCTCTGAGGCGGTTCACAACGGCCTCTTGGTTCGCGTGCAAGGCAGCTTGATGGTGATGCAGTATGAGCTTGCGTGTGAGCTCATGTTTACCGTCTAGTATGACGGGGTGCTTCTCGCCGAAACTGAGTTCGTTACATGACCTCAGTCTGCCACGTACCCGCAGTAACCCGTCTTCATACAACATCGGGTCCAGTGCGCGCAGCCTGCTGTTGGTTGGCAGAGGGCGACCGGCTGTCAGTGCCGCGATGTCTGCTGCGTAGCTCTCTGCCTGTGCCAGGCGGAGTAGGTGAAGCCTCGCCTCGTTGATGTCGGTAGCGGTCACGTCAGGTGACTGCCGCTGCCTCCTGCAGCGCTGCGCGAAGATCAGCACGCGCGCCGTCACGTACAGCGCGCGCGTCCACGTGGGTAGCCGTGCGTAGGTCAACACCGGCCCAGGGGGCATGCTCGTTGTGTGCACGCGCTGCACCCTTTCCAGGTCAGCTTCCGCCACACCGCTCGTGTCGTCGCTCACCGGCCATTGCTCCTGTGGGAAACGAAGAAACGAAGGGCCATTCAGCCAGTCGTCACTATTATTAGGCCAGTCCAATCGAGTTGCCTTGTCAGCTGGGTTCAACGTCGATGGAACCCAGCGCCAGTCTGACCTCTTTGACCTCACATCTATCTCGGCTAACCTATGTGAAACGAAACGTTGGAACTCAGTTGCTTCTGAGTTTATCCATTTGAGGACAGTCTTACTGTCTGTCCACATGAACCTCTCTGCGATAGGGGCTCCTAGTTCTTTTTCTACAGTATTGGCTAATCTGCATGCTAACACAGCCGCTTGTAACTCTAACCTAGGCACGGATACCACCTTTTGTGGGGCTACCCGAGCCTTGCCTATGACTATAGCTATATCTCTGTCTCCGACAGTGTTCGTGCCTACCAAATAAACTACTGCCGCGTATGCTGATTCGCTGGCATCTCCGAAAGCGTGGAGCTCTAGGTGGCCTGTACCCAACCCGTACCACCTAGGTATCGATATGTCAGTGAGGTGTCGCAAGTTAGACAACCAGTCAAACCAGCAACGGGCCTCTGTCTCTTTCAACTGTTCGTCCCACCCTATTCCCGTGTGCCATATCCGTTTCATCAGTATCCTAGATTGAATGACACATGGATACAGAAAACCTAGCGGGTCGAAAATAGACATTATGAATCTCAAAAATTCTCTCTTAGTGGGCACTACTTGCCCTTCTATTATTTCTTTAGGCAGTCGCTTAAATGATAGGTCGAAAGCTAGTCTGTCGGTGTTAGGCGTCCACGTCAACCCTAACGTGCGTTCTACCCCGCTCTCCCCTTTGTCTAGTGAGATTCTTTCCGGCATGTCAATGCGTAGTTTGTTGCGCAGCTCCTCAGAGTTCGTGACCCACCCCCGTATCACCAACCCGCCTTCGGCGTGGATGTGGGTCACGTCCTCGATCAGCTGATTAGCCTGCTCAACAGACCACGCACTGTGGATGTAGTCGTCTACGTAGTGATTCTCACGTATCGCGGACACTGCACTTGGGTAAATGTCTGTATATCTAGCTGCATTTTTATTTAAAATATATATCGCGGACGTAGGTGATGACACGGCTCCGAATATCATAGAGTTCATCTGGTAAACATCGGGTTCGCCACTATCGCTATTCGGCCACAAAAACAATTGTGCACCGCGGTCTTGTTCCCGGATTCGAACCCGCATGAACATGTCGGCTATATCTCCTGTAAACGCGACGGGACCTAACCTAAATTTAAATAAAATACCTAACAATGAATTCAATAAGTCTGGTCCAGTGAGCAGGTGGTCGTTTAACGCCGTTCCTTTGTGTTTGGCGGCGGCGTCGAACACCAGGCGCAGCTTGCCCGGTTTGTTGGGGTTAGTGACCCCAAAGTGGGGTAGGTACCAGATGGGTTCAGATGTGACTCCCCCTACTACTGGTCTGGCATAGCCTTCCGCTAATAATCTATCTATCTGTGCCTTGTAAGCCTGTGCGTAGTCAGCGTCCTTTTTAAAACGACGCATTATTCCTGTCAAACGTTGTCGCGCGCTTACATAGTTATCGGGCAACTGAGGGTTGTCCCGACGCCACAGCAGTCCTATTTCCCATGCTCCTCCCTCTAACTGACGGCTGGTGGACTCTAAAATATGTTTAGCGCGCTCTATGTCTACATGTTTACGCGGCACTTCACTTATACCTATTGCCTCTAACTCGAATTGTCTCTTGACTAAATTATTTAACTCAACATTGGATTCTATTGCACAATTAACTGATTGACTGTTACTATTATGTTTACAACCTAAGGGACCATGCACGACCCATCCTAACGAGGTCAAAGAAGCAACTGGCTTACCGGATTTCCCACGGCGTGTCTCCCTGCCGACCAGCAGCTCCCAATTGTCCTGTCCCAGTAACAGGAGCGGCTTGGCACCACACATTTCCTCGCAGCCCAAGTCGCGCAGGTGGGCGTGCTCCGACATCACGGCGGCGGGCACCGACTGCGACGGTAAGTCCATGTTCACTAGTGTGCGGCACTTAATGTTATGTGCTAGTCCGTTGGGCCCGCGCACACCCACACTTATCACTCGTGATGTATCGTCCGTTATCTCGTGTCCCCGCGCACTACGTAGTATCAATGGCAGTCGCTTGCCTCCGACGTTGTTTACCAGCGCGCTGTCGATTAGTGACACGGTCGCGCCGTCGTCAAGTAAGGCGTAGCAGCTCCTCTCTCCGCTGTCAGTCACGACGTGTACCGGCATTATCTTTAATAACGCCTTGCCGGCGTAATCATTCACGTTTGTGACACTTTCAGGTTTCTTGTCTACGTGTAGTAAACTGTGGTGCGCGTAGTTACACGATGAACACTTCTTCTTGCGGCAGAACCTCTTTGAATGTTTAGCGCCAAGACAGTTGAAACATAACTTGTGTTCTTTAACTATTGCCCATCGGTCGTTGACGTCTAGGTCAATGAACTTTCTACAGGTGGACACAGGATGTTTCTCATTACACAGCTGACACAAATTTTCAACGTGTGCTCGCGTGTTGCGCTCGCTCGCCTCTTCACACGAGTGCACGTGTAGTCGTTGTACAGTTTTCGTAGCTTTAGTGGGCGGTGCGCTAGCTCGGGGCTTATTCTGTGTAGTGCTGGGCAGGCTCATATCCATCTGTACATAGAACGATGATGCGCGTGCAAGATGGCTCAGGAACTCGGAAAACATCTCGAGACTAGGTGAGACTCTCATGTCTATGCCTTTATTCGCTGCCATGCCCATTGCAAAGTCCCCATATTGAGAGCGTTGTACGGGTGTGAGTTTACTTAATAATTCACTCACCAGTTGTGGGTTGTTTAGGTATCCATTTGCGTTCACACTTTTCAATAACGACACACAATTTCTCACTGTAGTAGAGAACTTTCTGAGTTCACGCCCACTCTCTGTAACTTTCGGTAGTTCACGCACTTTTTTCAACGCACACTGAAGCACTAAGTTCGGGTGACCATATTCTTCATCCAATGTCTTTACTATCTCAGCCGGGCTAGTCGACGAACGTAGTAAGTCTTCTACAGCTAGCCGGGCTTCGCCTTGCAACGCAGTCTTCAGTCTTGCCAGGTTCTCGTGAGGCTTGAACTCGTACATTGTTGTTGTATCGTAGTACATATTCTTGAACGACAGCCACTCCGCCGGGTCGCCTCTGAACGTGGGTAACTCGTACGCTTGCCTGGGTATCGGTCGCGGTCTAGCGATGCTGGCGATTGCGTCCGCAAGTTGGTCGATTTTCCTGTCTCTTGACGTCCTGTTTCTGTCCGTTTCTTCGAGTCCCGTGTCCCATTCCGTGTGGTCGCGGTTCGTCGCGCGCGCGGTAGCGATTGGGGTCGCTATATTTACAGATTCGCGGCGCGGTACGGTTACGGGCGCGGGCGCGGGCGCGGGCGCACAAGACTGAGGCGCAGGTGCCGGCTCGGGCGGCGGCGGCGGCGGCACGGACATACTCGCGAGCGGACGTAGCACATCACTTAATGTATCGTACATTTGTACTTGTGGTTCGACTTGCGGCGGCGGCAGCATGTCCCGACTTGTTGAGACCTGTCGTCGACTCGTTGCGGCGGGCGTCGTGCGAATCCATTCTTCAACGCGACACGCTGTATCTTCGCCGTCGGAAACGGAGTCCTCTTCAGCGGCGTCGATCTCGGCCAGGTCGGCTTCCAGTTTCTTTTGCACCAACTTTTCTTTCATGCGCACCAGTTCCTTTTCAGCCTCATATTCAGCCCTCCGTCGTAAATAGTCGGCGCTCTTCTGACCGCTTTTAGACGAGGTGACGCTGTTTCCGGATCTGAATCTTCTCGTTGTCACCGACCGCACTGGCGTCGTTATATCACGGTGGTCCACTGTTCTTCCTGGACCCGTCAGTGGGATGACTGGAGCTTGATCAGTGTGCACTGATGGTACAACGGACGGCGAGCCTGGCGCCCTCTCTGACGGCACGCCTGAGTCCGCTTCGAGGACACGTCTTCTTTCTTCTAACCGACGTAACTTGCTTCGTGTGGTAACTGCGCTTTTTTCACTCATTTTTCTGGCTTCTTGTTTCTTATTTCAGGCTTCCTGATCCGGCTCGAAGGACCAAATTTGTTAGTTATTCAGGGCAGGGTTCCGGCAGCAGGAAGTGAAACGAAAAGCTTCAACAATCACAGCGTATATTTCAGGATCACACGTTACACGACGGCGACGTTTTGCAGACTCCCGCGCTGCTTGCAGCGTCGCCGTATTTATGCACGCGACCGTGGGTGGCGGGTAGTGGGCGGACCTTGCACTCTGTTGATTTCGCTCTCCGCCAACCACGGTCGGTGTTTACAAATAAACAAAATAATATAATAAAAGATCAAGCGACATAAACATTTACAAAAAGGGGTTTTAACATTTATTATGTACAATGTAGGTTGCTGTACTCCTTAATACCTTCCCAGGCCTTTTATGTTTAGTACAATACCTTTTTTTGACGTTTTGAGATTGAGATGCGATTGCGACTTGAATGTGAACGTTTTACAATTAGTAGAATTGACCTTCAGTTGTCATAGTTAAAAAAATTGCGTCAACTTAATTTAACTCTAACCTCCTTTATTTCGTCGACGGTTAAAAAACCGTTCTCAAAGTTTAACAAAATAAAATTCTCGGCAGGAGCGTACCTAGGTTTTAACTGTTGTTTATTTAATAACATTGCTCCAACATGTCATGTAGAAAATGTAAACAGTATTCATGAACAAACTTGTGCTACAAAGCTAGTTTTCCTCCAAAAAGTGTAAGTACGTAATAAAATGTTGTTACTCTGAGTTGTATTACATTTTTATTTTCCAGATTGTTCTTTATATTTGAATTCGAAAAGTTTTGAATGCATTTCAGAGTTTAATAACTAGGTTGTTAAAGTTAGAAAACTTGATGTTATGTTTCTTAACCTAGAAGAATTTTTCATTGCAAGAAATATGGCTGCTAATAAAATTAGTGAGTCACCAGTGATCGGATAATCGGGCGCTAATATACCTAAACTTCACTTTCACTCTCACGAAAGTATAATATGGACATGCTTTCAGAATCCCGGATCCCGGAATCGATCGAAATTCCTGAGATTGCTAAAAATGCCCGCATATAAAATATAGTTAGAACTCGTTGTGAAATCTAAATGTAATTTTTTTAAATTAAAAAAGCCGATTCTAATGGAACTTGTAATATACAATGAAAGTTTTTTATGATTTTTCATTGTTTTGAATAAAATAAAGAGACTAACTCAAAATAACCACTGCTATAATTTCATTAGGTTTTTTATAGTTGTTTTTAAAAATTTTTCAATCCCGGGAAACCGGGATTACTTATTTATTCAGAAAGAAATGTCCATATTATTCTTTCACGGGAAGAATTTTAGGTATATAAGCGCCCGATTATCCGATCACTGGTCATTACATTACTTTCCACTTTAAACCTCGGTTCCTGAATATAAATACTGACGTGTCGTAAACTAAACTCAAAGCAAGTGGTGTGGTTGGCTGTTGATATTTTAATCAACCATCTCAGATTTGACACCTTAATTTTGCGATCATTTTCGTTCCAGAAATTTGGCCTGAACCGCTTTCCTGGTTCTGTACGGTATTTGACTGGATTTTATTTATTACATTTCTCAAAACCACAAAAAAGACAAGACTCAGTAAAATAAAAATGAATGAAAATTTCGTTCTGAGAGTTTAAAACGCATGATAAACAGAGATATTTCTTATTATTTGTGATGCCACTCGCAAATAGTATAGTGAATTTGCGCCATTTTTAACCGACTTCAAAAAAAGGAGGAGGTTGTATTTTTTATGTTTGTTATATCATCACTCCGTCATTTATGAATCGATTTGATTTTTTTTTTTTATGTGAAATTATATGCTTTCCAATTGGTTCCATACAAATTACATTAAAATCGGTTCAGTAGTTTGGTTTTTAAATCAAAATAGCAGTAAAAAATATGTCATCCAAGTAAACGAAATTGCGTAATTTGCTTTTCTGTGACTTACCAGAACTAAAAAGTGAAAAATAACAAACTTTTTTACTAAAAATACAACTGACTTCCATATATAAAAAAACACTACAAATTACAAAATAACTTTAATTTCGGAAGTCGGTGATTTTGTTTGTTTCTTCGTATTATAGCACCGATTTCCAAAATTAAAGTTATTTTCCAAAATTATAATTTGTAATGTTTGCAGGAAAGCAAAACTACACAATTTCGTTTACTTAGATGACCTATTTTTACTCTTCTCATACTTCTCAACTTTATCAATATAAAGTCACAGTTAAGATGGAAGAAACTTATGGCGCCAAACTCGTTTCAAATTTTGGGGCGACAGCATTGAGATTATCTTCGACAAGCTTAGAGTAAAAAAAATATCGGTATCTAAAATTACTACAGCGACGAACTGAGTACTGAGTCAGTAGTCTATTCAATCTATGAAACAAACTGTCGTACAAACCGGGAATAACATAACGCTTCCTTGTAGATTCGGCGTAGTCGGAAAATAAACATTACAATGTAATAGCTGTCATGTCATAGTTAGTTGCAAATTGGATGTAAAATAGTTATCATAGCAATAAAAAGTAATGACAAACTAATTAAGGAGGCAATAAGGACGTCTTATAAGCCGTACTGCCTTCCGTATGGCAGCTTGTGATCGAGTTGAACGGAAAAGGGGCCATAGAGAACGGAAGCATGTTGGAACTATTCCAGCGTTGGCTGTGATTGGCTATTCCAGCGTTGGCTGTGATTGGCTATTGCTGTGTTTGTTATACAAATAGTAATGCTCATATGTTTTTACAAAAATATTCCTCTGTTGTACAGTGTACAAATAAATAAATACTTATTTGTGTTTATAAGGATTGAAGTCATATATCATGTGTCTCGCAGTTGCTTAAAAACAAGTCAAGATTGAACTTGTAGTCAGGATTGACCACGAGCTGATCAATCCTGTGTTTTTTTTTCAAGGGTTTTACGTTTATTAGTGACAACATCACACTGGCCAGTTTTCTTTCTAAAAGCTGTCGCTACTAGATATCACAAAGAAGAAAGAAAAAAAGAGTTGCGTCAAGTATGACACATACCATAAAAAAAAAAACAAAATTGACTTAAACTGATTGGGAAAATATGAGGGAGATCTGCTTAAAAAATATCGGTATTATTTATTTTTTATTGATTAACTTAAAATATATAGAATAGCTACTTCACCATTTTTATTTTTTAGATAAGTACTAATTATTCAAAAACGATTTAACATTTATGTTTATTTAATTTTTATCAAGTGCCTTTGATACAAAGGTTTATTGATTTTATCTCCTCAACCTCTTCAAGCCCTTTTTTCGCGACAAAATGTAGCCTATGTCCTTCTCCAAGGTCTAATCGATCTCTGTATCAAATTTCATCTAAATTGGTTCAGCGGTTTAAGCGAGAAGAGGTAAAGGACAGACAGACAGGCATACTTTCGCATTTATAACAATACTAGCTTTTGCCCGCGACTTCGTCCGCGTGAAATAGTTACTTTGGGCAGCCAATTTTATTTTTAAGCTACCAATTTTTCAAAAACGCTTGAACGTAATGTTTATTTATTTTTTATCAAGTGCCTAAATACATTGTACATGGTTTTAACTTTAAATGTCGGACTCTCATACACAATTTAATCCCCTTTTTCAACCCCTTTTAGCCATTTCCTCGTGACGACAGGTAGCTTACGTCCTTTTCCAAGGTCTAATCTATTT
The DNA here is from genome assembly GCA_905163435.1 of Mamestra brassicae. Classification (NCBI taxonomy): domain Eukaryota; kingdom Metazoa; phylum Arthropoda; class Insecta; order Lepidoptera; family Noctuidae; genus Mamestra; species Mamestra brassicae. Next base: position 20,610,940 of record LR990990.1, read on the forward strand.
CTGTACCAAATTTCCAACTGTGTACAACCTACCTGACGACGAAAGTTAAATAATGACTGGAGAGGGATTAGTCCGCGGAAAATCTTAACACCGCGGTTCAGAAAGTCAACATTTAGAACTAAAAAATATTTTGTTCGTCTTAATTTATTCGTTCCATTAGGTACTGATAGTTCAAACTAATACATTTACATCCTCCATCATCCCTTATTTTATCCCCATGGGGGTTGAATTTATCAAAATCCTATTTAAGCGGACGTCTTCATCATAGTAGCTCCAATCTTTAATTTCAGTTCAATCAGTCGAAAATCTAAGAAGATTTATACAAACTTTCATCCCCTATTTTATCCCCTTAGGGGTGGAATGTATCAAAATCCTTTCTTAGGGGATGCCAACGTCATAGTAGCTATATGCATGCAAAGTTTCAGCCCGATCGGTTTAAACTTGACAAAGTTTCATACAAACTTTCATTCCCTATTTTATCCCCTTAGGGGTGGAATGTATCAAAATTCTTCCTTAGGGGATGCCTACGTCATAGTAGCTATATGTATGCAAAGTCTCAGTCCGATCGGTTTAAAATTGATAAAGTTTCATACAAACTTTCATCCCCTACTTTATTCCCTTGGGGGTAGAATTTATCAAAATCCTTTCTTAGGGGATGCCTACGTCATAGTAGCTATATGCATGCAAAGTCTCAGCCCGATCGGTTTAAAATTGATAAAGTTTCATACAAACTTTCATCCCCTACTTTATTCCCTTGGGGGTAGAATTTATCAAAATCCTTTCTTAGGGGATGCCTACGTCATAGTAGCTATATGCATGCAAAGTCTCAGCCCGATCGGTTTAAAATTGATAAAGTTTCATACAAACTTTCATCCCCTATTTTATCCCCTTGGGGGTGGAATTTAACAAAATCCTTTCTTAGCGGATGCTTACGTCATAACATCTACCTGCATGCCAAATTTCAGCCCGATCCCTCCAGTGGTTTGGGCTGTGCGTTGATAGATCACTATATCAGTCAGTCAGTCAGTCACCTTTGAGTTTTATATATTTAGATTAGTATGGATAAAAGATAATTATCGTTTTAATTAAACAGTTCCAATCAAAATTTTTAATCAGATGTCTGAAGAAAATGAGAATGAATGACTCTCTCTCTTGCCATGCCTTGCCTTGCCTTTCTCCCTTTCCTACCAGTAAAATGATATTCATAACTAAATCCGTACATTGAGAGATTAGCTCCCCAAACAACGTGTTAAGATGGAGTATCAATGATTCTAACAACATTCTTCGGTATAAATAACTAAATAAACATCAAAGTGATGAATACTATGGATTCCGGAGCGGATTGTTTCCGCTTCGCCACTCGTTTGCGCTAGAGTCTTTGTCGCAGATTTTGTTTCATCCTCTCTTCAGAATTGGAGGCTTTGGGTTTGTTTCTCCTTTTCTTGATCGAATTTCGTTAATAGTTCCTTCCCTTTGAATTCTTAAGGCGTGATGTAGTTCGGCGGTGTCGGATTTAAAGATTTGTTGGATATATGAAAATTGTCGTCCAAGTCATGGATTAGCTTGGTAGTGAAAATAGCTTTATCTTTTTGTCCAACCGGCTCATTGACAGGTCAGCAGTGCCTTTAAATTGTTTCATCATCATATCAGCCGAAAGACGTCCACTGCTGGACATAGGCCTCCCCCTATTAGGGGGGTTTGTCATAATCGCCACGCTTGGCAGACGGGTTGGCGATCGCAGTGTAGCTGTTGCAATGTACAAAAAGTGCTGCTACCCATTCTCTGGTGAGTCCCTTAGTCGCCTCTTACGACACCCACGGGAAGTGATGGGATGGTGTTATGCTTCTACGCCCGACACCATACAGACACCATACATTTATGTTTAGAAGGGAGTCGTATAAAACAACTAATATCTATCCGCCTGCTTTTCCCTTAGAAAGACCAGCAGTCATCGGAAGAGCATCTGTGAGTGTGCTGATCTCTGGTGGTTGCACTGCACAGAAAATGCTGCTGCCCATACTCTGGTGAATCCCATAGTCGCCTCTTACGAAACCTACGGGAAGTGATGGGATGGTGCTATTCTTTGGTCTAATACAAATAAATGGTTGAGTTGAGCGATTACTGATTAATGATGAATGGTATTTATTTTTGAAAATAGTTTACAAATAACTTTGTTACACGTCAATAGTTCTTGTCACATTAAACTAGACGAGGGTTGCATTTATATAGGTACGTATATATTGTCTGCACTACTGACAAGAGACAATAACGTGCTGTGAATGTGAATGAAGCTTTGTATTACATTTACAAATGTATAATCCACCATTCGTACCACCCAATAAATCATGATTTAACCATTTTCTCTCCGAATACCCCAACCCACACTCACATACCTAAAACTATAAAAAAGCAGTAGTTACATATTTATAGGCCCACTTCCTCAACACGTCCAGAAAGTTAGCGTCCATTGCCTTTCAAGGCTAACCTTTTCAGCCTAATGTCTCGTAGAATTTTTTTCATGGTTCCTTTGGGCGTATCGTCAAAGGAATGTTCTCCATTATTTTTTTATAAGGGACCTTGAAAACTTTGCCTCGGCTTTATCCCTTTGAGTTAGGAGTTATGCTAACCCTGCCGGAGGGTGTTCCTCAATGGAGTCGGTCAAACGGCTGTCTATTATTAAGCCTTTCGTCGTGAATGCACGCGTGAAGTTTGAGATCTATTTCTTTTGTTGGCTTTTATAGCATTACAGATACTTACAACGACATTTATGTATAAATATTTCGCTTTCTGTGAAGTTGGACACGCATCGCCATATTTCTTAGCAACGCGGTAACCTACTCACTTTTCACTGGTGGATCTTAGAAAAGTATCATTTGATGATTCTTTTTATGCGTTAATTTCTTGAATTCATTTTACTCCACAACATTGTCAATTTTGTTTACGTATGTATCTATGTATTTAGTACCTATCGTTCATGTTTGTCTTTCTTTTAAGTTTGCATCTGCCATGTTGCCGGTCGATTCTGTAAACATGTTGAAGTGAAAGCTTGAGTGAAGTGATCACGAGGTGAGCTGTCAATCCATAAAATCAAGATGCCATGTGATCACGAAGTGAGCTGTCATTCAATCTTGATTGTATGGATTGAAAGTTCACCTCTTCACCCAAGCCCTCACTTTGACATGTTTACAGAATCGACCAGCTGTTTATGTACCACCCACAGGTCAACTGTTGGAAAATGTTTCAGGCAGTAAGTGCGCTTTTGTACAGTGGTTTCCACCTGGTAGTAACAGAGATTTCTAAAACTACGCTGTAAAATAATGGGATGATTTAAAAGAATCTACTTCAGTTCTCTTTCACATAATTCACATATCGATACCTTAATCCGCAAACCAGCCAACTCCGCTTTTTGTGCAAAATACGTTTTTGATGCAGTCTTCGGCCTATGTGACTGACGGATGATTTGAAAAAACAACAACTCCATTTTTATCCCTATGTTTTGAATAAATCGCTATTCGAAAACCAGCTAACTCCACGCGTAACGGAACGCCCCGATTTTGACAGCCAACTCCCGGAGATCGGCCATTTTGTATGGCGTCACAGAGAAACACGCGTGCTGCTCCGGTTTTTCGAAGTTAGAAAAAAAACTAACGTTGAGAAGATATCAAATGCTATTTAATTAGTTCTCCATTTATTCAAGGTATGTTTATTTTGCATTTGTTTAGCATTACATTCAGCTTTTCTAAGGTTTTATGGTGTTTTCATTCTAAGCATGGAGTTAGCCGTTTTGCTTTTACTTTTTTGTGAACCTGTTGGGAGTTAACCTAATTTCATGTCATCGTCATAGTTTGCTTGCAGAGTGCAAAAAACTATTTTTTTAATTATAATTTTGCATTGTTTCAACTTAATTAAAGTTTTATTTATTAGGTATGATTTTGTGCTTATTCGCTTTTTTTGTTTCATGTGTGTTAGATGTATAAAAAACATTCACGAGCCAGAAAAATTCTGCTTAGCCTTCAAGATGAAAATCCTAATAGAAATGATCTTAATGAAACTACTAATCCTGACACTGCTTTATTTCTTAATAACGGCCAGTTTCCTAAACCCTATGATGATGTGATAGAACACTATGATCCCTTACTCACCGCATCTTCTGACGCTTATCCATCTTCCGCACTGCCTGTGCCTAATAATAACTCGGATGAATATACCGTTATTAAAACAGCTGTTAACGATTCGACCAGCAATTTTATTAACGGCCAGTTTCCTAAACCCTATGATGATGTGATAGAACACTATGATCCCTTACTCACCGCATCTTCTGACGCTTATCCATCTTTTGCACTGCCTGTGCCTAATAATAACTCGGATGAATATACCATAATTGAAACAGCTGTTAACGATTCGACCAGCAATTTTATTAATTCCAGCTTAACTAGCTTTCATATTGTGGAAAATGTCTCCATCGAAGAAACTATATTGGGAAAAGAGGGCGTACCTGAAACGCAAAACTGTTCCCCTAGTTTGCATAACAACCCAATCTCGATTTTAAACAGTAGCAGTGTAAACACAGATTTAAGTGCTCAAGAAAGTGCATCAGTTAATTATACTTCGGAAGCAGGCATGGATGTGGGATTAAAAAAGCTAGTCGATTACAGTGATTCAGATTCTGGAACCGATGAGCCTGTTATAAAAAGAAAAAAAAGGTGTCAGGTAAAAAAAGAAGAATGGGCTGGTGAAGTCAACAAAAAAAGCAGAGAAAAGGGAAAAAAATACTTAGGAAAAAAAAAAGTTGATGGTGAATGGAAAAAAAAAATAATGAGACCAGAAAGAGTATTAAAGCCAAGATGTACTTGTAAAGAAAAAGCCAAGAGTGTTATTCAATGTCATTTGATTACTGACGAGGATAGGAGAAAGCTGTTCGATAAATTCTGGAATATGACTTGGGATGAAAAACGCGTGTACGTTGAAAATTTAGTAAAAGTCATTCATACTAACCGGCAGAGAGACAGAAAAAACCCTGAGGAGTCAAAACGAGTGAACACTTTTATATACTATTTAAAGAAAGGTGAAGATACTATAAGGGTCTGCAAAACTTTATTCCTGAATACTTTTTCTATAGGAAAGTCATCTGTTTGGGAATGGAAGACGCAATCCAAAAAAGACACAGATGGGCAAGCAAGTACGAGTAAAAATACACTGCCTGTAAAGAAGCCTTTTGACAAAGAGCTCGTCGAATTGCAGAACTTTTTAAACGAGTTACCAAAAATGCCTTCGCATTACTGCAGACAAAGAACAACACAGTCCTACCTACAGCCCGATATCGAGTCAAAGCGACAACTGTACGATCTTTACAAAAGCTACTGCAACGACAAAAATGTTAAGTCTTTGTCGATTGCCACTTTTTCAAATACATTAACCGTCCAAAAAATATCAATTTTTAAACCAAAGAAAGACCAGTGTGTCATTTGCAATGGCTTCAAATTAGGGAAAACTAGCAAGGATGATTATGATGAGCATGTAAATAAAAAAGAAGCAGCAAGAGCAGAGAAAGAATCAGATAAAAAAAAAAAAGAATTTGTGTTTACGGCAGATCTACAAGCGGTGCTTTTAGCACCACGGTCCAACGTGTCTTCACATTATTATAAAACAAAGCTTTGTGTGCACAACTGGACCAGTTGAAGTAGGTTCATATCATATACACACCAGGTGTGTATATGATATGAAAAGTAGTGATGGGTACTGTTTTCTGTGGAACGAGACTGAGGGTGGTCTAAACTCTGACGAGTTTGCAACTATTATCTCCAAGTTTTTTATTGAAACGGTCATCCCAAAAATGGGAGAAGATAACCGAGAAATAATATTATACTCTGATGGGTGTACTTATCAAAACAGGAATACTATTTTAAGCAACGCTCTTGTCAATGTTGCAATGTTGCATAACGTAACGATCATCCAAAAATACCTCGAAGTGGGCCATACCCAAATGGAGGTAGATAGCATGCACGCATTGATTGAGAGGAAGCTAAAACACCAAACGATTAATGTCCCGGCAGAATACATTAATATTTGTCGGAAGGCCAGAAACAGCAAGCCATATCAAGTCAAATATTTAAACTATGGCTACTTTAAGAATTTTCAGAACCTGAGCTTTTACAAATCTATTAGACCAGGAAAAATGAAAGGAGATCCGAAGGTACTGATCACTTAGTAGTCAAAGCTATTGTCTAGTGTCTACATAACACAAACTTACACCCTTACCTACACAATACATACCATTATCATCACGTCTGTCTCCCAGTAATCACGGGCAGAGATTGAAGGTCTTCGTTTTACAATATCCTGGCACATCTATCTTACCTATAACTTTCGCTTTGCTCACATACGATGGGTCGTTCAAAGAGCTCAAATTCATCCAATATTTGACCTGATAGACCATCATTTTTATGCATTATTTACATCTTCTTTAAAACATTTTCTCCTATTTATATGATCAAATGAGTTACTTGTATCTACGTGGTTTTGATTTTGGTGTAGTTATAGCTATGATAATGTTGATTTTTTTCAGGTAACCGACATAAGATGTCTCAAGTACGATCCTTTTGGAAGAGTTTATTACAAACTCAGATTCTCTGACCAATATACATTGTTGAACCAACGCAGAAACAACAATGTGAATCAAATTCCATTTGAAAATTTACCGCAAATGTACGACCAACGCAGAAAAATAAAAAAGAAGAAGTATTTAGATCTACAAGAATTAAAAAATACCATGCCTGATGACTACCAAAATTATTATGAACACCTTTCTTACGAAGAATAAATAATACTACTATAATAATTAATTGTGTTTCTTTTACCTTCATACTAAGTAAAACCAGCCAACTCCATATTTCAAATTTTAATGTAGTAGGAAAAGCAGATAACTCAAAAAAGCGTCTATATTTTAGTAGCGATGATATTTTAAATAAAACAGACAATGAAATTTAGTAGCTACTAACATAATACACCAACGGGATTTTATTTTTTTTATAGTTCTAATTAGTAATGAAATTATAAAGTTTTATTTATTTATTTATTTATTTATTTAAACTTTATGTACAATAGTGGTACATGGGCGGACTTAATGCATCAAGGCATTCTCTACCAGTCAACCTTTGGGTTATAAAGACTATATTGTGGTAGGTGTACAATAAATAAAAATAAGATTCAAAATTGAAATTTAACAATTCGGAAAGAATATACAGATAATATATATAATACTAATAAAATACATATATATGCTAAAATAATAAACTAATAAATATGATATATAATAATCATACCGATTAAGAGAATTATATTTAGAGAATTTTGACAAATGGAGTTGGCTGATTTGCGGATTAAGGTATCGATATCCAAAATCATTCTCTCTTTAAAAATGCCCGACTAAAACAAACATAAAACTTTATAATTAAAGAGATTTCTTTAAATAAAGTCCACAACTCAAACTGTAAATATTTCATTAGACCGACGAAAAGTTGTGGAGTTTAAATTATTGCTTTCAACCGGCAAATGTAAACAACGTTGAGACTCACTGTGAATAGTTTCTAGAGGTGCGGGTAACACGGCTATATTTTAATTTACTTTCTTGTTTTTAGTAAGAAAAAACTTTTAGTAAACCATTTTGGGGAACATTGTCTTCTCTTCTTAGTCGGACACTCTTGTCAGAATGATCGTGGTTGCGAAGGTGATGAGTAGACATGGGTTGCTCGTGAGCTAGTGATAGAAGAGAACTAGTTAGTAAATAAATACATTTTGAGTACGGTAAATAAGTATTTTTTTAGTTTGCCCCCTGTTTTGCCCCTCCCCCCCTGTTTGTTTGTATTAATTAATTATATTTCATTATTTTAATATAAATACTTTCGAAGTTATTCAAGAAATTAGACGAAAAATTATCATTCCCCCCCCCCCCCGCCGTAACTATTGAGCCTAAAATTTTGAAAAAAATGCAAATAATAATTCTTTACCTATTGATTACACAAAAATGTATAAAAAGTCTGTAATGTTAAAATAACATGTTACAAAAATAAAACTTGTTTGTTTTTTGTATCAGGTCGTTTGTATCATCGAGTTGGTGATCAGCCGCGTGCGCTCCTGGCTTCCACCTAGCCTTGAATCAGTCTCTCCATCGAATTTTTATTTTTGTATATGTGACCACAAAGAAGTTTAAGTAACATTATCTAATGTAGGTATTATAATCGTATTAATAGATCATCCAAAATTTAAAGAAATATCTCGTTGGAATGATCGTCTCTGAAAGTAAGAATTACTAAAATTGTTTGACTGATAGAAAGCTACACTATCGCTGAATAAAAAAAACAAAAGCCATTTATTCAAATTAGTCTGGGAGCCAGCACTTTTTGATAGTCAAAGTTTTACATATCCTCCAAAACGACTCATCATCATACCAGCCGAAAGACGTCCACAGCTGGACATAGGCCTCCCCCTATTAGGGGGGTTAGTCATAATCGCCACGCTTGGCAGACGGGTTCGCGATCGCAGTGTAGCTGTCGAATGCACAGAGAATGCTGCTGCCCATTCTCTGGTGAGTCCTGTAGTCGCCTCTTACGAAACCCACGGGAAGAGATGGGATGGTGCTATTATTTTACGTCCGACACCATACAGAACAAAACGCCTGCCCATAACAATTTCTTTGGTTACCTATTTTTAATCTATGTATCTCCGAAAAATGTACGGATTTTGCAAGACCATCGAACAGGGCCTCGGTTCGCAAAATATATCCATCTTAGATTGACGGTATTTATTAACTTCAACATAAACTGCCATCGGCCAACAAAACCGGCTATTTTTGCCAGAAAGGCAGAAAACTAAAGTCGTAGAAAAACTACGAAGAATAAAAATAAATAAACGCGTAACCGTTAGGTTTTCCTAGAAAAGAATTCTAAAAGTATAGTGTCGTTATATAGAAACCGTCTAGACTCGCCACAAATATTTATAGACTAAATAAATATTTATTTTCGGGTGCCAGAACCGGAGCAAAAAAAGATCAATTCGCCAATTCTTTGTCCTAAAACTTTAGAACGGCTATCTCATGCATGGAGTCATGAAATTTTACTTGAAGTGCTAGTTTTCTTGAGAAAAAATTATTTGTGATTAAATTTAAAGTCAAGTGAAACCTTAATGCGAAGCCAAAATATTATAATAAAAAATATTTCTTCAATTGTTAAGTTTCCTCGTTTCTTATGTTTTTCTTTATCTTATATGGTGTATATAATAAAATGTTTTCTATGTATCTAAATATTTTATCAAACATCTTGCTCCAGCGGCATCGTTAGCGTGAATGTTGGAAATTACCCCACGGGAACGTATACCCATAGCAAGATAAAAGTATCACACGTCCTAATCCAGGTGCTGTTCTACCTGTGTGTTGGTGCGAAGATTCATCCAAATTCAATCACCAGTTGTGGCGTAATTGATTAACAAACATCGATACATCTAGTCTTCACCAGAAGGATATGTAGACCTCAAGATCAATTCTGGTACATAAAAAACGTTCAAATTAAGTCGTAATGTCATCTCACAAACAATCAATGGAATCAATGGACCGATGACCTGGTGAGGGTCGCGGGTAGCCGATGGATGCGAGACGCACATGACCGGTTGTTGTGGCGACACTTGAGGGAAGCATATGTCCAGCAGTGGATGTTTCTCGGCTGATTTGATGATGACAGTAAAAGTCAAAAACTAGTCAAAATATAGGGAAATTAGAAGTGTTTTTGAAAGATTACGACTGAAATGCAGTTACGAATATTCCTGAGTGAATTGTTTCAGAAGAGAACTTTATACTTGTACTAGCTTCTGCCGGCGGCTTTGCCTTGTAAAGCAAACCTTGCGCTGAGCAAGGGCAGGTAAATGAAGCGATTTAATTGGTTGTTAACAAACACATCTCTCGCTACGTATCCTCGCACATCTCTGGTGATAACGCAACCTTATTAAGAAACTCGTGCAATAGTAACCTCGCTTTTTATGTATGTACATCTCAGTATTGTTTGCGCATCATATCCTGCAGCTAAGTCTCAGCTTACATAATGCGGTATCGGCAAACTTAGTGTTCTGCATCAAGTTTGCATTGCAAGTTCATTGATTCAATGGAGGACGTAGTAAATGGATGACCCGTAATTTTGCAAGAACATTACAACGGCAAAAATGACAATAAACACTGCAACATTTTTGAGAAATTGGTCTGTTATTAATTTAGTTAGTAAATCTTCTTGCAGATTATTCTTAGGGAATCGGATTGATGTTATCTGTTTTTTTATGCGGACCTTATTGGGCCAACTTTATAATACTTCATGACCAGCAACACATTCTATATTACTATTTTATTATTAGACATCATTCGAAATGCGACGGAAACATCATTTTTTTATGCCTGTAAAAACGCGACTGGACGAGAGAGAGAGAAGGACGAGAGAAATGGTTTATTTTCACCTAGTAGCTATGGCTCAAAACACAATTAGTGCCCTATACTGGAAAATATGCGTCACATCTGCACATATCGATCGTATCCGATTCCTGATATTTTTCCACGTTGATATCTTTTCCTCTTACGTCTTTGTCGTAGTCATCATGCGCAAGCGATGCGGATCCACCAGGCGTGGGGTACGCGCCCGTCCCAACAGTATCCTGAGAGCTGCAAACAGGCAGATGGGACAGCCGCATACTATGGGATAGCTCTACGTATGACTGTGGCGTAGGTATATGTTAATTAGATAGTATTTAATTGTATTATTTTGATAGTTATAGTGTAGGAGCTCGTGGCTAAATAATAACAGCCGCACGGGTCGATCTTCAAGGTTAAGCTACTCTTGCCAAGGTTGGTCTGTGGATGGGTGACCATCTTATCATACCGAGTTCCCTTCGTGCCTCGGAACGGCTGTCATTTGTAGGTCTTTGGAAGTCGTTACGGATTTTCAGAAGCCAGTAAAACTGACTCCAGTCTTGCCAAGTACTACCGTGTTACCCAGTAAACGTGTTGTGGAGGACTGGTAGACAGCCGCTCCACGTAAAATACTGGTATTCAGCTCAACCCGGTTTGACTGGAAGCCGACCCCAATATGCTTAGGCAAAGTCTAGGCAGATGATGATGATGATAGTTATAAGTACTAACACTAGTTTCCAAGTTTTTTGTATTCAAACCAATAATGACCTCTGTCTGAACTATAAGTTTAATTTTTATCATCACTCCATGTATAACTTACTCCGTGACAGCTTGATACAAAATCTTAGTGATTGTTTCTCTTTGGTGTTGTAGTTCCTCGAGCGAGTGACCGCTCGATAGTCGAGTTAGAATGTTAAAGTGCCTTACAGACGAACTTGTACTGCTTGGTCATACACGGAATTTAGTGGTGCTTCATGAAACATACCTAAGAGTTAGGGCTGACACTTTTCAAAAGACTTGATTGTTATATTTGCAGTAATATTTAAAAGCAGAATCATACATATCTGTAGTGGCATCAATGCCACCACATGAAAAAACTAAGAAGCGAAATGTGTACGGCAACAAACAGAACCGCAGCGCCATCTACGACGAACTAACAACGAAATCCTGGATCGCGCAAGCAAAGTTCTCCGTGCGATTTGAACATATACAACAGTCCAAATATCAACTATCGCCCGGCAGTTGCCCACCAGACACAACAACCGTCTGGTCGGAGGATCTTCCCATTTCAGTGGAGGTATGCGGGACTTTACTCTCTGTACCGTATACCTCTACATATATATATATCCACTAAGAACAGACACATCTTCTGAGATAGCATAGCCAATAATAACGTGATAGAGCCTGGCAAATAGAGATATTTAAACTGTAAATGGCCAACAAAGGAAATCTAATAGTTTTTTTGTAGTTTTAACTACCACTCCGTCTAACTCTCTCACTTTTCACTAAAATCAGCTCGAGAAAATATTCTTCTAAACGAAAATGAATCATCAAAATCGGTTGAGAATTGTCGAAGATATCGTTAGACAAAACAACATTCAGTAGAACTGAGAATCTCCTACTTTTCTTAAGTCTTTTAAAAAGGCCGGTATTCTAAGTCCTTTTGAATTTTCAATCGACTCAGTTGCCATGACAAAGGGATAAACCCTTGATAATACAACTGAATTAAGAACCTCCTCCTTCTTTTGAACTCGATCAAAAAATTCTACAAACTTTCTTATCATGTATTTCAGTGTGCTTTTACTATGGAATAGAATTTCTCTTTATCGAGTATACATGACTCAAAAACTGTTGGTAAAACTAACGACTATGATAGTTAGCATTGAAAAGAAAAAGACAACACAACAAATAAAGGTGGATCATTGCTGCGAAAACACATGAGTAACTACACAACAGCGACCCACATTCACACAGCCCAGGCGACTTGCAATCATGCTTAGGATACTGTTGGTACTGTTCCACACCCTGCGCACCAAGGAAACGCACCTTTTATGCATTGTTGTGTAAAAACAATCCACATGCACATCTGCGAACATCCCCGACGCACTACAGAAGTGGGGCAGCCCCACCAGCATCCTAAACGCGTTATTAAAATGAACGCGGAGAGCACTGTACCTAGTTCGATCCAGCCTGTCCCTAGCTGTCCGTACCCCACAGGTAAAAAACTTACAAACTTAGCGACTACACGCTAAGGGCACCCCCTTAGCGTGTAGTCGCTTAGTTTGTAAGTGTGTCGCTTAGTTTGTAATGTATAAGCCCTGGCTGGAGGCTTTAATATTATATTAAGGCCACCACAGGCAAGCCTGGTTAAGCAGTCGACAACCTCATAGATTGAACTGCGAGACGCCACTCACAAAAAAAAAGAGAATACTGTACGATTTCTGCGTACATCTAGCCCACGGGCTGCACGTGTATAATGAAGTACAGTACGCTCAAAAGAGCGTGACTTTGACTGGAAGTGAGCATCTATAATATACATATAGTGCATAACTATTACTCAAACTAACTCACACCTAAAAGAAACTAATTAAAATCATTTACCTAAATATAATCTACCAAACGAATTTAAATCATCATTCCGCAATTACAAAATCCGATTTTACCGCGAATCGAATAATCGAATAAAGTGGAATCTTAAATTGAATCGTGAGCTGGTTGTAGGACACGATTCATCGTTAAGTCTGTATCGATATTTACTCGGAAACAGGAATCGAGTTATCGGCGTCCATTCTCTTGGAATCTAGTTGGTGCGTTAAACTGTATTCGTGACGTCAGTTGCGAGGGTTGGCGGGTGAGCAGTTTCATCGTTTGACGGTCTTTTAATTTCTTTGGTTGAAATCGCAGTGTCAGTTGTTAAAGTAGAACTTCGGTTTTACAATTCTTAATTGAGTGTTCCGTTGTTTAATGTTCTACTACGTCATGTATTTGAAATACATTTTTCCATTGCTAAGTTTATCCTATATTATGAATCCTAACTTTAATAATCTTTGTTTGTTACGCTTTCACGCCTAAAACGCCGAACCGATTTTGATTAATTTTGGGTCAGATATAGATTGGGCACTGGAAACGGTTACAGGCTGTAACATAAAAGTTAATTGGGAACATTGTCGAAAAATTGTGTTACAGGTAATTTCGACCGATGTTAAATTTTCCATAGAAACACAGATTTCCAATTACATTTTTAAATAAGACATTTCGAAAACGTTCTTAACTTACTTTTTAGACCTATGGATCCTGCTTATGTTTATGAAGTTTCATTCAAATCGGTTTATTAATTTGGAAAAACAAGGACTTGAAAGTTTGTATGAAATGCCGTACGTCGTTAACGCTCTTAACTCAAAACTGAGAATAATCTAAAATATTAGGTCGAAAAATTCCTCCACATCGCTGGCCACTGGTAATGTGCTCGAAATTTATTTCTGAAGTCAAAACATGATTCTGTAGTATGAATAAATCACATCAAAAAAACTTTTTACAAAAAAAATTCAACCGAATTTCAAATAAAAAACACTACAAAGTGTAAAATAACTTTAATTTCGGAAGTCGGTGTCAAAAATTTTATACTTTTTATCTTAAAGACCGGTTTCAGTTTCTCTGTGACACACACTCTGAGGTCCTTGAGATAATCGGAAAATCTTCAATTAAGTATTCGTATGCATTCCACATCCTTCTTTAACAAATCTTTCACTATTCAAGCTGCTCATTTGTGGAATGCATTACCCATAGATGTGAGGCGTGCACAAACGCTTTCAATGTTTAAAAATTGGTGAAGAAGCATACCTCTCACTATAATTTTTCTTCTCCTTTCCCATTTATATATTTGATATTTATAAGTAGATTATTTAGTATTGTGTGTATTTTATATTATTAAGTCTAATTAATATTATTTATGATGTTTGTACACTGACCGCCCTAAATCTAACTTCTTTCGTTCAGTCCATCCAAAGGTTGTCTGTAAGAGATTGCCCTGTGCGATAAGACCGCCCATTGTACACTTGTTTTTTAAACGTTTTTTACTATGTTTGTAATGAGGTGTACAATAAAGTATATAATAAAAATAATATATTTTTTATTTGGAAGTCGGCAAAAAGTTTTTATTTTCTATTTTTTAGTGTTGATACTCCACTACTAAATTGACATTATTCCCATAATGAGCGGTTGCGCTATTTACCGTTAAGGAGCTGCTTTGTGTGACTTCGTCGTTCAGTCCAAGTCCAGGCCAGCTCATAGTTAAATATCTACTTTGCTTTGGGAATGACATAAACCTAACAATATATCACTTTAATAGATTTTATTAATTTTACATTGACGAGGTCACTGGTTTATGTTTGAAGTTCACCGTACAGTGCAATTGCAATATAGCTATAACTAAAGCCAATGCAATCCCGGGAGATTTGCTATCATTTATTGAAGAGTTCCGTTGCCTACCACCGAAATACTTCATCAGATCATCACCAAATTGAAATGGGGCCAATTAGAAAAAATACTCTTCCAAACAAAAAGAGAATCTTCCAAATCGGTTAACAATTGGCGAAAATATCGCTGAACAAATATTTTTCCCGGGATCCCAGCATCAGATCCAGACTCGTACCTTCCGTCATTAGCTCAACAAGATGAGATATCGATTACCAGGCACAATTATCTGATTTGCTTTAGAAAGTATATGAAAAACATTGTATGTGCCTTTAAAATTTGAGGGTTACCCTCGATTTCCCTAGGATCCCATCATCAGATTCTGACTTGGTGCCAATTGGGCCACCTCAGGAATATAGGCTTTTGAATAAAAAGATAATCATCTAAATCAATTCATAATTGACGGAATGATCGCATAACAAACATACAAAAAAAAACATACAGACGAATTGAGAACCTCCCCCTTTTGAAAGTCGGTTAAAAAGTCATTCATCATCATCATATCAGCCGAAAGACTTCCACTGCTGGACATAGGCCTCCCCCAAGTGTGACTACAACAACCGGTCCTGTCCGTCTCGCATCCACCGGCTACCAGCGACCCTCACCAGGTCATCGTTCCACCTTGTAAAAAGTCATTACGCTATGTGTATCTTACAATCACAAATTTTAATGATTGATGTAATTAAAACCTCCGTCCAATATTTGCTTTCCGCCATTGATTATTTACTAATTTAATGGATCATTGCGTTAATTGTTTCAATTGGTTCGCGGTCACGAGTAATTTACCTTCGAAATAACGAGGCAGCCTACCATTGTGGATGTTAATAGTATGGAAAAAATATTTAATTAATTTACCGTTAAACTTTAATGGGTCTGTACGAGCCTGAACCATTTTATATGTTTAATCTTTTTTTTATTTGCTTCATGGAAAATAACTGCTATATGAACGCCGAGTCAAAATCAAAGTCAATTCAATTTATTTAAATTATACCATTCAACTTTTGATTGTCATCATTTAAAATTAAAATATTATAAAGTGACGCTAGTTGGCCATTCGCTAAATTAATTCTTATGGAGAAGAACATACAAGAAACTCCACAGTTGTTCTTTTCAAATAACAGTTTTACAATATTTTGTATATATTTATCTATTAATTATAAATAGGAACGTTGCATCCAGAATAATTCGTGATGAGTTTCAAACCTGTGACTCATGTACCAATTGTGAAATTTATCAATAAAAAATCAAGTCATGCCATGGTCTTGTGAAGGAAAAAAAGTATTATTTCATGATACAAATAATTGTGTAAGGATTGTATTAAGTGGCGTTCTGTAGTTTCTACCTATCCACCAATACCACTGGAAATAGGCCTGATTGTATGTTCTTTCATTTTTGTAAAAATACTCTTGAATCTTTAAGGGCGACAATACGGTTGGTGCAGTGGTTGAGCGATTGACTGCTGCTCTGCGTGCCGCGGGTTCGATCCCCGCACGGAACAAATATTTGTATGCCCTACAGGTAGTTGTTCCAGGTTTGGCTGTTTGTGTATGTGAGTTTACATGTTGGTAAACGCACCCACGGTACAGGAGAAATTCCTAGTGTGGGGCAACGTTTTATTAAAAAAAAAAAAAAGAATCTTTAGAGGTGCTTATGGATCGGGTTTTGTCCAGTACCGGTTTCCATCACAGTTATGAGCAGTCGATCTGAATAAGTACTCAAATAGCTACCAACAGTAGCTGAAACGTCATGTTATAAAGGCAAACATGACATTTCAGCTACTGTTGGTAGCTTATTTGACGGTTGGTTAAAGGTAGATACGTTGCGTTGGACGCCCTGTGGCACGATGGATCGATGATTTGAAGAAGCCGGCTGGCAGCCGATGCATGCGGACCGCTCAAAACCGGGATGGTTGGCGATCTTTGGGGGAGGCTTACGTTCAGTAGTGGACGGCAATTGGCTGATATGATGAGATACGTTATTGAGACCGGCCAATAGCGATTTGAGTACTTATTCAGATCGACTACTCAAAAATGTGATGGAAACCGGTACTGGACAAAACCCGATCCATAAGCAGCTCTAAAGAATTATTCTGAGTCAGACAATTACCAGACAAACTGCCAAAAGCTGCAACACTCGGTAAATCTATTTTTCATGGAAGACCCTAATGTGGTTTTGAGTGAATAACCCATTCTACGTCTCCACATTGACATTTCAAACTGACAAAAAAATGCCAATTTAAAATTAGATTGTTTAGAAATTGTAAAAAAACTTTCATTTTCAGATTGTATCAAACACACGCTTCACACAAACTTAACATAATTTACATTTTCAATTACAATTTAAATTATTCAAGTTTATCTTAAAATTCGCTTGGATTTAACCTGAACAAAAATATTTGTTTTACTTTTTAAAACATCATTGTTTATTCATTTGAAAGTTTAATACAGGGCTGAGATAGAATTTGTAATGATTCGAAAAAATATTTTGGTGTGAAGAAAATATTTTACATTGTTTGAGATTTAAAATAGTTAAATTGTTTTCTATTATACTAACTCCAGTCTTGCCAGGAAGTACGAGGATTTACTCAGTTAACGGGTTGTGGAGGTCTGGTAGGCAGCCGCTCCACCAAAAAAACTGGCATTCAGCCCAGTCCGAGTTGACTGGAAGCTGACCTCAATATAGTTGGAAAAAGGCTAGGCAGATGATGATGACGATAAAATTGTTTTCTATTACATATATAAATAATAATATCTTGGGACAACTCACACACGGGCATCCGATCCCAAACTAGGCAGAGGCTGTGTAATGGCAACAACTGAGAACCATACTTATATATTTCTAAACACATAGTAGCATAAAATAATGCCTGTTTTCACTGGAGAGATACGCAGAAGAGTACTAATAGGTAGTAGGCACTAGCAGGTATTTCGTAAGTTACGTTCAAGTCAATTGTGGTAGAAGGCGAGCCTTTTGCCATCATGGTATGCGTTAAACTCGTTCCTTCTTTCTTTTGTTTTCCATCAATCGGGAACAACTTCAGACTCCGGACTGGCGGGGTTGTTACATTTCTCGAAACTCGGGAACCGAACTTAGGTTATACATAGCAGTAGCGCGTCCACGAGACTAATGAGGCCAACGAGGATGTTCTCGAGAAAATCAATATTTCGAAATGTAAGTATTTAATCACATGTTGTAAAAGGGATAATTGATAGTACTTGCTTGTTAATTTAAAAATTTCTATTAAGTGGAAAAAAACTTTTTACAAAATAAAGTTATTTTATACTTTTTAGTGTTTCTTATTTGGAAGTCGGTTGTATTTTTTAAAATTGAAATGGGACCACTCCGAGAAAGTACTCTTCCAAAACCTACCCAAATCGCTTCAAGTGTGCCTATAAAATTTGAAGAGTTCTCTCTATTTCTCCGGCATCCCAACATCAGATCCTGACTTGATGATCATGGGACCACCTGGAAAGTATACACTTTCAAACAAAAAAAAATCCAAATCGGTCCAGTCATCTTCGAGTAATCGACTTTTTTTTCGACGAATGCATGTTACATTCAGAAAAAAGAAAAAAAAAGTTCCGGCGAATTGAGAACCTCCTCCTTTTTTTGAAGTCGGTTAAGGGTAACGTTTTACCTACGAACGTTCGGTACCCTTAAAACGATTTTGACAGGCCGATAGACAGACTGACGACGGACAACGAATTGATCCTATAAGGATTCCGTTTTTTCCTCTTGAGGTACGAAACCCAAAAAAAAATGTGAGCATTCACAATGATTTACATCATATCATTGTATGTAAATCATAAGTATCTTCGTTCCACTTGGCACCAAAAAGATCAGCCGATGGGCACAAGGACAAACGTGGGTCAAACGAGGATAATCTCCGAGATCCTCTAGAGAATAAGATGAACGTCGGATAGGTTTAGGATTTCTTTCTTCATGTTTAGCAAATGGAGGTCAGTTGAATATGTTTGGAATGACTCTGAAGATGCGTTAGATGCGCGGTAGATAGTGTGATATTTAAGCCCGCAAACTACATAAGTCCCGGTTTCTAAGTCTCTGTCATCTGCCTAGCCTAGTTTTTTAGTCTAGTCTAATTGTCAATCTGCCTAGTCTTTGTCCAACTAGGTCCGGGTAGGCTTCCAGCCTAGCTGGATGCACTACAGTACCAGTGTTTTACTTATAGCGACTGCCTATTTGACATACTTGATCCGTTGCTCCGTTTTTATTATAGCGACTGCCGAGCGTGGAGTCTTGGGTTGGTTTCCCAGGTCCTGCAAAAAGTGTCATTGGGTTTTTCCATTAGGAATTTCCCAGTGTTTCTCGGTTTGGAAGTTGGTGGTGTGACACCCCCGTGCCTCAGAAAGCACGTTAAGCCGTTGGTCTTTCGCCAGATCTCTCTCCGGTCGTGTCGGGATACCGTCGCATCGGAATATGAGAGTGACGGTAGAGGAAGTGCACCTGTGTTTGCGCACAAACTTGTGCTCTCTATTATGTATGTATTGGCCGCCATGGCCGAAATAGGTCAGGAGGACTTTACTGTATTTGACATACATAATCCAGTGGCTAATTAATACGAATATGAAATCCCTTGGCAGGCAGGCATAAAATTGTTTTGCTTCTAGTGACTTGTAACGTCTGTAAGAGATCTACAAAGAAAAGAAAGAAAAATGTTTAGGTATTTAGGATTCGCACAAGACAAACAAAACAGTAAAATAAAATTAACAACTAAACAGTAATATAATATAACAAACATGGATAATGACCGGGACCAACAGCTTAACCTTAACCTCGATGATCGACTCACACGGCTCTTATTATTTAGCCATGAGCTCCTCAATGTCACTGTTTATTTATTGATGGCCCGTGACAATATTACTCTGACTTTAAAGGCCGATAGGTGTCGCCGGTGCGATTCTGTAAACATCTCACCGTGTAAAGTTAGGGTAAGTGAAAATGAAGTGAGACAAACCATACAAACAAGATTTAATGACAGCTCACTTCATGCTCACTCCACGTTTTTTTTTTTTTTTTAAGGATGGGAAATCATCAAATGACTTCTTCCGCTCTGGGTGGAGCGGAAGGGCGTGTCAGACTCTTACTGATTAAAACCCATCCGTGTTCCTTCTGAAGCCCTTTGCGTTCCAGGGCCGCGGTGACTCTTTCGAACAAATTCCGCAACCCTGGCAGGCTCTGGCCCTAACGGGCCCCGTCTCCTATGCTGACATCTCTTTGAGGCGCGCGTGAAACACAACGTGCCATCGACCCGGGCCTGGTGATGATCGGACAGCGAGCCACCCAACGCTCGCCGTCCGCAGGGCCGCGTCTACGGTGGCCGGGGATCGCCCTGCGACTCACGACGCCCGGGGCGTCTTCTCCTGTTGCGGCGGTTGGGGCGAAGGCCTTGCCTTTCCCTCGCGCGGCCCGCCTCCTCCTTCGCTAGCATTACTGCTTCGCAGAAGGAGGTGACCGCTTCCATGCTCACTCCACCTAAGTTCACACGGTGAAATGTTGACACAATAGACCGGCTGGTCGCTGCCGACTCGATTGCTGATTTCGTCTTTAGTGTGGTTTAGTAAATCAACGCGCACTGGATCGTGATTTGACTGCATTGAGAATAGCATTCGAACTTGTCACACTGTTTCATATAGAGGAATCCTAAATCCCCACCGAAACACGCTGAATACCTACGTTTTCTTCTAAAAAGTCAATCACATTTGCCTAGCCTTTTCCCAACTATATTGGGGTCGGCTTCCAGTCAAACCGGATTCAGCTGAATACCAGTATTTTACATGGAGCGGCTGCCTACCATACCTCCACAACCCATTAACTGGGTAACACGGTACTCTTTGGCAAGACTGGTGTCAGATTATCTGGCTTCTGACTATCCGTAACGACTGCCTAAGATCTACAAATGACAGCCGGGACCAACGCCTTAACCTGCTTTCCGAAGCACGGAGGAGTCTCGGTAAGTTAAGATGGTCACCCATCCACAGACCAACCTCGGCAAGCGTTGCTTAACCTTGAAGATCGACCCGTGCGGCTGTTATTATTTAGCCACGAGCTAAAAAGTCAATCAAAAACTAATAAATGAGGTTTTTAAACCACCGCGTTTTCCCATCGCTTTTCAATAATTTCAAAACAATAACTCTCATTGGACAGATTTCTAACAATTGTGAACACTCCCACAACCATCCAGTCAGTTCGCTGTTGAAAAATATTCAGCTCCCGCGGGGCCTGTAATAGTTTGGCGGCCGCAATATTGCATTACATTCACGACAAGGATTATAGAAATTGTGGATATGTTATTAATTTTAAACAGTTTTTTATCAACCCAAACATCACTCCTCACTGATCGCCTATGTGAGGTCGAGATCGACTGCAGCGAAGATGGTGTCATGACCCCCTACTATGACCAATGCTATCATGATTCCCGTGTGTGAGAGAGAGGGAGAGAGAGAAAGAGACGGAGCTATGCAGGCTGAATAACATCCCATTTGCACAACAAAATCATGATGGCTTTGGCACGTCATAGTGGCATGACTGATCACGCTTTCGGGCCAAACTTGGTCAGAGAACGTGCAAGGCAGATAGGTTTGTAAGGAGAAAAGGCATGTGACCGACAGTGGGACACAAACTAAGCTAAGCCGAAAATCCCCCTTTGGCAACCTTTTACATTCCTTCCACGTAAATATACACTATCCGAAGACAATATAATTGTTAAGAACCTACGTGTGATTTCCGAAGAGGCTGGTTAAGGTAGGGAGTGTTGGAGAGGCTTGTGTAAATATATCTATTATTGTAATATGTTATTTTTGTGCTTATTAAGCACCATACAAGGTTCTTTCTTGCCCACATGCGGCTATGGTGGTTTTACTATTACTGCCAAGTTCACGCGAAAAGTACTAAAGAAAAAGTTTCAAGTAAACTGTAGTAAAACAGTGCCTTCATATGTGCGATGTTTTTAGGCACATTTTGAGCATATTCCGCCCCCAAGTTCTTGACATTATGTCTTAGCATACATTCTATGATTGACGTACTCTCGGTATATTGGAAAAGTTGCTGAGGTCGCGAACGCGTGGTGCATTTCACGCCATATTTGCCCCCAAACGGTGGTGACGGCTGCATGCAATTATTCCAAATATCAAATGCTGAGAAATTGGAAGCGTCTTGAGTAATATTTATAAGCATAATAAAGCAACAGGAAGAATAAAATAAGGTAATAGCCAAAATTTTACTGATTTCAATGAAACCTTTCAAAGGTACAAATAAAAATATAGCCGTTTGAAATCTTACTCGAGTCATTCTTACTTATATTCTATCAATTTTTGTACTTATTTACAATGATTCGTGGGCGTAGAAATGGACGATTAAACATAAAACTAGTGGTCGCCCAGTGGTCGAAGTTCAACCATATTTTGTATAAATTTAATGTTTTTTAAAGCTTTGTTTTAAAAATATTAGTTTCTGCACATCTTTGCAGAATTGGGTACAAAGTTTTTTGTATAACGTAACGTTGTGAAGACAAGTCATAGACCACATGGGTGAATAATGTGTGAGAACCCGGTCAAAACTTTGGAAATTTCAACGAAACTGCTATTCTTGAAAAAACAGCACCTTCAGAAGACATGCTACATCCACCTGACATATTAACCGTTGCAACCCGCGCCGAAAATTATAACGCAGCGCATAACTCACGACTCGGGTTCATGCATTAAGTGCACCGAGTTCTAATTTAGTACAGGCTTTCTGCTAAACGTAGTATCTATATAAATTGGTAAACTCTAGGTTGCGCTATGAATGGAATGGTTTTATTGGAGGCTAATAAAAGCACTTTTCTTGAAAAAACAGCACCTTCTGAACACATGCTACATCCATTGTCTATAATATGTATGTATTTAGAAATATATAAGTATGTTTATCAGTTGTCTGGTTGCCATAGCACAGGCTTTGCCTTGTTTGGGATCAGATGCCGTGTGTGAGTTGTCCCGAGATATTATTATTATTTTCGGTTTTATGTTTTTTTTTCTCAGCTCTTTGGCTGGTTTCGACCACATTTACGGGCCTATTATTATTATTGACACAATAGCCGTTGCATCCCGCAACGAAAATTATAACGCAGCGCATACCACCAGACCATTACCAAGACTAAGATCATGTTTAGATGATGCAGTTACTCAAATTAGTGATGTCTGTCTCTGCTGCGCAGTATTACTGGAGATTGATGTAATTTTTGAGAAGGAGAGATAGGGAATATACAAGGTGTAACAGAGTAAACGCAATATCTCTTAAGGGGTAATTTTACTCATAATTTTGAACAACTTTTACTAAGGGACCAACACCGAAATTGCGAAAAAAAATCAGCTGTTCAGTACCTACATTTTGTCGAGTTATGCGCACATAAATGTAAGGGAAAGTCGATTATTTTTCTGAGGATCAGATCTGCGACCCCAAGAAATGTTAAAAAATACAAATAATAACAATTACTTAATAATAATATCTACAATTATGTAACCATCAATACCAATAACATGCACCTTCAATCCTACTATGCAGGGTTCAGAATCCCCCGCAGATGATTTAATTACTTATGATTTGAATGATATAAAGTTGGCAACATAAAACTCACTTGGCATCGGGTATGATTGGGTGGCTCACTGTCCGGTCACAACCAGGCCCGCGTCGAAGGCGCGTTGTGTTCCACGCGCGTCTCAAAGAGATGTCAGGATATGAGATGGGCCCACTAGAGCCAGAGCCTGCCAGAGTTGCGGAATTTGTTCGAAAGAGTCACCACGGCCCTGGAACGCAAAGGGCTTTAGAAGGAACACCGATGGGTTTAGTCAGTAAGAGTCTGATACGCCCTTCTTTCCAGAGCGAAAGAAGTCATTTGATGATCTCCCATCCCTAAAAAAAATCGGGTATGATACTTCAAGTACTATTATGTTAAATAACCATGAAATTGCGTGTCCATACAAAACTAACAGCTGATAGCGCGCAGATGAAACTAGTGTACTAACAGCTCGGCAATTTGCTGGATACTCGATCTCACAATTGTCGCTCAATAAATGCATACGTTCGGTACAGTAGAGTAATTCCACTGGAACTATTTCCTATTATATGTAAACTGGGGAATAAATGGATCTAGTCAATCGAGATGATTTCTGGAATACGTTTTGCAAAACAATTAACTGGTCTGGCATTACTTCAATTGACTCAGCTCTGGACTTGACATTCAGTTTGGTTCTGTCACGTGCTCAGTAACTGATAATATTGGTTTAGTAATGTATCAATAAAAACGTGTTATCACGGTTATAGCAATGAAATCAACTTTATTTGAAGGTCGTAAAAACTGTCGGAAAATTGTTGATGAAGTCAGTTGACAGATTATCAGATTGTTTTACTGTCCAACGCTGACCATGATCAATTTACAGTCCCATGAACTGTGGTCATCGCTAACGTTTTAATATGTTTTAAAATCGCCGTACCAATTTTGATGAGTTTTGGTTCAAAGAAAGATGGGACCATGAAGCCGGTTATGGGCTACTTTATTGCGAGCGACGCCGCGGGCAAATTTAATATCTATTATATGCGAAAATGAGTTTGTTTATTTCACTTTTAAGCCTAAATCGTTGAACGGATTTTGACGAATTTTGGTACTGAGATAGGCGGGACTTTGTAGATGGTTATTGGTTATTTTAACGCGAGTGAAGCCGCGTGTGAAAGTTAATCATTTCTATAAACACAACAGCTTAATAGAACAGACACCTCTAACGAACACGATGAGCTACACGAATATTCCAGACACAAAGTTATTGCAACTCCAACATTCTCAAAGGACAGACAAAGACATCCCAATCCCAGGATTAAATACTTATTCGTCTAATGCACGTTAACAAGTCGCAAATTAGTGCCTTGTCCGCGGTCAACTAGACAAAGTTATAATGAAACGTACATTCATTTGGGGACTCCCAATGCATTTGCATGAGAAATGCTCTTATAAATCTAAAGTAAACACAGCGCAGGTAAATTCCACATGTTGGATTTATTGTTGAACTCGTCGCTTTTATAGTGAGTTAGAGCTTGCTACTGTTGGTTTTCATTTGTTACTCGTGTTAAGTAAAGTTATTTTGGAGTAACTGAGTTACGAGTATACTGCATCTTCTATCAAATTTGTACGCCTTAGACACATTTTTATTATTATTTGTGCATGATGTTACATCCCTAAAATGTATCCCTTCTGGCTTACTTAGCAGTCTATGCTACTGACGCAGCATCCTCTCGTTCCTCTCCCCTCTTCCACACAGTCCAGCACGCCAGTCTTCTCCCAACCATCCGACAATGCACTTGTACTTTGCATTCGTGTATTAATTTAATATATACAGTTTATTTTAGCCAAAAGTGGTTTCCTTTTTTAAAACATAATCCGGAACCCGGTTCTTTACGAAAGATGATTTTTAAAATTCTTATATTAATTATGTACTTTACGTCCATAGTGTGAAATAGTATTACTTAATAACTACCTACTTAACTAATAAAATTAAAGTTATCACATGAAACACCCAGTGTTCTTCCTGCTCTCTCCTAATTAATCTATGATGTGCCCGACAGGATCCATAATCGTGACGTATATAACTATTTACCTACCAACTATATACATTATGTTTTTTTTTTAGGGATGGGATCATCAAATTAAATGACTTCTTCCGCTCTAAGTGGAGCGGAAGGGCGTGTCAGACTCTTACTGACTAAAACCCATCCGTGTTCCTTCTAAAGCCCTTTGCGTTCCAGGGCCGCGGTGACTCTTTCGAACAAATTCCGCAACCCTGGATATACAATAAAAAATTGAGAAATTAATAATATTGTGATATCCTGCATGCTTAATTTGCATGTATACGCATGTTTTGACAAATAAAATTATCTTTAGCTGTTCTGTCTGTCTGCACTTATGTCGGATTGTTACCGCTTCACGTCTTATCAACTGAACGGATTTACATAAAACTTGGCACACGAGTTGTCCATGTCCTGGATCAAGACATAGAGAGTATATCCTGTGGAGTGGGTAACCTAGAGATAATTTCCGAAGTTCTCGCGGATGGAGATAGTTTATGAGGTGCTCCTAATAGTGTCCTAGTCTATGATACGGAAAAACATACTGACATGACTATGACAACTAGATTGTATTGTAGGCACTGCAATCACAAGCAATTGTTTCCAACTAGCTACAAGGAATGAACATTGAAAATGAAATCTAGAAATAACATGGATAAGAATTGTGTCAAGGCAAAAAATTAACCTTATAGTAAAAAAAGTTTAAATAAATAAATAAATATATAAAATTTCGGTTTCTAAAGATAATAGAAGATATCAAAAATAAAAAGTTTGCAACTACCGTCCACGTAAGTACGGTAAAGAAAATAAATTAAGTACAAATTAATGAAAAGCAAAAGATCTTCAAAAACCAAAACGTTTTCACTACCAAACTGTTTAAAAAAAACCCATGTCTGGTGAAGTCATGAAAACCGAATCGCAAGTTTGTAGGACTATGATTTCAAACCTTAACAACCTTACGACACATAGTCACTACTGACCTCAGAGATCATGCTGACATTGAACGGGAGCGGAGGGCCCTGTCAGTGAGGGCGAATATGCTGGCCCGCAGGTTTGCACGTTGTTCCGATCAAGTAAAGACCACTCTTTTCAAAGCATATTGCACCTCTTTTGCAGCTGAGAGAAAGCAGTCCTTAAGAAATGGAAAGATTTACAACGAATGTTGAAAACTATTCCATCTTTTTCTTAGGTTTAGATGACTAGGTAGATAAGTTTTTTTGTTTGTTGCCTTGTTTCTGTAGAATAAAATCATAAAAGGAAAATCGTATTCCACCAAACAAATGATTGGTTTAGGCGCAAAAAGCCTAATTCTCATCTATCTATCTATCAAGACGATATCACAACCAACAATAACAATACACGAAGAATAGCCATGACACTAAGTATACGACACTGTAAAGACAATATTCGAAACTAATCCGGTGTTAAAACAATTGTAAACTCAAGTATTAATAGCTGCAGATATTTACCGAGTACAGCTAGTGTGGACCCGGCACCGTCCAGTTAGAGTCCGGTATAATCTGAGCAAATATTGGAATTCCAGCAGATATCAAAACCATTTCTATTGAACCGGACGGTTTTGTTAGAATCGGTCTTGTGATATTTAATAGTTTAGGATGCATGTTAGTGGGAATTAGCAGAATTCGGATTGGAGGTAGTTTATAGGTACTTTAGCTGTGCACTTTTAAGGCTAATTAATTAATTGTGAAATTAGGCGATATGTTACCAGTTTTGGTTAAACTTTGCTATTTAGATGCTGGTAATAAAGGTTAAAAAACATCGTGAGAATTGCATCAAGTTAGGTCCAACTCCGTCGTAAGGATTGATATTGTTTTGGGTTTTGTCGCAGTTGGGTGCAAAGAGATCCGTTGTCATTAAAATTAAGACAGAACTATGAAGAAAATAAAACCGGACAAGTGCGAGTCTGACTCGCGCACCGAGGGTTTCGTACAAACTCATATGTTCTTATTTAACGGGAATCGAATGTCGATTTTTTCCGAGTACATTACCTACTAAAGTTCATAAAGTATGAAATGACCAAGCATTACTTAGTCGGAAGATAGAAAGATTGCGGTACAAACTTAACTTTGCACTTGAAAAAAAGTTCTCTTAAGCATCGATATACACATAATCATTTCGCCAACTGCAAATGTAAGTTTGTAATAACAAAAAAAAAATATTATTATACTTAATATAAAACTAAAAATTATTGCTATTTAAACTTTTTTTAAGTTTAATTTTTTTAAAGTTAGTTGTTTATCATCAACTTTTATGTCCAAGAAATCAGCTTTAGTATTCATGACACTCAGTTTAGCATGCGAGTACCAACTTTTTAAGGTTCCGTAGGCAACAAGGAACCCTTATAGTTTCGCCATGTCCGTCTGTCTGTCTGCCCGCAGTTTAGCTCAGAGACGCTTAGCACTACAAAGTTGGAATGGGTATAAGTATAAATATTAATGGGAATAAATATTATGACCACCAAAAAATACTTCGATACCCTAAGCTCTTTTACCAAAAATATATACTTAACACCAAAAAAATTAAGCCTAAACAAATAATAGTTCTAGCTGTTTTGTTCACGACTGTAGTTCAAATTGTATTTGGGGACCAAATATAGTAAATGATCACCAAATTTTTGCGAGCATAGGTTACCCGGAACTCAACTATTTAGATTAGGTTAATTTCTTCTTTAAACAAAATGTGTAGGTTATGTTAGGTTAAAACTGTGACCTCCTACGCCAGAAACGGCTTGCATTAATAGAAAAAAGATATTGTTTTTAGTAGGTTTGGTCATAATTTCATATTAAACTGCGGTTTTAATTTTGGTGGTCATTTACTATTTTTGGGTCAACTATGATTTGTTTGGAGTGATTTGCTTTAATAGGATAGCAAGATGTACAAACTTTGGTTATAGTTTTACATTAAAATGTGGTTTTATATTCTGGTGATCATTTACTATTTTTGCCTGTGATATTTTACTAAATCAGGTGATCAGTTAAACATAAGCCAATATTAATCACGAAGACAAAGTGATAAACGGTTGTTTTAGAAGTCGTGAAAAAAATTATGGTAGTATAAATAGAACGAATTGAAAAGGAAAACTGTCACAGTAGGCATTACAAATTAACCCTCCACTGCGCGTGGCCCGACACGCACATGACCGGTTTTTTTTCTTTTTAAAACGATTATATCCTTCTACTGATTACTATGCAAATTAGTTTAGAACCAGGTTCATAACAATACCAGCTCCAAAGAGAAACCACTGGTACTAGCAGCATGTGCACTGTGTCCAGTGTTTTAACAAATAGTTGACAAGTGGACGCGATTCGCCGCCGCACTGCGAGTGCCTAAGTAATGAACTTTGCGTCAAGTGAAACGTTCAGACTATTTTAGTGCGAGGCTTTAGTTTTATTTTTGTTCTAGTTTTGTGGAAAAGTGTTTTGCTGTGGTATTTTTTACGGTTGTAAACATTCGAATGAGAATATGGAACCCGTATATGATCACTCGTTTGTTGCCTGTCTGCCTAGCCATCTATTCCAGCCATTGTTTTTCTAAACAATAATCCACAGAGCACTATCGCGCCTTAGCGCGCTGGCTGCTGCAATAGACGGTATTTCCAAAACAGAACCAAGTGTGTCATCACCACTGATCGGATAATCGGGCGCTTATATACCTGAACTTCTTCCCGTGAAAGAATAATATGGACATTCCTTTCTGAACAAATAAGTAATCCCGGGTTCCCAGGATTGAAGAATTTTGTAAAAACAACTATAACAAACTTAGTGAAATTATAGCAGTGGTTATTTTGATTTAGTATCTTTATTGTATTCAAAATAAATGAAATACCTATAAAAAATTATAATGTGCACAATGTGGTCAATGAGTTGTATTTACACGACTGTCCAAGAAAAGGAGTGTAATATTTTTTATGTTTGTAACTTTTAAATTTTGTGCCTGAACCGACTTAAAAGCATGTCCGTATTATACTTTCGTGGGAATAAAAGTGAAGTTTTGGTATATTAGCGCCCGATTATCCGATCACTGGTCATCACTTCAAAACTATTTATTTTTAGATGAAAAAAAATATAATTAAATCCTGCACAATAAGCCCGTTCATTTGATAGGTAGTCATACGGTACAATTTGAAAAACCTTTTTTTTGTCCACCAAAAGTGACCCTCATAATTTAAATTGATTTATTTAATAACGCGTCCGTGTTTATTTTACAGAAGTTCATATGTGTACCAAATATAAACAGAATCGGTTCAGTAGATTCGGGAAAAATTGGTTATGACATACGGACAGACAGACACCCGAGTGATGATCCAATAAGAGTTACGTTTTTTACGAATGTTCGACCCCTGAAAATGTCAAAATGTAGGGCAACTAGAGGTGTTTGTGTGTGTGTGTCCCCTGCTCCTTAAAATGGAAGAACTGCCCCTCAATTCACAGGGCCTAAGCGCTACGATGTATGTGTTATCACCATGCGCTAGCCCAAAAGTAGCATTTTAGTTATAAATCCTGTTATCAACATTGATATCTTTGAACCAGTTCAGTATAAAAGTTTGTTTCCTCAATAGTTTCACGTACAGAACCAAAATCATCGATAGATTTTAATATTCTGTCACAGTGTCAGCTAAACTTTCCTCCTCTAAAGCTTCCGACCGCAGCAGCGTTCATCGCTTTACATCGCTTTAAAGCGCTTTATTTGAGTAGGTATTGGTATTCGGTCCGCGCTCAGGACTAAACTGATTCATCGAGTTAATTTGGGACTACTGTCGCCGAAACGACAGTTTAGTTGAGTCGATGGCGTGTGTACGGGAATTGTTGATCATTCTGTCTTACATTGAGTGGGGTTGTGTTATGACCAGATATCGGAATAGGTAGACTATATTAACCTTATGTTCGTGGAAGTAAGTAACATAGAGTTGATAATACCTCCTGTAAAATCCCGAAATCATAAATGGAATCATGACAATTAAAACTCGGGTTTATAAAAACATGAACTGGACTTTGAGTATAGTTACAAATTATAGATTTCTTAAATCCCGGGATACAGTAGTCATGTTTATGATTCCGGGATTTTAGAGGAGGTATCTTCAACTCTATGTTACTTACTTCCACGAAAATTAGGTAAATATCGTCTACCTATTCCGATCTCTGGTTATGACAGAAATCTATCTATTCTCTATACATTTAATTTTTTTTTTTAAGTTTCTGTATGTAGTAAATATCGAAATAACAGCTTTTTACTAAATGCGTATGAAATACTTCTTACAGATTTTTTTTTATTTGTCAGTCTGTCGGTTTGCCCGGCTAATCCCCGAAACAACTGTACCGATTTTGACAGGACTTTCACTGGCTAGCTAATAGCTGATGTTATAAGGACTAGCTAAGGGTTATTTTATTTAAGTAAAAAAAACGTAAAATTATGAATAGACGCTGAGTAGGTAGCGGGCAACAGTTAGTCTTAAATGATTGGAAAACATTATGAAGAGAAAATAAGAAGATAATAATTTGTTTATTTAATATGTCGTTCCTGGATAACCTGGATAACCAAGACCATCTAAGCATTTCTTAGTGCCTCGGAAAATTAAGTTTCAGTGTAGCAGTTAGCGTTGTGTAGCTCCTACCCACCCCATGAGAAAGCGCCTCTTTCTCATGGGGTGGGTAGGAACTACACAACGTATAAACTTACGCTTTTTTATACGTATATACGAGATTTATTTATTTTTTTATTTAATATGGGTTTGCTCTTGACTCTAGTCTAGGTCTAGAGACAAAATCGACGATGGAGCGAGCTTACCCAGAAAAAGCCTGTTTACTCTAATTTTTAATTATCATCAGTCTAGCCTTTTTCCCAACTATATTGGGGTCGGCTTCCAGTCAAACCGAATTCAGCTGAATACCAATATTTTATGTAGAGCGGCTGCCTACCAGACCTCCACAACCCATTAACTGGGTAACACGGTACTTCTTGGCAAGACTGGATTCAGATTTACTGGCTTCTGACAATCCGTAACGACTGTCAAAGATCTAAAAATGACAGCCGAGACCGACGGCTTAGCGTGCTATTCGAGGCACGGAGGAAACTCGGAATGATAAGATGGTCACCCATCTACAGACCAACCTTGGCAAGCGTTGCTTAACCTTCATCGACCCGTTCGGCCAATATTCTTTAGCCACGAGTTCCTGTATGTACGAGATTATACCAAACATATTATGATTTCAGGTCTACCAATAAATGAATGATTCAGGACCTTGGCACTATGCAGGTAGGTACGCAGCCAAGTCTTCAGTATTGAAAAAGAAAAAGTACTCTTGGCAAGATTCTCAAAAGCATTTATGAATTATTGTCCGTTCTTTGGCAAACTTAACAATTTATTATCACACGATGTAATGGAGTATGTGTCTTGTTTTTAGGTAAAAGTTGGACCTGGTAGGTATGCAAGAATATCTCAGCTTTTTAAATCTTTGCTATCTTTTTCTTGGCGCAGTTAAGTTTTGGGGTTATGCTTGTTATAAGATCAGGTATAGCTAGTGCCGTCGACGATACCCATCCGCGCTCCTGGGCGCAAGTAGTGGTAGGCACGAACCAGATGCGAATCGTGTTTGTTAGATATTTTGTAAGGTTGTTGTAATTAGACTCTAAGTAGATTAGGTTTTTATCATTTTCTAATTACTATTATAAGATTAATTGGTGTGTATTAGTTCTCACCAGAATCCAATTATAACGTATTCTGATAGTTTGTAAGGGAAATTATAAATAAAATTTTGTATCGTAAATAATTTCAGAACTTGAAATTGCGATTTTTTGTTTATGAAGATATTGTTTCAAAATTAGTGTCAAATGAAAGGTTTTTACATAAAACAATATGACAAAAATAATCAAGTCAATAGGACGTCTAGTTTCAGAAATATAAAGAAAAATATAAATTGAAAATTTGTCACAGATATATAATACATTTAAATTTGATTAATTCCTTCCATTTAAGACATTCCAGATACATTAAGCCCCCATAAAACACATCAGCCCTAGAATTGGTCCCAAATTAATGGGCTCAGTTAAGAGCATGGCACGCCTCATGTCTTGGGGGCCCATAAATTGCGAGTGACTGCACTTTGTCACCGGTTGGCGTGGCCAGCGTGCGTAGCGTAGGACCGCTCCTAGCGGGCATTTGAAGAGAAATTAGTGTGGGGGAAGATAGTTATATGTTTGAAGTCGGTAAATTATCCTTACCCGACTTGGTAATGATTATTTACTTATTTTTTTTTTAATTTTGTGATGTTTCCTCAAAGCGAATCCGTTCATAAACGTTGCATACATTTTCAGGGCTTATAACGCGACCAAAGCGAACGGTGTTGCCGTTGCTGAGTACTGGGCCAAGCATACAATTTTGATAACTGTATTTGTCACCGACTTTGACGACGAATGCCAATTCCATGCGAAAACATTATAATCCTAATCCTAATTAAATATTATAAATACGAAAGTGAGTTTGTTAGTGTGCCACGCTTACAAGACAAAATTGCTAAACCGATGTTGATGAATTTTGGTACAGACATGTGTATATGGAAACGCGGAGATAGTTTAAAAAAAAACACAATTACAATAATTCTTTCAGAGTGTTGAAGGGGCTGCCTCGCTTCTTTAGCGCATCAGGGATGTTTGCGGAAATGCGTATTGATTACTTTTATGCATTAATGGGTAAAAGATGTGCGTCCTTAGTGCACCAATAGCATTCTGGGCATGATTGCTGACAGGCTGGACTGCCGTGTTGTCATCCGTTGCTCCAGTATCTCAGCTGGAATGCCGAAGTAATGATTACTTGTTGTGTTTGATTAAAAATGTTGTTGTAATTGTATCACTTGCATAGTTATAAGTTTATTTATTGTTACTAATACTATATGAGTTATTGTTGCTCTCAATGAAGAATTTATTATACACAAAAGAAGAAAATATTTAAGAGTGTACCTCGCGACTGTGCCAAGTTTCATTTCAGCTGTAGGTACTGCATAATATTTAATATGCTTTTCATCTTTTAAAAATATCGACTGTCACTAAACTATCTACTTATAGTATGTATCTGTAAAACATAAAATAAGTAAATAATAAATATCCATTAGTTTTGCATTAGCATGATTGTGATGAAAGGGTTCAACAGTTGAATGGTTCTGACTCGAACCCGCGCCCTTCCGGAGGATATCCGCACCCTGAGCTATTGTCGCTTACTGCGTCAATGGGGTGACAATGGCGGGGTTTGCATCTGATAAATATAAAGGTATATGAGGTATAAATACGTACATTGTATTTAACACTGCAGTTTTTTGAATAGATTTATTCATGTAGGTCCCTATATATTAGTAGGTGGACCTATCTTTGATAGGTTGTTGAAGTTTTACTCATTAGATCTTTGCATCATCGTCACTTCAGCCGAAAGACGTCCACTGCTGGATATAGGGCTCTCCAAAGTGCGGACGGTGAGCGTTGGGTGGCTCGATGTCCGATCACCACCAGGCCTGGGTCGATGGCGCGTTGTGTTCCACGCACGCCTCAAAGAGATGTCAGCATAGAAGACGGGGCCCGCTAAGGCTAGAGCCTGCCAGGGTTGTGGAATTTGTTCGAAAGAGTCGCCGCGGCCCTGGAATGCAAAGGGCTTTAGAAGGAACACGGATGGGTTTTAGTCAGTAAAATTCTGACACACCATCTACTTCCACTCCATCCAGAGCGGAAGAAGTCATTTGATGATTTCCCATCCTTAATAATAGGGCTCTCCAAAGTGTCGTAACATCGACCAATTCTGAGTTTCAAAGTTACAATGAAAACTAAATAAATGATTAAACTAGAGGCCGTTACGGATCCACAGAGGATCCACAATAGGGGTCAGTTTAGCATCGTAACGTGTCTGTAATCTTCACAAATAGCCGCCCGAATGACAATTACGCACTTACGAATTCAGATGGTTTGAAACAGCTCACTCTAAACATTCCAACGCGATTTAATGCAAAAAGGTAGGTATACACAATGTAAAATGAATGTACCTACTGAATTAGATTATAATTTTCTTTAATAATAGGGACATATATGAAGAAAATTTGTCTGTCTGACATATTAAAGCACAGACGAAATTACTGGGACTAGGAACAGTAGTAGTTACCTTTAAGGAAAATTATTTGTAAAAAAACTAAATCTGCGAAAACGAGGTAATGGGCGAAGTACTAGTAAATATACAACGTAGAATAAACGCAATACCTCTTAAGGGGTTATTGTACTGATCATAATGAATAACCTTTACTATGGGACCAACACTGAAATCGCGAAAAAAAAATCGACTGCCATACAATTAATGTGCGCTTAACTCGACAAAATAATATACTGAACAGCTGATATTTTTTTTCGCGATTTCGGTGTTGGTCCCATAGTAAAAGTTGTTCATAATGATGAGAACAATGACCTGTCAAGGGTATTGCGTTTATTCTGTTACACGTTGTATTTAAAATTCAGTGGGTTTAAATGTAATTAAATTAATCTTACTACTATAAATGCGAGAGTTTGGATGAACTTAGTTTGTAAGCCCTGACTGAAGACATTAAATTAATTTGAGGCAACCACAGGATAGTCCGGTTAAGCAGTAACCAGCCTTAGTGTGCTGAACTGAGAGTGGTCCACGTCCAAAAAAAGAACATAAATATTTGTTAGTCAATCACGCCAGAACGGCTAAACAGATTTGGATGAAATTTGGCACAGAGATAGATTATAGTCTGGAACAGCACATAGGCATTTAATCATTCACGCGGGCGAAGCCCTTGGCAGAAACTAGTAAATTATAATAACAATATACTTATACAACGGTGACGTCACGTCTGCCTGACACGCAATCCCCGACGACTCTCTGTGACGCACACCATTGTCTTAAAGGTTAACTACCAAAGTGATTATTGCATTAATTATTTTGACATTACACTTTATTATTAAACTAATAGTTAGTTAATTGCGCCATAGAATTGTGCCACTTGAGGGTAAAGGTCTCTTTTTAAGAAAGAGAAAATTATTTAAACTTTTGCTTACTTAGTGCGAGTATGCATGTTTACACAGTGTATTATAAACAGAGATCGGAATAGGTAGACTATATTTACCTAATGTTCGTGGAAGTAAGTAACATAGAGTTGATAATACCTCCTGTAAAATCCCGGAATCATAAATGGAATCATGACAATTAAAACCCGGGATTATAAAAACATGAACGGGACTTTGTGTATAGTTACAAATTATTGATTTGAAGAATCAAAAGAAGAAAGAGTTTTGCGAAAACAAAGCTATCTAATTTAACAGTTTTAGTAGGTACGGAACTCTAAAAAAATAATAAGTTTCTTCAATATAATAATTTTGTTCAAATGTATTCAAAGCGCAATAAGTCATTTACAAGTTCTTAAATCCCGGGATACAGTCGTCATGTTTATTATTCTGAGATTTTAAATAAATTATTTTGCAAATTGGTTACAAATAACACTTTTACACGTTAATTTTCGATGATTTAAACTAGATGAGGCACAAAAAGGAACAAACTCAGAGGTCAAATTCTTTTTTAAAATTCATACAATTGTAAACATGTAATGGTCAAATCATATGAGAACCATGTAGGTCAATATCTGAGGTGGTCTTTTGAGGAAAAAAACACACAGATTTGAGTGGCCCTCTCCAAATAGTGCAGGCATTTGTCAATCATCGCGAAGCTCAACTTAGAACGACAAAGGAGCAAAGGAGCAAAGGAGTGGAACTCTCTGCCTGCGTCTGTGTTCCCGAACGCATCCAACCCTAATCTCTTAAAAATTAGAGTGAACAGGCTTCTTCTGGGTAAACTCGCTCCATCGTCGACTTTATCTCTGTCATCTATGACCTAGACTAGAGTGAAGAGCAAACTCATATTAAATAATAAAAAATTAAAAAAAAAAACAAAGGTCGAACGATTTCACGAACAATTGATCCGAAAAAATCACAGAACTAACATTGGATACAGACAACAATATTTCGAACAACATTTTTAGAGTGATACGTCGAAATGGGACATATGTCACGGTTGAACGAGATGTGTCGCACGACTACACTTATGTTCGCACACGTCCCGTTCACTGCCAGTGACAAGCTTCCTCAAATCGAAACTAGTGGCTGTACGGTAGGATTTATTTTTAACGAAAATCTATTTTGATAAAGCTAGCTGGTGTTTAAGAGTTTTACTCGCTTTACATACGAACTTCAATCTTATGTCAGATCTTCTTTTGAATCATCCTAACTTAGTAAACTCATCTTCATGCCTAGCCTTTTCCCAACTATATTGGGGTCGGCTTCCAGTCAAACCGGATTCAGCTGAATACCAGTATTTTACATGGAGCGGCTGCCTACCAAACCTCCACAACCCATTTACTGGGTAACAAGGTACTCCTTGGCAAGACTGGTGTCAGATTATCTGGCTTTTGACTATCCGTAACGACTGCCAAAGATCTACAAATGACAGCCGGGACCAACGGCTTAACGTGCTTTCCGAGGCATCGTGGAGTCTCGGTAAGTTAAGATGGTCACCCATTCACAGACCAACCTCGGCAACCGTTGCTTAAATTGAATATCGACCCGTGCGGCTGTTATGGGCCGACGTATGCAATCCCCGGCTGGTGCCGCCTTTGCGGGCCACCTCGCGTCGGCGAGGAGAGTGAGGTGTTTAACTCTCCTCGCTACGTCAAAGAAGGGCGCACGGGAACACCACGCGCCGCCACCTCGGGTCCGGATGAATGGGGGGCGACGGACATCCCCAAGTCCGTCGCCCCTGGACCCAGTTAGGGGGCGGAAGAGGGCAGTGTATGCCCTCCTCCGACGCCCGATGCGCCTGCTGCGGGCTGGGAGAGCGGTTGAGATTTCCCTCTCCCTTTCCGCAGCCTCCTTCTGCGCCAGAGCAGTTTCGCAGAAGGAGACCACCGCGTCCCAGGACTCCTCACCGCCGACCATAGCATGGACTACGGCCGGCAGCGAGAGGTCACCGCCAACAACAGAAATGAGGGCACGGCGCGGCTCCTCCCAAGCCGCACACTCTGCAAACGTATGCCGTGCCGTGTCCTCCCGACAGTCGACGCAGTGGTGGCATCGAGCTCTCTATCTCCTCTCCTATCCTAACTTAGTAAACTACGACCTTAAGAAAAGAGTTTATTTGCGCCAAGCATGACGCATACTAAAAAATTAAATAAACAATTAGAAAAGTTATGCAAGTTAGGAAGATATGCGTCACATTTACGCAAAACGGCCATCGCTCAGCATAATGCTGGGACTTATGGAAACCTATCATTTAAACTGCACCTCAAAGAGACTGCGACTTGAGAGATAAGAGTGGGAAATCATCACATGACATCTTCCGCTCTATGTGGAGCGGACGGGCGTGTCAGACTCTTACTGACTAAAACCCATCCGCGTTCCTCCAAATGCCCTTTGCGTTCCAGGGACGCGGTGACTCTTTCAAAAAATTCCGCAAACCTGGCAGTAGGGACGCCCATACTAAACTCTAAATTTCAACTGTTCCAGTCAATCAATGTGCCTAGTCTTTAACCAACTATATTGAGACCGGCTTCCAGCTTAACCAGATACACCTGACTACCAGTATTTACGGAGGACAGTCGCTCCATGTTAAATACTCCACAGTCAACTGGGTGAGTCGGTGCGTCTTGGCAAGACCAGAGTCAGGTTTTCCGGCTCTGACTGTCACAGATGTGCAAATAATAGCCGAAACCAACGAAGTGAAGTCTCTATGTAATGACCAATCTGTGTAGGCGTTGCTTACACTGGAAGATGGATCTAAAAATGTTGTGACCTATATATGATACACCGACTATCATGGAATTTTTAGGAATAAATCCACAGGCTGAATATAATAGCCGTTTGTCGACAGTTACGCCTGAACAGCATCTATGTCCGGCTCGCATCGCTTTGCTGGCGTTTGTGTCAAATTCCATACGTACATGTGAAGTTTTGCATATCACAAATCACGAGTCAATACACCTTGATTTTAAATGCAATATTTTTTTATATTTCAGTTAAAACCAAGTGTTTTTTGGCTCTTGTCATCCTAACAAAGAACCATAAGGAAAATTCACAACTAAAGATTGAAAAGGTATTCACTGTGGTCTGTTCTTAAATAAAATTAGCCTCTGAAGAATCGAGGAAGGATCTTGACAGCGCAACAAACTAAATCAAAGTTTCAAACACAACCGAATGTAAATCCTAATCCGATACTTCAGATGTTTTAAAGTTCGTCTGCTCGACTAACGCCCGATTCCTGAGGTGTTGATCTGTCCTGTGTCTTAACGCTATTGGATGGTAAGTGGTTAACGGACAGATAAACGACCTACCTACCTCAGAAACCGGTCATAAAAAAAAAATAGAATTTTATTTTTATTTTATTTGTTTGGGACAAAAAAAAGTTACACGTTACATTTTAACACAGGAGTTTATTAAAATAGAAATAACAAACATGTAACCCACACTATCCGCGAATTTGCAAAAGAGAAAGAGATAGACCAACGTGCAGGTATTGCTCATCGGATTAATTGAACAAATATATTAATAATTTTATTATATAGAACAAGAGAATTGCCCAAATGAAAGACTTTACGATCGATTGTACGAATTTTTAGTGTTACCTGCGCAATTACCCCGCAGTGCAAGTCTTTCAATTGCATGATGTGATTTGGTAAACATCAATTAAGGCAAAGATCCTTCAAGGTTTCTTTAAGAAACATTTAGGCTTTCACAACATATATCACACGCAAGAGCAATTCTCATAAGTTGTGTGAAAATCTTGTTTTCCCAGGCGAGCAGTTTATATGACAAATGTTTTGGGCCGACCCGGAAACATGCCATAAGGGAAGCCGCGTGTGAAAAGTTCGTAATTGTGGAGATGCTAATTAAATGAGCAGGTCCCTGGCTACAGAACGTGTAGCAGTGGTTCTTTTTTAACCGACTTCAATAGGAGGAAGAGGTTCTCTTTTCAGTTTGTTTTTTTTTGTTTGTTACCTCATAACTCCGTCATTTATGAACCGATTTGTTTTTATTTTCATGTGATAGGATATACGTTCCGATTGGTCCCATAAACATTTCGTCAAAATCGGTTCAGTAAATTGGTTTTTAAATCAAAATAACTAGGGAAATTAGAAATTATGTTATCCAAGTATAAGAAATTGCGTACAAAACAAATACAACCGACTTTCCAATAAAACAAAATACTACAAAGATTTTTTTTTTTTTGTTTCTCTCATCTCAATGCCTTTCAATCATCAAATGACTCCCACTATAGTAGGCGCCAGATAATCGTGGAATAACGGTTATTGACCCACCTACAATTATTGACATTTTTAATTTGAAAAACGGAATTAATGACACAAAGCTGTCCCGAATCATCATCTCTCGTGATCCTTAACATTGTCTAATAATGAAAAACGATTCATATTTAATTGTTCAGGTACCTATGAACAGTTATTAGGGAAAGGTCAATATACTTTATTCCACATTTATCTGGCGCCTACTATAGGCGGAGCAGTAGGGAGTGCCAGAGTCTTACTGACTAAAACCCACTCGTGTTCCTCCAAATGCTCTTAACGCCACAGTATATACATATGTAGGAGAACAGGGGCTCTAAATAAGAGATATTCTATCAGTGGTGGCGTGGCGAAGTCGATTGTTAAAACGTCAAAATGTATTGGACTGACAAATGCTGTCGAAATGTCACGTGATCAATCCATACCAATATTATAAATGCGAAAGTGTAAGTCTGTCAGTGTGTCTTTTATCTCTTCACGCTGAAACCGCTAAACCGATTTAGAAGAAACTTGGTATGGAGATAGTTTGAGTCCCGGGAAAGAACATAGGATAGTTTTTATACCGGGAGTATGTTCCTGCGGGCGGATCCGCGGACAAAAGCTAGTCCCTTATATTTCGGCATTTCGACAATTGCATTTTCTGATAGAATGCCACCTTGTATAGTGCCTCAGTCAGTACCTAAGCGACTTTAAGATGACTTTGAACTAACTTTTTACGGTGGCTTGTCCTGCAAACTGTCCCACATAAGCTTTACATTTTTACCGGAATTAAAGGTATCTTAAGTCGAGCGAGCGGGCAATGTTTATCGACGAACACAGCTCTTAAGCGTTCGTTCGCTTTTCGCTTGGTGTGTACCCGGTGGAACACTTGTCACGATTGACTGACTCTTGAGCCCCTTCTGTTGGCAAGTGCTCACTACACCTATGCCTTTCGGCGGAAGAGTCCTCTTCGTAGAAAATATATAATGCTATTTATGTACGTCGCTGGCAAGGGCCCTGCTAAGCTACGAGTAGAGCAGCGTTCGCATGCGATCGTGGCATCGCAATACGTTTCTCGCGAAACATCAGCCTTCCTATTATGCCGTGCCAATGCCATTATGACCCTCTGTGAGAAGGAGAGATGGAGCTAAACACCACGAATAGCACACTGAGACAAAATTTTATATTAGAAATTAAATAATAATATTTTTTTCCTTAGCCTATTGTGTCCCACTGCTGGGCAAAGGCCTCCCCCATATCCTTCCAAACATTCTTTTCTTGTGCCACCTCGAACCAGCCTTCTTCTAGCCTAAAATAATAATAATAATTCTTTATTATAAGGCAACTAAGGCCCATAGATAAAATACACAAATTAAACATAAAAAAAATTAAACTAATACATTTTAATATTTCTTAACTTATAAACTAAGACACACGAAGTGACGGCGTCGAGTTACGCTGCGCGGTGTCGCGTAGCCTGCCGCGAAAACGTCGGCCAAAACTCTTCCTTTAGGAACGTGTCGAGATGTTGTGTCGAAACCCGCACCACAAACGACTTGAAGTTGGTGTTGTGACGCTGCTCCAACTTCTCGACCCTCAAGGTCCACTTGGTCTCTATTTGATAATAAATCCACTATAGCTTTTTTTGAACGGAATCATGTTGACAAAAGCACATAATAATAGGCCCTTTTCAAGCATCGTCGCGTCGCACCTCGGTGTGTACCAAACCTTAGTCTGTACCCAGCATCACAGATTGAAATACGAATCTCAACATCTTGATATTTATAAAGCGATGTGAAAAGTGTAATATATTTCAATACGCTTGTGTCGGCAAGTCGGCACGAGTGTATTAATAGGTCAAGCTGAAGTGAGAAGATTTACCAGTCACCAAGACGCGACGCGACGCGACTATGCGACAAGGTTGACAATCGCGTTTTTATAGAACAACTAGTGGTCCTGTCAGACGTTATCCTGTCCGAACGTTTGCTTTGTGTCTGACGAAAAATTATAGAAATCGATTGCAGCGCCACCTACTGAGTCCAATTGTGAATGTAAACCATTCTTGAATCCCCTTGAACATACACAAAAAAACTCATCAACATCGGTCCAACCGTTTAGGAAGAGTTCAGTCACACGTACACAAGAAATATATCTATCAAGACAAGCTTTATTAGCACGCGTTAAAGTAGCCTATCACTGGCCCTTCAGGGTCCCAACTATGTCGGCACCAAAATCGGTTCAGCGATTTAGGCGTGAATGCGTAACAAACAAAATCAATTTATATTAGTAAGGATTTCAATGAAAACGAGTTCTCGAGTCCATAATAGCCTTGATTTGAGTACTTCGTAACTGTTAAAATTGCAGATACTGAAAACAACTTCCTTAGCATATGGTACGAGTATAACATTGACAGCAAAACTATTTCAGAGAACATAGACCAATACAATAAAGAGTACATACACTGTAAAATACAACAAAAAGTTTCTTTGTGTGTCACCGACAACATTCTCCACAAAATTACTAAGAAAAACACACGAAAGGTCTTTAAGACGCCTTACAAAGTGGATATATATATAGTATTACTGATCTAACATATAAGCACATAGAATTAGTGCACTTCTCTGCATACATTAATTATTAGATTACATTTCACTATACGTTCTAATCAAAACGGGTCCGACCTCGCATTAGATGCTCGCCAGACGGAACGCTGTTTATGCACAAACGCTGCGACAGATATTATTACGTATATTGGTAAACGCATGACGGTTGACATTTCAATTATCATTGTGCATAATGCCAATCGCCTTTCTCGATAAGGTATGTTGGGTCCGGCTTCCAGTCTAGCCGGGTGCAGCTGAAGAATATTTTTTTATAATACCTCAATAGCAAGATAATTTCATTCGGTCATCGGGAACTACCATATAGGTGTTCGACCCAAAACCTATAGGGTACTTCCGTTTGACCTAGAATTGACAATAGAAAAGCAAGGTCTTACAGCACAAGTAAAGGAAAAATTCAGAAAAATAAAAAACGTTGAAAATTAAGGTAAAGTTTGATATTTACAAGTTTTCGCGAAAATCTAAATTTGCCCACATCTTTTTATCGTGTTGACTCAGAATTGATTTGTATACAGTTAATAGGGACTATAACCCTCAGTATATGGTATACATTTCAACTTGCTAGGTCCACCCGTTCCTGGGAAAATCGGTGGGGACACACGGACAGACAGACGGACAAGAGAGTGATCTTGTAAGGGTTCCTTTTTTTACTTTTGAGGTACGGAACCTTAAAACGCACGTCGCATTCGTATCTCTGTCGCAAACTGTCAAAAATGTATGGAAATTGAGGCTTTTTTGAATTGGCACTGTTCGTCAGTTTGTCTGTCGGCGCCTTAACCAAGGCTACTCGCAGGCGCTAGCCGAGGCCTGCACTCAAGTTATTAGTAGGTACTTATGCACGTCGTGTTCAGTTTCTCCTAATCCGTTTTAGTGTGATCATACGTTTAGTTGTACATTATGTACGTACATGGTACACATAGTTAAATCAACGAAATACATGTGTGTGGGATGCAAGTTCGTACTATCTTTACCAAATAAATATTGTAAAGAATAGTTTGTTTGTTTATTAACGAAACCTCTACAAACAAAGATTTATTAAACTGAACGAGAAC
Source organism: Mamestra brassicae (assembly GCA_905163435.1). Lineage (NCBI taxonomy): Eukaryota > Metazoa > Arthropoda > Insecta > Lepidoptera > Noctuidae > Mamestra > Mamestra brassicae. The sequence goes on from LR990990.1 coordinate 20,654,471, forward strand.
TAATAACTAACGTTGCTGGGAATAATAGGTGTTCTTAGACTGCTTTCATTGCGATAAAATATATAAAAAAATCGGTGGAATAAGTAAGTACATGACTCACTAACGTGTATACCTTTTCATGTCTAAGTTGTAGTAATCCTAGTGTATAAGTTGTAGTATCTAAGGTTAAGGCATCACCAGCTCAACGCATCCCAAAGGGTCATGGCCATCCGGCTGGCCCGGGGATACCGCACGGTCTCCGGCGAGGCGGCGAGCCTCCTTGCCGGATTAACGCCATGGGATCTGGAGGCGAGAGCCCTCGCGCACGTTTACGCGTGGCGCTTGGAGGCGCTTCGCCGGGGCGAAACTCCGCTGCCACGGCAAATTGCTACGCGGCGGACAGAGCTCCAGCAGGATACCATGGCGATATGGAAACGGCGACTGTCGCAACCCAGCGCTGGGCACGCCACAATTGCGGCGATAAGACCCCTCTTTGAGGAGTGGCTGGAGAGGCGCTACGGCGTCCTCACCTTCCGCCTGACGCAGGTACTAACCGGACACGGCTGTTTCGGGAGGTACCTGTTTCGGATTAAGCGGGAGGACACGCCCGGGTGTCAGCACTGTGAGGATCGCCCGGAGGACACGGTGGAGCATACGGTGGAGGTCTGCCCTGCTTGGGCTGAGCACCGCCGTGTCCTCGTCGAGGCGATCGGCGGCGGCAACCTCTCGCGTCCGGCCCTGGTTGAATCCATGGTCCGGAGCGAGGAGGCTTGGGAAGCGGTCACCTCCTTCTGCGAAGCAGTAATGCTAGCGAAGGAGGAGGCGGGCCGCGCGAGGGAAAGGCAAGGCCTTCGTCCCAACCGCCGCTACAGGAGAAGACGCCCCGGGCGTCGGGAGTCGCAGGGCGATCCCCGGCCACCGTAGGCGCGGGCCTGCGGACGGCGAGCGTTGGGTGGCTCGCTGTCCGATCACCACCAGGCCCGGGTCGATGGCGCGTTGTGTTTCACGCGCGCCTCAAAGAGATGTCAGCATAGAGGACGGGGCCCGCTAGGGCCAGAGCCTGCCAGGGTTGCGGAATTTGTTCGAAAGAGTCACCGCGGCCCTGGAAAGCAAAGGGCTTAAGAAGGAACACGGATGGGTTTTAGTCAGTAAGAGTCTGACACGCCCTTCCGCTCCACCCAGAGCGGAAGAAGTCATTTGATGATTTCCCATCCTAAAAAAAAAAAAAAAAAAAAAAAAAAAAAAAAAAAAAAAAAAAAAAAGTATATCAGACAAAAGATTTGTGCATGTAAACCTATCTGAACTCTTCAACCCAGAGACTTGGGTAACAGGGTGACTTGTCGTCAGAATTTCAGTTTCTAACTAATCATTAAATTAATAATACCAAACACAATAATAATCATCAAAATCGTTATATAAAAAAAAATGTTATGCCTCAATAGAAAGCCCGAAAAACATGGAATATTCAAAATAACTGGGTGAACTGTACACATCTGAATACCTCTGCGAACGAACCGGCGTCATGTTATGTTATAAACAGACGTGCGATTTCAAAAATCCTGGGAGATCTCTTAATCAGATCTTCACCAAATTCTTACGGGACTACTTCGGTAAAATTTACTTTCAAACAAAAAGTTAAATAATCACAATCGATTGGCAAATGGCAACGATATTGCTGAACAAAACAACATTCGTTTGAATTGAGTACCTTCTATCCTCCTTTATTGAAGTCGGTTAAAAATCTATCTATGCCAGATTGGGACATACAGCTTCGTATGTTTCTAGAGACACAGCTGTCGTAATTAGAGAACATAAATAGCTTATACAGCTAGTATTACTTAAACACTGGCCAGTCAACCCTGCACGATATTTTTGCCTCTTGGCCTCCGACTAAGTGGAGGTTACTGCAATTCCTCCCTTGAGAGTCGTAAAAGAAATAAGCTAATTACTACTAATTGTCTTTAGTGGCTTAGTAGTAATAAACACAGTTTTAAACCGCTTTGAAGTTCTTTATGGCTATTCCCACGACGTACAAGACAGAAACCTTAATTTGGGCGGAACAAAATCTGTACTGAACTGTTCTTTTAAAACACTTGATAATTAGGATGTGGAGTGATGGATATTATTATTATGTTTTACATCAATCTCGGGACCCTGGGGTCTCTGGTAGGCATACGAGGATCCAAAGCCAACTTGTACAGGCCTAGTTAGAAATTTCAAATGGAATGGGACACCGACGAACGATTATCCCTGTACATACCTTCCAATCCACGGTTGGTGCAGGGCAGGATATGAAAACAAAAACTCTCCTCGATTTTCGTTTGAGACCTTAAACGAAAATTGAAATTGAAATACCTCAAAAGCCCATTCCACATGTTTCAGGCTCGTGGTACAAACAATCAATATAGTGAGCTATAATAACGTGACGATACGCCCGTCTTGAAGAGGGCTGTCCCTTTTTCCGCTACTTCGCCCCGGCTTGTTTTGGGGACAAGAAAAGCTTAAAACCGTAAAAAAATAAAAATGCGTTATGCGAACTTGAAACTAGGAACGCAGTATCTTTGTTTGACATCAGTAACCGATTTCAGTGATATCTAGTAAAATGTTACGCGTTCATGTTTATATTCCAGAACTTTATGTGTGTACCAAATTTCAACTGAATAAGGTCAATTGTTTTTGAGAAAATTCGCTGTGACAGAAAGACTGACGAACGTGTAATGCTATAACGGTTCCGTTTCTTGATGCGGATATTCGAGACTAAAACCTACAAATGGAATGCTCCAAAAGGTACTCCAAGCTCAAGAACGTTAGTTCTCCTACATGAAAAGCTCTCTAATTATACGAGTGTGTTCCCATATAACTTCTCTTTGCACGAAAAGCTTCAAACTTCGCTCACGTGCATGTGAAAATATTATCTTTAATTAATAACCACCTCGGACGAACGCAAGCCAAACGAACGGCTTACTGAACAAACTGTTTAGATCGGAAGTAAGTGGTACGTAAACATGTGAGTCTCGTAGCCTTCCAGTTGGGTGGTGGCTATTACTGGGCTTGGATTGAGTTCATACTTTTGTTGAATTATCTTATGTTTGTGATAAACGTAGATACTGGGAGAGCTAACCTCTTTCATTATTTTTTTCTCTGTAGATGTTCAGGATCACATAATGAGTAAAAATAAATAAACTCTAATTCGAATTTTAAGACATAAATACGAGTAAGTTGGACAACTGCCAAGCGATAGGTGGTTTCAATAGACATGTAAAAATAACTCATTTATAAGGATTATATCCTGTATTTTTTGTTTACCAATCACTCTCCATTTCCCTTCAGTAGTTTACAATTTTCGTTTACAGTTATATGTCGCAGGAGTCAGAAAAGAAAACCAGTTTATTCTGCCAGAAAAAACGTTTAATGATAAATCACCAATAAACTTTGACACATTTTTGTCGATCCGAACTGTTTCATCTCCCGATTTGTGAATAAAAAAATTGAAGTTGAGTATTTGACAAACGCTATTTTAAACCTGACAAACTTTGGCACTAAGGTGGGGTTCGACCCTGCCAGGGTTGCGGAATTTGTTCGAGTCACCGCGGCCCTGGAACGCAAAGGGCAGTAGGAGGAATACTGATGGGTTTTAGTCAGTAAGAGGCTGACACACCCTTCCGCTCCACCCATAGCGGAAGAAGTCATTTGATGATTTCCCATCCAAAAAAAAGGTGGAGTTCAACACTTTCTTAACTGCAAACTCGCTAAACAGAAACCAGCCTTTGGTATTTATTTCTGCATTTGAAATATTGTTACACGCCAGAGTTAATACCAGGTACATGACGAAATTAGTTACTACTAGCGCCATCCAGTATCGAGTAGCAGTACTAGTAGAGTCATTTTTTATGCAAGAACATTCTGAGTTCTCGACATCTGGTCAGTCGGGATCGGTATTTAGGGGAACTTTCCAGATGTTTCGACAGCAGAAGTTTCTAGAATTAACTGACCTATATAAGGAGCGCGTAGTCCGCGACCGAGTCACGCGATTAAAATGATTAGTAGTGAAGTTGTGTTTTATAATTAGTAAGTTACAAGTTATAATTTGTGTTTTAAATTAAAGTGTCATTTTGGTTATTTAATAGGCTGTTTTTATTGTCACGAACCCCAAACTCATAACAATGTCATTCAATATAGGTGGAGCAATCAATGATCGATATTAGCATGCTAAAACTAAACAACTACAGGTCTGTATAATGGGGTATAGCATCTATACATATGTATAGTATGCATACGTCATTGAATCGGAACGAATTAACGCCTCTGTTTTCCACAACTTCGTTTGACATTTAACCATTAGGAATTCCTGTGGAATTATTCCACAGCATTTAATTTAAAATCGTTGGATCACATTCATTCCGCCGAGTTGGCGGAATTCATTATACGTGTATAGTACATATGTGTCATGATCAAAAAGTGATAAGAGTAGACTTTTCGGAGAGTTACTTACTTTAGCTTTTTAAAGCGAAGACTGAACATTGATCAAGCATGATAATCTTCTTTTTAAGCTATTGCATAGCTTTTATCGCGGGCTTTGAGCGCAGCGACCGAAACAAGAAATTCCGTAACGAAAATAAACCTAACACCCCCCACTCCAACCGGCACAGCGGTGCGGCGTTGACAGCCGTGCATCGTCTAACGTCGTTTCAGTTCGGCAGACTTCGGCACGGTGTTTGTGTGCGTGCGACTAGACGAGTGAGTTCGAGCCTGCGACTAGAATAATAACAATGTTACTAATATTATGACTCCGAATATTGAAATAAATATTGCACACGTTAGCGATGTTAATGTTAGGCGCTCATTTGTTGGAAATATTTGTGCGTGCGTATGTAAACCTAGAAATGGCCTACATATAGTAATGGTAGCAATTTACATTTCTCCGAAACCAAAATTAGACGAGGTAGAGCATTTTATTCATCGCACTTTACTGGAGTACACTGAAGAAAGGTCGAAAATACTTGGTACAAATGGTAATAAATTTCCACTTATGTATCTTGGCTAGCGATTTCAAATAAAATATCAGAGCGGTTGACAACTTTTCTTTCGGAAAAATTGAATTTGAAAATGAATCCTCAAGCGTCAATCAAAAATCCACAACAAAATATGGGACCACCATTTGATTGACGCGGTATTTTCCAGATAATTTAGAGGATATCTAGACTCAAACTTATGTTTCTTACTTCAGTTACCATAAACCTATAGTTTCAATGATAAAAATTGCTAAATAACCTACATGTATTGTAAGATTATAAAAATATTTTAAACAAATTTAACTTTTCATATATTCAGTAAAAGAAAAAACTAGTTTTCTTATCGGTCACCACGCTCAAAAAGTGTAACTTGAATTTATATAAAAAAAAATATATACTGCATAATAAAATAAAAAATATATTATAATTGCATAAGTTGATAAAAAATTCTATGCAATAGCTTTACCGCGGCAGTCCCCGAGTGCCACACGTATTTTTTTCTTTTTGAGTCGATAAAATAGATTCAGTTTAACAAATGCCTGTAGCACAAATTTGTTCTTTCTACCGAGACGCCCAACCTAAAGGCGCGGTAGTTATGGAGTCGAGAGACTGAAGTGACAAATGCCGACGTCTATCAAACAATGATACAATACCACAAGAAATACAAGAACTTGTGTTTCCCGATAGCTACGATAACCGGGTTTATAAATCAAGGTTACTTATAGGCAAGCATACTTCATCGTTGACCTCATCATCACTTACCATATGGTGAACAGTGGTAAAAAAAATGGGACAAAAACATCAAGAACGAGCTGGTTTTCAATCTCTCGCTTTGTGAATTAGTTCCAGTCATACCAATGTACGTTTCAACTAACACTAGTGAAGTCGTTATATCAGTTATTTTCAGTCCGTTTGACATCGATCGCTCCGATAAAGTATAGCATATCAAAGCGTTCGGCGCTCGTTCGCTGCTAACTCAAAGCAGTTAGAACCTGCAGCATACATGATATTATATCATAGAGTAGATATAGTGATAGATGTGATATGACCATAGTTAGGTACATATGTATGGAGAGCCAACATGTGACATTTCAATCAATCTGCCTATAGTAGGCGCCAGATAATCGTGGAATAACGGTCATTGACCCACCTACAATTATTGACATTTTTAATTTGAAAAACGGAATTAATGACACAAAGCTGTCCCGAATCATCATCTCTCGTGATCCTTAACATTGTCTAATAATGAAAAACGATTCATATTTAATTGTTCAGGTACCTATGAACAGTTATTAGGGAAAGGTCAATGTACTTTATTCCACATTTATCTGGCGCCTACTATAATCGTTTCAATATTTTGTTGGGTTCGGTTTGCAGTGTAATGCGCCCCCGAGAGGATTTTTTTTGATCAATTGCTTTCAATCACGTAACTGCGATTGACAATCGCTTTAATTATACTTGTAAACAATCAATGGCAATTGATAATAACGTAAAATTGACAGTAGGGTATTGGACTAAAAAAATTAATTAGTCTGTCAGATGGAATTCCAAAAATTTTGGACATATATTTGTTCTTTTGTCACATAAACAAAAAATGAAGACGATACCGTGCGTTGAAAACTCGTGACGTCACTTACCAGTACACTTTTTACTGGAAAGTGTCGTTAAAAGTGTCACTCCTTATCTTTGATGCGTTTTATCTTCGTAATTTTTTATTGATTTGATAAAATAAAAATACATGTCCCATATTTTTAGATAATCTAACTGACGGACTAAATTAAACCATTTTTTTTAACCCAGGCAACATCCCTATTGTAATTGATCTTTTCGGGGGCGAATGTCACCAGTGTTTTACATGTCATTGACAATGGCTTAACTTGCTTTTCGAGGCACGGAGTAACTACCTATAAACCGGCCTCGCTAAGCGTTGCTTAGCCTCGAAGTTCTACTTGTGTGGCTTTTAGTATTGAGCCACGGCTTTGCATGCAATAATGTCTTGATGGATAAATTTTTCATACAAACCAGTTGTAACATAGACCTCGCCTTAACATAGCACCTACGTTTCCAACGGGATGAACAGTGGTGTAGGTATAGTAGATACATTACAGTGCGAGCTTTGCATCGGGCACAGATTTAGACATAATTGATATTTTTCAGGGGACTGGGTATCATCACCATCTAGCCTTTTCCCAACTGAATTAGGGTGAGCCTCCAGTCAAACCAGATGCAGCTAAATACCAGTATTATATGTGTAACGACTGCCTAACAGACCTCTACAACCCAGTAACTGGGTAACACGGTACTTCTTGACAAGACTGGTGACAGACTTTCTTACTTCTGACAATCCGTAACGACTGCCAAAGATCTACAAGTCACCAACGGCTTAACGTACTTTCCGAGACACGGAGGAGCCACGGAATGTTTAGATGGTTACCCATCCACAGACCGACCTCGGCAAGCGTTGCTTAGCCTTGAAGGTCGACCCGTGTGGCTGGTTTTTTTAGTCACAACCTGTGTAAACAAGTACGCCGTTCTGTAACAATATTTCCAATTCAATAAGTATAAAAAACGCGAGTAAGTCTTACAGTAGTCGCATAGGATGTGTAACATCTGACGTCACACCTTGGTAAAAAGCAACATTAATATTAAAAGTACCAACTGACAGTCGACCACTGCGCGCGCTCATTGGTCAAATCGAATAGGGCGCGCTCATTGGTCAAAACAAATAGAGCGCGCTTCCTCGGCTTCCTGTTACACACTTCCGTCCCATTTCACGAAATCACTCCCACATATTGCAGGAAAGCGAGAGGAAAGATGTTACACATCAAAAATAATACAATTCCATTCTACAACTGCTTTCGAACTAGTCTTTGAGTCACAGTTACCGTAGCAAAATGCTTTGACAATAAATTAGAGAGAACACAAGTTCATGCACGAGCGAGTCAGTTTCATGACGAACGGCTCTGGAACTTTGTGATTTTATTACCTGTTACTTGAGTGGAATGAAAGTTTATCGTACTGAGAATGATAGAATACTAGCTATCCCCCGCGGCTTCGCCCTCGAGATCGTTGAATTTTTGAAGTGAAAACGTCTTTAGGCGCGTTGAGCACTTTTTGGGTGAACAAAAATCATGGAACTCGCGTCATCGTCACCGAACGGTTTAGCTTTCGCTTAGTTTTCACTTCTATCAGCAGTCCCCAAAGACTGTTTTCCAAGGGGTACATACTCCTGGGATGAAAAGTATCCTATGTCCCATTTCAGGGCATGGTCTACTCGTTTGCCAAGTCCCATCCGTCTTATGCTATCTGTCGTTGAGACATGAAGAGGTAACCACAGACAAAGAGACAGAAAGATAGTAACTTTCGCATTCATAATATTAGTATGGAAAAGCAGGTGTGCCCGAGGTTTTAATTAAATCTCAAGGCAAATTTCACATTTATTTACAAAAGTATTTTTGAACATGATTCAACCACCTTGAGCTACTTAATTCGCAATAACGTAGAAAGTGTCAGTTTTACCAGATTGAAGAAAACCACAGTTTCTTTTAAATACCAACATAGGTCACCCGCTGAAATAACTAGAGTTGGTTACGGGTAACCTACGCATATCAAAACACATTGACTAGTTATAACCACAAACGCGATACGCGAGTAAACACATAGTGTCACAAATTATAGAGCGTGGCGCTTCACGCACTCGCTCACGCATCGCTGCGTCGCCGCCGCGTGCCCGCCGCGTACCCGCCGCTGTGCTTCACACATCACGGCTTTCATTTGTTTGTTGTTTTAGAAAATCACTGGTGAAACACTGGAAACGTGTTAGTGACTGATTTTGTCAGAAGTCATTTTAATTTGTATCCAGGTTAGTCACGTAGAATTTTCTGGCAGTCTTAACAAGGAAATTGCGCTCGCGATCCTATGGAGAATTATGAGCTAGGTTTTTTAGGGGTCCGTAGTAAACAAGGAACCTTAATAGTTTCGCCATGTGCGTCTGTCTATCTGTCTGTCCATCGCGTTGTAGCTCAGAGACGCTTAGAGCTAGGAAGTTGAAATTTGGTATGGTTATACATTCCGACAAAGTGGTAGAATAAAATCTTGAAATACATTTTTTTACTAGTTGCCGCACGCGGCTCCGCCCGCGTGATTGTCGAAAATTATCCCAAGGGATCATATTCCCGGGATATAAAGTATCCTATGTGTTGTTTCAGACTATAATCTACCACTGTGCCAAATTTTTTCAAAATCCATTTAGTAGTTTTTGCGTGAAAGAGTAACAAACATCCATCCATCCATCCATACTTACAAACTTTCGCCTTTATAATATTAGTAGGATGGTGCCTCCCTACATTTAAAGTGGCGATGGTTTTTTTTATCGTCTACCCCATGGTGTGTCGTTGGACAGGTCGTTTACAACCATTTTGCCATCCAAGGATCCGTTTGCGAAATATTAAGTGTAATAAAAGTGATAATTTTTGTTTGAGTCAAGTCTCTCCCCCTTCTGCCAGCTAAACGGTTGTTTTTGGAGACGTGAAAAAATTCATGGTAGTAGCGTATATTATGAATTTAAAAGGAAAACTATCACAGCTAAGTAGGCTTTACAAGTTAACGAGTAATAGTCGACCAACTCACAAAAACTAACTGGCTTCGTAAAAAATCCTACTAATTCCACAGGAAATGACTTAAAACCAAATTCATTTTTTAACTTCGTAATTACTATTATTTTACTATTTCTCTGACATGGTTTAGGAGACGGGTAATTACGGAACCCTACACTGAGCGTGGTCTGACATACACTTGGCCGGTTTTTTTTTGTTTTTGTTTGTTTGATAGACACGCGTTTGACCACTATCTCACCTGATGGTAAGCGAGGATGTGGTCGAAGATGTAGCACGCTTGACTAAAAGTAACCTATTCACTCTTGACTTAAATACTCCCAGGTTGTAGCTATCAGTTTCCTGATAGCTACAGACTCTAGCAGGGAATGTCACTCCTTAGATGTACAAATAATGAATGTGTTAATGTGAGGTTATTCATCATCATTACAATTTCAGGCAATAGACGTCCATTGCTAGACAAAGATTGCCCCAAGCGTCACTACATCGACCGGTCTCGTACGTCATGATGAGATAGGACTCATCAGAAGTCTTAAAGTTACCCCTATGGGTGGACAAAGGTCTCCCCAATAGGTGCTTCCGCTCCTCCTGGTATGTTGCCATCTCTAACCAATCCGTCAATTCCTAGGCCTTCCTCGGCGACGACGGCAGTGGGAGCCAGATTCACTGCGTAACAACTCTAGCCCATCTGACTCATCAACAGTCTACCGGCCAATCCCACTGCAGCCTGGCAACTTTGTTGCCCTCATTGGAGATTCCTGTTTTGGAGCGAATGGTATTACGTATTCAATCGCTGAGCCTCATACCTTTCTAGGTATTAAGCAACGTTCCATTGCCCTTTGCTTTTCAGGGACCAAGTCTGCGCACCATAGATTATGATGAGCAGAATGCACATTTCGATGAGTTTGCGCCTCAGGTTTGTCGTCCTTCAAAAGTAACTTCATGGACCAGTACCTCTTACCAGCGTTAATTAGAAATACATTTATTTAGTGATTTATTCAAATCAGCAACGATATTAATTTTAGTACTTTGATATTGTTGCGCCAGTGTATAATTCAGAATCAAAGTTATTATTGTAATAAAATCAAAGGAATCATAACATCAAGAATAACAAACTAAAAGTTCAGCTAAAAACGAAAAGGAAAATATTACCAACTTCTGCGAAAATATCATTAGCGCGATTCAGACTCCACTCTCTCACACAAATACTCATCACGAACTACTAACGAGTTCACCCACTTGCCGCTAGATGTCGCTATTCTAAACATGCCACGTAACCTCAGCAGTAATTGGACCGTTTTGTGCTCTTACACGCGAAGTCTCTTTCTTCGAAGTTTGTTAGCTACACCCATTGTGTGAGATCGTTAAAGATTAAACACTGTTTTATAAGACCGACCTAGATTTTACGATAAAGAATGTTGTGGAAGTTTTTTAGCTAATAAACTTGGTTCTTGTAAGCACTTAGATTTTCGTTGTAGGGGCAGGTTTTAAAACATAACTCGTGCCGATCCAAGAAGAGATGTTTCGCTAAAGCATTTCTACCCGTTCTTCTGTCATTTTCTTTGTGAAATAATTACCAAATCAAATCTTGCAGCTCTCTATCACCAAAATGACGGAACAATATTTGATATTTTTAATAATATCGCGCCGACAAAGTATGGAAGCAACATCAGAGTTCGTGCCGCGTTAAAATTCAAGGAGCAAGTTGGAAAATTTTCCGTCGAGCGGCCGCCATTGAGAGAGAAAACTTTGACATCTGCCCATAAAACTATGAACATTGTTTACGCTACTAGGCGAGGTGACAGTGCTGCAAAGTTGAGGAGATAAAAAGAAAGGATTTTTATAGTTCTCCTCTGAAGTGACAGAGGACTTTCAAGTTTGACTGGCCTGTTGGTCGAGTGGTTAGTGACCCTGACTGCTAAACCGGAAGACGTAGGACAAATCTTTGTGTGATGAACATGATCATTTGTTCTGTGTCTGGGTGTAATTTGTCTATAATATGTATGTATTTAGAAATATATAAGTATGTTTATCAGTTGTCTGGTTGCCATAGCACAGGCTCTGCCTAGTTTGGGATCGGATGATCGTGTGTGAGTTGTCCTAGGATATATGTATATATATAAGTTAAACGCCACAGAATACTAGTGTACAGTTTTATCCAGATCCAATAAAGTGAGTAATTAAATTACACAATGCTTGTTTCTAGGAAGTCTCAAACTAGATCCCGGAGTAATATTTGACTTTCCAAGTGCAAACTTTCCAGTGTTTGAGACAGTCCCCGATATAAGGCTCCTATTTTTGACACGAGATTGTAAACGAAGTTGTTGGCTTGGAAAATTTGCTTTTGTGTTTTTGACAATAACAGCTCTGTTTAAGCTTTGAGGTACTAGGTCGTACGTTCTGCCAGGGATACGGAATTTCACCGCAGCCCTGGGACGCAAAGGGCATTAGGAGGAACACAGATGGGTTTTAGTCAGTAAGAGTCTGACACGCCCTTCCGCTCCACCCAGATAGGAAGAAGTCATTTGATTGAAAAAAAAGGAGAACGTTAATCACACTAATAGTACAAAGGCGAAAGTTTGTGACTGTGTGTGTATGTTTGTTACTTCTTCACGCGCAAACAGCTGGACCGATTTAGATGAAATTTTGTGTAGAGATTGTTTGAGTCCCAGGAAATGACATGGGATAGTTTTTATCCCGAGAGTATGTTACCTTGGGATACTTCTGGACATTCACGCGGGCGAAGCCGCGGGCGGCAGCTAGTCAAAATATAATTTACACTTATTAACGTAGGTACATATATCGCGACAGCAATGACAGAGCTTCACTTAGCAACAACACAAAGAGAAATCTCTTATCGTGCACCGCCGTGATGTTACAAGGCGGTGCACGATAAGAGATTTCCCTGAGAATAGGCCTAAGATACTAAGACCTTAACTCTGGAACATAATTGAATTTGCAACCTGCGGATCTACTGCTCCCATGAGAGCTACAACCCAGTCGTGTAGTACTCGCAAACAATTAACGCAAAAAACGAAACAGCTGTCAGCATCCTACTGGTCCACATCTCTCCTACAGATCAACGGAGCTATAAAACCAGTAATTTCGCTAGATTTTTATGACACTTTTTATATGTTATTGTTACGTTGGTCCAATAATGGAAACTGAACGGGCCATTATTTTATTTGCACTCACATTTTATGGATGAAACGATCACGTCGGGAAATGTTCGGGTTTTATTATAATGAAAGTTAAATTTTCAATTTAGACGATGGAGAATTTTGTTTTGATTTTTTTCGGTGGGTAATGGTTGTTTGTCTGTCTTTTGTTAGTACTGTTATAATATTCAGTGATCGGATAATCGGGCGCTAATATACCTAAACTTCACTTTTATTTCCACGAAAGTATAATACGGACATGCTTTTCATAATCCCGGATCCCGGAATCGTTCGAAATTCCTGAGATTGCTAAAAATGCCCGCATAAAAAATATAGTTAGAACTCGTTGTGAACTCTCATTATAATTTTTTATATGTTTTCCATTTGTTTTGAATAAAAGAAAGATACTAAATAGAAATAACCAGTGCTATAATTTCATTACGTTTGTTATAGTTGTTTTTACAAAATGGTTCAATCCCGGGAATCCGGGATTACTTATTTATTCGGAAAGGAATGTCCATATTATTCTTTCACGGGAAGAAGTTTAGGTATAGAAGCGCCCGATTATCCGATCACTTTAAACTACTTATTGCTGAACGTGACAACAAGATGTCACAAAATGCTGTCTAGCTCTATGTATAACACTAATGTTTATTTAAAGCACATCGTTTATTTGATGCACTCCTTATTGTGTTGCTTTATACTTGAAAACTACTGCAGTAACCTTATTTTAGACAACACCCAATTGCTGAATAAAGAATCAAAAATAGAGCTTTGGTGGTAGGGTTTGCAACGTTTTCAAGTCTGATTTTGGAAACCGGACCTAAAATAAGTACATTAGCTATATTTAGATCATAATCATCTTACCGATCCAAAATAAACAATTGAACCTCATAATAAACACAGAGAATCTCTAATAATTCTTCACGGAGCTCGGGCGGGCGCAGCTGCTAAATCCCTCTAACCGGCCAACATTAGAGAATTACTCGATATAATCCCTCCGTGGGGGTATTATTTGCTCTCTCTGAGCTGGTGCTGCACTGAACCTCGTCAAACGATATCATAATTCCCAAGGGGTTGCTAACAGGTGCCTTTAGAGTGTAGGAGATTTTTTCTTAGGCCGACCGATATTTTTAAATTATCGACACATTAGTCGGATTTTAAGCTCGTTGGCGACGTAAAACTCGTCGATGCCAAGCTTCACAGCTTGGCTCATCGCCGCAAGGTTGCCTGCTTGTCGGTCTTCTACAGATTGTACTTCGGGGAGAGTGCCCAGGAACTCCACGACCTCATCCCACCGGCCCCCTTCTACCATCGGACATCTAGACGCACTGCAAGTAACCATCCCTACCTCGTTGCTATTCCACCAATTCGCACTAAACGTTTCCAAATGTCTTTTATAATGCGCACAACAAAGGAGTGGAACTCTCTGCCTGCGTCTGTTTTTCCGAACCCTTACAACCCTAATCTCTTCAAAATTAGAGTGAACAGGCTTCTTCTGGGTAAGCTCGCTCTATCGTCGACTTTGTCTCTGTCATCTATGACCTAGATTAGAGTCAAGAGCAAACTCATCTCAAATAAAAAAAAATGAACCAGAAATAATGAAAAAAAAAACAATTATTAAGCTTGAAGCACACTTTTACATGACAAAATCAAAACTGTTTAAACAAACAAAAACTGTAAACAATAAAAGAATACTTCTTTTGTGTGCTTTGCAGCTGCGCCAAATAGGGTCAGTTCCTGAACTACAACTATAAATGCCAGATAACTAGTTCCTGTCGCAAGTTTTCAACTGAACCTGAGATTGTGCGAAATAAATAGAATTGACTTGAAATGAATCCGTAAGTTGTGCGTCATGAATCACAGGAATGGTCGATGAGACGACCCTCGGGGAGGCCTTTGCCAGTAGTGGATGTATTTCAGCTAAAATGTCCCTAAAATTTTCCTTGCAAACGGCGCTTTGAAGTAACTTGCCCCAATTCGCTTGAATCCAATTCATTTATTCCACCAATTTTCAGAGGCGTTAGTTATAACTGACTTCTCGGTTTACCACACTTAGAGAATACAAGCGATGACGAACAAAAGTAAGTAGTTGGGTGAACCGGAGCTTAGTCGATCCTTGACTAGTAATTTATTGTCCTACCTACCGTGATTATTTTTTTGAAAACTAACTGTCGTGCGATTGTTCTTTGACCGCTCGTAAACTCGTTATACAACATGTTACTTTGTTTATAATATCATAGGTCGTTTTTTGCAAGGATCCCTTATACTTTTTCTGATATAAATGTCTTAGTTAGTCTGTCTGCTAGTGAAAGTCCCGTCAAAATTGATCTTGCCGTTTCGGAGATTAGTCTGAACAAAGAAACAGACAGACAAAAACATTTTCAATATGTTTTTTTTGTCGTAAGTAGTAATACAAATATACGTACCTACCGAATTGCTTGCATTTATTAAAAAGCTGTTATTTTGATGTTACAAACTAACACATCAATTTTATTAATTTGTATCTACTTTAATAATTGATGCTTACTGGGAATGTATGAAAGAATTGTAACATAACACTGTACTCGCTTCCCAGTATGAAGCTATAAGAAACTCGTAGACGTACTTCCCAACATAATATCACATCTAGGGTTCCTCGCAAGTCTAGTAAAAACCTTCGTCGTAATATAAAACGTGTCACAGTGACAAATATCCATGCAGTACCGACGCGCTCAAGAACTCACACCCACCTGAGTAATGGTCGAGCTTCTTACGGATTTACCCCTCAAGCTGACGGATTTCCCCCTGTCTTCTAGTAGAAAATGGTAGGAAAAGATACTGGGAGCAAACATGTTGAGTGCCAAATATATAAGATAGTGTTAGATTGCATTGATTTGCTGCTTGAAAAGATGGGGCAATGTCTTTGTTGATTGATTTTCAGTATCGAGATTGTGAATTTCTTATTTTGTTTGTCGACTTTTAATAAAGTTATTCGGTTCTCAAAACTGTCACTACTTAAACGATTAATAGACATGACCGTCCTTCTGGGGCAATCCAGTAAGATTATAATTCCATTATTTTTTGTGTCACAGGGAATTTGTCTCGTGTCTTGAACAATTTTACAGACTTAAATCTCACATTACAATAAACACTAGAATGTCTTTATTTTGCTCCGAGCAGATATCGAACATGGAACAATTGCACAAAATCTAAGGGCTTCGTGCGAGTTTTTTAACGCACTCGATCGCGTTAACGTAAACGTTCGCTTATGGCAAATTGTATGGAAAAAAAACTGGTTTTCCGTGAGCTTGAACACAATCGACAACGTTAAAAAATTCGCACTAAGGCCACTGATATTTCAGACATTGCGTCATCCGTAATATCGCGTCGTTTAATTTATATCACTTACCAAGTACCTGTTTGCAAAGTACTATAGATGACACAAATAACTTATCACAAAAGTTACTCACATAGCCCAGACGGGTTAACAGTTCACAAATACCTACAAACGACCCGATGTCCATCCCCTCCGAATGGCTGACCTCTCCCAATTGACCTTCACATCTTTCGAGATGACAAAAGGCTCAATTTTCCCTCTCGCACCCAAATCAGTATAAAAATGTAAGAACAAATGGTAAGACACTTTGCTATGCAAAAGGTGAGGTCCCAGATATTTCACATACAAATAAATTTTCCGCTAATATTTCTTTTCAAAGCTGACACGCGTCAAAATGCCCCAACTGGATCCTAACACGTGGAGACATTATTCAAAAAGATTCTCTTTTTTTCCGTCCCGGACCCCAGCCAGGATTTGTTCTTACCTTTTTAAAAAAAGGGACACAGAGCAAAAAATATTGAGGCTTCAGCAAAAGATTTAACAGTACGACAAACTTTTGCAGTTTCATTTTTATACTGTGGCTTATGACAGGGGTCGTTTCTTAGGGTTATTTTTTGTACTAACAAGGTAGAAAATCTTAGTGTCAAGGGTAAAATAATGTTAGTAAGATAAAGTCTTGTCGTAACAAATATAATCTAGCTTAGTCAGTGTGTTTTAGATTAAATTGGCATCATTTATTAACACTACTCACACAAATCTACAGAGGCGGACTTAATGCCATAGGCATTCTCTACCAGTCAACCTAAAATCGTCAATAAATAAAAATAATATTTATATCATTTTATTTATTTATTAACACTTTACTCACACAAATGTACAGAGGCGGACTTAATGCCATAGGCATTCTCTACTAGTCAACCTGAAAACATCAATAAAAAAAATTAAAAAATTAAAATTATTCATTTTAAAATTAACGCTAATCCTTAAGAGTAATTTAATGTGCTAGGTACTCCATTCATGCTCATTTCGTTAAAAGCTTCAAATTATTTTAACGGTATACTTATTATAATAACAGAGTCTGAAATTAATCTTCTCGGTGGCCTCGCTTTTTTCCGTCCCATTGTGAGCTCAGCCCGCTTTGCCTAAAGAAACCATTGTGCAATGCTAGCTAACACAAGACTAGCTGTTTGTCAAAAAATGATACAGTTTTCTTATTTCAGGGACTGGAGAACGACCTTCCTTATTATTCAGCGGCGGAGCTTCATTGCTACACAGTAAGATACGATGTTATACTTTAATATTCTATTGTTCTTGATTGAGAAAAGATGTCCTACATAATTTTCTTTATGTGAATATTTGCCTAGCGGTACAACGATTTTCAGGGTAGTATTTATCTATGTAACGTTAATTCCTCCGTTTGAAATATTAAGTATAACGTAATAGGTACGTTTTCATCATAAGTTGCATATCCTACAATATCTGCTATATACATGAAAAACAAATCTCTGAAAAAACTGAACTCAATGTATCAACAAACAATATCTTGTCAAAGTCAAAGCGTTTATTTCAATTAGGCCATTAAACGGCACTTTTGAATGTCATAATTTACAGTTAAGTAAAATCCTACTACTATTATAAAGGCGAAAGTTTGTAAGTATGGATGTATGTATGGATGTTTGTTACTCTTTCACGTAAAAACTACTGAATGGATTTTGATGAAATTTGGCACAGAGGTAGATTATAGTCTGGAATAACACATAGGATACTTTTTATCCCGGGAATATGTTCCCTTAGGATAGTTTTCGACAATCACGCGGGCGGAGCCGCGGGCGGCAACTAGTAATGGTATAAAATTAATGTAGTGACTCTGTCCATTCGGAAAGGTAGATTTTTATGGATATATCGTGGCCATGGTGCATTTGTGTGTGATGTGTTCCTACTTTGTGAGATGAACCATCTTCACAGCATTGCAGTCAGGCAGTCCTAGTAAAAGAGAAAGAAAGAAAATAATCTTAGTAGGCAACATTTACTTGCAATATAAATTAATACTATTGACCAAATACAGGTAAATTCATCCAATATAATTGAACCATGCACCCCGATCGCAACAACATCTATGTACAGATATGTATGTATATATTTATATGTTTATGTATGTAAGTATATTTATGTATGATACAGAATGTAGTATTGTAAAATGTGTGCACTGGATCCTACCCTCTATTGTGATCTCTCTCTATCACTCAAAGGTTTGCTGGTAGAAAACTCATTTTTGAGTTAAGCTCGCCTTTGTACATGAACTATTTAAATCACTGTGAATTAATATAAGCTGTTATGGTGTACAATAAAGAATTAAAGAACATCATTATTTCAATCACAATTTTAACAAAAATCACGCGCCCTCAACCCTGAAACGCGTCCCGGTCTGCGCGACCAACGAGGCGCGTAACATACTACACTCGCACTTGCGAGTAAGTGCGCAACATTACAATAATTCTCGGCGAACGCGAATTTCGAGCCCTTTGAATCCCTTCGGAGCGTGTCGCGTGAAGTGCTCTAATTAAATATAGCGTCAATCTCGGCACACCTGCCAGCCTCGTTATACCTGGCCGACGAACAAAGGGTTGGATATTTTGTCACAAAATGTTTTGTATGACAATGTTGGAGTTGCCTTTATTGAGTGTTTTGTTCCGTTTGCTGGATTGATTTTGACTAATGAGGATTTTCGGGAAAATTCGGCACCAATCAGCGCAAACTAAGCGAGATGTTCTCTATTTTGAAAATATTAGCTGCCGCGCGCGGTGCTCGAGTGAAGGTCGGAAATTATCCCGGGAAAAAAGTATCCGATATCCTAGTCAAGGACATAGACTACCCGTGTGCCGACTCAGCAGCTGCTTCGGTAGCCAATCAAATCAAAAATGTTGATTTCGTTATTGCACGTTATACAATGATACAATTGGTAGCGTCCCTTTTAAGCATATAGATGCTTGTACCAGGAGGCGCCGCAGTTTTATATCATACGAGTGTAATATAATAAGTAACAAAAAAAGTGTAAATGAATAATTAATAGTCTAATTCTAGTTTTATCATAAGTCTGTTGGTGAGTGTGTGCAGGCGTGCGTGCTTGTGTGCGTTCGTGCGAGTTTATGTTCCTGTGTTTGTGAGTGAAAGGGTGTGTGTGCGTGCAAGGTTGATTTATACGGAGAGTGGTTTCTGTAAATAGGAAAAGTATATTTTTATTTTTTTTATTTAATATGGGTTTGCTCTTGACTATAGTCTAGGTCATAGATGACAGATAGATGGAGCGAGCTTACCCAGAAGAAGCTTGTTCACTCTAATTTTGAAGAGATTAGGGTTGTAAGGGTTCGGAAACACAGACGCAGGCAGAGAGTTCCACTCCTTTGTTGTGCGCATTATAAAAGACATTTCCAACGTTTAGTGCGAATTGGTGGAATAGCAACGAGGTAGGGATGGTTACTTGCAGTGCGTCTAGATGTCCGATGGTAGAAGGGGACCGGTGGGATGAGGTAGTGGAGTTCCTGGACACTCTCCCCGAAGTACAATCTGTAGAAGACCGACAAGCAGGCAACCTTGCGGCGATGAGCCAAGCTGTGAAGCTTGACATCCACCAGTCTTACGTCTTTAATTTATATTTAACAGCAGATTCTCTATTTTATCATATGTATAACATAACTTATTTATTCAGTTAACCAGAAACGATTTGCATTCTTTAAACGGTTTAGTATAGATATCTGTTACTTCATTTATTTGATTATATAAGTAAGACGAGCGTCTGTCGTACTGAATTTTCGCAAATTCTATTTTTATCGGATTTGTGCAAGCAACATTGTGTTTTCTTCTTCTAGCTAAGATATTGGAATCAAATGGTAGCGTTTTATGGTTTTTAGTACTACGCGTTTAATTTATGATTTTCGGACTGATAATAAGTTACTAATTTGGTATAGCTCACATGTGAGAAAGGTCCTGTTTTTGAAGTAAGTACATTACTTTTATTAATGTCCCTTGTGCTCTTTCGACATCAAGAAAACGTGTTTTACATGGGACGTAGCCGACCCTAAAATAGTTGGAAAAAGACTTGGTAGAGTAATCGGTATGGCTACCCGACTATACCGTATCCGAAAATACCAAGTCAATAATGTACTGCAGCAACCTCGCATAAACTCCACCAAATTCAAAATGGCTGCCATCAAAATAGCTTTACTGGACTACTTTACTAATAAAGTGACGGGTCCGCAATCGGTTTGTAAGACGTGATCGCGCCCACTGCCTGCTTCGGCACGAGATATTAATTGTGCTAACAAGACAGTTTGTAATTAGACGGGCTTGGGGCTTCAGCACGATTTTGCGGTGAAGAAATGTTAAGCTAGATTCATGAAGCTGTTGTGAGGGAGAATACTTTATGGGATTGAAAAGTCAACGTCAACGTCGATTCATTTATTTCTGGTAGACCATTAAAAGGCGCTTTTGAGAGTCAATATTTACAGTTTTAAACAAATGTGATTCTAGTTCTCCTTTCATAATAGTAGATTGATTGACTGGTTTATTGTGTTTGGTATGTAAATGAAAAGTGCAACTAACACCAATATAACTCTGATTTGTGCCTGAGAATGTATACATCCTCTAAAAATAAAAAACCGGACAAGTGCGAGTCGGACTCTCACATACGCTTCGTACCATAAATCGAGAAAAAACTGTTTTTTTTTTGTATGAGGGCTTCCCTTTAATTTTTTATTACATTTAATTTTTGTTATTTGTTGTTATAGCGGCGATGGAAATACACACTCTTTGAAAATTTCGACTGTCTACCTATTACGGTTCTTGATATGAAGCCCACTGACAGACAGACAGACGGACGAACAAATAGGGTTCCGTTGGTTACCCTTCGGGTACGGAAACGACTACTAATTTAAAGTGAAACTTTCTACAGACACAAGATTTACTAGCAATAAGCGTCACTAACATAAAAACATACAAATAGCTTCATACGGACTGACTTTGACAATTCAAAAGTACCTGATAATGGTTTATTTGAAATAAATGCTTTGACTTTGACTTTGACAAAATATACAGGCAATTTGGCAGTTTGTATTTCAACCCACCATAACGAACGGTCAAAATAATAAATAGGTAACTCCCAAATCAAAATTCAGTATTTATTCCGTCTCACTTGATGTTTTCACCACCGCTAATTTTCTTAACATTTTTCTACCAATTTCAAATCAAAATTTTCCTTATCGTCCCAATTTTCCTTTTCTATGCCAAAAACGGTTTATTTTTCCAAATTAACGTGAAATTGTGTCTAAAATGTTGCCATTATTCAAAATTACACGACGCCAGTGATGGGTAAGCCCGTCAGTTCGAAGTTTCGGGAAACAACGTATAATCTCTGGCCGTCGGAAATGTCCATCATGGCGATCGGACACAGTTAGTTGTCTACGTTAATTACGACGGCTTTAGTTGCCCGCTCCGGGTCAAAATGTGCGTTATTGTGGAAAATTGATGTAAGCTGTACCTTTAACGTCACGTTTAGTTATATTATTTAACAGTTATGTTTGTATAATAATTATCTTAAATTGCCATAATTTTCTTAAAGTTTTCTATTGAGATCGATAAAAACTCAACCAAATGCTATTATTAATTTAATTGAATTTGTTTATTATTATTTATTGAAATAAAATCGTAGTTATGAACTTGATAATGTATATTAAGATTGCGTGTAGTATCAATATAATTTTTTTTTTTGTAATTTTCAAGCAAGGAATAAAAGGCTACTTTATTTTATGTTTATACACCGTGACATTTTAGTCGTCTTACAAAGGTGATCCACTGAATGTATCCGACATAAAATACTTCTAAATGTCTTTAAAAAATGTTACCTAATGGTATTAATATATTTACTACAAACTAAGAACATTAAAGTTTCAAATTTTTGCGCAAGGGTCAATAAACTATGATAATCGCCCTTGGAACGCAAGGCTCGGACATCGCTCGCAACATGGTGTTTCAAACTACGTCATGCGTGCAGCAAACTCTTTTATAGACCAGACCATCGATGTCCATGTCCATCGGGTGAGATTGTGGAAGCACATGCCTCATCATCATCATCTGCCTAGCCTTTTCCTAACTATATTGGGGTCGGCTTCCAGGCAAACCGGATTCAGCTGAATACCAGTATTTTACGTGTAGCGGCTGCCTACCAGACCTCCACAACCCATTAACTGGGTAACACGGTAGTTCTTGGCAAGGCTGGAGTCAGATTTACAGGCTTTTGACAATCCGTGACGACTGCCAAAGATCTACAAATGACAGCCGGGACCAACGGCTGAACGTGCTTTCTGTGGCACGGAGGAAACTTGGTATGTAAAGATGGTCACCCATCCACAGACCAACCTTGGCAAGCGCAGCTTAACCTTGAAGATCGACCCGTGCGGCATACAAGCACAAGCACATGCCTATCAATAAAAAAAAACTTAGAATCTCTCGATAAAAGAAACGTTATCTCCCCTGTTATTAACTTTGACAATATGTTTTTTCATCCAACAATCAAACTCGTTTCAGACACTCACTCTTATCTATATAATTTTCAACCACAAACATTATGTTTCCTCTGTAAACACAAAGCACATAGGTACAGTACGAGCACTTAAAATTAGACAACATTCGTTAGCTGTATGGACACACTCAAAATTATTAGTTAACAAACGGACAAGCAAAGTTTGAAGAGTTAGACGGTGCAGTCGGCGTCCCGGAAATGTCCTCTCTATGGACGGTTGCGGTTGACCGCTCAGTGGTCATTATAACTAGGTATTTTAGGGTGCTTTTCCAGTAGAGATGAGCGAGAAAATATCACTAATGCGATCATTTTCTTTTCCTTTGTTAGTGCAGCCCTCACGGAATAGCAAATGACGGAGCTTTTTTATTTTAGGTTCGAATTCATCAAATGGGCCAGGAGAAGTCTCCCGGTTTGGCCGGAGCGGGAGGAAGGAGAGTCAGACTCTTACTGACTAAAGCGGGTGTCCTTTCAAAAGCTCCTTGCGTTCCAGGGCCGCGGTACCTCTTTCGAATTCCCCAAAAAGTGCGGAGCTAGGTACACAAGAAATGAGAGAGATGTGGTATGCAAGCGAGGAATATGCACGAGGAATGTGTATGCACACAGCTGAAAAGTGTCCGTTATGCATCCTCGCATCGCTCAACTACACACCATTTCAGTTTCAAACTCCCCTTTATAGCTTTGGTGGTAACAATCACATATTAATATTTTCACATGCCACTACTGATCCTCGCATCGCTTAGCTATGGTAGAAAAACACCCTTATGGTCTGCCATGCCGTTTCGATGTCTTCTTTTTCCCCTTTAATTTTGTAACAAGCAATGCTTGTTTGAGCTCGTGGTCGTTACTAGAAATGAGTAGTTTGATGTCAAAGGTACGTTTTGTATACATACACAATTTATGGTTTGTCTTTCTAAAAAAAACGTTGCAGAAAACTCGAATAAACCTGTGTACTCGGCACCCTTTTTCTCCGATAGCAAGGATTTCGATATTGTTTTCAAAAAAATATGTAAATCTTAATATATGTCACTGAACTCCTCCTAAACGGCTAGACCGATGTTGATGAAATTTTTTGTGTGTGTTCACGGAGATTCGAGAATGGTTCAGATTCACAATTGGACCCAGTAGGTGACGCTGCAATCGATTTCTATAATTTTTTGTCAGACACAAAGCAAACGTTCGGACAGGACAACGTCTGTCGGGACCACTAGTCTTAATATATATTTGTTTTAAGGAAATCGATCGAATAAGTGCCGTGAATAACAATAGATGTTGTCTAATCTACAACGTGTTACAGAAGAAACGCAATACCTGAAAAGGGGCATTGTACTCATCATCATGAACAACTTTTACTATGGGACCAACACTGATATCGCGAAAAAAAAACCAGCTGTTCAGGACATTTTGTTGTGTTATGTGCCTCGTTAATGTATGGGGGATTTTTATTCGCGATTTTTGTGTTGGTGCCGTAGTAAAAGTAGTTCGTAATGATGAGTACAATGACCCTTTTTCAGGTATTGCGTTTATTCTGCTACACGTTGTATATGTATTAAAGGAAAAGTGACTTGACAAGGTTTCGATTTGATGTAGGTGAGCAATATTATTTATATGATAAGGATTCTTTGGTGAAACGGGGAAAAATGTTTGAGGGCCGATTACTCTGATTTTCAACCGACTTTAAAAAAGGAGGAGGTTCTCAATTCGGTTGTATTTTTCTTTTATGTTTGTTACCTCATAATTCCGTGATTTATGAACCGATTTGAAAAATGATTTTCTTGTGAAAGGATATACGTTCCGATTGGCCCCATATAAATTTTATCAAAATCGGTTCAGAAGTTAGGTTTTTAAATCGAAATAGCGGGAGGAAATAGAAAATATAAACGATATTGCGTGTTTTGCTTTCCTGTGACTCTCCAGTGGTGTTGTTAGGTGTGGGTGGGGTACCACTAAAAAGTGTAAAATAAAAAACTTTTTTTCGGAAGTCGGTGTTAAAATAAGAAAATACCGCCAAAAACACCGACTTCTGAAATTAAAGTTATTTTGTACATTTTTGAGTTTTATTTGAAGTCGGTTGTATTTTTTTGTAAAAAGTTTTTTTAAATAACGTTCGCATTCACACCTCAGTCGCATTCTGTTAGAAATGTAGAGAAATTAGGGTGTTTTTGACGGATCGCGAATGAAATGCAGATGCGAACGTTGCTTGAAAAAAATTAGAATTGCCACTACAAACTAACCTACCCATGAAAATCAAAATTAACCGCGTCACAGTTCCGAGCATCCAGTCCAGACGTTAGGGCAACGTAGCCCGAAATCAATTAGAGTGTTCCGTGCCAATCGGGGCTCACTGAGAACTTCGCTGACGTCACTTCTACGCCCTTTATTGCCAAGGCGTGTAATTGACTTTTAGAATCAGCGGTGGACGGGCGACAGGGACGGATCGGGAGGCTGCGAACCGATGTTGTTTCAGTTTGGGACTATGGATTTGTGTAAGCTGGCTTAGACGTATCTTATATAGTTACGATTCAATAACTGGGTTTTGACTAAGATACCTAAATATGTAGTTGTTTGGTTTTAGCTTGGCAATGGCTGTCATTGCCTTCTCGGATTTCTTAGCAGAATACCGAACAATAAAGTAAATTTAGTTTTTTATTAGAAAAATATTAAGGATCACGGTAAATGTCGATTCAAGACGTCTTTATTTCTCAATTCTCAATTCTTTATTGCGTACCATAATGTATTTAGTTGTTAGGGAAATAGTTACATTATAAGTCACAATTATGGCCCTGTCGGGCTCAGCATAGATCAAGTAGGAGAGAGGAGGGAACACACTGGGGGTTATTCAAATTTATTTCTGTTTTTTGATATAAAAAACTCAAAAACATTACGTCCGTACCTCCATCCAGTACCTCCGTCACGTAAAAAAATTGAGGGTATTTCATAGCTAACGCCCTGCTTAAACGAAAATGATATAGAAGGAACTTCTGAAAAATGTGTCTGTCAGGAGTAGGGTCTTGAAATGTAGTGCCTGAATCACGATGCTCGACGCTTTTATGGATTGGAAGTAGAATTAAAAAATCTGTCAAGCCTTTTCCCGACTTCTTTGTAGTCGGCTTCTATTCTAATTCGGGCGAAATTTTTATGGTAAACCGCTGCCACGTTACGGGATTAATTTTCTACTGCGCAACGCTAAGAAAAATATTATATAATTTTGCAAGTTATCTTAATACGTAACAGTAGCGAATGCCAACGTTGCTTAAAATTTGTAGCAATGGCTCTCATAATAACTAGACAATCTAACATTAGATCACCAATAAAGATTGTACAGAAGTACAAAATAGATGTCAAAGTCAAAGTCGACTGGCCTGTTGGTCGAGTGGTTAGTGACCCTGACTGCTAAACCGGAGGTCGTGGGTTCAATTCCCACCAGGACAAATCTTTGTGTGATGAGCATGATCATTTGTTCTGTGTCTGGGTGCAATTTGTCTATAATATGTATGTATTTAGAAATATATAAGTATGTTTATCAGTTGTCTGGTTGCCATAGCACAGGCTCTGCCTAGTTTGGGATCGGATGACCGTGTGTAAGTTGTCCCAAGAGATATATAGATATTATTGAAGTTCAATCGCAAAAAAATTATCTGGGATTCGTCGAGCTTCATTGACTCGGTGTTTTTTATGGTGGTCGCTACTGTTGATTCTGGCTTTCTGGAGTTGCAGTGTTTGGTTTGAATAGTGTAGCCAGCTTGTCCCAAAAAAAAAATCTCTCCGCACTCTATAGTATGTACAAAGCATACTAAATGCATTTTCACGCGTCGTATCTTCTCCCTGGTGCCTTATTTCAAAGATAAGTTGGTCTTTATGCACTACACATTTATGAAATAGTATAATATACCTAGGACGTGGTATTAAACTGTCACTTTACATAGTAAGAAGCAGCGAAACGTGCAATCTTTCGGGATGTGAATGTGAATAAAATCTACCTATATTTAAAGCGAACAAGAGGTGTTTGAGAATTAGGTTATTTCAACAAAAAAGTAAATGACAATAACAAATAATGTAAATTAATAATGTAAATAACAAAAAGTTTTCTACACTGAACAATTTGAAATTGCTATAGACTTGACTTCAAGAAACGATACGTAATGGGTTCACAAACACAACAAATATGTACTTTTTTCCTGATACCCACAACATTGTATAGTATTGTGCATCTACTACTTTCTAGTTTATTTGAGTACCTACATTTCTTATGTCAACGTATGTAGTATTTAAGAATAACTTTTATTTCTCATAATAAGTCTTTTTGAGGAATAAATGTCTAAAACCGTCACTCGTCACCGTAACTCTTTATCGTCAAGCAGGGTATTTTCGAGTAGTGGTGTAACTTAGATTTTTGGGAGTACCCACAAACCTTGTTAATTTGTAAGTCATCATCATCTGCCTAGCCTTTTCCCAATTATATTGGGGTCGGCTTTCAGTCAAACTGGATTCAGCTGAATACCAGTATTTTACGTGGAGCGGCTGCCTACCAGACCTCCACAACCCATTAACTGGGTAACACGGTACTCATTGGTAAGACTGGTGTCAGATTTTCTAGCTTCTGACTATCCGTAACGACTGCCAAAGATCTACAAATGACAGCCGGGACCAACGGCTTAACGTGCTTTCCGAGGCACGGAGGAGTCTCGGTATGTTAAGATGGTCACCCATCCACAGACCAACCTCGGCAAGCGTTGCTTAACCTTGAAGATCGACCCGTGCGGCTGTTATTATTTAGCGACAAGCTCCTTCAATTTGTAAGTAATGTGGGTTAATAATATTTAATTATAACAAGTTACATTCATTGTAAGTCCAAGTGTCGAAGGACAATGATTAGTCTTTATATTTAAATTTGTTCTCATGTAAGTGGAATGTAAATTTCTTTATGAGAATTAAACGTCTTTAACCAGTAACCGTATATAGTAGATATGTTACGCTAAAATTTCTACTGTACTTATTGAACGAAAAATAAGTTACAATGCGTTGTGACTATTTCAAACGGCCATATCGCAAATTTCGCGTCGTAGCATCTATCACATCGGCCATAACGCGTTCTGACAACGAAGAAAAACAGTAACGCTTTCTGAACCCTGACTGATACAACCACATCGCAGAAGAAGGTAAGATTTAAAGAAACTTAGGGCACCCCGACCTGGCTTCCTAAAATCAGACGAAGCTTCCTAAAATCGGCAGCTCCCTGTCAGGGAACCCGGTCGACGCCTGCTGTGAACTGTGTGCGTGTGTGTAATAAAGAATTATTTATTTATTTATTATAAGGCTTCTCAAAAATGAGTACACCAAAGCTTTATAATTTGCACATTGCAAACTAAACACAGCATGCACTACATTATGCGCAGATAATAACATAGTTAATTAAAATTATTAAAACATTGATTAAAAAATTAAAAATAATAACAATGAGATGACACAGATTAAATTAAAGTAAAAAAAAAAAATAAATAAATAAGATTTCATTTTTTATAAAAGGTTAGGTAAGTAATTGATATTAGGATAATTTTCTTTGTATGCCTTTGCCAATCTCGGGACCCTGAGGTCCCGGTTCTTTGGTAGGCATACGAGGGGCCGACGCCAACTCGCAGAGGCCCCGTTAGACATTTCAAATGGGCTGGGAAATTAGAAGAGCAAGGGCAAGAATTATTATTAATATTAAAATCATCCTACAACCTCTAACATGGCTTCATACAAATCCAGTACAAATTACAGCTAAAAACATATCCCCGTAATCCGGCGCTGTACTAATTCCTAATAAACCATTGTTGACACCTGCACCGCGGCTTCAGCTTTATTGTATGTCACCGGAGCTCCGCATTAAAACAAATTGTTAGTTAAAGTTCGTCTGTTTGTTCGTGTACTGTGTTATCGTGATTTACGTACTTGAGTACTTGCAAATGTAGTTTGTTGAGTGGAAAGTAGGAGTTATTGTTTCATTTACGCTGTGGAACTTCTTTGTGCTTTTAAGATGATGCTTTACCGGTTATGTTTGAGATTATTATAAACTAGTGGACCCAAAAGACGTTGGTTTTTCGTTAACGTGGCATATTTTTGTTTAACTAGAATTAGAACTTGATTGTTGCGCTATCTACTGGATCCAATTGTGAATCTGAAACATACATTCACTCAACAACACACAAAAAAAAAAATCGGCCCGGCACTAGTTCGATCCAGCCCGTCCTTACCTGTCCTCCCCCCAGCGACGCCCTAAGCCGAAGCCCGTACCCCACAGGGGGCCCTTAGGGTGTAGTCGCTTAGTTTGTAAGTTTTTTATAAGCCCTGGCTGGAGGCTTTAATATTATATTAAGCCACCACAGGCAATCCCGGTTAAGCAGTCGACAACCCTATAGGTTGAACTGCGAGACGCCACCGTATGTACAGAAGAATTTATTTGTATTAAGATATAATGAATAGCTACAACATGTAATTTGCTTAAATACATGTTAAATACATTTATTGTGTAATAATAATTGTGTATTAATAACATATAATATACACACATACATACAAACCATCACCAATTCGCATTATTTTCACGTTGACAATAACTAATGATGAAATGAGCTGATGAGCCTGGAGCTCTAAAATACAGGCCCAGGCTTAGTTTAAACTCCAGATCTCCCACAAATTACAACTTACTGCCAAGCTACCTGTCAACCTTTCTCTCGTCAAACATAAGGATGTATTTTGTGGAGATAAATAAACGTTTTTTATTATTATTATCTAGCAGGAACGTTGCTGCCTTCTCCCAAGTGCAAGCAATAATCGGATCGGAATAATATTTGTAATAATCGAATCTGTTGGCTAAACGGTATGACAGCGCATTAAATATGAATAAAAAACCTTGATTTTATAAATTTCAAAACCAGTTGTGCGCAAAACTCGACAAAATGTGCTGAACAGCGGCTTTTTTGGCGATTTCGGTGTTGGTCCTTTAATAAAAGTTGTTCATAATGTTTTTTTTTTCTTTTATTCGATTGTCTTTGCAGAAATATTTACAAATACATAAATCTAATAGATACTTTGTACAAGCTAGTAGAAAATATATAAATGGAGTAAAAAGGGGAGGGGAAGAACTCACAGGGCGTCGAAAAATTCGTCCACATCGCTGTCAAGTCACCGGAATAGTGCCCAAAACACTGGCCGCATTGCCACGTTGAATGGCAATTCTGATTCATTGGCCAAAGAAAAAACCAGCCCTCCGGTCACGTGAAGAGTCGACTAACTCATAATGATGAGTACAATGACCCCTTTTCAAGTATTGCAGGTATTGCGTTAATTCTGTTTCACGCTGTATTTTAAAAGATTAGAATGGACTAGACTGCTGTATCGATTAGACTGGTAGCCAACATTTTTATTACAAGGGTAGATTAATTGAGCAGAAAATGATGTTTGTTAAAAGTAATCTGTAGAAGAATTGACGTGATCATGATTTTATTTTACTGATAACAAAGAACACTGTTGCAGTGTTCACTTCGGTCACTTCTTATTCCGGAAAACGCACCATTTCTGTCAAAGCCACGATAAAAAATGCTTGTATAACAATGTATAATAATAAATATCATATTAATATTTTTCCAGGTTTTAACACTCAAATTCATACGACAACCGAGTCCTTATAACTTCAAACAACCTTCAATGACAAATAATATTTGCACAAACTCATAACTTCTAAAAGGCAAAAAATCTTTTTCCTCTACAAGTTCCAAACCAAAAGCAAACATAACCTCTTGAAAACTTTTGTGCAAATGTCTCAGTAGTTTTCCTCCTTCAGTGTAAGTATTCACATTAACAAAGTGAGTGCATAATAGTGAGCATATGGGGTTAATTGGCGCCCGACAAATATTCGCAGTCTACTTTTTATTAAATACATTTTTTAACAAGAAGTTTCCGAGTACCTCCTGTTGAATTCATACAACTCTTTTGTCGTAATTGTTTTAGTGTTTTTAACGTAGAAAAGTTCAGACACTTGACCGTATTCCCTTTTTATTTTATTTATTGATGTCAGCTTAAGTTATTTGAAGTAATGTTTTAATGTTTTACGTAATTGAATTGAAGTTTAGTAATTTATTATTAATTTTAAAATTATAATTCAATGATTTAAATCCTATTAATTTCATTTTATATGAATTTTAATTCAACTAACTATTAATTTTTCTTTATGTACAACTCTCAATTCTCAATTTGTTAAGGCATTTTTTTTTTTTTTTACTTTTTTTGTTTGAACCATTTTAACTCTTATTTCATAAAAATAACAATGTACCGCTCGCTCTATGAAAGTTGTGCAGTGTGTGGTATGCAGGACCCTCGATGCCAAAATTTATATTAAAAGTGCCTTCTAAAAAAAAAAGACACTCGAAAAGGAGTTCCGAACGTCGGAATGAATAATATTGACTTGTAAAAGTGTTATGTTTAACCTATTTGCAAAATTATTTCTCACTAACGTGTACCAGCGGCTTCGCCCGCGTTAGTGTTGAAAATATTTCAAGGGAACATACTCCTGTGATAAAAAGTATTTCCAAATTAATTCCGAAATAACCAAATTTCATCCAGATCCGTCCAGCCGTTCTGGCGATTCAGTACAGACATCTATCCACCCATCCAAACTTTTACAAGTAAGATTTTTTCAGCCTGATAATTCCAAAGTTTTTTTAGGAATAGGGCTGTGCCTATGTGCCCAGCAGGAGGCTACGGCCCCGCTTATAGAGGCAACAGTGATTTTCAAAGTTCCAATGTAAGGTGTTTAGAGTTTATTTGCAATCATTTTAACACCAATAACTAACAACATTGGGTTTTTCGAGTTATAGAACATTGTAAATTGCAGTTTTAGTCATTTTCCAAGATAATTACATCCTTGTTTTGGTAATGGTGGAAATCCTTTATGGGTCTGTCAGACTCCTATTGCCTAAAACCATCTCGTGTTCCCTCGCACACATGCACCAGGGGCTACGGGAGCTCTTAAGCAATCTTCAACGCATCCCCGACAGGTCATAATGAGTTACAACCTTTTTTTTTTCTTTTGATATCGGGGGGAAATCCTCATGGCAATCCTCCACCCTGGGGCGGGTGGAGGGGTCTGTCAGACTCTTACTGACTAAAACCACCCTGGTGTTTCTTCTCCTATCTACGCTGGGGATCGGGGGAACGGATGCGACTTCCATAATCCTCGGCTGGATTAGGTACAATCTACGGCAACTTAAAGTCCGTTATTTTCAGTAAAAATATTTTACATTCTCCAAATCTGTACCTATCCATCCTCGGAATCCCCCCTTAACATGTAAGCACAAGATTAAAGACTGTCTTCACTAGCCTCATCTACTATGTAACTAGCACTAAACCGGCGGTAGTGTAGATATCATTTAAGAGCTCCTTGCATAGCGCCGCTTAATCCCGACCAATACCTGCTTACAGGGAAGGGGAGGGCCTCCAACGAATCAATTCGGGGAGTCCCGGACATACCCCGGTGAATTATCCGCTAGGCTGCCGCGGAAAGCCTTTGTTTAGCATTTTGTGAGCTCTTTTGCATGGTATAGAGATTGCTCAAATAGGGGAGAATTGGTGTTTTGGTGGGGATGTCATGTTTCTAATTTACGTCGTCGCATCGGTTGGTAGTTTATCCCAAACCATTTTAAGGTTGTTAATTGTATAAAGCCAGGGTTGCAAAAATTGTAAATATGTGAGTACCATGTCCTTACTAGCAAACTTATTATTTTTATCTCTGCTGGTATTACTTTGTACCTATTAGTAGTATAGTGGTCTTACGCGTCCTCACATAAAATAGTTAATTGATTAACGTATACAAAATATTGGATTACTTTTATTTGAAAAGAGTAACTATGGAGTTTCTTGACCGTTCTTCTCCATAAGAATCTAGGTACTTTTTGCGAATGGACAACTAGAATCACAATAATATTTTATTTCACGTTCAAAAGTGCCTCTTAATGGTCTAGTTGAAATAAATGAATTGACTTTGTTTTAAATAAGGTTCAGCACTAAATCAGTATGTCATAATTAGTTTCAAAACTTAACTCGTATCTTTGCAGTATCTTACGTTGGATGAAATAGCTGTTGAAAGCAAAAATGTAGAAAAGTTTTAATCATTTTATTTTTTACTAGTTGCCGCCCGCGGCTCCGCCCGCGTGATTGTCGAAAATTATCCCAAAGGAACACATTCCCGGGATAAAAAGTATCCTATGTGTTATTCCAGACTATAATCTACCGCTGTGTCAAATTTCATCAAAATCCATGTAATGAAATGATATTTCATTAATTCAAATTTGCCGCGCGTCGCGCGTCTATGGATTGTCAATGCAGGTTGAACGAGGTGACGTAGGATTCAATGGCGGATGATGTTTTGATTATTTTGTGCATTTTATTGTTGTAAAAACTTGTCGAGAGATGGATAAGGGATATAATTGAGGAGGCGATATTAGTGAACTTTAAATGTCGTTTCTTTGTATTTTCAGGTAAGATAAAAGTGTAATTGTCATAAGTTAAACGATAATTGTAATATTAAAAGCGTGTTAAATAAAACAAAACTTTGTATTTTCAGAGAAACAATTTGTGGTTTGCTTTGGGATTCCTCAATAATATATCTTATATCCATTCGAAGTTTTTGCGTGAAAGAGTAACAAACATCCATCCATCCATCAATCCACACAAACTTTCGCGTTTATAATATTAGTAGGATTAACCCATTCATTCCCGTTAAATTTGAGATCTTATAGAATCATTAAACCCTTAAGAAGTTTAATTAACAGGGATATACTATACAGTTCAAAGTTCCGTATGAGGAAGAAAACAAATAAGGTTTTTTTAAGGTACGTTTTATTCTTCAATACCCGTGTTGTCATCAAAAGAGTTGCAAACCGCTCTGGGGGTGAAAGTCAAAGAAAAATTATGTATTTCGTGTCAATTAGGGTCCCGTACGTCCGTATGATATGATATATATCTGTAAAAGTACGTCTATCACAGCCAAACCGAAGATGCAATTTGGTACGTATATGAACTACTGTGACCAAAAAACACATGCGTAACGTTAATAAGTAAAGTTTGAGGCACTTTTGGGGAAAAATTAGAATATTTAAAACAAAACATTTTCAGTCTAATTTTAGCCCTTTCCCGTGATCACGTTTTATTAATGACGACTGACTGCCAAAGTTCTTTCTTCTCATCAAAATTTGTTAATTCTTGCAAGAGACAGCTTGTGGACGCCTAGAATTGTTTCAGACGAGTTTTGTCGAACCGTAAATACATTAATTTTCTTCTTTTCCTCGTCGTTTTTCATATCAATCTAATCGTTTATTTCCCAGTAGCAGCGGGTCTTCCTTAGAAATCTCCTTATTTTGTAGCCTCATCCAATAAGCTCCTTGGATCGAAAACTTTTCGTTTCGCCGCCATTGTGAATTTTAATATTTTGCCTTCCGCCTGTTGACTGTATTGACGGCTTGACTGAAATGCTTCGCAACAATTGTTTTATGAAGTAAAATATTATCTTTTCGCTTGATGTCGCCATTGTGCATTTAAAGAGACAAGTCGATTGACGTATTTTTTGTGAGAGAAACCTCTTTACACTTCACTTTAACTAAATGAAAATGACTTTATTTTTTAAGAAGTACAATAATGACGGTAGCTTGTTATTCAGAATCTACTAAATTGGTTTGTGCATGGAGTCAAAAACAAGAAGTAGCTGTGGAATTTATTTAACTTTCTGTTTTGTCAATTTTCTTTTTTATATTTTAGGACTGATTTTTCAATAGTCAGTAATCAAAATCTGTCAAAACACTAAACCGCCATTTTATTTCTCAGTTGAAAGTCATCTGATACGGAAAAATGTTTATTAAGTTCTATTTTCTAATTTTGTATTCTGATACTATGATTTCTGATATTTTTTTTTTATTATTTATTATAAACTTATTATTATTTTTACTAGTATTGAAGTATTCAATTTCGTAGTTTTTTTATTATTTAAGATGAGTTTGCTCTTGACTCTAGTCTAGGTCATAGATGACAGAGACAAAGTCGACGATAGAGCGAGCTTACCCAGAAGAAGCCTGTTCACTCTAATTTTGAAGAGATTAGGGTTGTATGCGTTTGGAAACAGACGCAGGCAGAGTTAAAACACCTATTTGCCCCAGAACCAGGACCAAATTGCACGAAACGAAACTTTTATCGCACTCGTGTGGAAACTTTTTAGACTTTAAATTTTAAGCAAAACGGTGCCTTATATTTCAGGAAAAGCCTTAAAATGACAAACAAAACTGTATAAAACCGTTTTTCGCACGAATCCATTTTTGTACCTTCCTACCTAGGCTATATGGGCATAGATAAGGTGGTGCAGAAGGTCAATTCCATACAACGAGCGAAAACAGGCGCGCAAACACATATCAAATTGATTTGTAATGGTATTATTTAATCAAACCATCGACTATTCGGCCTCTTATGACAGCTGAAAGACGTCGGCTCCCGCTGGAAGTAAGTCTCCTCCAAACGTCACCATATCGGACGGTCTTGTGCGACGTGGCCTCAGCACAGCTTTCACCATATTGACCTTCTGGTAGGCCTGCCAACAAAGGAAGATGTTGATCTTCCAGCACACTATCACCACTCCAAAAACTATTCAGCCCCAACCATTCTGTGAACAATGTGCCCAGGCCTTAATTTTTGTAGTCGGACTGTATCGGTAGCTTGTGTTCTCTTTCGGATCTTTTAATTTCTGATTCATTAACATAAAGAAATTCCGAAAATTCCAACTTACTATTATAAATGAGAAAATTTGTTACGCTTTCAAGCCTAAATCACTGAACCGATTTTGATGAATTTTGGTACCGATAGATGGGACCCTGGAGACGACTGTAGTCTATTTTTTTGAGGTCATCTACATTGCGAGAGAAGCCTCGGGCAAAAGCTAGTAGCCTCTATATGTACGCATATTTAAACGGCCACTGACTTGACCTTCTGTATGCTATCTATTCTGTGCCTAGATGTAGCATTGAGCACGGCTAGACTTGCCCGCGGCCCAAAACTGAATTTGCAAGTGAAATTCGCGCCAAGCCATAACTTTGTCAGACGTGTAGGATGCGAGTCTGACGGATACGGCGATTGAACGACCGGGGGTTCGGTTCCTGGATAGTTGACTAATTGTATGAATCTTGTCTGTGTTTAGCATAGATATTGGGTAGATAATGTTTGTAAACCCACACAATAATACCCAAATGAATTGTTTTACATTCATCATCATCATCGTATCAGCCGAAAGACAACCACTGCTGAACATAGGCCTACTCCAAAGGGGCCATAATCGCCACGCTTGGTAGGCGGTTTGGCGATCGCAGTATAGCTGTTGCAATGCACAGAGAATGCTGCTGCTCATACTCTTGTGAGTCCCTTAGTCGCTTCTTACATCACCCAATTAATTAATTGCTGATAGATAATACAATACAATAAAATGGATGGGGAGAGGGGGAAGGCCAAAGAAAAAATGTATGAATTGTGTGAGGAGTGATATGAAAGAGAAGGGAGGCAGTGATAGCATGACGGGTGATAGGACAGGGTGGAGGAAGAAAACGTGCTGCGCGAACCCCAAGTAACATAGGATATGGGCAAGAAGATGAATACAATACAAGAAAATGTTGGGTTGTGGCTAAATACAGCCGCAGGTCGATCGATGACTAAGTTGCGCTAACCGAGGTTGGTCCGGTGATGGGTGACAGTCCATTACATATCGAGACCCCTTCTAACATCGGAATGCACGTTAAGCAGTTGGTCTCGGCTGTCAGAAGCCAGAATTTTTGAAAATCAGTCTTGACAAGAGGTTTCGTAGTATCCAGTAACTGGGTTGCTGAAATCATCAATCAATCATGAAGGTAGACGATCCATTTAAAATACTGGTATTTTGCGGTTTTCGGTTCGACTAGAAGCCAATTCCAACATACTTTGTTGTGAAAAAACTAGGCAGATAACTTTTTAAACTCCTAACTTTTAAAAGTCAAATATTGTCATAGTATATTAACTAAAAATTATACAGCATTAAACTTCAACATCTGCCTAGCCTTTTCCCAGCTATATTCGGGTCGGCTACCAGTCAAACCAGATTCAGCTGAATACCAGTATTTCATGTGGGGCGACTGCCTATTTGACGGGTCCGCGCCCACTTGATTCGAAGAATAATACCTGGTTATTTCTTTTTTGATAGTCGTAAAAACGTCGATTTATAGTCAGACAGAAAAGTGACGGTTTGATGCCCGCACCACAGAGAGTGTAAAATTTAAAAAATGTTTAGATAAATAAATCAATAACAATTAAACAAGTGCTTATTTAAATTATTTAAAAAAATAAAGATTAGGTAAGTATCTTACAGAATATAGAACTTAGTAGGAACAATACAATTATAAGATTAAAGTTTTCAGCAATAGGTAGAAAATCAACAATTAAAAAATAATCAATTTTCTATAAATAATCAACATTCAAGTAAAAACAAAACATTTAAAAGATTAATGTTTTTCAGCAATACAAAATCAACAATTAAAAATAAACAATTTTCTATAAATAATCAACATTCAAGTAAGAATAAAACATTTAAAAGATTTTTTTTTTTCAGCAATACAAAATCAACAATTAAAAATAAACAATTTTCTATAATTAAAAATCAACATTCAAGTAAGAACAAAATCATCAAAGAATTACTGCAGTTTTCAGTGCAAAATCAACAGTTTGTTTCTATAAATAAATCGGCATGAAACAAATACAAATAATTAAATAGTTTTTGAAGTAATCAATCAATAAAGCTACATATTTTAAACGAAATCACTGTCTACCAGGACAAATTCTAGGTATGTATGTATTTAGAATTAAAATATCACTGTGCCTGACTGTATAAATGGCACTGAATTGGTAGTTAATATTATTCTTCGGCTCACGTCTAAGCGGGTTGAGTGGGCACGGACCCTACACTGTAACTAGGTAACACGGTAGGTACTTCTTGGCAGACTGGTGTCAGATTTTCTGGCTTCTGACTATCCATAACAACCAAATATCTACAAATGACAGCCGGGACTAACGGCTTAGCGTGCTTTCCGAGGCACGGAGGAGTCTCGCCATGTTAAGATGGTCACCCATCCACGGACCGACCTCGGCAAGCGTTGCTTAACCTTGAAGATCGACCCGTGTGGCTGATATTATTTAGGCACGCGCTCCTCCATGCAGCATTAAACTTATTTTAAATTAATTCACTGAACCTCATTATCGGGTTATATTCGTACGTAAATTAGTACTTCTCTGTGTCACTGGGGATTAGCGGAGCTCAATGCATTAGCTTGAGTGTTTTGGCTAGTAGTTCTAGCTAACTGAAACAATTCTCAGCCATTACACGAACTAAAATGTTACATTTTAGTTCATTTATTTCTATTGTATCACCAATTCTTACAGAATCGGTGTTCTCTCTTCTTTTAAGTATTATATTTCATAGATAGTAGTCAGTCAGAGGGGCTCGTGGCTAAATAATAACGCTTGCTAAGGTCGGTCTGTGAATGGGTGATCATCTCAACATACCGAGACTCCTCTGTGCCTCGAAAAGCACGTTAAGCCGTTGGTCCCGGCTATCATTTCACGGATTGTCTTACTCCAGTCTTGCCAATAAGTACCGTGTCACCCAGTTAATGGGTTGTGGAGGTCTTGTAGGCAGCGGATCCACGTAAAATACTGGTATTCATCTGAAACCGGTTTGCGGAATTTGTTCGAAAGAGTCACCACGGCCTTGGAACGCAAAGAACTTTGGAAGAAAAACACGGATGGGTTTTAGTCAGTAAGAGTCTGAAACGCCCTTTCGCTTCACCAAGAGCGGAAAGTCATTTGGTGACTACCCATCCTTAAAAAAAACTGAATCCGGTGCCTGGAAGCCGAC
The DNA here is from genome assembly GCA_905163435.1 of Mamestra brassicae. NCBI lineage: Eukaryota > Metazoa > Arthropoda > Insecta > Lepidoptera > Noctuidae > Mamestra > Mamestra brassicae. The sequence goes on from LR990990.1 coordinate 20,693,075, forward strand.
CCCAATATAGATCGAAAAAGGCTAGGCAGATGATGAGGTAGTAGACAGAAACTCCTTGTACAATACTGGTGTCAGATGACGATTGGCCTCGTCAGAAGGCTTGAAGTCACCCAAAGGGCAATTGAGAAAGCTATGCTTGGAGTTTCCTTGCGTGATGAAATCAAGAAGAACCAAAGTTATCGACAAAGCCCAAAGAAACTTAAGTGGCAGTAGGCAGACCTAATTGCTTGCAGAACAGATGGTCGATGGGGCTGAATGTTCTGAAGTGGCGACCTCCTACCTTTTTTTTTTTTATTTTAACGATGGGAAATCATCAAATGACTTCTTCCGCTCTGGGTGGAGTGGAAGGGCGTGTCAGACTTTTACTGACTAAAACCCATCCGTGTTTCTTCTAAAGCCCTTTACGTTCCAGGGCCGCGGTGACTCTTTCGAACAAATTCCGCAACCCTGGCAGGCTCTGGCCCTAGCGGGCCCCTTCTTTTATGCTGACTTCACTTTGAGGCGCACGTAAAACACAACGCGCCATGGACCCGGGCCTGGTGGTGATCGGACAGCGAGCCACCCAATGCTCGCCTTCCGCAGGCCCGCGCCTACGGTGGCCGGGGATCGCCCTGCGACTCCCGACGCCCGGGGCATCTTCTCCTGTTACGGCGGTTGGGGTGAAGGCCTTGCCTTTCCCTCGCGCGGCCCGCCTCCTCCTTTGCTAGCATTACTGCTTCGCAGAAGGAGGTGACCGCTTCCCAAGCCTCCTCGCTCCGGACCATGGATTCAACCAGGGCCGGACGCGAGAGGTCGCCGCCGCCGATCGCCTCGATGAGGACTCGGCGGTGCTCCGCCCAAGCAGAGCAGACCTCCACCGTATGCTCCACCGTGTCCTCCGGGCGAACCTCACAGTGCTGACACCCGGGCGTGTCCTCCCGCTTAATCCGAAACAGGTACCTCCCGAAACAGCCGTGTCCGGTAAGTACCTGCGTCAGGCGGAAGGTGAGGAACGCCCAGGACCGGTCAATGAGGCGACACTTGGGGAGGCCTACGTCTAACAGTGAACATCTTTTGACTTAAATGATACTGATAATTAAAAAAAAAGTTTATTCTAGACCAAACATGTTTTACATTTTATACACCCACCAAACTACGTAACAGTTTGTCGGTGGTTTGTCTCTTTTCTTTTAATAATATTTAAATACCATTTAAGATGTGTCTTAGTATAAATACTGTCCTTGTACATTTTTTAGAATAAAGCATTTAGTTACAAATAAATCAGTCACTTATGTTTTGCCCTATGCAATCAGAAATTAATTTAAATAGAAAATTATCTTCCAATAAACACCACACACCAAAACCAGATAATACGGTTAATCGTCATTATATGAACATGTATTTATATATGCGGTGTGGAATGTATGTTTGGAAAATAATTCAAAGTTCGCTGTAGCGAGAGACTCTGGCAAGCCACGCTGGCTCGTGCTAAGAAGCCATGAATATCGTCCTAACACTGACATTGCCGATGTAGGGAGAATGGAAACGCAACTTGGAAAGGAATGTGACTAAGAAAATTGAGACGTAACTGTGATAAAATTATCAGTCCTTTTTAAACTTCTCAGTCGTGGTTTCACTATAAAAAGAGTCTTTAATTAAAGAATTTCGCATAAATTAGGTCGTACATTGGCTGAGAATGTGTTTGCACAGAATCCTTTAGACTAACCTAAATGTTGTAAGACATCAAATCATCAGATTCTAGGAAACAAACTTCAAAGACATTAATTTTTCTATTGGAAAAATGTTGAAAATCAAAACATAGATCAAAAGCAAAATCAAAAGTCATTTATTCAAATTAGGCTGAGTGCCAGCACTTTTTGAGAGTCAAAGTTCTACATAAAGACAGTCCCCCAAAACGCCCGCCCGTCACCACTTCCTAGTGTTGTAGCTGGGAAGAAGAAGCGGCGCAACAAACTCCCCAGCAACGCATATAGAATATACTCTGGGGTCGTGGGGTCCGAGTGCGCATATCTTGTTTAAAGATCTCTCAAGACGCTTAGTTGACACTTCACGTGACCCAAGGGCTGGCTTTTACCTTGGTCAAAGAATTAGCATTGCCATACAATGTTGCAATGCCGCCAGTCTTTTGGGTTCACTTCCAGTCGACAGCGATGCGGATGAATTTTTTGACGCCATATTTTAGGGTTAATTTAGTTAGGAGTTTTATTTATAGTACATATAGTAGTAAAGTATTTATTAAACCAGTTGTAAATAAACTTTTTCGTACACCAAAAATTGTAAGACAACTTTTATAATTATGCCATTACTATGGCTGCAAAGACTGCCTTATCATCACACAGCGCAGCGATATCATTGAATTAATAATGTTGTGTATTTCCCTTTCTTTGAATTAGTAATGTCTCCTACAAGATCCAAAATTGAAAGCAAGTAGCAGCTACCGTCGTTATATTAAACCGCTAGAAATCCTCGCAGGCTGCCTGCGGTGATTACCTTAGGTATCCCCGGCATCGTGCTAAGTGCAGCATTAATACACTATTACCGCACCGCAGGTAGTGTGCCGATGCGTTATAGTTGAGAAACGAGAGGGTTCAAGTGCTTCCTTGTAGGAGGAAATTACAGTTTTAAATATTTCTTCTACTAACATTATGAAAGTGACTGTTTGTACATGTTTACAGTCTTTAACTATATTATGAGTTTAAATATTGTTAGCGTAGAGCTTGTTAGTGTCCAATGGATTTTGAAGCAAAACAATCAATTAAAACCATGTTTAATAATCTTCCTATATGAAAACCAAATGAACCGTACATTGAAGAAACTTTTTTAAATTCCGATTTCTTTTACAAAGTAAGAAAAGCTGTAAAAATCGCACATGCGATTGTCGAGTCGCTTCCTGCACATAATACTCTGGGTCTGCATACATTTCTCTATAGGACAGGATGCCGAGGCATTTCGCACGGAAACATTGAATAATTTTATGCTAAGAACTTGGCCAAATGAATTCCTAACCGCTGGGGGTAGGATGTCGTGAACGTTGGTGGGTGGGTGGATACTGTTGAGATTATTTTTATGTTGTAAATGACTTAATCCATAGGTACTGATATTATAAATGCAGAAAAAACTCTGTCTATCTGACTGTATATGACCTCTTCACGTCTATACGTCTATAAGTATATACTATATATATATGAACGGATTTAGATGGAAATTAGACCATGATGAGCATTCTGGTTTTCCACCAAAAAGCTCGCGAGTCACCACCAGTGTAGCTCTTTTATTTCTCACCACCTTCGATTTTAAAGAATACCTAGAGCAATTGAAACCTTTGTGCATGAAGCCTTAATAAATAAATATTCCATCAAAGGATTATTTTCGCACAATTTAAAGGAAACTCGCCCTTACCCATGAACCACTTTAAGCTGATATGAAAATTACTATGTACTTCTAAATAGGAATGCTACCTAAATATGACGTATGAATAATAAAACTTAGATAATATCCCAATAAAAAAACGCAAAATGATAAATCAGCCAGTAAAATGTACCAGGATAGCATGTTAAGGTGAGAGCATTACGGTTGTCACGTATTACTTAGCTATCGGAGATTATCCAGCAGGCGGCAGGCTTGCTAAGTGGCTGTCACTGGCCTACAGACATGTAGTTTGTTGTGGGACTTCGAAGCAAGCGAGGTAAATGGACTGGAGACGTCGAATATACCTATATACCTACCTAGGTAGATAGAAGGACGGAAATGTTGTTCACGTTGATGGAATTTAGCTTGGATTACGAGTAGGATATGTTTTAAGATGTCTGAGTTAATTCCAGTTAATTTTCGGTCACTTGGTTGATGAATTAAGAGTTAGATTTTATTACGAACATAACAAACTTCACTGTTTAAGTTTTCAAATTCTTAATTCAGAAACCGTGGGTCGCTCAAGAAGGTATTTTCTTACTAATTTGTATTAAATTGATGATAAAGATCAATGAGTAATTAAATTAACTTGAACTAATTTACTTGATTTTGCTTTTAAACTTAAGACAACATTAATAACACCTTCGTGGACTTTGTAAATAATAACAGTAACGTAAACAGATAAGACTAATAATACTTGTACAAACGACTTATTAAATTTCAAATAAATATTTTTTCTTGCGTCATTTAACATCTTCTTCAAAGACTCAAAAATTAATCGTCTACTTAGAATTTGAAATTCTGCAAAAAGGTCAGAAATTATATTAATTAAAATATTCTTCATTAAACAGTTCAACTGCGCTGAATTTTATCTTTGAAATTATTTGTCAAAGAGATAATAAATAATAAGAATTGCTCAATTCAAGATTATTATGGTTTTGGTTCTAACTCTACAATTTCTTAGTAATACAGTGAATGAATCCTAAGAGTGCTTACGTTCTTCGTCCGATCCGAACCCGTTCAGTCAAAATACTGTCCGAGAAAACTCGGACTGAACTCGGATATTACTTACGGACGTAGCTCGGATTCGGTTCAGACGTAGTGCGCAACTATTCATACAAATAATACTATGGCCACTTCGGTCCGTCAATATCTTATCCGAAGTGGAGATTCTCGGATGACGGAGAGAAATCGGGTGTAGTGCGTAAGCTCAGCACCGTCATTTCACGGATACTGATCGGGTTCGGATCGGACGTAGTGCGGAAGCGCTCTAAGCGTACAAAAAACTTTCGTATGTTCAACATATTTAATTAATTCATTAACTAAGTAATGCAAGATTATTGAGCATCTACAGAATATTAGCTTCTTCCAGTGACTTTCACGTCTACTCGTGTGACAAGTTTCATACAAATCCGTTCAGCCGTTATGAAGTGTAGAAGTAACAAAAAGACAAACAAAGAAAATCTGAACAATCAGAGGGAAATTCTGATTAAACCAGATTCGATAGAAGCAGAAACAAACTTAGAGTACCTAAATCACGTTCTTTCATGTTTTCAAAACTCCCATATTACTCATTATAATGGACTGGTACTTCACATTATTGATTTTTCCAGATTTATCAACGAGGACAACGCAAAGTGAGAATCTTGCCGGTAGCGGTCTTTAGCTTCTACCTACCTCAAGGGGGGAATTCCTGAGTTTATGCATGTATATTTTAATACTACACCAATAATCCGAGCAGCCCATCTGCCTACCGCAAGCAGTCAATCTCGACCAGCACATGCTCGAACTGGCCTGAGAATTAATTAACGGCAACATCTACCGGCCTGTCATACTCCTAGACAGCTGTTATCTCAATGACGTGAATGTCAATAATTGATCGGAGGCACAGAATAGACAAGTACAGAAGGCCAGCTCCAAACCCTCACATAGGTATTTATGTTCGGCGATCTCAAAAGATGTGAGAGCTTCTACAGAATGCGACCCGATCCGCGCCTCCTTGCGTCGTTTGCCCTCAATGCAGAGCAGAGCAGAGCTCGGGAACTTGTTCCCGCGTCGAATGATTTTCTCGTGGGTTATAATTATTTGTCATTGTGGATTGCATCACAGACTATGATGTCTAGCGTAGAATGTATTTAAATCTCACCAAAGTAACCAACTTCTGCTTCTGGGTCTTTTCCCATCTACTTTTCCCGCCTGCAATAACGTTTCAAGAAAATCACCTCTTTTTTTTAGCAATGAGGCCAAAGTATTCAAAGATTCACCGTAGGCAAAGGTAGTGAGTCTCACATGTATTTTCTTCATTCGATCCCAATATAGCAGCAAACACCAGTAGTTACAATTAAAATGAACAGTGCCTGTTATGGCATTAAATTAAGGGTGTTTTTTGTGACGAAAATTCGAAGTGTGCAATGTTTCGCGAGTAAGCGCGTCTGTGTGCGTGCGTATTCGTTGGTTTTATGGAGTTGACCATCTGTATCTATCTATACTGTGTCGTGGGTGTCTGACGAACGCGCCCATTTAACGTTGTAGAATGAATCGTGATTTTTCGTCGGATAAAAGATTGAGACATTTGTCATTTTGTGACGTCATTTTTTTATTTTTCACTAAGATTATTCAGAATTAACTAAACCAACTACATGCAAGAGTACCTTATGATCATTGGCTATAGACAAAGTAGAAATAACGATTTTCAAAAATTCAAAATGCTTGGAATTGAACACATACGTCAGTGTGTAATGGGTTTTGGATTTTTTCTATATTGATATTTTTTGTTCGTCTGATAGAATAACACTTCCAAAACATACTTTAAATGTACTTACTTTGTTTTACTTTTAATTTACGTTTGCAAAAACAGGGTCATATATGTCTTGGTCAATACATTCACAAAGTTTAGTTACGTCTGTAACTGTGTGTACACTGTGTGCAATAAATAAATAAATAAAATCGAAAATATAAAATTGCTTACATAAATAAACCATTAAATAATAGAATGTCAGTTACTTATAGCTTCACAAGAATTTCAAACAATGGCCTCAAAAAGAATTTCCTGAGACAAAATTCGATCTTATTATACATGTTCGAAACAGGGAGGCTCTCCATTATTTCTCCGCCATTTAATTGGAGATTCCGCGTTGACATTGACAGACTGGCATTTAATCTGTAGTAGAAGTTATTAGTTATGTCAGTCGCAGATCAATGGCTACATGACGGTCGCTTTTAAGAAATTATGTTAGCCTATCTTGAAGGGTTTATTTTTGAAAGGATAATGGACTTTTCGTTTAATGTGATTGAATAGACTGATAATAATTTTAGATGGTTTGAATTGTGTATTTTGTAATGGCTTACCCTCGATTACTTACAGTGCCTGGTGGTATGCGATGACAATGGATGGATGCGTGCCTAAAAGGGACCTATGTTTGACTAGAGACATCAATCAAATTGAGAAACGGCACAAAGAGATGACAGCATAGAAGACGGAGCCCGTTAGGGCCAGAGCCGGCCAGGGTTGCGGAATTTGTTCGAAAGAGTCACCGCGGCCCTGGAACGCAAAGGGCTTTAGAAGGAATACGGATGGGTTTTAGTCAATAAGAGTCTGACACGCCCTTCCGCTCCACACAGAGCGGAAGAAGTCATTTGATGTTTTCCCATACTTTAAAAAATTAAAAATTAAAAAAAAAACCCATGTATCACAAAAATCGATTTAATTGAGCTCCTTAAAGTTTTAAGTTTGAGCTACACGATAACTGACAAATGCTTGCACTGTCTGGACAGGCCCACTCAAATCTGTGTGGTACTTTTCTCGAAAGACCACTTCAGACATTAAACTACATGGTTCTCATATGATTTGACCAGTACGATTGTATGTACAGTCGGTTGTGAACATTATCTGACCCACCCTAAAAACAAACGAATTTGGACCCTCTACCTGCAACATTAAGGTTTATTCAATTTATATGAGCTTATCAGGCAAGTGCTCGTGAATTGAACAAATACAATAATAATACAGACACGCAAATTTGATCCTTATAACGATAGCTTTAGGTTATATGTTATAACTACTTGTTATAATATAAATTAGTGTAATAGCTAATTTTAATGACTGCGTTCAAATAATTCTGGTCTCGTTGTCTGCTTATATGACTGAGAAAAACAAATTGCGAGATCAAATCCTGCGACGAAGATATTGTTTTGCTTTCAATTTTAGAATTTATTCCAAAACCATTTCTTATTTTATTGTAAAGAACTATACACGGATAATCTTCAAATATAAACTTACTAAAATGGTAATATTTTTGCATAACTTGCAATAAGTGGGTAGTTGAAAAATAAATATTCGTATTCATTATAAAACTGGTATCCAAATGCTACTAAGGGTATGCAGTGACTACGCGCAAGCGTATTTTACCTACCCTTACTAAATTGCAAAAACAACGTCTCTTTTCAATTTTTTTATTTTCTATTTTATAGGCAGTTTTTTATCATCATGTCTCAATGGAGTGAGTATTTAAAAAAAAAGTAATCTATTTGCACGAGGAGTAGTTTGTTGCTGTGCAAGAATAAACTTTATGCTTGTTACTATATGGTTCAAATTCTTTAGAATATTGCACCTAGCATTACATCTAAAATCAAATTTCAACACGGCTGTCATGAGTTGAGTTGGTCTTGTGGTTACTAAGGTAGATCGGTGTTCACCGTTGCCTATGTTCGAAACCAAGTATGACCTAACATCAACTTCTTGCTCAGCTGTTTTTTTAAATTATTTTACTACACTTTTTTTTACATTTCTTTAATGGACGACGTAGGGTCTTGTCTTTTTAAACGGGCAGTTTGTATAGAAATTAAACTAAACGATTGCAAGTTTAAAATGTTTATTATTTCATTAAAACACTTAAGTAAGATAAAGTAAGTAAATGCTCATATATTTCCAAATTAATATAAATTTTATACTAGTATGCCATAATCAAATCTAACTATTTATAAACTTAAAAAAGGCATGCTTATGCTTAAACGTTTGGTATCGAGAAAATGAATTCATCTGTGAAATGCTTTACTGATTTATAGCTGCCTATATGTAGTGAATTAACATGTTATTTAAATAGAAAAATCTATTCATAAAAATAACATCACCACATAATCTGCAACATTTTAATGGTTTAACAATAAATACATTGAGCATTTACTTACATGGTGTGTTTAAAAATACCCTAGATTAATTAATAGTGGAGTGGCGCACCGTCCCCTGCTATAACTTGCTGTAAGCGGCTACGCATACCGCGCACCATATTCCAACACAAATCTTTACCTCTCATGTGCTCCCAAGTCGATGTCACTATCTCAACCAAGTTGTGTTTGTTTCGCACTTCCGTTGTATCCCAATTTAAAACCATTTGACCCCATAGATTTTCTATAGGGTTCAAATCAGGACTTTTAAATGGCCAATTAATAACTGTCACACCTTCTTGAGCAGCTAACCAATCCTGCACAATACCTGCACGGTGGATGGAGCAGTTATCATGCATAAAATAAATATGTGATGTTGGATAGGCAATTCGCACAGTCGGCAGCATGGCATCACGCAGAATCTCCAAATATTAACTACTATTAAACCTACCACCTTCCACCGATTCACCAGGTCCCATAGACGACATCCAGCCCCAGTAGCCCAGGGTTATTCTACCGCTGGCTCTACAAAGTAGCAAGCACTTCTCATTGTAGCGTTCTCCTTTCCTTCGCCATAAAATTTTACGTCCGTCTTTATCCGATTTAAATGATTTTTCATCAGTGAAGATCACAACATTTTCGTCCCAATTAAAATTTAAATATTCCTGGGCAAAACGGACCCTTTCTTCGCGATGAGCAGGTGTCAATGCAATTTTCTGTGCCGGTTTATTATTCCTTATCCCAGCAGCGTGTAAATGCCTTCTCACTGTTTCCACTGAAATATTGTGGTTCACGAATGGGCAAAAAAGGATTGTCAACATGGCTTGAAACAATGGCCTCGTGGCGTTCGAATTCGGGACTATACTTGATGGCTTTTGCTCCTGGACGAATCCGTTGAATATTTCCATTGTCTCCATAACGTCTTAGCCATAGTCTGACCGTATTTCTCTAAAACAAAAAAAAAACATTTTTGGAACCGTGTATGTAACTTGTAAGGAGTGAATGTAATGGTAAAATAGCCAACTCCGCGTTCATTAATCACAATCAATAAAATAAAATAGGTATAAAAAACAGTTACTGCTATATTAAGTCGACGACCAATCTCTCTAATTCCAACATTCTGCTCATGTAAAAATATGATTTTATGTTTAGTATAGTCATTAAGTTGCGACATGATGCTTTTATACACCAAATTGCTTAAAATTACTAACGAGTTACGTGAAACGATTTACAAATGTGTGTGCACAGTCACTGCTAGGCGTAGTGTAACTTTTGTCACTTACATTAATTTACTATCTACCTCACGAAGCAAATATATGTTTTACTTCGTATCCAACCATTCTTGGTAAATATAAATTCTGTGAACATAAAGTTTTTTTATTTTACCCACCTGTTTGCAAGATAAGTTATTAGGCGTAAATCATATTGGTCGTTCTTTAATAATGCAAGCAATATTGTAGAAATGAAAACAAATTAACAAAGGCACTGATGATAGGTGGACTGCGATTTCGAACACCCACACAGTGATTTCCACATGTGGTTCGTCGTCAATCCAGCATCAAATCTCTAAGCCACAAGAACTTGTTAAGAACACGCGAAATTAAAGATTGGGTTGTAATTATGTAGTGTGACTTAAAAGCTTTTCAACTTTAATGTCAACGAGATAATGATTAAAATAGCTTAACAAAATGATATATAATGCCGATGGCTCCGACAATGTTGCGTGGGTTTACCATAACGTTACGTGTTAAAGATCAAATTTGCGTGTCTGTATTGTTATTGTATTTGTTCAAGTTCACGAGCACTTGCCTGATAAGCTCATACAAATTGAATAAACCTTAATGCAAAGGCAAAGGGTCCAAATTCGTTTGTTTTTAGGCTGGGTCAGATACCTAATGTTGACAACCGACTGTACTTTAAAAGAGACTTTGACCTCTGAGTTTGTTTCGGTGTTTCTTTTCAGGGTAGTCAGCTAGGAAACACCGGCCTCATCTAAAAATTTCCCCAATACATTGACATGTAAAATTGTTTCTAACCTACTAACAAAATAAATATCATTTATCAGTGATTGATTGACAAAACAACATAAGTATAGTATGCGGGCGTGAAAATGTCACATATAATTACTAAAAAATGACGGAGTTCTGAAGAAACAAACAAAAAAATACGAATTGAGAACTTCCTCTTCGTCAAGTCATCATCGGTAAACAAGTATGACACAGGCGATGCCGACGATAGGATGAACCTAAAACTTGATGAACTAGATTCACAGGTCGTTAAAGGAAAGAAAATTCATTGTTTACTTTTGGCACATTAAACCTTCACAGTGATTGAAACTTACGAATTTTTACTTATATCTAAGTTATTTCATTTTATTTTATGTCTGCGTTTGCCTTATAAAATCTGAATTTGGTTTTGTTTTTGATGCGAGGGGTGAGGGGCAGTCCCAACAGCTACCTGAGTGTAATTGCGGGTTACATCCATAGTCCTATTTGGAGGCATTGGATAGTTTTGCATGTGCTGTAGGCCAATATGCGTAAATTATGTGTAAATTACTAACATAGTTTTAAAATCTTGATGTACTAACACTCTATGGACCGAAAAGTCTGAAATAAATGTTTTGAATTGAATTGAATTGAATTTAATTTAATTTGAATTTAGTTTTAATAATTCTGTGTGTGTAATCTAATTGAATAATAATGTAATGTTTGACTCTCTGCACGTGTTGGTATTAACTGTTAGTGCTGAGAGTAAAAATAAATAAATAATATACTTTCTAATATTATCAACCATCTTACTACCATCCTTACTAATATTGATGTATGAATATTTGTTACTCTTTCACGCAAAAACTATGAAACGGAACTTGATGAAATTTGGCGCTGAGGTAGATTATAGTCTGGAATAACTCATGGGATACTTTTCATCCCGGGAGTATGTTCCTTTAGGATATTTTTTGACATTCACGGGGGTGCGGGCGGAGCCGCGGGCGGCAGCTAGTAATTAATGCGAAAGTTTGGTTGCATATTTGTTACTCAATCACGCCAGAACGGCTGAACGGTTCTAGATAAAATTAGGCACAGAGATACATTATAGTCTGGAATAGCACATTGGCTACTTATTATCCCGGGAGTATGTTCCCTTGGGATAATTTCCGACATTTACGCGGGCAAAGCCGCTGACAGAAGCGAGTAGGTTGATAAATCCTTAATTCAGGTGGCTCAGCAATCTAGCAAGGAGAACAGCAGCTCACCCAATAATATATATGCACATTTTCTTAAATGCCAACAGTGTTAACAAAAAATACCATTTTAGCAATAAAGATTTTATTTATTCTCCTTACTATATATATATATATATATATATATATTACAAATGCGAAAGTAACTGTCTTTCTCTCTGTCACGCTTTCACGCCAAAACTACTGAACCGATTTAAATAAATTTGGCACACAGATAGTCTAGAGCCTGAGAAAGGATATAAGCAAAGACACACTTTTTGGGTTGAAAGGGGGGGGATGAAAAGTTTTATGGAAGTATCGTCTTTTTTAGAGCTAGAAGCTTGAAACTTATTTTTTTGGGTTGTTGATTCGATATGAATAAATATGACACTCAAAGTTTGTAAAAGTTTTACCCTCAAGGGTGTAAAATAACAATAAGAAATAGGGGATGAATGTTTGTATGGAAATATATAAGGTTTATTTGAATGTAAATTTTAGTAAATAATTAGCCTAAATAATTAAAAATGCTACCCAAAGACACTATTCGACGCGGACGAAGTCACGGGCACAGCTAGTTTATTATAAATGCACAACTAACAAACCTAAAATTTCACAGTTCCAAGCAAACATCACCCCATACTTCACGCTCACAAAAACATAATGCTCTCAGCTCGCGACACAAAAATATATTACAAGGAACAAAGTCGCGAGCCTGTAACGAAGACTTACACAGATTATGTACTGTAAAAACATCGTAAGTTATAATAAGGAAAGCTGGGATTTGCATTCAGCTCGAAATGTTTTACCGAGTTCTCTGGGAAATTAAACAATGCTGAAGTTTCACTGCCTCTTTAATCAGGCTTATACATACATAATATACCACCTATTTGCAAAGCATAGAGTTTTTGGTCAGGCAAGTTCAATTGACCTTTATTACCCGATTACTTCTGAAGGCTGGTAATGTTCTTTGCAGATTATGTGTGAATGTTTGTGTGTTTATATGTCTATTTCTTTGAAACGCCTTGTAGCCTAAATGGTCAAGTGAAATATCGTTAAATTAATTGTCGTTTAAATGCCGAACTGACATAGGCTATATGAATTTTGAACAGAAAATAAAATGGCGCCCGAAGTTAGGTAAGTGAAGTAGTATTTTGTTTTTTTGTTTTCGTCGTCTAAATACAAAGTCTAAAATATTCGCAAATTACGCTAAGGTTTAAGGTTTAAGGTTATTAGCTCGATACGTTCAAAAGATTCAATAACCGCGCTCAAATCCAGACGCCATGCTATTACTAAAAATGTTCTTAAGCTAAAACCCAATAACGATTTGCCTACATCAGAGAATAATCCCAGGCTCGCTCGCCACTAGACCAACAATGCAGAAAAAATAAGTAAAATGAAGTGAACAGTTGTAAAACCCCTGTAAGTTATAATAAGACCCGCAATGGACCAAGTTTGCTCTCAGCCGGAGACCTGTCATTTAGAACGTGGTTATTTTCCCGACAAGTTCTTTGTAACTAGTTTAACACCCCTTTAGCGACACAAATAGTGGAGAGAGTAAGCAGAAGAAGTAATGTTTTCATTTTGTAGTCGTGATTTGGGTGTTGGCGTACGATGTGTTTCTACGGGAGGGCTTCATTGCGAGAAAAGCATGGCATATTGTATGTTTAACAGGTAGTTGTAAGGAATCCAGGGTTGCGGAATTTGTTCGAAAGAGTCACTGCGGCCCTGGAACGCAAAGGGCTTTAGAAGGAACACGGATGGGTTTTAGTCAGTAAGAGTTTGACACGCCCTTCCGCTCCACCCAGAGCGGAAGAAGTCATTTGATGATTTCCCATCCTTAAAAAAAAAAAAAAAAGTTGTAAGGAATAATAAATAATAGGTTCATGTACAGAAGAACCGCTGAAAAACACCAACTTGCTAGGCCTTATAATCCTTTTGTACGTGTTGATTTCACCGAGCTCCTCCTAAACGGATTTTTTTTTGTTTTTATTCCTGGACGGTTGAGATTTACAATTAGTCCTGATAGGTGGCGCTGCTGGCAGGTGCTGTAATTATTTATCTTATGAAAATCTAACACTCGAGAGAGAGATACCGTCTGACCGCTAGTAGTAAATATTTCCGGGCAATTAAGAAGAGGTGTATGTTAAACTGCCCGTTAGTCTCGTGGTCGCAAGCTCGACTGCCAAGCGTGGGGTTCTGGGTACGATTCCTAGATCGGGCAAACACATGTAGATTACGCATACGTTAAATGTGTGCTTAATCTACAAGAGTGCACACTATAATACTCCTGCGTACTTGGCTAATCTCTGTTGAGGTTGACCGAAGTTTGGTCGGGAGGATATTTTATTATAATTGACTACAGAAACAAAATAATACACTTATTATGTTAAATTTTGTCAGTTCACCGATGTTAGTGTTGTCTCTCGCAACCCCTAATCTCCTGTCAGTCACCGTTCTTCTAAGCGCTTCAAGCTCAACGTTTCGACGCCGTGCCGATGGCTTCGCTGAAGAGACTGCCAGTAAATCCATTGTGCACTTTCGATACCAGGATGCTATGTTTTTGAAGAGGTAAATTGAATATTGTTTTTTTTTATTTTATTTTAGATGAGTTTGCTCTTGACTCTAGTCTAGGTCATAGATGACAGAGACAAAGTCGACGATGGAGCAAGCTTACCCAGAAGAAGCCTGTTCACTCTAATTTTGAAGAGATTAGGGTTGTATGCGTTCGGAAACACAGACGCAGGTAGAGAGTTCCACTCCTTTGCTGTGCGCATTATAAAAGACGCTGTGCGCATCATAAAAACGTTTAGTGCGAATTGGTAGAAGGTCCCCCTTCTACCATCCTCCATCACTATGAAGGATGGTAGAAGGGGGCCGGTGGGATGAGGTCGTGGAGTTCCTGGACACTCACCCCGAAGTACAATCTGTAGAAGACCGACAAGCAGGCAAACTTGCGGCGATGAGCCGAGCTGTAAAGCTTGGCATCCACCAGTTTTACGTGAGCCTCTTAGCTCTGCGTTCCACCGAGTCAAGCGCGGCAAGTTGGTATTTAGCTGAGTCATCCCAAAGGTGGCTGCAATACTCCATGCAGGATCGGACTTGTGTTTTGTAAAAGGTTAAAAGCTGTCCGGGCGTGAAGTATCGCTTCACTCTATTTAAAATGCCCAGCTTTTTGGCCACAGTTTCGGCTTGTTAGTAGTTGGTATTGTTGTTTATTTAACGAGATATTTTAATAAGGTTACATAATGTTGTTCAATCCGCTTCTACGTTTGTGTGTTTAAAGCACTTTTTTTTAAAATTCCAGTTATAGCTTTTATCAATCAAATATAGTAGTTAATTCCTTGCTAAGGATGTCTTTTACCCAGAAATAACATAGTTATAAAATTGAATAGAGACAATTTCTCATACTTTAGAAGCAGTTCCCTTTACCGTCGACGACATAGTTGTTTGTAAATAAAGATCGAACTAGCAAATAAAATATTATTCTTTACATCGCAATATTACACACCAGAAAGTAATGAAAGATACACAACATTTGCCTTAAGAAGCAGGTAGGGAGAACTCGGGAAGTTAATACGTCAGGAAACATTTTCTACAAGGCAAAATGTATTTAGAAGTGGGTAGGATGAACGTTCTTAAGTGTATGAAAGGGTGTAGTGTACTCTCTAGGGCTATAAGCTTCTAGTAGCTGTTTATAGTAGTACTAGTAGTAAAGATTTTCGCGAAGGTACGGTAAGGTAATGTAAGATAGAATTCAGTTTTTACAAGCTTTCATTTAGCTTGCATTATTTCTAGGGCGAGTTAATAATAATAATATTATTATAATAATACATTGATATGTTAGAATATTGTTGTAACACGGTGTTATAGTTACATAATATACGTCCATTATATTCTGCTGTTTCCAGCGTACAAATATTTCAAAGAATAAATGACGAGGATAAGGGAAACGTTAAGTACTATAAAATATAAAGTCAGAATAGAAGAAAGAAAATCAGTTTATTCTGCCGGAAAAAAACGCACAGAAACACGTATATACAAATAAAAAACATATCAATTACAAATTATAACAAAAATAAATTAAAAAACAAAAACGCATCACTATCAGGATTTAATACAATGTTACAATGTCAGGATTACTAAATACAATATAATCAAATAAAACATAAAAAAATATTTAACACAGAGACACAGGTATCAAATTATATTCAATTCATAGGAACATAAAGGAACATAACTAATTGCTTTCAACTTATATTTATTTCTTTGACCATTGATCAAGCTTAATATTGTTTAATAGCTTTGTAATGTGTAAATCAAATCTTGCAAGCTGAATTAGAACCACTTCCTCTTAAACTACACAATTGAAATTTTACATATTGGTTCAGTCCCAATGACAGTAGTATATTGTATCTGTTTTTTTTATTCATATAAAAACGTTTACAAAAAGTGTACATTTAGCCAACAGTAATATAAAGTGACTCTCCATTTACGTTTGACTCCAGAAGAAGAAACTCTTCAATGATCAACAGTTCAACCACAAAATAAAGCTGAACTAATTTAAAAGTAAAAAAAAAAAATAGCATGTATTAATTCGTTTTAGTTTTGATAGTGGGTAAGAAAATGTGTAAGGTTATTGTAACTATATATACTGTTCAAATGTAATACAGGTAATTTCTATGTGAAACACGGTTATATATGAAAAAGCTACCTCAGCTCAGGAAGTACTGTGGGGTACTGTGTTACGACAAAATACCTTGTGACATATTAGAACTAAATAAAAGAAAATTTAAAAGTTATATTAAAAGCACATTTTGTAAAACAAGCATATTACAAATTTGACGATTACATTCAGGATAAGAATGCTTGGAAGCATGCTGGTCCTGCTCCATAGGACAATCAAGAGTGTAGAGTAAATCAAACTGGTTGGCATATGTATTTAACTGTATAGATGTACTTTTTTGTACATTTTTATTTTTCTATTAAATAACTCACACACTGTAAAATCAATTATTTACAATATTTGTAAAAATGTGAGTATCATTTATTGTAAAACTTTTATTTGAAAAGAGTAACTATGTAGTTTCTTGTCCGTTCTTCTCCATAACAATCTAATTTTGTGAGTGAACAGTAGAGTCACTTTATTTTTATACATTCTTTTAACTATAATGTTGACGTTCAAAAGTGCCTTTTAATGGCCTAATTGGAATAAACGTTGTGACTTTGTACATTTGCAGTTTAATTGCAATATCCCATCCAAATCTTTGATCTACACATTATTTTATGACAAAAATATTGATAGAACTAAATCTTCTACCATCTTAACATCCATACAAGACAAGTCTATGAACATAACTGATGGAACAAAATACTACCTTGAACTCATAATCGCCTAGTACTTTTTTTAAGTGTGACAGTTTTTCGGTCTAGCTCTCAACCACCAAGTGTCTAGAATGGAGGAATAAGGAAATTCATTCCAAAAACCAGTTCATCCTCACTATAATAAACTTTACGACTTAACAATGGTGTTCATAAAAATACGGCAGAGAACTGTTGCAAGCAATGAAGAGTTGCGGAGAGATTGCTCGGCAATAAAAACGTTATAACTCAGAGATAACAAGTAGACCAACAATGGACACGATCCGCGCCGTGAGAACGGACGAGGAAAAAATTGAGACCGTTGTCGAGTTAAAGGGTTCTGCAGATAAAATAAGATTATTTTTCTTTACAAAGGGGTTAAATGGAGGATTCTTAAGTGCGTCTGTCACGTTTATCTACGAAAATCAAGGTAACTGACGTAGCTCAAAGAATTATCATACTTGAGACAGGGGTGGGCTATGCACCAGATGACGTCTTCTCTAATATTTGGTTTATCATAGTATTGCTGATAACCTTGCTGACTTACTTAAGAATAGAATAGAAAATAATAGAAAAATAATACTTCACGTGATTATCTTTAGAAACATATTTTTTCCTCTTTATAATATGACGAGCTTCTTTCTGCCAGCGGCTTCACCCGCGTGAATGTCGAAAATATTCCAAGGGAACATACTCCCTGGATAGCATAGAGGATAGCCTATGTGCTATTCCAGATTAGATAGATAGATCTATCTCTGTGCCCAATTTCATCTAGATCCGTTCAGCCGTTCTCGCGTTATTGAGTAACAATCATACATCATATACGAGATAAGTATCATGAGCAGCCTAATTCATGGATATAATGGTAACAACACAACTTAATATAATTCAATTCATTTGTTCAGTATATTCAGTATTTCTCGACGCGAACGCGGAACCCTAGAAAATCAGCCATTTTGAGTGTGACCGTCTCGTTTAGACTGTATTGTGAGTGTAGCCGGCTCCAGCGATTCTCCTTGGTCAATACCTCGCTCTAGACAAATTTGGCCACTTTCGCTCTAGCAGTTACATTAATATGGCCTTTTGAGGTTTTTGGTGACGCGTTGAAGGGATATATTATTTAATTCCTGTGTTTTCCTAAATATATCTAAAATAACAGATTCGATTGTTTTAATCAGTTTATAAACCTCTAAGTAGCTTTCGCCAGCGCATCCTGGGAAAAAAATCCCGACAATGCGCGGGCGGAGTTCTTGGCAGAGGTTAATTTAATGAATACTGCCGTCCATACAATATTATAAATGCGACAATAACTGTACATACCTGTCTGCCTGTTTCTTACGTTTTAACGCCTAAACCGCTGAAGCAATTTTGATGCATTGATCCAAGATAGATTTGAACATGAAGAAGGACACAGGATACGTTTTCAGTCCCGGCAGTAGGATCCCCTGCGATAATTTCTGAGTTTCACAAGGGCGAATCCACTAACATATTCAAGTGCTCATTGAGTTTTTCCTAAAATAAGCAAGCAGTTATTCGATTCTTCACGTGACCAGAGTACTGGCTAAGGCCAAATAATAAGTATTGCCATTCAACGTGGCAATGCTGCCAGTGGTCTGGGCACTTTTTCCGTTGACAGCGATGTGGAAAAATAGTTCGATGTCCTGAAAGTTCTTCCCCTTTTTATCCCGCTTGTACATAGATACATATTTTGTTGTGCTTTAACTAATGGTTCCAATATTTGTAAGTATGTGAGTTTCATTTACCTACATTTATTTAGGAAAAAAATAAGTTTACCTCTGCTGGCAATACTTTGTTCCTATAAGTGGCATAGCGTAGCATACTCTGGGTGCATCGTCCTCACATAATATTAAATTAATTCTTCTGTCCCAAATTTTGCGAGACCATTATTTAAAAAGAGTAACTATGGAGTTTCTTGTCCGTTCTTCTCCATAAGAATCTACCTTTCCGAATGCACAGTAGAGTCACTTTATTAATGTAATACTATTATTTTACTGAACTGTGTAATGGCCTAATTGAAATAAACGTCTTGACTTTTTTAAACATGTTTCAGCAAGCTATGATAAAATTCTCTTCACCGAATCGGATTAAACCCAGTACTCTCACATAAAGTACACGTTTATGTATTATTTGTGTAATAATTCTACTTGCTATTTTAAACTAGTATAAATTCATGTAAACTGGAGGCATGGACTCTCGACGGAATGTGCTTATTCCACGACACGTCGCCGGTAAAATTGTTGCGGAGACAAATGCTGAGTTTCTGTTACGACACTTCGTGCTTGAGATTTCGGTTTATGTTTTCGTCGTAGTTACTTAAACTTTGTGTTGTTTTGTGAACCATTTTGTAAATGTCTACAACTGCTTGAATATACGCTAACGTCTGTTAATTAGGAATCATGAATTAGTTAGTTAGTTTTTATATCGTTAACATTATCGGTGTATCTTGTAACCCAGTTACTGGTTACCGGTTGTCTCTCAATTGTCAAACTCCGTCGCCTGAAAGAACTCAATTGAACCAATATAATTGACAAACAGCCTGTAACTCCGTCCTTTTGAACCGACTCTCAACAAATACCCGTGACTTGTCTATTGTAGGGAATAACAAAAGATCGTTCATAATAAAGTAGCTGGTACGGCAAATCGTTGCTTAATACTTCAATGGATACACGAGTGCTTTATTCCTGTTTAAGTGGATCAACCCACTTATTTATATCAGGGCCATGATTGGGACTCGCAGGTCCGGAGAAATCATTTGATGATTTCCCATTCAAAAAGGGAAGGGTGCCTTTACACATCTTCATTATTGGCGAAAAGTTGGATACCGAACAAAAAAAAACACTCATTACTACTTTCCAAATCTTGGGTTATTCATCCACCTAAAAAAAAGATTAAAAACCTTCGGTCCACCAAGACTAAATGCAATAATTAACAACGCAATCGCATCAGAACAATACAACAGAACTCAAACAAAGTTTTCAGACGAACTCTCAATTAAAAATTTATAAAATCGATCGTTCGTCTTGAACTTAGTGTAAAAAGTTAATTATACACGTTAAGCTGGGTTTTAGTAGACGCTGCTGAGAACAATGGGGCGATTTGGGATAGTTATCGAAGCTGCCTATTGTTTAGAAGGCTCGTCGAGCTCTGCGAAACCCTCAAATGATTAATGATTACTATTCCAAACTTCGCAGTTCGGAATTAGGTCATTGTGTTATATACTAACGTCTGTATTGTCTATGATGATCGTAAGTGTACAGGATATTTGTTCAAAGGAAATCTATCAATAGAGGTACACCTATACTAATATTAAGCATATCATCTTAGGTGTAATAGGTGTATAAAACCAATCGATCGGTTTTTGAGTGGCGTCTCTGCGTGCCAATTTGTGACTGTACTTTTGTTAGGTTCAATCAATCAATCAATCAATCAAATCTTTATTTGCTAGAATATGGTATAATATAGGGTGTTACAGTATTTTTGTTTCAGCATATCCTGCCATAACCTGGCGTGCAAATATATTCGCAATAAGCGATGTCAGTAAAATTACTTAGTCTAAGTTACAAATGTCCGAGTCTATTGACTTGTCTTCTAAATAGTCCTTAACGGTGTAATAATTTTTATGTAGTAATAATTTGAAAAGTATTTTTTTAAACATTGTCAGCGGTAACTCTTGCAAACTATTTGGTAAATGATTGTAAATAGTAATCGACATGCAGTATACATTTTTCTTGAATAATTTTAGTTTTATTGCCGGCAGACGAAGTCTATCTTTGTGCCGTGATCGGCTATTTGTCCTGTCCGTGCTCGCTTCAAATAAATTGTAGTTCCTTTTAACAAAGATACATATTTCAAAAATATATAAGCAGGGCAAAGGTAGAATTTTATGCTTCTGAAATAGTGGCCTACAGCTGTCTAAAAAGTGTGCTCCACAAATCGCTCGGATACATTTTTTTTGAGCTTTAAAGACTCTGTCAAAATCGACTGAATTGCCCCATATTACAATACCGTATCTCAGTACGGATGACACATAACCATGGTAAGCCAGCATTGCAGTATCACAGTTTACTGTTTGCCTGATTCTTTTCAAGGCATATATAAAACGATCTATTTTTGTCAGGATTTTATCAATGTGCGTTTTCCAGCTGCAATTTTTATCAACCGTTATACCCAAAAATACACAATTATCGACAGTGGTCAATTGAAAATCTTTATATTGAATGTCTAGTTTATTTATGTTAGCATTGTATGTCTGAAATTGTATTATGTTTGTTTTAGTCATATTCATTTTTAGGTTATTTTCTTCTAGCCAGTCGATTGCATTATCTAGAGCATGAACGATTTCATTTTCTAAATTTTTGCCATTGTCACACTTAATCATTATGGTAGTGTCATCAGCGAATAGTATGCAATCTTTGCCTACCGCCTCTGGGATGTCGTTGATGTAAACTAGAAAGAGTAGCGGGGACACAATTCCTCCCTGTGGCGTGCCGTAATTATTTTGTTTATATTCCGACCTATAGGTTTTTTTTTCATTATGACAAGTTTTTGTAATTTCTACGCATTGTACTCTCTCAGATAGATAACTTTTGATCCATTCGTTGGCTTTACCCCGGATTCCATAGTGCTCAAGCTTTGACAGTAGTTTTTTATGACAGACAAAATCAAAGGCTTTCGTCATGTCTAGGAAAACACAACTTATCTTACATTTCTGATTTAAACTTTCAGTTATGTATTTTACTAGCGCAAAACATGCTAAAGCAGTGGAACTGCCCTTTCTAAAACCGAATTGTTCTTTTTTAAGAATATCACATGTTTTTAAAAAGTTCTCTATTTTAATGCACATAACTTTCTCAAAGATTTTAGAAAGAATTGGGATTAAAGTTATTGGACGATAATTGCTCATGTCGGTTTTTACGCCTTTCTTATAAAGCGGTTTGACTATTGATCTTTTCAGACGTGTAGGGAATATACCTTCTGTTAGAGACAGGTTTATAATGTAGGTTAAGGGAGACACTAAACTCATTGCACATATTTTCAACACTTTAGTGCTCAGGTCGTCATATCCAGTTGAGTTAGTGTTTCTTAGATTGCGAATTATTTTATAAACGTCTGATTCATCTACTGGTGTAAGGAAAATAGTTTTAGGATTTTGAGGAGTGGATTTTTTCATGTCATATTGCCTGTTTTTATGAGTACTATTGGTCGTCTTGGTTTGGGATATATAAAAGTCATTAAATAAGTCACATATTTGGTTTGGATTGTCATAAATTTTATTATTAGCAATGACTGCGTCAACTTCAGAGTTACTTGTAATATTATTAGTGTTTGTTTTAATTAAGTTCCAGGCCGCTTTGCTTGTATTTTTGGCCTTATCAATGTAGTCTAAGCTATTAATCTGCTGAGCCTTGTGTATGCATTTTTTCAGTATTTGAGTATAGTCGGCATATTTCTTTTTGTTCTGTTTTTTGTTATGTTTGTAGAGATGATATTTTAAATATAATGTTCGTTTTTTAATGCAGCATCTTTTTATACTCTTGGTTAAACCTCTATTTTTCGCTTGTTTACAAGTATTTTTGACTTTAATTATAGGAAAGCATAGATTGTAGAAAAGGGTAATTAAATCGTGAAATCTATCGAAGGCGTCATTTGTTATTTGAGCTTCGTAGACTTCGGCAAAAGATAGACTTGAGATGCAGTTATTGAATTTAATTATATTGTCGTCACTGAGCTCTCTTACCTTTTTAAACCAAAAGCTGCGTCTGTCTCTTACTTGAGAATCAGTTTCTAGGCTGACCGTTATTGTTTGTGCTGTTTCGTGGTCTGACAGAGCTAGATAGTGAATTGCGGATTTAGCGTCGAGTATGTTACTAACTATTAAGTCCAAACATGCATTTTTTCTCGTAGGCAATTTTATGTGGTTTATTAAATTGTTGTTGCTAAGTATCGAATTTAAGTCATTGGATATTTTATTAGATTTCAGTGTATCAATATTCCAATCGCCACATATAATAATTTTTTTGTTACCTTTTTTACATAGTTTATTGGTTAGGATTTCCAAATTATTTAAAAATATTGTGGCATCACGTGTCGGTGTTCTATATATGCACACTATAATTAAGTTAAATTTAATTATTTCGATGGCACAACATTCGAATTGAAAGGGGATGGGAAGAGGTAGATTTTTTATTACTTTGAATTGTAGGCTATCTTTTAATAATATACACGAGCCTCCCCGTCGTTGGTTGGTTCGGGAGAAGAATGATACTAGTTTATAGTTATTTATTCTAAGGTTTGGTTCGCAACCACTTTTAAGAAACGTTTCAGTTAAACATATAATATCTACGGAACCAAATTCCTTTTGTAAATTTGAAATGGCCACCTCGATTAATTCCTGTTTGTTTAATACCCCTGCAATATTTTGGTGGATTACCGTGATTGTAGTGTATTTAGGTTTGTTTGCGAAAAAACCCAGTATTTGTGTCACTACGGATTTGTTTAATTTTATCAAAGAAGGCAGTAATTTTTGTTTGCGTGGTTTTTCGCGGTGTAGTACACATATTTGCTCTGTTCTGGCTAGTGTGTTTATTTTCAAATCGATTAAGAAACTCTGTCTGATATTTTTTGTAGTCAATTCTTGTGTTCAACTTAAAACATAAATGTGATAGATAGTACTGGTGGTAACTTTTCATAGACCTGTCTTTGATGCTATTTATGTATTCTGAGTTGTGTATTTTTACGTATTTACAATTTTTATAATTTTGTATTATTAATTCTAGGTTGTAGTTAATGGTATTTTCGTTTAAGAAAGGATTTTTTTGTACATTAGTAATGAATACAGTATTGTTTCGTAGTTTATAAAGGATGTTACATAGCTCAGTTATCAAAGAGTAAGGGTTCTTGTCATTGGATCCTATCACTAAAACTATAATATCGTCACGGTTCAGTTGGGTAGCTGTAAAACAATTGTATGTGGGAATTAATCACACTAATATTATAAAGGCGAAAGTTTGTGAGTGTGTGTGTGTGTATTTGTTTGTTACTTCTTCACGCGCAAAGGGCTGGACCGATTTAGATGAAATTTGGTATAGAGATTGTTTGAGTCCCGCGAAGGTTTTATCCCGGGAGTATGTTCCCTTGGGATAATTTTCGACAATCACGGGGGCGGAGCCATTGGCGGTAACTAGTTATAAAATTAATACATATTCCAAAACATTTTGAAGGTGTGGAACACCTGTCCACTTCACTATAATCGACTCAGGAGCCAAGACAACGGAAAAAAAATCCCCCGATTAGTATAAATACATAACAAGAGTCGAGATCGAGTTGAAGGGAGGAAATGACTTTGAATATACAAGTAAAAATGCTATTTAATGAAACAAGCTTTCATTATAGGTACATACATAAAATTCTTCAATACTCCCCTGAGCATTGAAGAATTTTATGTATGATACACACACCCTTGTGTTAATGCCATTTTGACTCCGTTGTAAAAATAATTAGATGAGATTGGCGTTTCATGTTAATGTGGTCTTATGCTATGGGAACCAACCCAGTTCAAGGATGTCATATGAGGACCGTGCCCCATGTAATATATGAGGACAATGCAGAGTATTGTCTGAGATGATCTTTTAAGGAAATAACCACACAGACTCGAGTGGACCTGTCCAGTCATTGCAAGCGACTGGCAGTAACTCGCACATGGCAGTAGCTCGAATATCACTCGTCGGGCTGGGGCAGTAGCTCGCCAGTGCCAGCCAGGTACTTACGACTGGAACCTGTATTTTTCGCGTGCGACGCCTCGCAAGAAACTGGGAAACTACTATCATCGTGAAGCTAAGCTGAGCTGAGCTCCTGGCATACGAGTAGGCAATCCGAGTAGCTGTCAACTATCTAGTCAGCATCTCGCACTATGTAAACTAGCCATAAGTTTACCTACAGTTCATGTTTTCAGGTTAAAAATATTTCATACCTACTTCTCGCTTTTCTTAGCCAACCTCACACACAGCACTTCACGTCTAAGCCCAGTGGTTCCCCTCCATCTAACGCTACATACTCTCAGCACATTTTCATTACCGTCCCTTTTGCCCATGCACAGGGGAATGAACTGAGCGTTGCCTATCCGGCTGTGAAGTGAACTCGGTCAGGAACGTGTGAGAGAGACAAATATTGTAATTTCACATTTTATATAAAATACTAATACATTACATTACTAAGTGCAAACAACACCTATCGAAAAACAAAAGCTGTCTTAATATGAGTAAAAAATAAGAAAAGCGCAAGATCGCTTTTTACTATTATTTCTGTCTCTAGTTGTGTGATTGTGCCACAATTGCCGTATCGCCTTCGTAACTACGGCCTCAAGTCAAAGTCAAATCACTTTTTTTCAGTAATTCCATTAAAAGCACTTTTAAAACAAAAAAAAAATTGTTTCTAGTGTCCATTCACAAATGTTCATTTCACATACGAGTACATTTCATATGGAAAATACTTCTTTCTAATTAAAGATTTTCAATGTTTTGTATTTTTATTCATTAATCATGTCATGTGTGTGCTTCAAGAATAACACTACTATACCTGCTACTAATAAGTTCAAACTATTACAAGCTATGACAGGTAAACTACAGAAAAGAGACAGACATGGTTTGGAAAGTCTTTCTACAAAATAGTCAGTTTTGTGGCGATATTGTTCAGTCCATTCCTCTATGCTTTCGTTCCCGCCCTGGCTCCCACCGCGCTGTAATTAAATATCAAATGCGGAAGCCTTCCACCACTTCCCTCATTATAGTTTTTAATTATTTTAGTTACACGATTTAGTGAATGTTTTGCTGTAGGTATTACATCTCACTTGTTAATACATTGTGTGCCGAATACACATGTTTTCTATCTTCTTTAATGATCAGACGCTACAGTAGCGTGGGAGGGTGCTGGTGGGGACCAGCACCCTCCCACGCTACTGTAGCGTCTGCGATGTTTGCGCACGCGCACACAGACGGCTTTCACAAAGTGCTGCGGCGCCGCATCGCTTCGCGGTTGTTCCGCACGTGTGGGAGCGCCAACACCACCCTGAACGTGCTCAGCCACAAGCTGGACAGGCCCCTTCTGGGGCATTGGGTTCAAGCACAAGTGCGTGTGACCGGGGCCCCAGAGGGCGGCAAATACTTAAATTAATGTCTAATTTTTAAATCTAACATAGTTTTAAGTCGTACTACTAACAAGTTGAGCCAGGGGTTATTTTGACTAGAGAATGGCGAGACAAGTCGACGAACTTGAAATTGAATTTTAAGTTGTCACCGATGTAAAGAATCCGATCTTCAAATTAACACTTCAAACTATTAAACTCGTAATAATATTTTCAGGGAATTCCTAGTATAATCGACTAAATTTAGAAACCCACTGCAAATGTAGTCTATTATGGACTGGAACTAATCTTAAAACAGCAAAAAAAAACAAAAATCCATTGTATTTACATTCTCACCTCTCAAACAAGTCATCTACAGACGCGGAAGAGAGCAATATTTCTTGGTACTTGCTAGTTTTACCCGTATTCAGGAGGTAATAGAAAAAAACATTTATTTGAGGTATTTAACCCAAATAGGACATCAGCATAGATAATTTTTTTTTTCCTTAGCCAATTGTGTCCCACTGCTGGGCAAAGGCCTCCCCCATATCCTTCCAGACATTCTTTTCTTGCACCACCTCGAACTAGCCTTCGCGGTGTGCACCCAAATCATCTCGCCACCACTTCACATTACACTAATAAAAATTAAAAACAAGATTGAATACATTTAGTAGAAAAATAAATCAAATAAATTAAAAACTCGATTGATTAATTAATTAATTTACCAATCCCTCAATTAATTTTATTAATTCGTCAATCCAATTCGATTATTGAAAAATTCATTAATTCATTGTTAATGTTTTTTGAATAATCGAATATCTTCACTTAGAATGACACATTCTGATTATCGCTGGAAATATCAACTAACAGCCTTTATAGTCTTTACCTCACTGACTCAAAAGGCAATTACACAATTTAAGACCGTTAAAAAAACTAAAAGTAGCAATATTAAAGTGGCCTTTGTGAACAACTTGTTCCAATTATTGTAAAAACTATTAATTAGGGAACTTTTTCATTGTGTCTTCTATCTTTGTGCCGAGAGAGACTTTCGTAAGTTACCTCGTCTTTTATGAAATTGTATTTTATGATACTTTTTCATAATTCTTGAACGGCATCAGTATGCCTTTGGGTATCACTTTGGCCTCTTTTTTCTAACTCCCGAGTACCTATCTACTCACTAGACAGATAACATGTAGCAGCATCAATGCCGCCACATGAAAAAAACTAAGAAGCAAAATTTGTACGGCAACAAAAAGAACCGCAACGCGATTTACGACGAACTAACAGCGGAATCCTGCATCGCGCAAGCAAAGTTCTCCGTGCAATTTAAACAAATACAACAGTCCAAATATCAACTATAGGGCAGTTGCCCACCAGACACAATAACCGTCTAGTAGGAGGATCCTCCCATTCCAGTGGAGGTATGCGGGACTTCACACTCTGTACGTGCATCATACCGACCAACTTAAAAAGCTGTTAATAAGACTTTCTCAGTGGAAAATCCCAAAAACACTGCCCGACCCGGAAATCGAACCCTGGATCTCACAGACAGTTAACCACAATAACATAAAGCCAGCAATAGAATATTTCGACAAAATTCAATAGTTCAATACGACCGTTAGAATTCAGTGTTCATCCCCTAGAACATGTACGAACGATTTATACCAACCACAAATCATCCCAGTTATGAGGGGGCCATCTTAAGGGCATTCGTTTACTCCATGGGACATCAAATTTAATGTTCAATGCCCTTTTATGGGACATAAAATTCAAGACGTCTATGTACAATAAGAAATGTGAGTTTGTTACGTTTAGAATAGTGTCGCGTTTGAATTGGTTTCACTCACTTCTTTCTAACATACAATAGTTTGGGCTAATTCTAAGATTATTCATCAAATAACTTCTCCCGCTCTGAGAGGAGCCGGAGTGTCAGAGTTTTATTGTCTAAAGCCAATCCGTGCTCCTTCTAATGCCTTTTGCGTTCCAGGGCCGCGGTTACTCTATCGAGCAGTTTCGCAAGCCTGCCAAGATTTGCTGACACTACCATTAGGTCCTCATATGTACCTACAGGTGATAGGGCACATGATACAAGATGGAAGGAGGAACATATTAGAGACACTGTACAAACACTGAAAACTTTGTGCCTATGCTTTTCGGACTAACCTACATACATATGGCCAGTTTCCGAAATTTCAATTTCTCAATTGTCAAACCCTTGTTTTCTGACAAGATTTAACAGGTTATCATGTTATTGTTGAGTTTAAAAATACTCAAATTCAAAATCTTAATTAAAAAAAAACTAAAAATGTCATTAGTTGTCGAGCTATCATAAACCTATTGAGACCACTCCACAAAGTAGGTGCGCAATAAAACAATTGTCCATAAAAATCTGCATATTACAAGTAAATCCCTCACAATTTATGGATAGAGGCGTTATTAAACTATAAAAACGAAAATGGGCGTAAAATGAGGTCGGTTAATGGTTCCGCATAATAAAACGCTAAAGTAATTGTGTCGTATAAGCGTTAATAAAGTTCCGTAATTAACGTAAATAGTTTTCTTTGTTATGAGGCGACGAACTTAACTGGAAAGTCTTCAACTTTCCGGGTAGTTTAGTAATTATATCAAGTTTCTTTACCGAAACTGGTGTCGTCAAACTATCAGTACAAAGTGAAGTTTATGCTTCCCTGACCGTAGCGCTACGAGGCTACGGCGTAGCTCTGAGGTGTTATGGCGTAGTGCTACGGGGCTACAGCGTAGCGTGTCACTGATGAAACAACTATTATTTCAAGTAATTTTCACAATTTAATTCAACCTCGACTCCGGTCTTCTCAACCATACAAATAGACTTAAGCTTGTTTTGATATTAACGTAATTGCCTCGAGAGTTTTTTTTCGTTACAACTGATTCGAGTTTAGTAAAAGTTTCCTTCGAAAGAACTTAGGTTATGAATGTTAATCAGCCGCAGCGTAACACAAAGCTTTTCAAACTCATAGTGCTGAGCTTCGTTTATGTTTCAACTTCTTTTTTGGTACAAAATGTATGTAGCTTGCACAATCATTTTCGACAGAAACCAGAAATGAGTCCAAATTCCGAAAAAAACCTTAAACCTAATTATCTAGGTCTAATTTAAAATTTCGTCATCAATGTTTCAAGTAATAATTTAACAAAAAATCTCTACCGCAGCCTAAACGTTCCAGATTTTTATTCAAACACACAAAGAGCTAAATCGACTGGAGACTATTGTTGGTTTAAAAAATAAAATTGGCTCGACTTAAATCCGTACATTAGCTCTCCTAAACACAGTCGGTTTGTGCCGTGAGGAGCTCGTTGAAACCGCGTGTACGTAACATTAGAGCATTGTTATTTTATCTCTGGTAATGAAAGCATTCGTGAAAAGTGTCGTGATGAAGAGGAGCATAAAGGAACAGAGGGTTTAAAAACATGGGGTAAGCAATAACGACATAATATCGGCTGTGGGGAAAAACTGGGTCAAAACAGCACAGGACAGGGAATAATGGAAGAAATTGGAGGAGGCCTGTACACAATCAAGGGGTTTCTATAATGTATAGCGTAAAAATAATAATATTTATAAGTTACTAGCTTTTGCCCGCGACTTCGTCCGGGTGGAATAGTTACTTTGGGCAGCATTTACTTGAAAGTTTGAATGATTTAATTTCTATCTAGCCTGCACGGTCTCATTTAGGCAGCTTTTCAAGCCACATTAACTACTTGCGTTTACTTAAATTATTGTTGTACTTATTTTCGACGAAAGATAAGTTTAATTAATGCTACTCCTGTAATAATAATAATTATACAACCAAAAACGAACTAAAAGTTGTATTTAAAGCTTTTGTTTTTCTTTCTTCATTAGCATAACTTTTACACACGATGTCCACATCTCTTTAATTTGCCTCTCCTTTCGCAGGTATGCTGAAAGAGATATTTTTAGAAATAAGCATCACCTTTGTACCTATTTTTCTGATTCCTTCTTCTTATCTATGAGTTAAATATGTGTACATAAACCGTTAAATAAATAAATCACAATTACACAATCCTGTTCAACATTGATTCGTTTCTTTAAACTCCCATTTCCAGAATACTTCCCTTCGTCTGATTCTCGGCTTATCTGTGAATAGCCGAGGCGTTCCTCATTGAGTATTCAATCTGGCTCTCAATCTCATCGGTATTCGTATTAGCGGCCGCGGTAACTGACTCATAATGCCGAGGATTTCAAGCTATGGTTGCTGTCAAATATTTATCACGAAACAAGCTTGGTGACTTTGCCCATGTGAATGTCAGATATTATTCCAAGGGAACATACTCCCAGGATAAATAGTGCCTTTGTGCCATTCCAGTATCTATCTCTTAGCCAAATTTCATCCGGAACCGTTCAGCCATTCTGGCGTGATTGAGTAACACACATACATCCATTCGTCCAAACTTTCGCATTTATAATATTTATCACGAAATAGAATGAAATAGCAGGAGCTTGTGGCTAAATTATAAATGCCCCATGAGTCGATCTTCAAGGTAAAGCAACGATTGCCGAGGTTGCTCCGTAGATGGGTAACATATCGAGACTCTTTCGTGCCTCGGAAAGCAAATTAAGCTGTTGGTTCCGGTTGTCATGTGTAGATATTTTACAGTACTTTTCGTAACGCCAAAAAATCTGACACTACTGTTTACCCAGTAAATGGGTTGTGGAGGTCAGATAGCCACTAGCTTCACGTAAAACACTCAATAGAAGATACTAAGCTACATCCGATTTCACTGGACTTCAACATAACTATGTAGTTGGGAAGGCTAGGCAGATCTTTTGACACTCCTTCTACTCCTTCCTAGCTACTTTTGACATTGAAATACCTTGCTACTTTTGATTCTAAAATACCTAGCAAATTTTTGTGCTGAAAATGGGCAATGTGGTTCATGTATTGCCTTGTTTCATGGTTGCCTTGTGGATGGAGTTATACGCATAGATTCTTACCTACTGCTTGTACAAAGATTTACACCCCTAATAGTCACAATTTTTGTGTGATCTTCAAAGGCGCTTATCTTGTATAACTCTTTCATTTTAACAGGGCATTGGCGTTTAATGAAATTCTTAATCTAAAAACAGTGAAAACACACAACAATAAAAAAGACATCAACAACAAAAGAAATAATGATCTTTGACATTATTTAACTAATGAAGAACAGAGGTTATCTTTTGGGTTTCTATGAAGAGATGTTAGTAAAAGAGCAATGACCGCTATACCCATACTGAACCAAAACAACTAATATATATATAAAAAAATAATTAAACGCTCTCAAACGTTTCTTTTCTATAGTGTGAAAGAGTCTTTTTAAAATAGTAAAAAAGAACAATCAGCCATTAAAATTACTCAAAACATTACACTCTTGGAATCAAATGCATATTTTCCTGAAAACAAAACTATGAAGCTTGCAGACGATGGCTTAAGGAAAAGATCTGCATCGGCACTCTTAATGCAGAGTCATTAAGCAAGTCGTGTTCTGTCGCGGGAACACCGGGAGGCGGAACTAGCACTGCCCGGGAGGATCTAAGCTGTAGACAAATTGACAGAAGGTCCAAACCCGATCGACGACAGTTTATCCTCTGTCTCTAGACAAGTCAACAGTAGCTGAAACGTCATGTTCGCCGTTCAAACATGACGTGGCAGCTACTGTTGGTAGCTAATTTGACAGTTGGTTAAAGGTAGATACGTTATTGAGACCAGCCGTAAGTCGATTCATCATAGACCTTTAAACGGCACCTTTAACAGTTAAGAAAACAAATTATGACTCTAGCTCTGATGTCCTCCACAAAACGGGAATAATGGACATGTGTAAGAAGGCTGTCGGTCTCAAACGGAGCACAGGACACTGTGCTCCGTTTGGTCAGCTCACACCAAGATGGCGCTGTGCTTGGAATGTCTTCCAAAGACAGTGTCGGATAGGTTAGGTTCCTTTGAACCCTGCAGACCGAAATAGGAGCCCCGCACAGTAAGGCTCCGTCGTCGAGGTTAGTAGAATATTGGAATTGAATGTTGTTTGAATTTAGAATTCCCTAAATTAAATATCTCATATATTTTCGTCACACGGTTATCCTATTCTATGAACGGCCTAAGCATCTCAAGCGCGTTCAAAAATATATCAGCAAAAGAAACGAGGCCAGCTAGGGCCAGTGCCTGCCAGAGCTGCGGTATTTTTTTCGAAAGATTCAGGAACGCAAAAGGGATTAGGAGGAACACGGATAGGTGAGGTCAGTGAGAGTCTGACACTGACACTCCCTTCCCCTCCGCCCAGAGCGGAAGGAGTCATTTGACGATTGCAAATCCTAAAAAAAATAGAAGGCAGCCAATGAAATGGCTGACTAAGCGGAGTCAGCTACGCCATATTCATCATAATAAACAACTTTAAACAAATTATGAAATCGCGAAAGAAAAATCAAAAGTTCCCTGCATTTCGCCAAGTTTCTTAATCATAAATGTGGACCAGATGATTAGCCATAGCACACGTAAGTTGTTCAAAATAATAACTCCTTTTCAGGTTCCAATTACTCCATTCATAATATTGACCTTTTGTATCGCGCAAAATTTTCGGCATTGTTCGTATTAGCACTTCTGATTCCCATTCTACTTTGGAGTCTCAGTGGAACTTGATCTCACCGCACATTAATCCTTGCCAAGGACAAGACACTGCTCGGATCTTTCGGTTTTTCACAAAGCTCTGCGAGAAACCGAATCTGGACGCAAAATAACTGAGAACGGATTATTTCTTTGAGTTAATTCAGAATTTGTGCCTCGATAAAGGCAATATTTGGGTTAAAACATTAGACACCAAGACATTCCAACGACAATGCGCCATCTATTGGTAGGTACTATAAGGTAGACATTTCAGCCATGCGCACAAAACGTTTTGTTAATAGGTACTTTATTTTGCGTATAACAAAGGAGTTAAACTCACTTCCGGACTGTTACCTGGAAGTTATTTTTTTAATAAAAAGTGGACAGGATACCTCTAGTAAGCGTGGTCATCATAAACCTCATCTTTGCTTGGTATCGTAGGTGAGAAAGTGGCTAAGCGCGAGCCTTTCACTATCACTACACATTATGGAACAAAGCCCTCCAAACGCGTCTGACTGTCTATTTGCTGACTTTTTCATAAAATTTTCACCAATAGACGAAGCAAGGTTTAGATGCATTATGGCTTTGTGGAAAACGGCTGAAATATGACGATTATTGTTGAAGAAATCGGAAAAAATCGTGCCGTTTAGTAGCTTCCATTGTGTTCTGCTACCCGTGCGTAGCCGGGGCAGGTTAATAGACAGTAATATAACATGCGGGGCAGTCTTTAGGAACTGCCAAAAGAAGTGAAAACTAAGTAACTTGTGAATTGTATCGTCGAGCTATTAGATTATTATTTTTGAAGTTATACTTCTTTTGGCGCGATGGAGAAAACTGATAAGAGTGAATTTTTACAATGCGCGCGCACACCGACACCTGAATTCTACATCGTGAAGTTAGTTCTAGGTGGCATGAAAATCGATAACTATGTTCAAGTTGTATATTCTAGTATTTTTTGATTGTCTTTTGTTTCTTTTATGTTTGAATTTCGAAGAAGAATGTGGTTTTAATTTCGAAATAAAGCGCCAAAATATAAGATACAAATATTTTGATAAAAGTAATTGATTAGACACTAATTGTTCCCGCGGCTCAGCTCCTTTTACTCTATCCCAGAAGATTTTATTGGAATATGATGATTTTTCGAAGACAAAAAGCAGCCTCTTCATGAATGAGTTTTCTTAATCGGATTTGTATCTACAGTAGAACGGAACAAAGAATTTTACCGTTTATAATAATTATTAGTATTGACTATTTTGAAAAAAGGAGTCTTGTAACTTATATGTCATTGTAAGTAGGTACCCATAAACCTCTCAGGTACACACCATCCAGAATAGAAAGTTGATATTAATTTCAAATACTACTACTGGTAGAGAATGCCTTGATGCATTAAGTCCGCCCATGTACCACTATTGTACATAAAGTTTAAATAAATAAATAAACAAAACATTCGAATAAAAAAAAAAAAATTTGCATGATATCTGCCCTACTTTATGAACAAACAGTTTTAAAACTATGAAACGTATCAGTTATTTAGCGTAATAGACTTAATTGGCGATCGTTCGAACGCAACAAATTGAAGCTGAAAACAATACAAATATTTTAAAACTTTTATATTTTTTTAGTTGTGAATGTTTTTTTTTTCCATACGCCAAAGAAGTATAACTTCTAACGCGTGTACATAAGTACACACACTCTTTCTTTTTTATATTTGGAAAGCGTTCGGTGACGATGACGCGAGTTCCGTGATTTTTGTTCACCCAAAAAGTGCTCGAAGAAGTTTTCACTTCAAAAGAATAAACATGGCTGATGTCAAAATTGATAAAATTCCACTACGTTTTACCTGTAGTACCTGCATACTTAACAAACAGGTAACAGAAGAGCAGACCGCACGTCCAAGTAATCACTAAACTTGCAACATTACTGAGAGAAATCGGATTGACTTCGCCGTCTGATACAAACTTCCGATTGCAGTCGGAAAGTTTCGGAGTTCTGCAGTTTGTTGCACTGTTTTTTACCTATCTTCGTGCATGGCAAATTCGTGATGCTGAAGCGCAATCGAAGGAGTTTGATCGAACTAACGTATCGCATATTTATTAAAGATCTACACGTCTTGATGTCCGGAACAAACAGCTTAAACGCAAATAAACTCTTTTTCTTTCTTTCTTTCTTGCAAACGTGTATTCCGAGGCGTGTAGGAATTTCGGTGTTTAAATTACGAAGATAAAACGCATCAAAGATAAGGAGTGGCGGCTTATACCGTCACTTTTCAGTAAAAAGTATCTTGGTAAGTGACGTCACACGAGTTTCCAACGCACTGTATCGTCTTAATTTTTAGTTAACGTGACAAAATAAAATACGTGTCTAATATTTTTTGGAAATCTATCTGGCGGAGTAATTCGATTTTTTTAGTCAAAAAACCTATTAAAAGTGATACACACCGAGTTGAAAGCTATACGGAAGACTTTTGCCCAGCGGTGGGTCAATGTGGGTTTGAAATAGTCTTGTCCCACTGCCCAGAAAATAGTCGCTACTAATCTACATGAATAGAAACGCTTCCTAACTTATATTAAAACTGGCTTTTTGCCGCGACTTCGTCGGCGTGGAATTGTTACTTTGGACAGCCATTTTTATTTTTCAAAAACGCTTTAACATATATTCAATAATGCCGGACTCTCATACAAACTTTCATTCTCTATTTAAACCCATCTAAACCCCATTCTCGCGACAAATGTAAATTGTAACTTATGTATGTCCTTCTCTTAAGTCCAATCTATCTCTGTACCAAATTCAATCTAAATCGGTTCTGCGGTTTAAGCGTGAAGTGGTAACAGACAGACACTTTCGCATTTATAATATTATAGTATGGATTGCGAAAGTAACTCTGGCTAATTGTTACCTTTTCACGTGTTAAGCTAAAGGATTTAAATTAAACTTGGCGTACGGGTTGATCATGATCTGAATGTGGATGTAGGATAGTTATCCCGGGGTCATTTATTTAATAATGCACGAACAAAACACTTAGAAGAGCAAATAATTTGGATAAAAAATGTAGATAGTGTGTAAAAATTAGATTGAGAAACTTAAAATAAACTAAACTTAACTAATTCGTCATTGTAGGCGTCTAATCAGAACCAGGCCCGAGTCGACGGCGCATTGTGTTCCACCCACGCCTCACAGAGATGTCAGCATAGTAGACGGCGCCCGCTAAGGCTAGTGCCTGCCAGGGTTGCGGAATTCGTTCGAGGAGTCACTGCGGCCCTGGAACGCATAGGGCAATAGGAGGAACACGGATGAGTTTTAGTCAGTAAGAGTCTGACATTCCCTTCCGACCGCCGAAGTCATTTGATTAATGGGGAAATCACACTCATATAAAAAGGTCTTTAGAAAATCTTCACGCGATGGTGCCGCTGGCAGAATATAATTTAGCATACATCAACGCAATCCTATTCCCCATAAGAAAAAGAGTTCCACAACGCATAGGCCATGCATGACACTGAAAGGCAATAAAACCCATCCGTCACTGTCCATGGACGCATGTTTTATTTATAGACGCCATTAGGTTCCGCACAGATATATTGGGGATTCAGAGCGGGTTAGGATGATTTTTATTGTTTTATGTCCATGGTG
The DNA here is from genome assembly GCA_905163435.1 of Mamestra brassicae. NCBI lineage: Eukaryota > Metazoa > Arthropoda > Insecta > Lepidoptera > Noctuidae > Mamestra > Mamestra brassicae. The sequence goes on from LR990990.1 coordinate 20,729,616, forward strand.
GTTTATGGGTTAAGTGGCGATGAATGGCAGGGTTGAACACAGTTGAGGGCAACCGTGGGAAGATGAGACAATTCACACATATTCATAATATGTACCTCAATAACCATAACGATGCCTCCCACCTAAGTTGGTGTCACCTACTTTATTTTGGGTACAGGATTATATGCATACTTTATTAAATACATAATGTACAACTATTTTCTATACACTTAAATAACTAAAAATAGTCTAAAATATGGCGTCGAAAAATTATGCATTAGATTACAAAGAAAGAAAGAAAGAAAAAGTATTTAATTGCCACAAAACGACATACCCACATACATAACTTTATTTTTCTTAAACTAACCTCTAAACGATTGTGTTAGTAGTTCTTAAATTATATTAGTTACACGTTAAAAACATGTATACGATTATAGTAGGCGCCAAATAATCGTGGAATAACGGTCATTGACCCACCTACAATTATTGACATTTTTAATTTGAAAAACGGAATTAATGACACAAAGCTGTCCCGAATCATCATCTCTCGTGATCCTTAACATTGTCTAATAATGAAAAACGATTCATATTTAATTGTTCAGGTACCTATGAACAGTTATTAGGGAAAGGTCAATGTACTTTATTCCACATTTATCTGGCGCCTACTATAGTCGCTTTTAAGTGGCGTTTTTAAGCTAAACAATCTTAACCTATGCTGGCTCAGATATTTACAATAAGCTGCCGTCGACCATAAGAAATGTAAGCTCCTATAATGTATTCAAAGTAAATATCTATAAATACATAACATAGCAGACAACTATTACGGAATGCAAAGTCAAAGTCAATTCATTTATTTCAAGTAGACCATTAAAAGGCACTTTTGAACGTCAAATTTACAGTTTAAAATATTAAAATATAAGTGACTCTAGTTGTCCATTCGCAAAAAGTAGATTCTTATGGAGAAGAACGGACAAGAAACTCCATAGTTACTCTTTTCAAATATAAGTTTTACAATATTTTGTAAACATAGGTACATTAATCAATTGATTATATTATGTGAGCACAATGCACCCAACATTATACTAATGTACAGCACACACTTATGGAAGTGCATATTTATACAAATATAAAAAAAATTAACGACAAAAATCCTATTAATAAGCACTATTGTATTGTATTTCTCATGTAAGTGACTAGGCTTTTATGAGAATAAATTTCTTTAAACGCAAGTGAAAAATTTAAAATCACAATTTTGTGGGTGGACAACAATGCGGGAGGCATCGATACTTACTGACCTACTAATTGTATAAATGCGAAAGTAACTCAGTTCATCTGTCTGTTTGTCTCTTACATCTTAACGGATTTGGATGCAACTTGGCTCTTGGGAAGATTATGTCCTTAAATAAGACATAAGAATGATATTTTTTTATAATTTTCGACTTTCACGCGAGTGAACCGGCTTTGCAAGCTTACTATGAATGAATGTCGAGAAGCATCAGTCTTTAGGACCAATTGAGAAATATCGATTTTTTAAACTATCTCTTGCCCGCAATTTCTTCTGCCCATTTCAAAACTATGTTAGGGTTTGTTATAAATATTTAAATTATGCCTATAATTATTTATGTTTATTTTGACTAATTGTAATCATTTCTATGAACTTGTATGATCAAAAGTAGTTGTATTGACTTCATGTCGGTCGAGACTGACAGTTATCGTCGACCAATCATAAGCAAGTAAAATGGTGGGAATAATAAACTAGTCGGCGGGCATTTAAGTGGTATGCCCGCTATGCATCGTTTATTCGTGCTACGATATCGGTGCTAGTCACTTACACTGTATCTCTAAATTAAACTGTGTTACTGTACCGCCGCAACTATAGTAATAAAGCTGATCTCCAAAGTTTTGTAAAGAGTGTTTTATATTCAAAGTCCTTAATTCTGAGTATTGAACCAGTACGGTTCACAGGTTGGTTTCAAAAAACCTGATGCAGCACAATCTACTTCGAAATATAAATACGATAAATATTATTTTTTGCACTTGGACGTTCGGTTAAATATTAAATAAAGCATCTCGTATCCATCAGCCCAATGAATATAAACGAAAAAGGCCAAAATATGGTACCTATAACAACCATAAAATTGAACGTTTAGAGCACTCGAAGTGGTAACAAAGTAATAACATAAATATCAGAGAATGGGAAAGTTTTGCAAACCGAAGGCCCATTTCTTTGCCAAACAAGTAACAGGTAAGTCCATGGGATGGGTCGTGAATACAAATATTGAATGTTCGGTATTCGAGGCAGGACGCCGTTAATTTGTTCGGGATCCCCATTAGCTGTGGGTGAGGTTGATGGGTTTACGTAATATACATAATTATGTAGGCACTTATATGCATTTCATTTTATGTTCTTGGCGACTAAATTTCGGTAATGTATCTGCGAGTTTGCTATTTTAAACTGGTACTGGTTTTTTACCAAATTAGCATTCCTTACTTGAAGAATTCTTTTCTATTCATCAGATAATGATGAGGTTGAAAATTAGAAGAATACTGTCTTAGTATATTTCAATATCACCGCATGAAACTTCAACTTTGATTAGCCTTTTAAGTTTAGCAGAATGTCTTTTTTGACGTTTTGAAATTGAGATGCGAATGCGTCTTGAATGTGAACGTTTTAAAATTAGTAGAATTGTCCTTCTTATATGCAAGACGGCGCCAGAACTCTTGATCATACACACTGTTGGTAGGAGTAAGTAGTCCCGAAAATTGAGTGTCTGACGCCCAGCAAGCGCTGAGATGGTAACCCTTTCGGTATGGACACGCACAGACCAACACATGCACAGGCGCGGGCTGACGTCCTACACCGGTAGGTTTGGGCTTTGCATGTACGGTAATCACATTTCTGGGAATAGAATACTTGATTACCAGGATTATATAGCAAGCGATTGGAAGATCTCCTCCTGTAAACACCTCACTGTGTAAACGTAGGTGAAGTGAGCTGTCAATAAGGCATTTGACTAAAACAATCTAAAATCTAAAGCTTTCCAAATAATATTGGACACGTATTTTATCTTTTGTCACGTAAACAAAAAATGAAGACGAAACAGTGCGTTGAAAACTCGTGTGACGTCACTTACCTACCAGTACACTTTTTTCAGGAAAGTTTAGGTTTAAAGAATTTATTCTCATAAGAACAATTACAGTTCACTTAAAATGAGATACAAATAATTAAGATAAGTATTTTAGATGTTCGCATCTGGTGCGTTGATGACGTCATCGATTACAGATATGTTTTCTTAATTTAGATTTAAATATATTAATACTTTTACATTTCTTTATTTCTTCGGGTAAATCATTGAACAGTCGTGCTCCTTCAGACAGTATTGTTTTTTTGCCGTAGTTAGTTCGTGCTCGTGCAGTCATTAGTTGAAACCTGTTTTTGCTTCTAGTATTGTATGTTATTGTCTTTTTACGTATTTGAATGTTTGATTGTATGGAGTTCGTGGTGATTTTTTTTATAAGAATGCAGGTGTAGTATGTGTAAAGTTGCTTGAGATTTAGGTTTGTTTTTTCGTAAAGTTTTTTTGTTGGGTATAGATAGTGATAATGAAATAGTATTTTGATAATTTTATTTTGTATTCTTTGTAGTGAGTTTAGATTTGTTTTAGTGGCTGATCCCCATAGTTCGATTAGGTATTCCAAATTAGATTTTACTAGCGAGTTATATATAATTTGTCGTACTTTCTTTGGTATACAGTTTCTAATATTTCGTAATGCTCCTAATAGTGACGTTTATTTTGTTTTGATATGGTCTATGTGTAGTTTCCACGTAAGTTTGTCATCTACCCACAACCCTAGGTATTTTTCGTGACTGGATCGTTTGATTACTTCTCCGTCAATCGTAAGAGGTGAGAAATCGGGTAGCTGTTTATTTTTTGCGGAGAAGATCATAAATGATGTTTTTGACGTGTTAATAGTTAGCAGGTTATATTTTAGCCATTCGTTAAGTAGGTCAAGATCTTTCTGAGCATCAGACATAATGTTTTGTAATGACTTGTTGAAATAAAATAGGCAGATGTCGTCTGCGTATAATGTTAGGTGCCCTTTCAAACCTATTTTGTCTATATTGTTAATGTATATAAGAAATAGTAACGAACTAATAACTGAACCTTGTGGACAGCCGTATGTTATGTTTTGCATTGAGCTTGTGAAGTTATCAATTTTTACTACTTGTTTTCTGTTTTGTAAGTAAGAAGCAAATATACTAAGGGCGTTGCCTGAAATACCTATATTATTTAATTTTTGTAGTAGTTTTTGATGGCTAACTGTATCATAAGCATAAAGTGACGTTACAAGCCTCCACTCCTTATCTTTGATGCGTTTTATCTTATATTTTTTTATCGATTTGATAAAATAAACAAATACGTGTCCAATATTTTTTGAAAATCTAACTGACAGACTAAATAGAATCATATATTTTTAACCCAGGTAACATCCCTATTCATACAAAAATGCAGGAATGACAGTTAACTTCACGCTCTGTCCACCTAAGTGTACACAATGAGACAATGTCAGAATACACCGGCGCGACAGAACTATTGAAGTGAAAACTTCTTTAGACGCATTGAGCACATTTTGGGTTGAACAAAAATCATGGAACTCGCGTCATCGTCACCGAACGCTTTAGCTTTCGCTTAGTTTTTCTTTGTAATTTTTTCCTTGCCCATGACTAGAAGGTTATAGGTTCGCAAGTACAAGGAATTTGTAATATTCCTTGTCCTTGCGAATTAATATAACCCATAGTCATAACTAAAACCATTCTGGATAGAAATGTAGGTTTAGACATATTTTACAAAAAAAAATATTTACGAAAACCAATCCAATTTAACCAATTTTGCTGCAAAATATAAACCTTCCTTCCCTAAAAACCTCATAAAAATGTGCCAAGAGCAACAAAGCGCTATTATGTTGCTCAATTGTTGGTTCACAAAGGGAATCGGCTTTTTTTAATTAATATCTGTGGCAACATTGGCAACCTTCACGCCTGACGCGGGGGGCCGACAGCAATTGATCGACCATCGCCGCTCGATGATTGATCATGCAATAATGCCTACATGAAAAGTTGGAGGGTCGTTTTGTACGAACCCCTCTACACTCCCTGTTCAGTACATCGATGAAGTATAATATTGGTAGGTATGAACCTACTTTGACTTTTTAAAGTGTGTAGGAATAGCTCGTAGCTAAGTAAAACCAGCCGTCCATGTCTATCGTCGAGGTGAAGCAACGCTGGCTGAGGTCGGACCGTTGATGGGTTACCATCATTCACATCACGAGATTCCTCCGCTGTCCATCCGTCCGACCACCTGTCTCTCAGCGGGCTGTGTCTCATGAACCGTATAATAAGTAGGTAGTGATTTTTTGCGTATTGTTATTGCAACATAATAATAAAAAACACTATAAAGTATAAAATAACTTTAATTTCGGAAGTCGGTATTTTAAATACGAAGAAACAACCAAAGACACCGACTTTCGAAATTATTTCGTTTACTTGGTTAGGTTTATTTATTTTTTCCAGTTAATGGTACGAAGCCCTTCGCACGAGAGTTCGACTCGCATTTGGCCGGTTATTAATTTATAAAGCAGGTTAGAACAAGGGCTGGTTCGAGATAGCTCAAGAAAAGAATACCACCATACATGGAAGGAATTGGAGGAGGCCTTTGTCCAGCGGTGGGACAGTGCAAATGGAATATAAAGGCAGGCATTTTAAGCACCTCATCAAAAACTATCCTTGGTTAAGAACTGATTACAAAAACTTTTTTTGCAAAATCCGTTCAACTGTAAAATCACAAACACCTGTAATTACATTTTCTTTAATATCCAAATCAGTATTCAAAAGGTTTCTCGGAACCTCTCTTCTACGAAATAAACAAAGACCGTTTAGGTCTTAAAAGGTCTTAGAATTAGATCTGTTTGCCGACCATTTAATAAACATAAACTTTAGGTTTTAGTACCTACTGTAAAATGTTATGAAGAAAAATATATAAATATTTTAAAAGTAAGGTGGGAATGAGATAGAGATATGTATAATGGCGAACGTCATACATAGTTATTTACAGTTCATGTAAATGTGGGTTACGCAGGGAGAAAATAATTGTGTAATATATAGGTCTAGAATACTTAAAAATGCCAAGCTGGGCCAAAGATCACACTATTATAGAAAACGTTTTTTTACGTTTTTACGGGTATTGTCCGAGCATTAGCTATGGCAAACAAACGGTGGCACTAAAATACTTGTCATCATCATCATCAGCCTAGCCTTTTCCCAACTATATTGGGGTCGGCTTCCAGTCAAACCGGATTCAGCTGAATACCAGTATTTTACGTGGAGCGGCTGCCTACCAGACCTCCACAACCCATTAACTGGGTAACATGGTATAACACTAAAATAATTGTAAGTTCTAGAAATGTTCCAGACTTTGTTTTGCCGACTGAGGGTTGGCAAAAACAGTCTAGAAATTGAGAATTTGTGGTTAAATAACATAATTTTTTTTTTGCGATACCAAACTTATATTTTCTGTTGGAGAATTAACCGTGACGTACATTATGGTTTGGGAGACCATTTTTTCAACAAAAAAGTTAATTTTGTACTATATTTGTGTGAGAATAATGAGAGTGCTTTCATAGTTTATAAACATTCGTGAGTTATGTATACTCGGAAAAAATTGAGACTCGATCGGAACCCTCGGTGCGACTCGCACTTGTCCGGTTTTTCCTCGTTTCTTTCCTATTAAAAGACCCATTTATGTGATTCTAAGTGATCTGACACCGTGTGCAGGGGAAACAAATATAATATTATGTCACTCAATAGGAGTAAAGACAGAGTCATAACGAGACCCTATCCTACAGGATCACTCAGGTGTGAAACGCGAGCGTAACGTAAAAAAATGTGTCGTTCGGAACTCTTTCTTCTGAGTCAGACTCGCAGCTGCCGTTTTTTTTAATAAGTTATATAGGTAAACGACTCTATAATTAACACTTTCTGACGCGCCAGTCCACCAGCATTTTAATAAGGTTTCAACAAAAAAAAAGATAATACCAGAAACGCACACCAATGCCTAAATTGTTTGTTTTATACTTTTATTCTTAACATGCGTTTCTCTTCCCAATTAACTCGGAATTCCGTTTAATTTCCATATTATTAGGAATCTCAGCAGTGACCCATCCAATTAGGAGCCGCTCCAAAGCGACGCTTAACATAATAGCAGCTCTTGGTTTAACCAACCTCTGCGGATCTAGACTCTGATATAATTGTGACTATGGAGCGGGTAATGTCTTAAGTGTGGTGAGAGTCTGGTAATGAAATCTGTACCCTAGTTAGTAGGTTTTAGTGCTGAAACTGGTTATTATTCTGAAAAAAACTAATTATCATCAGAGAGATTTCCAAAAAATCCTGGACATTGGACACGTACCTATTTTTTCAATTTTACAAAAAATTAAATTGATGCAGTGCGTTGAAAACTCGCGTGGCTTTACTAAAATACCCCCCTCTTGAGCTTTTATGCGCTTTGTCTTTGTGAATTTTTATCGATTTTTTAGGAGAATTTATTTTATGGTAACGTTCGTATTCGCATTTCAGTCGCAATCTGTCAAAAAGGTCTCAATTTCCATACATTTTTGAGTGTTGGGAGTGACAGTTACTTTAAATAAACTTATTACAAAAAAAAAACAACCGACTTCCAAAAAGAAAAGCTACAAAATATACGATAACTTTAATTTCAGAAATCGGTGTTTTTGGTTGTTTCTGCGTATTTGAACACCGACTTCCGAAATTAAAGTTATTTTATACTTTTTATTAAAAATCGTTTTTTTTTTTAATTTTTCACTTTTTAGTGTTACACTTAACAACACCACTGGAAAGTCACAGAAAAGCAAAATACGCATTTTCGATTTAAAAACCAAACTGCAGAACCGATTTTGATGAAATTTCTATGGGACCAATCGGAAAGTATATCCTTTCACATAAAAAAGATATTTTCACGTACAACAAACGTAAAAAAACAACCGAATTGAGAACCTCCTCCTTTTTTTGAAGTCGGTTAAAAATTAGTAGAATTGGCCTTCGGTCCCCAGTCACATGAGCACGTGATTGCGACCGCCCGTTTAGGCGGCGTCACACCCAGCGACTCATTACGCGTTATAAATTCGCAACTAATTAGCGGCTGTGCGTTGACAAAGATTAATGTCGCTGTGTGTGGCAAGCCTAATGCGTTGTGGAGCAACTCGACAGTGCAATGTGTTTAGATAATAGTAATAATTTTCTCGCTGTTGGAGTGATTACGGTTTAACTTTATAGATGAACAAGCATCCCGTCGCGGCTTCGCAAGGGTATAGAGCATATATGTCACCGGCAAATGACAAAAGCCATAAGATTGTAAAATATCGCGTGAAATTGTAAACTATTTTTGAAGTGAAAACTTCTTTAGCGGCGTTATGCACTTTTTGGAATGGGTAAAAAATGTTAAACTCGCGTCAGGACACTTGACCTGATCGAAAATTCGTAAGACGGAGGGAGAGGAAGTAATATCCCCCTCTCTGTCTACCGCGCGGCAAAAATGTATGCCTCAATGCATGCATATGCAATTTGTGCGAATTTATTCCCTAACTATTCCAAAATATGTAAAATGTACAATGTACAACAACAGGTTGTATACACTTGTATGTATGTGCTTGGCTATGCTTGTACAAGCTCCCAGTCGGCATGATTTTTTCTGACACCTCCCACAATCATCGTCTTATTTCAGCCAATTTACACAAAACCTTAAACTGTACTTATAGTAATTATTGAAAAACCGGCCAAGTGCGTGTCGGACTACGCACAGTGTACCCTACACTGTGCGTAGTCCGTAGTTACCCGTCTCCTAAACCACGCCAGAAAAACAGTAAAATACAATTACATTGCAAAGTTACAAATGCACTTGGTTTTAAGTCATTTTCTATGGAATTATAAGGATATTTTTACTTACCCAGTTCCATTTAATAAGTTGGTCAACTATTACGCATTAACTTGTAACGCCTACTTAGCTGTGATAGTTTTCCTTTTAAATTCGTTGAATATGCTACTACAATGAATTTTTTAAAGCTTAATATTTCGCAAATGGCTCCTTGGATGGTAAAATGATTTGAACAAACCCATATTTTTAAACGATCTATCCAACGACATCCCACACTTTCACACTTTGGGGTAGACGATAAACAAAACCCATCGCCACTTTACACATAGGGGGCCACCCAAAAAAATGTATTTCAAGATTTTTTTTACCACAAAGTGGTAAAAAAAATAATTAATATGTATACCCATACCAAATTTCAAAACGCGCTAAGCATCTCTGAGCTAGGACGGCGGATATGGCAAAACTATAAGGGTTTCTTGTTGCCTACCGAACCCTAAAAAGCGAAAGTTTGGATGGATAGTGTTTTTTTTTTTTTTCTAAACCAATCTTGATGAAATTTGGCAGCTAGTGAATTATATACCTAAATCTTTCTCATAATTTACTCCGTCCATTGGGGAGAACCCAATGATATTCTGTTCAATAGTTTTTAGTTCGTCGCCAATAGACAGACAGACGTGGCGGTGGGACTTAGTGTGTCAAATATGCAGTGACTGTGATGTGAAATGGACTCCCTCCTGTGGACTTTTATGACTCATCATCATCATCATTTAAGCCGAAGCACGCCCACTGCTGGACATCACCACATTGACCGCTCCTGTGCGTCTCGTATCCTGCGGATTCCCGCGGCCTTCACCAGGTCAACGGTCCTCGGTTGAAGAACGTAGGCAATGCACCTATACCCCTAATACTAGATGTCTATAGTCGGGCCATGAAGAATACAAATAAAAAGATTACGAGTAGCGGAGATGAGAATGTTCCTTGAAGGCAAAACGTCTTAAGTGGGCTATGATTTCAAGGATTCAAATGCATCGGTTATCCTCTTTGTATTGAGTTGTCCACATACCAATACACAGGTTTTAATTTTTTTTCAAATCAACAGCAAAAAAAAATTTTACAATCACATCCAATTCCCATGGTATTTCCATGAACCAGCCAAAATTATGAAGACCGTCTCCCATATTTTTGGTCCACAATTACATGGTCCCATAACGGAACCCATATCCTCGTAAATACTAAAGTTTGAAGCCATTACCGACACCAGGGTTGCCAATGCTTAATATTTCCGTTTGAAATGTGACGCGATTTCATTTAGAGTTTTTAGGGTTCCGTACCGAAAGGGTGCCATCGCGACCCTTTCGTTACGGTTTCTTCAAGTGCTTTTTATTAATAGTGTTGGCTAAGATGTTTAGGACACTCTGATGAATCTGACTATCCAGTTCCCTTACAATATTAATGAAAGAATAACAGCCGCACGGCCACTATTACAGATTGTCAGAAGCCAGTAAATCTGACTCCTGTCTTGCCCAGAACTACCGTGTGACTCAGTGAATGGGTTGTGGAGGTCTGGTAGGCAGCCACTCCACGTAAAATACTGGTATTCAGCTGAATCCGGTTTGACTGGAAGCCGACACCAATATAGTTGGGAAAAGGCAAGGCAAATGATGATGATGTGGCATAAAAATATAAAGAATAAAAATCTACTTAACAACTCAAAAAAAACACCGGCCTCATCTAGTTTAAAAATTACCAAAAAAGATTGACGTGTAAAAGTGTTATGTTTAACCTATTACAAAATAAATATCATTTATCATTAAAAAAGTAAGACAGCAACTTTTTAGGAACTAGCATTTTAACCCACGGTTTCGCTTCTTGTTCGGGGTAAAAAGTGGCCTACGAATCTCAGCGATAACTTTATGACTTTTTACAAACTAAACCAAACAAACAAACAATTTTCCTCTTTCACATATTATGTAATTTATATTTATAAAGCCATATTCTTGAGCGTATATAAAGAGAACGTCCCTGAGAGGCTCAATCGCCAAAGGTTTCCACAGATAGGCAATAATAATATCACGACACTTTTATACAAATATTTGTAGAAATATATTACCAGTGGGGCAATTTCTATGACAAATAATCGACCATCACCTGTTTGCGAGAGCTTTAAAAGTTTTGGTGATACGGAACCCAAATGCTCGAAACCGACTCGCAATAGGCCAGTTTTTCCTTCTCTTAATTAAAAGAGAGCGGTCGCCGTCGCTTCCTAAATTGACTCTTTAAAACTTGTGATTTGCATTCGTTATTTACGTGGAGGCGTTTCAAGGGTTTTTTTGGTTCTGGTACTTCGAGTTGTGGTAGAAAATATTCTGACTGGCACTCTGGTTACTGCTTCTGAGAATACTGGGCCAATGTTGATCGAGCATGAACACAAAAATTAAATACTGAAATACTGGGACAATGTTGATGTACCATGAACATGAAAAATATGTATGTGTTAATGTCAGTGTTAGAAAAACACACAAAGTTAAAAATAGCTTTAAACCAAGACATCGTAGGGATTTTGCTTCACCCTTTTTCCAAAACCAAGGTATTAACCACGAAGAGGTCTTGTCACAAGAAGTACGTGTGCTGTGAGAGACATAGTTTAACTCCAGAAATTTGCTAAACAACTTGATTTTATTATTTACCACCTACCGGATTGAGAGAACTCAGCAAATGCTCAAAATGTATCAAAGAGGCAAGCCGAGTATTTCCAGTAAGCTATGACCGGAGAGCCATTCCTGCTAATATCTATATTCAATAAGCTGTGCCCGTGGCTTCGCTCCCGTCATCTCCCGTCAACCGTTACCTACCCTACTCTATCTACCCCCTATCTACCTACCCTACCTACCTACCTACCTATTTTTTGTGCTTAAACCTTCCCTGTAATCTGGCGAACAAAACAAAAAAGAATTAGCCAAATCGAAATCCACTGTTATCCGTCCAAAGGCGCTGTCGAGACGCAGTGGATAATGAGTTAGTTGCTTCTAGGCACGTGAGCTCCACCATCAACGACATCATCGCTTAGGCGGTTTTCACAAGGAGATGGATATACATATATGTCACCGGAAAATTGCAAACGCCGTTAAATTGTAAAATATCGCATGAAATTGTAAACTATTTTTTCTTAACAACACACTGATATATTGGAAACTATTGAATTTGAATGTTTACAAACCGATTTTTTCACAATACATCGAGAAATTATATTTCTAATAAAGATTACTTACAATCTTACGGAGTCTGCAATTTTCCGGAGACATATGTACATATATACCGATATGGGTTCCATCAGTCTTGATCTGGACACAGACTTTGAAAAAAATGAACGCCGAAGTGGTAACAGCAATTTGGTTACAATACTGCGGAAGTATAAAAAGAAAATTCAAAGAAGATATTCAGTGCCCGATACAAACCCTCCCGCATCTCCAAGGTACGCCGACCGAGGCATACCCTCGTCACGCCCGATGACTCTACCACTCTTCTCCAAGAGAGTCGCAAAGAGACCAGCACTCTTCGCAAATCACGACCGCCGCCGCTCCGACCCTTGCTCGAGCCAGGCCGCGCCGCTGAGCCTGTAGTTTTAAATTCGTCCCTTATTAATAATCCTATTTCGATCCAGCCCGTTCCTAGCTGCCCCCCCCCCCAGCGACGCCCTAAGCCGAGGCCCGTACCCCACAGCGTGTAGTCGCAATAGGCCAACACAAGCAAGTCCGGTTAAGCAGTCGACAACCTCCTAGGTTAAACTGCGAGAGGCCAAACACAAAAAAAAGAATATGATGATCCGCTATGTTGTATGTGCCAAGTGTGTATGGTCCGCGCGGAGGGGTGTCGGGCGGCGCAAGTGCCTCTCGTTCATACGGTCGGATAGTGTACGTGTGGTAGGCACTAACAGACGGCCTATTCTCTTCTCTTTACATCACCTACACTGCCTTACACGGTGAGATCTTTACTGAATCTCACTGCAGATTACACACAAGCGACGTGAAAACCATTTATTAAAAAAAAAATTACAGAGTGACTACAGAATAAGTTGCTTCTATTGCATTAAGGAATTTTTGGAACTTATGATTAATAAACATGAATAATTGATTTTATAATAATTTGAATTGCATGATAATAAAAATGACATACATATATATATATAGATAAGTTAATAATTTGCACGCTTGCTTGCAGGCAGAATACAATAACTTTTAGGATATAAGATATTTTCATGTGATTTTCATGTATTTTCTTGCAAATAAACATTTCTGATTTCAGATGAGATAATGACAACAACAGCAACAGCTCAATTTACTGATTTCATCAATGGAATTATATCTTTCCATGGACGAGATAATGTCATTGAATAATTAATATCAGTTCAGTGTATTAAATTACGATGCCTTCATTAGTATCTGTCATATTCAGTTAATTTTATGACCCACTTTTTGCATGATTTGAATGGTAATATTACTAATAGGTATGTACGCATTGATTCCAATACATTACGTACAGTCTGAATTTATAGTTTACTTAATAACTTGATAGTCATAAAACGACGGAGTCGCACTACGGCCTTTACGTGTAACGTCCGTTTGCGGCCCTATTGTATTCTTGAAGGTGCATTTTTTCTCAGATCAGTCGCGTTACAGCCGTTTTACTAGCGGCGTCAGTTATTGCATGCAAGAGTTTTTATACTATTGTCAAACACTTGCTGCCCGCGGCGCCATAAATCATCGGCGCGCTAGGGACAGACGTGTGCGTTACTTATCGATTCCTAGAAGAATGAAGACCAGTGTGCGCTGGTGCGTGTCAACACAGAACGCAGCAGGTGACGTCCTGTTTCCACATTTTATTTCACCGCGGGCAGCGATTGGCGAACAGTCTGACTAAAGCCGCAAATACACACGCAATAATATTGCCAATACATACATTATTGTCAAAATTATTGCTTGTGTGTGACACAGACAAAAAGTATCTCCTGAAAAGTCTGCTCACCTAGTACGATGCTTCGCCAAATGTTAAATACTTTGCGTTTTGCCTGTACTGGGCTGACGGACGTAGAGCGACTAATCATAAAATATGAAGGTCAACGGCCGTAGTGCGATCGATCTTAAATAAAACCGGACAAGTGCGAGTTAGACTCGTGCACCGAGTACACATTACCTACGGATACATCAATGTACTTCACGGTCATTTCTTCAACCAAAAATATAAGTTTGTATTCGCATTTTATTTTTTTTTGTAATTTCTAAAAGAACAAATTCCTTATTTTTGGACTTTTTCCTGTACTTATACTGTAACATCTAACTTCTTGGAAAATTTCAGGACTGTGGGTCAACGGGAAGTGCCCTATCGGTTTTGATTCCCTTGCGAGCGTCAAATAATGCGCCACAAACGGAGCTTAAACGGCCTTATATTTAGATTGCGTTAACTTAGATGTTTGTTTTTCACTGCTCCAAGAGGTAGCTGTTCTGAATACTTGGAGTTAATTTCAGCTTGATTCCTTTACGCGTTCCTGAGAATCCTGATCCTGATCCTATAAGGGTTCTGTTTTTGCTGACTGTGGCACGGCACCCTAAAAACGCATTATGCAATCAATTTCCCTGACTTTTTCCAAACTAAACTATGTATAACAGAATGTCACATAAGTACTTAGTACTCCTTTTGCTTCGTTCCCCTAATCACATTGATAACCTCATACAAGATTATTCATTTATTTGCACCGTTTATAGGTGCCTACTAATCTATTACTATTCTACTACTTCTAATCTATCCTAATCTATTACTACCTATATTAATGTAGTTTAGGCACCTGACCTCAATTAGAAAGAAAACACTTTTATTAAGACCCCTTAAGTTGCGAAATCAGGTTTCATAAAAACAACATAATCACGGTGTAAGTTGTACATTGTTGTTTGAAGTTTAAACTCCAATAGCAAGGCTGTAGAAAAGTTGTGTACACGTATATTAACATTCTACAAAGTTTCAACAGATACTCAGAAATATTGGAAAACATAAAATCAATGTTAACGACTGTGTTGTAAACGCATCGAACTGTTTAACGAGATTTCTGATTTATTTCAAACATTCCATTATGTATATGACGTTGTGTCATGGAATTGATACAATTTTATTGAATTCTTGTGAAGAAATAATACAACAGTATTTGAGCTACGACGTAGTTTAAATAGAGATGCAAAGTTGAGTCCCAAACCTGATTAATTATGGGTATTACATGTACTACCCGAGGCCGGTCATGGATAGGTGACTACTCATTATATACCAAGACTTCTTCATGCCCCGGAAAGCTCGTTAAGCCGTTGATCCCGGCTTTCATGTGTAGATCTTTGTCAGAAACGTGAAAGTCTGGCAACTAGTCTTTCCATGGGGATCGTGTTACCGAGGTACTACCCAGTAACTGGATAAGAAAGTTGAGGTCAGAAAGGCAGATGTTCCATGTAAAATTCCAATTCAGCTACATTCTGATCCCAACATATTCGGGAGAAGGCTAGGCAGATTAATTGAGTTAAATATTTTCTAGGAAATAGTTTCAATAACGACTCACTGTTATGTCCCAAACTTAGATTGAAATTGTAACGTAAGGGTCCGAACCCACGGTTGCTCCCGAAGATTGTCGAACGCGTGGTGACTTTGCTTCGGCCCCATAACCAAACAAGTTTTGCCGTCAGAAAACCGTGTGGTTTGCCCTTTTTTTTTTCGGTGGGAAACCTTCAAAAGGCGCCTGGACTTTTGGCAAAAGAGACCAGGACCTCACTAAAACCAACCCGGTGATGGCCATCAGCACATTGAAGGGGCCTCGGAACCTGTGTAGTTTGCCCTGTCCTTACTGTATTAGTCAATGGTCCCAGAAGTAAGACTGAAACTGAGATATACTTATAGAAGAAGACATGACATCACATGAGTTAAGGCCAAAATGATGAATGGTTTCACTTTTCCAAAAACTAACTTAAGAAAGGCACATTCCACGATCCCCTAATTGAGTCAGAAACATCAATCAAAACATTCAGGCTTTAGGATTATAATATTAGTTCTATAACTAGGATAAATGAAGCCTAGACTAAGATCTAAAACCAACAGAAACTTACACTTTACTGTAACTGAGTTAATAATTTCGCTAACGTCAGTTTACGCGAACCAAAGTTTAAGTCAAGAAAATGGGCAACTAAATTGGTTTTGTGTTTGGTGCCGTGTATAAAGTTTGTAGTAGCTTATGAGTGTGTGTAGTGAACACTGACTTATCACAAGGTGTACTTAACTTAGTGGAAAGAAAGAAAGAATGGGTTCTTTAATCAGATCAAAAGGTTCCAGAAGTTTCAAGTCGTAATGAAACAGACCAAGACAAAGATTTCGGGACGAGTTCGACTCCTACCAAAATGAGTGAGGCGATACAGCAAAGGACAGAGTTGTTGTAACCCTAATCCCTTCAAAATTAGAGTGAACAGGCTTCTTCTGGGTAAGCTCGCTCCATCGTCGACTTTGTCTCGATCATCTATGACCTAGGCTAGAGTCAAGAGCAAACCCATATTAAATAAAAATTGAAGTTGAGTTGTGTGGGAAAAGGAGAGGGAGGCCTTCGCCCAGCAGTGGGACAAGACATGCTAGATAGTTGAAATGAAACTGAACTTAATTATTAAAAAGACTTTCAGGAAGGACTTGGGGTACGCCTTTTTCCAGCAATGGGACATTACGAGCTAAACAAAGAAACTCAGTTGTAACCCTGGTTGGGTTCAACATCAAATCATTATTGCTCGACTGGACTGAGCCGAGATAGACAACCACACGGAATCAGTAGCAACGAAATAATATCAAATTAAATATTTCATATATGTACGTGTAAACACCCCTTACAACATTCCAGGTATAATTAAATACGAAACATGAAAGCCAACATAATTATTTATTTTCCGCATACATTTGATATGTTTGGCTGGCGAATTAGCTCGATATTATTTTAAAAGCACAACGCTCCGCTAGCTTTGTGTGCAAATAAATTAATTATATTTCAGATACGTATGAACCGGTTTTCATGACCTGTTTGTATTTCGATTAATTTGAATCAATTTTTATGTGGCAGTTTTACCTGTCACTGACACCTGTCACTGGACATCTTATTCTCTTAAAAAACCGAACGCAAATGTAATTCACTTTAATCATAACTATTGTCTAACCGCTAACCGCCATTTGCATTTGGCATGCAGATTTTGTTCGTTCTGTGTGGTGTCGGACTTAAAACAATATCACCATCCCAACACTTCCCGTGGGTGTCGTAAGAGGCGACTAAGGGACTCACCAGAGAATGGGCAGCAGAATTCTCTGTGCATCGCAACAGCTACACTGCGATCGCCAATCCGCCTGCCCAGCGTGGCGATTATGGCAAACCCCCCCTTTGGGGAGGCCTATGTCCTAGTTTTTATTGAATAGAATCAATAATTATAATTATAATAAAGGGTTTCGACAGCTGAAGCTTTTCTTAGGTACAGTCAGCAACAAAAGTCGATGAAAAGTAAAAAGTAGCAGCGTTAATAATTTGATCTTTATCGCTTACTGTACAACAGTTGTACAATATTTTTCTCAACTTTAGTGTCCTGGGCAAAGAAAAAAAGGTCTGCCCCGTGGTCTTCTACTCGTCCAGGTGTTTCGCCATCTCCGGCAAATCTCCAGGCCTTCTTCAGCGATTACGTCCGTGTTCTGGCTCAGACCCAGTAAAATTTGAGCCATTTTTTATTCTTGACTGTACTATTCTATAAATATTTATGTCTGCTCTTTCTTTTGTTAAAAAATCTTGACTTGTGTTTTAAAATGTGAACTTTGAAGCGTCTTTAAAATATTCTGGTACTCAATTAAACTGAGTTACTGATGAAATATGCACAAAAAGATAAAAGGATAGATGAAAGTGACTGTAAGTTTTTTTAAACAGTAAAAATCTTTATTTTTAAGGTTACGTGCGTTTAAATGAAAAAACGGAACTCTTATAGGATGTTTGTCTCTCCGTCTGTCACGGCCAATTTCGACGGAATCTACTGGACTGATTGAGATTAAATTCGGCACACTAATGATAAATTATAAAGTTATTAAAAAATATATATTTTCCCCAGTACTTTTAACTTAGCATGCATTTATAAAATAGAAAATATTTCTTTATATTACAGGAAAACCTATCTCTCTGTGATTTTTGTACTCTTTCCTAGGTTAAAGTTCAATTGTCATTCCACCCATAGTCGTGCTAAGAAATTCGCGAGTTCACAAAACTTACGAAAATGCAAATACATTAAGCACCGGACGTTACAAATTCAAATAACTGTTCAGAAAAGTTTGCGAAAATTTAAATAGGTCTTTATGACTGTAATAATAAGGCTTGTCCATTTATAGCTGCCGAAATATCTGTATCATTTACTTAATGGCTAGTTTTAACGTTACCTGTCCGAATAAACGATAGGTAGACCTTTTCGGGCTTGCTAATGGCCAGTGGATGGAAAAGTGAAGGGACTTTTGTGGGTTCAACTTTCGAACATTGGTTCGAATAAGGAACAACATACATTAGGCTTGTAGATGGTGAGTAAGAGAATAACCCTCTTATTTATAAAACTTTTAAAATATTACTTAGTTGTAAAATTATCCACATTAAAATTTTAATAAAGAATATGTGTATCAGCATTTTAGCTGTGTAATGGTCATAGCATTTTTGAAATAAAATTAAATGTAATGAAATTTGAAATTAAATGAAATTTATTTATTTGACAGAATATAGGTACTTACAATTACATGCTGAAATAATTTTAGTCTCACTATATTCGACTTATCAGTCGTGCAAATATTTCTAGTACAAGCATTCATATCATGAAATTACATCAATGTCATTTGTGAAGCACATGATAATCATAATAAATATTATGAATGAGGCTGTAAGTAAACATACGAATCATGTTTTTGTCAATCGGTGTAATTAAGTTTTTAATTAACAGGATTTGCAATCAAAAGTTACGAAAGAAAAGATACAAAATGGAACAATCAAACACAAATACACCAATGCTCTAACCAAATATTGTCATATCAAATAAGACTTAGCTTTAGCTCCGATGCATAGACTAAACTAAGATCCCTGAAAACAAAAACCGACTAAATACGAGTTGGACTCGCTGACGAAAGGATCCGTACCACAAACCTTAATATTTTTTTAGTAAAAAATAGAAATAAAATTCGTTTATTTCAGACTAATGAAATGTCCATATTTTGTGAGCATTATCTTAAAACTGAATAATGAATAATTAATGTAGGTATTCATTTAACATTTAAAACAAATAAATCATTTAAAATAAATTGAATATATCATTGAAAATAAAATGGAAATAAATAAATAGTACCTAATAGCGGTGATAAAGATTACAATTCATTCCGCTCAGACAGGCGGACGGACGCTCAGCGGAGTAATAGGGTTCCGTTGGTAATCCGACGGGTACGGAACCCATAGACAGTCACTCCCGTGTCCTGCAACAAAGTAAACACACTTTTTTTGGATGGTAAATTATCAAATGACTTCTGCCGCTCTAGGAGCTAGAGCGGGTAGAGTGTCGGACTGTTATTGACTACATCCGTGTTCCTTCACATGCCTTTTGCGTTCCAGGGCCGCGGTAAGCTGCATACGCTACACGTTCGTTCAAGTAAAAATCGTGTAACTTAAACCTTTCTACATTTATTTACTAGTAAAACACACCACAAAGGCGGACTTAATGCCTTAGGCATTATCTACCAGTCGACCTTAGGGTGGTGCAGAGACAACATGGCAGGTGCAACTTAAAGAAAAACAAATATAAAAAAAAATTACATTTACTTTCAGCAAGTTTTCTCCTATTGTGCTGATTAGACTCGACATAAAATAAAAATACAAAATCAGTATCCCAGAATCCTGTCATATTGTAATGGGCACACATAGGGTTGTCAGGTTAGAAAACTGAAAAGTTAAACAGCCAGTTTAGCCGGACTTTTGGGTAAAAAGGCCGGAAACCTAAACTTCTTAATGACTACTTAGCTTCATCCGCGTGAATGTTGGAAATTATCCAAAGGGAATATTCTCCTGGAATAAAAATTGCATATTTGCTATTCCAGGCCAGGGTGGAGCATACGGTGGAGGTCTGCCCTGCTTGGGCTGAGCACCGCCGTGTCCTCGTCGAGGCGATCGGCGGCGGCGACCTCTCGCGTCCGGCCCTGGTTGAATCCATGGTCCGGAGCGAGGAGGCTTGGGAAGCGGTCACCTCCTTCTGCGAAGCAGTAATGCTAGCGAAGGAGGAGGCGGACCGCGCGAGGGAAAGGCAAGGCCTTCGTCCCAACCGCCGCAACAGGAGAAGACGCCCCGGGCGTCGGGAGTCGCAGGGCGATCCCCGGCCACCGTAGGCGCGGGCCTGCGGACGGCGAGCGTTGGGTGGCTCGCTATCCGATCACCACCAGGCCCGGGTCGATGGCGCGTTGTGTTTCACGCGCGCCTCAAAGAGATGTCAGCAAAGAGGACGGGCCCGCTAGGGCCAGAGCCTGCCAGGGTTGCGGAATTTGTTCGAAAGAGTCACCGCGGCCCTGGAAAACAAAGGGCTTTAAAAGGAACAGGGATTGGTTTTAGTCAGTAAGAGTCTGACACGCCCTTCCACTCCACCTAGAGTGGAAGAAGTCATTTGATGATATCCCGTCCTAAAATAAAAAAGGCTATAATCTATCTTTCTGCTAAATTTCATGAAGATCTGTTCAGCCGTTTCGGCGTGATTGAGTAACAAATATCCATCCATCTAAACTTCCGCATTTATAAATAGTATTATGAGCCTTCTCTTTAAAAAAAACCTGCATTTCGATACAGTAATGTTTATAATTTATATAAACATTACTTTATTCTTAATAAAAATCTGTGTTCATAACTTCTTTTGAAACAGCAATGTGTACCTAACAAATTCAGTGCAATTTTCTAAAAAAATTAAGTGACAAGTCAAACGTAAAAAGTCCGACAAAAACCGAAAACCGTTTCGTTTTGCCGAACACGCAATGTGAAGCTTTATTATGCCCGTCATTATCCAAACGTCTGATAACCCTAAGCACATATACATGTATCCCAACATTTCTACTTCTCCCCAGTAAAATTGTCTGGCGCTACAAAATTCAATAACCATGCTCCCTCAGCAAAGAGTCTCGCTTCCGATATTTTAAAGGATATGTTTGCGAAGACTTCTGCTCGGTGAATTTTTATTTCTTTAACAATACGAATGGTACGTCCGGTAACAGAGGGAGCCGGTATTGAACGTGCGATTATGTCATTTACACAGTGTATGGTTCGTTTATTCTATTCCTACTCTTTCCTTATAAGGACCGTTGGAATTAAGGTTATGGGCCTTCACGCTGTTTCTAGTTCGAGGACAAAACGACTTTGAATTTTCAACACACATATGGACAAAAATTTTAATGTTGCGGTGTTTGTTACACCATACAAGTTCGATAGTTTACAATATATCCGTGTCGAATTTATTCGGTGATTAGTGACTATTCGGAAGTCGTGAAACAGGCTCTTATTAATCGCAAAACTATGTACAAATTAAACTTCCGATAAAAACATCCAGAGCTTATTATACAAAACATAAAAAAAAAACGATTTATTTCACAGATTTAAACACATACAATTTTTATTAACCTCATTAATTGTGCACCTTTTGAACTCATTTTAAATTGCAGTGCTATGCTTGATTTATTCCATCACACAGAAGTCACGTATTCTCCAGTATTCACATACAAAATACTCTCATAAAATGTCCCCTTTAATACTACGTAATATTTCCCAGACTTTTGAAGTTTGTTACTTGGCAGTTTATTATAGAAATGGTCGTCTATGTCACTGCTCATTACTTTCATCAAAAGAAATTCAAACGCAGCGGGCACTTTGTGCATTTACGAGTTTATTAAATGTGACTGCTATTTGTTGGGTATTTCTACCATGTATTAAAAATGAGTGGGAAACATTGCTACTGATTTTAAAATGGCTGGTGAAGTGTATTTTGGGTAAGGTATGAATATACTTGAACTGGTGCCTGCTAAACAAAACAATAATATGAACCGTTTAAAAAAACAAAATATTTATTCAGGTTTAAAGAACTTTATTTCTCATAAGAACAAAATAGTTCCCATAAAATGAGATTTATAAATTAACTTAAACTAAGAAACACTTTTTTGCTCTAGTATAGGTATACAAAAAAAAAATATATTTGTTAAGTACCTAGGTATACAAAATTACGTGACAATGTACATAATTATATCAACTGTCGTAGGTACAGTAGGTAGTGACAATATGCGATTTTAATTTATTTTTAAAAATGTTTAATTTAGTAAGTACATTTCTTTATGTCCTTTGGCAGGTTGTTGTACATTTGTGCTCTCATAAAGAATACTTTTTTTGCCGTATGTGAGTGTGCGTGGCTGGGTCAGTTGCAACGTGTCCTATATTTCTGAATTCTAATAACAAAAACATAATTCAAGCACTCAATAAGTTCAACCACATTTTAAGTTTGGAAGCTACTAAAATAATTTCAACTAGGAATATAAAATAGCAAACTGCCCGGACGGGAGTCTGATGTAGCGGCAATTTAGCCGGAAAATTAGATCAGTCTGGCTCTAAATGCGGCTAGTCTCCTCTTCAAACTTCCGTCTGCGCACCTTGTAACTAAAGCAGGTTTGGCAGAGATGCTAATGTGTTTCTAATTTCTTCTGGTTGCACAGTTTCAAAGCAGTTTTTGGAAAGTTCCGCACTTTGAATATGAATGGAACTCGGGCTTGGTCTTCTGTGCGGATAAAAGTAAAACGAATTTTGGTTTATTAGATTGAACTGAGTTAGTCACAGCGTTATTTCCTGGTCATGGTTAATTTGCAACTGTTTAAGAAAATTATATACCTACTTAATCGAAATTTATAAAAATCTGCGGTAGATTCGATATCCGAATTTGACCTTAAACATCACTGTTCCCAAAACTTAGGGTTCGGCTACACTCTTAATTTTGCATGCACAAACAGTTTGTGCAAGAATTTAAGCAAAACTGCATGGCGTCCACACGATATCGACTTGCGTGCGCAAAAACTTTGCGCATTCATATTGTCCCGTCTTCACTTACATGCATAATTGTGCAAATCAATTCTGGCAAAGCCATTTGTGCGGTATACCGTTTTGCCATCTTAACGCACATGTTTGCTTGAACAAAAAAGAATTGGTGCGAATAAGATTAGCGTGTAGCCAAAGCTTTACCCCAAAAAATGATATACCTAAACAATTTAGCAGTGTCTTGCCGCACTGTCCGGTATACACCAGACAGCCTGGCCATCAACACGACGGTGCTAAGTGCTGAACTTGGCACAACTCCACACAACTCCTCCGACTGCCCGACCGCACACTTCGTTTATTAGTTTCACTAGTCGACTGACGGACAATATGTTGCTGTGTTACTATGTTTACCTCGACGATTTGGCTTTTTTTACATGTATTTTGCCAGTCCTGCTGGAGATCTTAGAACTTACTTTAAGCTATCATTCTACAGATAGGCGATTTTTCTAAAACTCATCATCTGGCTAGTCTTTTCCAAACTGTATCTATAGAGGTCAGACCGGATTCAGCTGAATACCGGTATTTAATATGAAGCGACCCAGTGAGTAACACAGTACCTACTTCTTGGCAAGACTGGTGTCAGATTTTCTAACGACTGCCAAAGAATATCTACAAATAACAGCCGGGACCAATAGCTTAACATTCTTTTCGAGGGACAGAGAAGTCACCCATCCACAGACCAACCTTAGCAAGCGTTGCTTGCGTGCTGTTGTTATTATTTAGGTACGAGCCCTGAACATCCTTTTATGACCAAATCGGAATTAAAAAAGTCGTCAGATTTTATTATTTAGGCACGAGAATCGATAAATCCTAATTACCCTTTTTGAATACAACAAACATCTTTAATTGGTTTCTATCTCTAGTAACTCTTCTCCGTTTGGGTCCGACTGTTATTTTTAATTCATCCTCCCAACTCTTTCCTTCCTTTTTAAAAAGCAGAATGTTTTTATCATACATAGACCAAAAATCAGCGTAGAAACTATTATTAATGAAGCCTGCAAAATCATAGGTCCAGTCAAATGAACGCCACTCTCGCAACACGTCTTACGTCTCCGTGTACCTACAAGTAGTCGCCATATCGTAGAAATAGGACATTTCATAATGAGGCCGGTCATTTCTTTTTTGTTTTTGATAACGGTGTGGAAATCCTCATGAAAGTCCTCTGCCCTGGGGCGGATGGAGGGATCTGCTTGACTTCCACTGACTAAAACCCCCTCATGTTCCCTCGCACACTTGCACCGGGGGCTACGGGAGCACTTAAGCAATCTTCAACGCAGCACCCGACTGGTACCAGTCCGCCTTTCTACCGATCACTAGATCCCTCACAGCTAATCTATCCTAAGCCACATCATGGAATAGCCCAATTCTACGATTTGACTACGACGTATACATACACGCGCTCAGTCGTACGCGATAGCCGCATAACTTACAAGTTATGGGACGTCTGCGACAAGTGTCACTGATTTATTTCGGGCCGGTGCCACTGACGATACTTAATTAGTGGTTACGCTGTACTGCACCGTTTTGGGTTAACAATTTTTGGGGAAGTTTTTCTGATTTATTACCAGTTTTGCGAATCTGTGACTGGTTAATTATTTTTTTTGACAAATGAGCATACTTACTATGATAACCTAGTAACACATTGAGTATAATAATTTTAAGCATAAAGTATCTCTGACCTTTTCACAGACTAACGTATTAGAGGTACAGTCATTAACAAAATGTGTCGTCATTTGCATTATCAAGCTGTTTTGTTAAATTCTAGATTCTCTTGAAGGTCGAATTGTTTCGTAACCTTATTACTCGAAAGTAAAAATTAAAACTCCTTCTTCTCAATAGTGTTCTTCCTCCTCCTCCTTTTTTTGAAGTCGTTTAATAAATGGTGGAATAGGCTATAATTTCTTATGTTATAGTCGGTACAAACTTTTAATATGCATTTTAACATCAATGACTTGTTCCAAATGTAGATTTTGATACAAAATTTCGTCTGAATCGGACCAGAAAATTCGGAGTAAATTGGCTGTGACAGACAGATAACCAAGTGATCCTAAAAGGGTTCCGTTTTTATATAGAGGTTCGGTACCCTAAAAAGTAGACATGGAACGGACGATGGGTCACGCACGTCTCTGGACCACGCTGCTCGCATACTCCATAAATATCTTTCACGCAGCATCAAGCCACCGTTCCTCCATGGTTCCATTTGTAAACACTGAACTAATTCTCCACACAACTGGTTACTGATGACGGACGGCACTAGAAAGTAGTGGTGAGACGACCTGGCCGTATACCGTGAGGGAAAATAATTTCTGAAAGGACTTAGGGGAGGCCCAGCAGTGGAAAAGAATGTGCTAACAAAAAAAGCAAATAAAAGAACAATAAAAAGTTTTACATATTCAACGCAAATGCATTATTCCTTAACACTCCGTACGTTTCAATCGAACAAAACACACAATGCTATGACCGAACACATTCATGCAGCGTCCAGCCAATGAGCGTGAACCTTTTCATATGTAACGCGAAGACGGTGTATTGAGAACGAGGCCCCAGAGATAGTTGGAATATATTTAAATAAGCGAGAACAGCCTGACTATTGAAGGTGAGGGGCTGTAAGATTGCGCTCTCTATGTTTTACTAACTAGCTTCTCCCATCGGATTTGCCCGTGAATGTCTGAAGTTATCCAAAGGGAACGTACTCCCGGGATATAAAAGCAGCTTGTGCTATTCCAGACAGATCGATCTCTGTGCCAGATTTCATCTAGATCCGTTTAGCCGTTCTGGCAAAAAAGTCAAAAGTCAAAAACGTTTATTTCAATTAGGCCATTAAACGGCACTTTTGAACGTCAGCATTTACAGTTCAGTAAAATATATTAATAAAGTGACTCTACTGTCCATTCGGAAAGGTAGATTCTTATGGAGAAGAACGGACAAGAAACTCCATAGTTACTCTTTTCAAATAATGATTTACAAAATTTGGTATACAAAAATTAATTTAATATTATGTGAGGACGATACACCCAGAGTATGCTACTTATAAGAACAAAGTATAACCAGCAGAGGTACTTATTCCTTTTCTAAAAAAAAAATTAGGTAAATGGTACTCACATATTTACAGATAATCTTAATAACCATTAATTAAACAGAAAATAAAAACACAAAAAAGAAACAGTATACCTATCTATAAAGTTAATTCATAAATCAACCAGTTTGATTTTGTCTACACCCTTGATTGTCCTATGGAGCAGGACCAGCATGTTTCCAAGCATTCTTATCCTGAATGTAATCTTCTAATTTGTAATATGCTTGTTTACAAAGTGTACTTTTAACATAAGTTTTAAATTTTCTTTCATTTAGTTCTAATATGTCAGAAGGTATTTTGTTGTAACATTTAACACAATACCCCATGAAAGAAGTGTGGACTTTAGCTAATCTAAAAAATGGTTGATCTAACTTGTCTCTATTTCTAGTATTAAAATTATGTCTATCACTAATTTTACTAAAAAGATGTCGGTTTTTCCGCACATACATAATATTTTCATAATTGAATTGGCAAGGGACTGTCATAATATTAATCTTTTTAAAAAGTTCCGTAAGAGAATCACGGCGACGCAGATTATAAAGGGCTCTGACAGCTCTCTTTTGTAAAATAAATATGGATTCAATGTCAGCAGCCCGACCCCACAGCAAAATACCGTACGACATAATGCTGTGAAAGTAACTAAAGTAGACCAAACGTGCGGTTTCTACGTCTGTTAACTGTCTTATCTTTCTAACAGCATACGCGGCTGAGCTTAAACGACCCGCAAGAGATGTTATATGAGGCCCCCATTGTAATTTCTCGTCCAATGTGATACCTAGGAAAACCGTTTGATTAATGAACTCCAGTTTTTCTCCATTCAACATGATGTCACATTCGCTACTTTTAACATTTGGTAAAGAAAATCTAATACATTTAGTTTTTTTTTTATTTAGAGCCAAGTTGTTTACCGTAAACCAATTTTGGACCTGATGAATAGAACTATTGACGTCGTCAAGATTTTGTGAACGTCGGTCTATTTTAAATATTAGTGATGTGTCATCCGCAAATAATACCATCTTTGGTTGATTTTTAAGTAATTGGGGAAATCATTTATGTAAACTAAAAAAAGGAATGGACCCAATATTGAACCTTGAGGAACGCCCATTGTCGTTTCCGACCCTAGTGAGTTTACACCGTTTATCTGAACTTTAACCTGTCTGCCCATCAAGTATGAACTAAGTAAACCAAGGGCTCTATTCCTAATCCCATAGTGCTCAAGTTTCAACAAAAGCGTCTCATGGTTAACGCAGTCGAACGCTTTCGAGAGGTCGCAGAATATTCCAATGGCATCTTGCGACTCTTCCCAGGCGTTAAAAATGTTCTTTATTAGGGTGACACCGGCATCAGTTGTACAACGCCCTTTGGTGAAACCGTACTGGTGTTCATGAAAGATGTAATTTTTATTAAAGTGACGTAACATCTGACTAAGCATTAACTTTTCAAACACCTTACTGAGAACTGGCAGAATTGACACCGGCCGATAATTGTTGGGTTCTTGAGAATCACCCGATTTGAACAATGGAACGACTTTACTGTGTTTCATGAGATCCGGAAATTCTCCTTTGTCTACACTAGTGTTAAATATGACAGCCAAGTAGTGGGCAATAGTTTCAATGATAGATCTACAAACTTTTACAGATATTCCCCAAAGATCTTCTGTTGATTTAATTTTAAGATCTTTAAAAGCTTTTATAATGGCCTGGGGGTTTGTATGTTGAAACTTAAACTCCGATGGGCATACCTTTACATTCTGTCTAAGTAAGTCAGCAGAGAGCGCGGATGACGAGTTGAGAAGCTCTGTAGTTTTAAGAGGAATATTGGCAAAGAAGTTATCAAATTCCTGAGCTACCTCTGCGTCCGAGTTTATTTGGCCATGTACAGTATTTAAATTAAATTTAGTTTCACGCTGTTTCTTCCTACCTGTTTCGTTATTTATTATTTTCCAAGTAGTTTTGATTTTGTCGTCTGCTGATTTTATTTTATTGCTAATATGCAGAGCTTTTGCTGTTTTGCATACACTTTTATATGTTTTTGAATATTTTGCAACATACTTATGAAAACTTATATTATTCATATGCTGCTTCAGGCCATACAGTTCATATAGCTTTTCCCTGCTTATACGAATGCCTGGAGTTGCCCAATCGCTAAATAAGAACTTAGTGTAAATACTTTTAGATTTTAGAGGAAAAGTGTCATTAAATTGCGTGTTTAATATAGAAAAAAACGGCATAGAACTCATTACGTCGTCTATGTTATTAAAACTATGAGCACCTAGTTTACTAGCCAAAGTATTGTTTAGTTTTTCCAAATTTTTATCTGTAATTGGTCTAAATTTTATTAGAATTTTTTGCAAAGGAATGTAAGTGCAAAACGTTATTGTTTGTCCGCTGTGATCAGATGGTAACTTATTAACAATTTCTTTATGTAAGTAATCACAATTACAAAATATATTGTCTATACAAGTTGAAGTAGAAGCTGTCACACGGGATGGTTCAGTAAAAAACATTTGACAAATTAAATGAATTAAAAAGACTCAACAACCTGATAGTATTCGAGTTTGTTTCTAATAAGTTAATATTAAAGTCGCCACAAATAATGAGGGTTTTACTACTAGTACTTAATTTTTTTAACACCTCTTCCATTACAGTATCAAACACAGGTAGATTCTAGTAACTCGGAGGTCTATAGACACATGCCACAACATGCTTATCTAGCTCAACACAGGACAATTCAATGGTGTGCTCAACCGAAGTTTAACAATATCCTTTCTTTCTTTTGATTTAATCGAAGTTTTAATTAAACTTAATGACCCACCATGTATCATGCGTTGTCGGCTAAAATGACTACCTACACAATAATTTTCATAATTAATGGAACTTACTTGGTGGTCTTTTAACCAATGTTCTGTTAAGCAAACTACATCAAACTTGGTTTTTTCTAAAAACATTTCTATCTCCAGTAATTTGGAAGAGCAACCTTGAATGTTTTGGTTAAATAATTTTAAAGTGTATTGCCCTCCCTTAGGATTTTTACTATGAACTAAATTGCCAAAAGATACCTTGTTATTATTCACTAATAATAATTGGTTATTTGAAGGGGTAACTTCTGTTGTCTTACAGTTCAGTTTAAAGAATTATCCGGAATGATCCCCACAGCTACACTTGAGGAGTCTAAAAAGTCTGTATGGGTTCCATCAGGAAGAGAATACTCTACCTGATTGGTTGAGACCTCCAAGAATGTTGGTATTATAAGTGGGTGTGTGCGTATAAGTGGGCGTGACAAACATCTGTATATTCAAACTTTCGCATTCATAATAGTAGTGAGATGTTCCGTATTATGGCTCAAACGGTTTGCTTCGTCACTCACTGTTCTTTGGAAGACCCGCATCAGTGAGCATCTCTCTGGTAACATGCTGAAATGAACATTTTTGGCGAAGCCAAGAGGCGTTTATTTTTATTTTTAGTGTCACATTTTTTTATTTGTTTCTGTACCCGGACTGTCGTCAAATAAATGTTTTTTCTTTCTTTCTCCCTGTTGGAAGCTGTCGTTGCAATAGAGGAAAAACTGAATAACACTGCACAAATAAGAAGCAAATTACTTTAAATTAAACACAATAATGCTGCGTTTTTTTTATAAAGTCCTTTCCATTGCTTTCGTATCTTTTTTAGGCGCCTCTTAATTTTTCAGTTCATATTTTTTTTTCTTTTTATTAGCGTAAATGGATTCTTGAGTCAGTTAAAATAAATCATGCAATTTTTAATTAAATGTGACTATTAAATATACCACAATACCCTAAATATAGGTATTGACTTTTAAAGTTCACGTTAAAGACCGTTAAAAATCTTAATTTCTTTCCTTTTTAGTAAAAGCGCCATCTTAAGGCCCCCAGTTTGCATATTTATAGGCATCGGAATAGTGATGCGACGACCTCCAAGAGATTGCAGCCTCATTCACTCAGCGGGCCCTACCGATGCGCTCCATTGCATTTGTGAGCACTGTGTATAAGTTACGGCGAGGCGGCCCACAATAGCCGAGCTCTAACGACTGGGAGCCTGAATTGAAGATTAAAAGTTATACTCTACATTGTGTATAACTACCTACGACTTTAATTTTATCATTATTGAAGTTATTTTGCGAAGAACTATGTAAAATATTGGACAGGGTGGAAAAATAAAGCGGTTTCTGGTGCACTCTACACATACATCTCTATATGTTTTTATGTTCAAAAAAAAATTTAAACAGTTCTAGTTAATTTTCCTTTTGAATAATAATTGGTAGCACCGACTTTCCACCCTGTATTTGTCATTAGACTTCGCAAAGTTGCACCTATTAAAATACATTGCCGAATTAATTAATTTCGAATACAGTTTTCTTTACAATTCAGCAAACATTGAATGAGTATTATTTACTCATAAACGAATTATAAATCTAAAGTTCGAACTCCAATGATACACGTACGGCCAATATTGGGTCAAACATTGCACCCAAATCGTTAGTCATAAACCTGATTACCACACCACTTCAACACTGCAATACGACATTCGTGATTCCTCAAAACGAAGAAAGAATCGAGCATCCCAATGCACATTTAACGTGCTATGATTTATACAGCCGCAAGGAATCCTGTCATTGGCCAACAGCCAACTTGCTAACTGCGTCCAAACACGAGATTTAGCAATTTGAGAACGCCAACACATTAACGCCAACTTTGGCGGTTGGTGAAAGTATCGCGAATGGATTTTATTTAGTTAAGCTTTGATTGCGAGACAGGAGGGGATAATACAATATGAGTGGGAAAGTTTAAAAACCTGGAACGTGTTTTTAAATTTGAATTTAAAAAAAGTTTGGAACACATCATCATCATATATACAAACCTTCCATTGCTAAGTGACTGATTGACTGACAGACAACGTACAGGCGAAACTACTGGTCCTGAAAGCTGAAATTTGGCATGTAGGTTCCTTGGGGAGTGTAGGGGAGCACTTAGCCTAGGTTCACACGGTATGGAGCAGGGCCAGTTTCCCGCTCAGTGGAAATCTGGTCATCTGGTCCTGCTCAGGAAAGCGGGGCGCCCTGCGGACTCGCCGTCCGCGTACCGGCCCATAGTGCTGCTGGACGAGGTGGGAAAGCCGTTTGAGCGTATAGTCGCAGCCCGCCTCGTCAGCCACTTGTGCGGAGAGGGGCCGGACCTGGCCGAATGCCAGAACGGCTTTCGGCAAGGGCGCTCCACTATCACGGCGATATCCCAAGTGAGAGTCCTGGCGGAGGAAGCGGTGTCGCGGGGCGGCGTGTTGTTGGCGGTGTCCTTGGACATTTCCAACGCCTTCAACACCCTGCCCTGGAGTTGTATTCGGGAGGCACTTTGATATCATCGAGTGCCTTCCTACCTCCGCCGCGTCGTCGGGGCTTATTTGGCGGAAAGGTGTGTCACCTATCTGGGACGCGATGGCAGATACCAGCCCATGTCGTGCGGTGTTCCGCAGGGTTCGGTCTTGGGCCCGCTCCTGTGGAACATCGGGTACGACTGGGTGCTGAGGGGCGAACTCCGGCCGGGAGTGCAGCTGGTGTGTTACGCTGACGACCACTGGTCACTGCCCGAGGGAGCTCGCACAGGGAGGCAGCGTTGCTGGCGACGGCTTCGGTCTCACAGGTGGTGAGCCGCATACGGCGCCTCGGCCTGGAGGTGGCCCTCAACAAGTCGGAGGCCATTGTTTTTCATGACCCCCGGCGAGCGCCGCCGCCGGGATCGCACATTGTGGTCGGGGGGGGGCCGTATCGCTGTCGAGTCCACCATGAAGTATCTGGGATTGGTGCTCTGATCAATCTGACGCAATTATGGAGTAACTTCAATAAAATGTGGCAATTGTTTCGGCAACATTGTTTCTAATTGCTCTATATTTACGATCATGTTTCAGGATTTCGCAAGGTACTCAAGTGGCTCCCTATTCGACTTCGCAGGAACTCTCGGATATTGTGTTTGCTATTTAACATCCTTCACAACCCTATCTGCGAGAAAGCTTCTCCTATTCTCGTCCTTCTGCCTTGCAGGTCGCATCTTAGAAATCTCCTTAAATCCCCTCCCCACTCTACCGATTTTTATTCCTACTTATTTACTGTGCACGCGGTACTGTTGTGGAATGCACAGCCGCCTGACATTAGGGACTGCAAAACTCTTTCAGTTTTTAGAAGAGAGTGGAAGAACTAGTGTTCTTTCACTCTTCTTTTAAAAACTGAAAGAGTTTAAAAGCCGAAATGTAATGATGGTATCGAAAGGTAGTCCTTCATAGTTGCATATTTAAAGTATAGGTATATTATTATTTTTATATATATTTATGTATGTAGATATATTATGTATATTATTTGTACACGGGTTCCTACCCTCAATGCTGATCTCTCTCTATCACTCAAAAATCTACTGGGAGAAAACTTTGCGTTAAGCTCGCCTTTGTACATGAACTTTATTGTGACTGTTTTTATAATATCAGTTGTTTTGGTGTACAGTAAAGAATTAAGAAGATCTACAAATGATAGCCTGTCTACAACAGCTTAACATGCTTTGCACCTTGGTATGGTCACTGGTCACTCCACAGACCGTCCTCGTTAAGAACTGCTTATCCTCAAATGATTGAGCCACAAGTTCTTCGAGCACGCTTACTCAATATATTTTGGAGCTAAACTAAGTTCGCTACTAGTTCGATCCAGCCCGTCCCCAGCTGTCCTCCCCCCAGCGACGCCCTAAGCCGAGGCCCGTACCCCACAGGAGTGCCCTTAGCGTGTAGTCGCTTAGTTTGTAAGTTTTTATAAGCCCTGGCTGGAGGCTTTAATATTATATTAAGGCCACCACAGGCAAGTCCGGTTATGCAGTCGACAACCTCATAGGATTAACTGCGAGACGCCACTCAAAAAAAAAAAACTTCGCTAACCAAAGGTTAATCTTATGCCCCATCCCCCACACAACCCCGAGATCCCTACCTACTTACTCTTGCAACCTAATAGTTCCTCGCGACTATTTCATTGTTTTCCGCTTCCTAATGACTAATGCGATGTTCCACGTACATTAACAGTTAGGCTACGCTCGAGATCCAAGTGACTTGCAATTTCCCTACAATTAGATTCCAAACGAGCAATGGAATGACTCCTTAAGACTACCGTCGAGTTGGAGAGATATTTTTTCAAGTTTTCGCTTTATTACCGAAGTTCTTAATGGCAGTTTTATCCTTAGTAATACGCTATTAATGTAATATCTCTTGGCTGTCTGCGAGTTGCAATCTTTTTGTGAAATAGCTCCCGTGGCCCTTACCTCTGGAGTCATGATTTTTTTAGGGGTAAAAGGTAACTTATGGCACACCGAGAGATAGGATTTATCAAATCAACTTAGACCTTCCAGTGATTACCTTTACAAACTTAAAAACAAATACGGGGGCTCAATAATAACGGCAGGACGAGTTGGTCTTCAAAGTAAAGCAGTACTGTCGAGGTTGGACTGTGGATGGATGACCATCCATTACATACAGAAAGCCATCTGTGCTTCGGAAAGTTAGTTAAACCGTGGTTCCCGGCTGTCATTTGTAGATCATTGACAATCGTTGCGAGTAGTCAGAAACCCAAATGTTTGACTACCAGTTTTGACAATCGTGTTACCCAGGTATCGTAGAGGTCTGATAGGCAAGCTCCTTATAAAATATATTCAGTTCGTATACTTCGAACTTAGTTTCATCCGGTATGACCGCAAGCCGGCCCCAATGAAAAAGGCTGGGTAGATTGACTGTCCAAATAGATAACAGCGTTGTTTGTCTACAGCACAGAACAATAAAGTTAAAAGAAAATATGGCGTCAAAAATTATTATCCGAATCTGTACCAATAAAGCGAGCTTTATAATCCGTTTTAAAAACGAATTTCCCGATAACCGACGTCATTCTGCCATAGTTATGCGCATTCTCGTTAAAACCTGCAAGAATTCTCGCCTCATTTACTTCTGGCTGCCGTGAGATGTCTGAGTGCGGCCAAATGTATGGAGAAAATATTACGCGATCTATTTTAAAACGTTCGCATTTGAGACGTGACTTAGTGGGATGCAGACGGGCCACTAACTTCAGTTTTAGTAAAAAGGCTGCATATTTTTGCAGATCGGGTGACAGTTTATACGATTTAAAAAAATATGTGGTCTCACGGCTTACCTACCTTGTTTTAAGGATTTCAAATCATAAAATGACTTCTTCCGCTCTGAGCGGAGCGAAAGGGAGTGTCAGGCTCTTTATTTTCCTCTCTTTATTTGTTTTGGGTATTTTATCTTAATAGATATGCCAACCCCATCGTAACCTTTAACAACATTCATCAGTAAATATGAAAGTCAAAACTTATGTACAGTATGAGTTGGAGGAGCACTAGGCTGCCTACCTACCGACATTTATCACGTGTTTTTGCCTTTTCGACAGTTGCTATTGGTAATGACTTTGTCTAGACGTCTGGTGGTTTATTCCTGTACGTACTAAGAGAATAAACGTTGTGATTCTAGGCATCTGTAGGTATCCTTGTTTTTTTACTTTGGATGAGTTTTGGAACATGAGTTGGATACCTTCTCTGAAAAATATTGTCACAAAGAACTTATAGAGGTATGCGGTACAGAGAGTAAAGTCCACTGAAACCGTCTGGCAGGAGGATTATCCCGATCCTCCTGCCAGACGGTTTTTGTGTCTGGTATCTGCTTGATAGTTAATATTCGTACTTATTGTATACTATATATTCAAATTGCACGGAGAACTTTGCTTGCGCGATGCAGGATTTCGTTGTTAGTTCGTCGTAGATGGCGCTGCGGTTCTTTTTGTTGCCGTTCAAATTTCGCTTCTTAGCTTTTCATGTGGTGGCATTGATGCCGCTACAAACTGTCTCTTTGGAGCTGACGCATTTATTTGCAAGACTTTTGACATCCCTCAACATGGCACATGAAAATAACCATCCACATATATACATAAGTACTACAAGTACTTATAGATAGTATAGATAGACTAACAATCGCTGAAAAAAAATATCGTGAATAGAATTAGACGTATTAAAAAAATTCAGTCAGAAATCGACAACCAGTACTTCTTTCTCTATAAAAGCACCACTAACTAGCATAAAGGCACTACCTACCAGGCAAGTACAAAAGGTGACCGTCAACTTTTAAGTTTCTTTAAAGTGGCGCGTGAGTATGAACACTAAGGAGGCAGCGACACAGCACTCTTAATATAGTCGGGTTACAGCATAATGTTCCTCGGTGTTTCGATTCCGGTTAACGTTGCAAGCATTTAAATGAAGGTAGGTACGGCCAACGGTACGGTCGGTAGTTTAGTTATAATACCTACAAAAAACCGCCCTTACTGCTACAAAAACAAAGACGCTGTGAGTGTCAAATTGTAACGCCTCGCATTACCTAATGTAATATTACATAAGAGTAGCTTTTGCTAGCGGTTTCATCCGCTTAAGAGTCGAAAATTCAATTATCCCAAGAGAACATACTTCCGAGATAATGAAGTCTTCTTCTATTCCAGGACATGGTGATCCAGTTGCGGAATTTGTTGGAAAGAGTCACCGCGGCCCTGGAAGGCAAAGGGCATCCGGAGGAACACATCATTATTTACCAACTATATTGGGGTTGGCTTCCAGTCAAACCGGATTCAGCTGAATACCAGTATTTTACGTAGAGTGGCTGCCTACCAGACCTCCACAACTCATTAACTAGTTACACGGTACTTCTTGGCAACACTGGAGTCTATTAGAGGAGATTTTCTGGCTTCTGACTATCCGTAACGACTGCCAAAGTTCTACAAATGACAGCCGGGACCAACGACGCTTCCCGAAGCACGGAGGAAACTCGGTATGTTAAGATCGTCCCCCATCCGCAGACCGACCGTGGCAAGCATTGCTTAACCTTGAAGATCGACCCGTGCGGCTGTTATTCTTTAGCCATGAAGTCCTCCTGGAGGAATTGATTGAGATGAAAGAAAGAGAACAAATAAATAGTGATTAGGCATCTTGTGAGCTCGCTCGTTCCATCGCAGACCACATCCATCGCTTACCATCGGACGAGATCGATCAAGTTCGGACGTTCAAACTTATGTAATTATAATGCGAAAGTAACTCAGTCTTTACAGAAGGACCTTGGAGAATGGACCTTTTATCCAGGGAGAACGTCCCAATGGGATAATTTTCGAATTTAGCCGCCAGCAGAAGCTGGTCAAGATGGAGAAGACATATAAGCCAAGACTCACTTTCTTACATTTATAAAATAAAATTGCACCTAATAAAGTCCCTGTCTGACTTCGAACCCATTACCCTCAAGCTTGTTAGTCACATGCGCCATCACTGGGCCTCCACTGCTCTTAATTTTTTTAGGGTTCTGTTTCCAAAGGGTAACTAACGGAACCTATTACTAACTCCGTCCGTCAGTCCGTCTGTCAGTGGGTCTGTTGTTGGGGAGTTTGTTGCGCCACTTCTTCTTCCCAGCTATAACACTAGGAAGTGGTGACGGGCGGGCGTTTTGGGGGACTGTCTTTATGTAGAACTTTGACGTTTAAAAAGTGCTGGCACTCAGCCTAATTTGAATAAATGACTTTTTGATTTGATTGTCAGCTGGCCGTATCTCATATATGTACCTACCGTAATAGGTAGACACTTGAAAATTTCACAGAATTTCAAAGAAAAGTATTTAAATTGGCGCTGTAATACAAGAAACGTTTTTTGGTGTATGGAAGCCTCCTTGTACGACTCGGACCCGCACGTGACCAGATTTTTATTTAAAAAAAAACCGAAGCACGCGGTAAAATACCTATAACGGTGTTATAAATTCAGAGGACCCTTTATACGGTTAAGTAATTGTTATACAGAATTAATGTAACACCCTGTACCTATGAACATCCGTAGGGATCTCGAACATGCCAGATTGAATTAAATGTTCCATTCAATTAATTAATTTGATGGCATGTTAGGTTATTGCGTTTCAATTCATTTGCGGTATTAATATTCCTATATCATTTTGAAAACAAAAAAAAAGGGTAAACGTTGAAATCGTATTTGCTGGTTGATACCTAAATTTTTAGGGTTCCGTAGTCAACAACGAGCCCTTATAGTTTCGCCATGTCCGTCCGTCTATCCGTGGTTTAACTCAGAGACGCTTAGCACTAGAAACATGGAGTTTGGTATGGGTATACATAATAATAACGCCGACAAAGTGGTAAAACAAATGATTGACCACTGCACCATTTTTGACACTAACCTAACCATTTTTCCATCCAAAGATCCGTTTGTGATTTATTTAGCTTTAAAGTGCTAATTTTTAGTAAGTCAAGTGTCCCCCCCTCTGCCAACTAAACGGTAGTTTTTGGAGACGTGATAAAAACCATGGTGGTAGCATATATGTATAACGAATTTACAAGGAAAACTGTCACAACTAAGTAAGCTTTGCGAGTAATGACGACTAACCTATAAAATGTACTTGGAGATTTAAAATATTGTACAAATTCCCATGTGAGCCCGTTTTAACCGAAAACTCAATAAATATATGTATAGAATCAAACAAAATGTACCATTCTCAGTCGGCAATTGTGACGTGCAACTACGGAACCCTACACTGCGCGTAGCCCGACACGCACTTTGCCGGTTTTTTTGTTATAGGGGAAAACCTTGAAAAGGCGTCTAGACTTTTTGGAAATAAAGGAGGGTGGGATTTTTATGATGGTAAGCATACCTTCGCATATACATATTGGGGACTAATATGATGGGGATAATCTGAGTGACGAACCAAAAAGATTTTTTCAGGAAATTCCCTATTTTCTATGATATGACCCTTAATGTTAAGGTTCAATCAGAACGCATACCGCTGCTTTACGCGGTACCTATGCGGTGTTGGACGCATCATCGTATGAAAAGCAATAAGAATGGTTTCTGCGTCAGCGGGGGAGTGTTACATGTGCATCACCGCTTACCGCAGCATTGTGCGTCACGTTCAAGAGACCAAAGAATCTGATAGTGTCAATCTTGGTAGAGACTCAGTTCTTTTTGTTTAAAAAAAATATTTTTCTGAATTCACATCCTTAGAGCGATGGCACACGGGCGTTGCCGTTGCATCGCCGCAACGCAGTGATTTCAACGGACAGGATTCCAAAATTTCCCAGACGGTTACGCAACGCAACGCACCGCTTTGCGTTCTATCGGACGCGTCACCCTTCTACCCATTTTAAAGTTATTTATTTCAAAATGTATCGTTCAATATATCACTTAATAACAAATAGGGTTACAAACGTGTTTTTAATTTACCCTTGTAACATTCACGAAGTTTTAATCGTACATAAGACAATTACTTAGCAAGAGTAATGATCGTGCCGCGGTAAGCTAGCTAAGATTAATTGAGAGGGAACACAATAAAAAGCCTCCGGAACCCCTATTTGTATTAGAACAGGTGCTACTAATATGATTATGTTGTTCGAGGGTTGGAGCGGGTGAGTTGTAGATAAATATTAATATGATGTCGGTATAGAGAATACTAGTAGGTTGAAAGACGTCGATTCTTTATTGTTCACCAAACATAACTTTCACAGCGATTTGATAGTTCATGTACAGTGTTGCATTTTCTATGCTACCCTGGTGGCAGTCAAACAATGCGAGCACATCACTACCATTACGTAGGTTTCAGCACAACCCTAAAAGATGGAGTGACATCACTGGTTTTTATCGACCACTTTGCTGGCTTCGACCTATAGTAGGCGCCAGATAAATGTGGAATAAAGTACATTGACCTTTCCCTAATAACTGTTCATAGGTACCTGAACAATTAAATATGAATCGTTTTTTCATTATTAGACAATGTTAAGGATCACGAGAGATGATGATTCGGGACAGCTTTGTGTCATTAATTCCGTTTTTCAAATTAAAAATGTCAATAATTGTAGGTGGGTCAATGACCGTTATTCCACGATTATCTGGCGCCTACTATAGCATTACTGCTCGAGACGTGCTCGTGACAGGAGCAAATCCTGGCTCTGATCCTTTTTAGCTGAACCCCGGTTCTGGTGTGAGTTCCTCGTTAATTAGCAGATAATGTAAGAGCGGTGCATTCGAAAAAACCATCTAACTTCCTCAAACATATATAAATTACCCACCCGGTCGTGGGTCACCTAAGGCACGAATCGAAATCGTACACTCACGACTAATGTCTGATGACTGAGAGCTTATTCCACTATTTTTTAAGCAACGTTCGCATTCGCATGTTAGTAGCAATGTGGCTAAAAATGGAAAATGAGGCTTTTTGACAGATTCCGACTGAGATGCGAATGCGAACGTTGGTTAAAAATTTGTAGAATTGGCTCTCTGATGTATCAAGGTTGTGCTTTGTAAGTATATCATGAGCCTTTTCGCAAACCGTCTGGAATTATCACTGTTTTATTTTAAATCTTGTTATTGCATATCCTCACTTTGAATGCCATTTCACCATCTGTGCCATGACCATATAATGCGTATTATGAACTGCTGCGATGTGTGAGCCCTATCCATCCCAGGATCCCCCTGTAATCCCTCCCTATAATGCACGAGGCCGCTTTCTGCGCACCAATTGACACGCACCCTAGTACGCTTCTCGGGTTCTACGCTACGGTTTGGCTACGGCCGTCGAAGGACTTCGCGCTTGCAAGCACTCCCGAGGATATCGTAAAGTTTGTCGCATGCCTTACGCCCGGGCCTGCACGTGCCCGGTCCACTCTTAGTCGCCTTCACGTTTTCCTCTGGCGGTCTCTGGGCTTGGCACGTCCTGCTGGGCATAGGCCACCCCCAAGTGTCGTCACCACATCAGCAGGTCTTGTATCCATCGGATTGCCGTAGCCTTCACCAAGTCAGGTCTTCCAAATCGACGTCTCCCGGTACCATAGCCACTCGAGAATCTCATCACACACAGATCACATCTTTATCCACTCTGCTAGCTATGTGCACTACTCACTGCTACTTAATTTAACATTTCTTCAGACCATGTCGGTAAACTTGGTTCTCTTACGGATCATTTTACTTCTGATTCGATCAGTCAAGGAATCTTTGAGAACGCATAGCCGTGGCGTAGCTTGGGTGAATTCCATCCTTTAGCAAAGCAATGCTCTGAACACCTCGCCTTGTAATCTTTCGTGAAGTGAACATGAAATGAGCTGTCAATCCATACAAACAAGATGAAATAACAGCTCACTTGTTGTCGACAATCGATGTTAACAGAATAGACACGGTTGGCGCAGTGGTTGAGCGATTGGCTGCTGCGCTGCGTGTCGCGGGTTCGATTTCAGCACGGAACAAATATAATTATGCCTACAGATAGCTGTTCCGGGTTTGATTGTTTGTATGTGACTTTGTATGTTTGTAAACGCATCCACAATACAGGAGGAATTCCTAGTATGGGGCAACGTTTATGAAAAAAAAAATAAGGTGAGGCCCATTGTAAGCGACCTTTATCACGACATAAACCACATAATTATGTCCTTTAGACTTAAACAAAATCAATCTGACTGAATTAAAAGAAAATAATCAAATAAAATGGGGGCTAGGGACATGTTTACTCATGTCGTCGCAACCTCGCAACTGTTTAGAGAAACATGCCAACAGCCAGGGAAAAAATAACTCGGCCCATTAACCAGGACGAAATATTGCCGACCTAGCCGACGCGACACGACATAGATGTTGCATTTAGTCTTGCCCCACTCGGGGCTTGGCGAAGATTGGTGCCATTATAGTGCGGCACATAGATAAATTTTATCATGTCATTTTCAACACTTGTCAATATTTTACATAAGGACGAATGTCACATATCTTTATGCCAATAAACTTTACTTTACATGTCGTTGCGGTAAGTATATTAGTTTGTTGTTGGAATAATGACTTACATACTTTCAGTACTTCAAACTATTTGTCTTGATGGTCGGTAGAAAATGCCTGAGGCATACGGTCCACCTCCGAACTTTTGAGTATAAAAGGTATTACATAATTAATAACTCCTCTTTTCAGCTTACCGGGAATTGTTGCCAAAACTAACACCTATTCAATTAATTTCTTTGACTTTACTTATCACATTTTACTTAGAGTAAGTAATCGAACTTAATTAGAAACCTGTTAGGCAACTACCAGGTTCCTTATCAATCGGACCCCGATACAGACTCCGTACTGGCCGGTTGCAATCAAAGTCAAAGTCAAAGTCAAAGTCAATTCATTTATTTCAACTAGACCATTAAAAGGCACTTTTGAACGTCAAATTTACAGTTTAAAATTAAAATATAAGTGACTCTAGTTGTCCATTCGCAAAAAGTAGATTCTTACGGAGAAGAACGGACAAGAAACTCCATAGTTACTCTTTTCAAATATACGTTTTACAATATTTTGTATACATAGGTACATTGATCAATTGATTATTTATGTGAGCACAATGCATCCAACATTACACTAATATACAGCACACACTTATGTACTAATAGGTACAACAAAGCAATACCAGCAGAGATAAAATTAAGTTTGCTAGTAAGGGACATGGTACTCACATATTTACAATATAATTAAAAACAATGGATCAGTGTGTGAGTTAAATTACATATTAAAACCCTGAAAGTACACCAGTAAATAAAACAAGTTTGACTTTTTCTACTATACCCTCGATTGTCCTATGGAGCAGGACCAGCATGTTTCCAAGCATTCTTATCTTTAATATAATCATCTAGTTTATAATATGCTTGTTTACAAAGTGTGGTTTTAATGTAAGTTTTAAATTTTCTTTCATTTAGTTCTAATATGTCACAAGGTATTTTGTTGTAACATTTAACACAGTACCCCATGAAAGATGTTCGTACTTTGGCTAATCTATAAAATGTTTGATCTAAATTATTTTTATTTCTAGTATTAAAATGATGTCTATCACTAATTTTGTTAAAGAGATGTCGATTTTTTCTCACATACATAATATTCTCATAAATGAATTGACAAGGTACTGTCATAATATTAATCTTTTTAAAAATTTCCCTAAGAGAATCGCGGCGACGAAGATTATAAATGGCTCTAACAGCACGCTTTTGCAAAATAAATACAGATTCAATGTCAGCAGCACGACCCCACAGCAAAATACCGTACGACATAATGCTGTGAAAGTAACTAAAATAGACCAAGCGCGCGGTTTCTACATCTGTTAACTGTCTTATCTTTCTAACAGCATAAGCGGCTGAGCTTAGCCGCCCCGCAAGAGATGTTATGTGAGGTCCCCATTGCAATTTCTCGTCTAAAGTGATTGACAGCTCACCTCGTGATCACTTCACCCCAGCCTTCACTTCGACATGTTTACAGAATCGACCGGCAGATAGTCACACTGCCTTCGCCGCGGTCGACCACGATGGTGACGTCCTCCTACAGGCTTCCATTGAGTGATGACCTTCGTCTACATCTCCCAATCCAGCCATATCCCATGACTTCAGGTAAGCAATTTTTTCTCTTCCTAAGATTTGAGTTATGGAGCGTAGGATGGCCAGGATGGTGTTTCTAATGCGATCTGTTTACTAAACAACTTGCTGCACTCACACGCTTTGGCCCTCTGCTGTTCAGTAAGTGAACAGCTTTGTTTACCGAAGTAGTAGTGTTATACGATTATTGTACCTATAGTATATAAGTGTGTGCTGTATATTAGTGTAATGTTGGATGCATTGTGCTCACATAATATAATCAATTGATCAATGTACCTATGTTTTACAAAATATTGTAAAACGTATATTTGAAAAGAGTAACTATGGAGTTTCTTGTCCGTTCTTCTCCGTAAGAATCTACTTTTTGCGAATGGACAACTAGAGTCACTTATATTTTAATTTTAAACTGTAAATTT
Organism: Mamestra brassicae; assembly: GCA_905163435.1. Lineage (NCBI taxonomy): Eukaryota > Metazoa > Arthropoda > Insecta > Lepidoptera > Noctuidae > Mamestra > Mamestra brassicae. Next base: position 20,772,645 of record LR990990.1, read on the forward strand.
GACGTTCAAAAGTGCCTTTTAATGGTCTAGTTGAAATAAATGACTTTGACTTTGACTTTGAAATCCATATAATCAAGATGGAATGACAGCTCACTCCGTGATCACGTGTCATCTTGATTGTATGGATTGACAGCTCACCTCGTGATCACTTTACCCAAGCCTTAGTTCAACATGTTTTCAAAATAGACCGGCTGATCTGATCGTCACATCACCGCCATTGAAAAGGAGATACGAAGCCTTTGCTCATCAGTGGGATATAATCTGGTCTATAAAAATAAACTATTAAATACTACTTGACTTCCTTTAGCCTAGGTTGGTAAGATACGTGTAGCGTCATCGATGTCGCCACATAAAAAACTAAGAAACGAAATTTGTACGGCAGCAAAAAGAACCGCAGCGCCATCTACGCCGAACTAACATCGAAATCCTGCATCACGCAAGCAATGTTCTCCATGCGATATGAACATATACAACTGCCGAATATCAACTATCAGGCAGTTGCCCACCACACACAACAACCGTCTGGTTCAGAGGATCCTCCCCTTTTCGGTGGAGGTATGCGGGACTTAACTCTCTGTACCGCATACCTCTATATACGTATTAATCCAAATACATAACAAATTATTTCTTCCCGCACCCTTTTGTTCAATGCCTATTTAAAACAGCCAAAGAATAAAACAACAACACAAGTACAACTCAACATCAAAGGAAATGTATTTTCGTAAGAATTGGTATCGGAAATAATGCACAACTTATGTTACGTTACTTGGCGATCGACTTGGGGTAAGTTAACGCGATTCCTTTGTTCAATATCATAAGTTATACGCGAATAACCCCTTCATTCAGTATTTTTCTTTCATGATAAAGAAAAATACAATGGGTTTGTATTAAAGCTTTAGATATAAAACGTTGCCTTAAAAAATAATATAATTTTAATAATATTGTATTCAAGTTATATTCATGTAAGAAAAACGAAATCTTGATATTAGGGTAAAGAAACACTAAGTTTAAATACACACATGTAACTTTCCGATACGAGTAACTACTCTTCAAAATCGGACCACAACATTTTTTTAAGACAGTATGATAAATAAAAACTTTCCTAGAGAAGTTATTTTCAAATAACACTACGCCTTGCCTTCTACGGCGTGCCATTTTTTTTTTTTAATACCGCTGCATATGCTCAGATAGGGACTTTTTTGGCCTCGCACATGACATATTAAATTTTTACTGTTAGTTTTAATTTATTTTACTTTTCTGTTTGTTTTGTGCGAGTCCCAAATAAATATTTTTCATTCTTTCTTTCTATGGGGCAGACCAATGCCCGGCAGCGGAACAATACAGCTAAACAAAAAAAAATAAGTGTCGAATTGCTGACTCAGCCACCTAACCCAAATTCCCCATCATTTCCTTTGATCAAATAAACGTCATGTTTGCAACCTCTACAGCGCGTCGCTCTCAATATTGGAGTCGGTCCAAATGGGGAAAACATTGTCTTACCATCGGAACGACCTTACCTAAGTATAATATGCTTCCATAACGGTCACGGCTGTTATCACAAAGGGGGTAAACAGAAGAGTACCTATTTCCTATACATCGGTAGGAGCGCTAATAGTTGTCAAGTATCTAATGGTGCTAGTAAAAAGCTCTTTTTTTTTTAAGGATGGAAATCATCAAATGACTTCTTCCGCTCTGGCTGGAGCGGAAGGGCGTGTCAGACTCTAACTGACTAAAACCCATCCGTGTTCCTTCTAAAGCCCTTTGCGTTCCAGGGCCGCGGTGACTCTTTCGAACAAATTCCGGCAGGGTCTGGCCCTAGCGGGACCCGACTCCTATGCTGATATCTCATTGAGGCGCGCGTGGAACACAACGCGCCATCGACCCGGGCCCGGTTGTGACCGGACAGCGAGCCACCGAACGCTCGCCGTCCCCGCTAGTAACAAGCTAATATATATTACTATAAGGGTTCCTGAAGAGATGTGAGAGGTAGCTAGGCGTAGTGCGAGGAAACTAATCAGTAATATCACTCGCGGCTTGGCGTAGCTCGGGTGGAGAAGGGCTGAGCGAGAGGATGCGAGCGAAGGAGGGAAGTCCGCTACGCACCCTTGCACCAGCCAACTACACATTGCTTCATAGCTTAGCTACCCATCCTTGCACCGCTTAGCTACTTTGCATATTTCTGGTGGAAAAGCACCCTTAATATCAGATCGCATTATAAAGTCCATAATGTGTAAATAGAGCTGGGGCGAGAACACATACCGTGGACTCGTAAATTCTAATCAGTTTGACTAATTTGCAGACAATTACTGTCGAAAGAAATCCAACAATCTATAATTTCAGTACTGCTTTGATAACAGAACAATACACACAGTTGAAACTGATAGGCTCCCAGAAAAATCGCTCTGTATTTTTAATATATTAATTTGGATCATAATAGTTTTAATCTCTAATATTTTGGAGAGGATGAAATAATATGATACCTCTTGGATTATGCATTTAACAGTTTTCCAATACATCCTCGCACCGCACAGCTTTGGTGGAAACTGTGACACATCATCACAGTGCCGCTACATGTCCTCGCACCGCTCAGCTGCGAGGTAGCTTTATATATCTGGTATAAATGTCACCGGCAAATGGCAAACGCCGTAAGATTGTAAAATATAGCGTGAAATTGTAAACTATTTTTTCTAAATAATACACGGATATTGGAAACTATTGAATTTGGAAGGGGTTTATTGCATACAAAACAATTTTTTCATAAAATATCGAGAAATAATAACAGCCGCAGGGGTCGATCTCTAAGGTTAAGCAACGCTTGCCGAGGTTGGTCTGTGGATGGGTGACCATCTTAACATACCGAGACTCCTCCGTGCCTCGGAAAGCACGTTAAGCCGTTGGTCCCGGCTGTGCCAAGTGCCAAGTTTAGTACTGTTCGAGTTATCGAAGTTTTTTATTTAAGTTTTCTACCTCAATACTAAACATGGCCAATTGTGAGAAATTTCCTCCACTGCGGTGATTAAGCTTGGTGACATAAAAATAAGAATAGCACCATCTCATCACTTCCCGTGGGTGTCGTAAGAGACGACCAAGGGACTGACCATAGAATGGGCAGCAGCATTTGCAAACAGCTACACTGCGATTGCCAACCCGCCTGCCAAGCGTGGCGATTATGACAACCCTTTCGGGCAGGCTTATTTCCAGCAGTGGACGTCATTCGGATGATAATGAAAAAAGAATACGTGGAAATTCTATTTTCGTTTGTATATCCTGTGCATGTCTCAAATAAATATTTTAATGATTATATTATATTTACAAACAAACAATTTTTTTATTCCCCTAGACAGATGAACCGAACTATAAAAAAACTTTGGATTCCTCCCTTCTCTCCGTAAGCCCAGGAAGTCGCGTATTGTCACGGGCTCATCCAATTTGGTTAATATTCGCCCTAAAATGTTATAGCTCATGGAATCATATTGTTAAGCGTCTAAAGGTACGAGCGATGCATAGAAACGTGCCTTTAAAGCTTCGAAACTGGTGCTTCTGGTACAACGCCGTGCAATCTGATGAAATTGTTGAGTCACTTATTCGCGAACCGTTTCCTGAATCCTGATTGGATTATTTTCAATAATTGGCTTACCGACTAATTGCAAGGTTCGAATGAAACTGTTTGCTTTTCATGGTTATTCTACTGCTAAACAAAGCGCTGAAAAACATAATGAAAATCATTGATGAGCAGAGCTAGTTCGTAACTCTCTTTTAAATGATACATCAGTAAGATTAAATTGGTTAAATGGGTTAATGTCTAAGATGAAAAGAATCTCATGTCTTTCTTATCTACATTTTGTGTTGAAAAACAAGTTAATGTGCTACCTACATAATCGTATTCTTTAGTCCAAAGTATTTGTTGTATTAGGTACCTATAGACTGATCTCTTATTAGTTCTAATATCTATACAACAGTTTTCTATAGGTACTATCTATACTAATATTGTAAATGCGAATGTTTGGACGTTTCGATGGATGGGTGAATGAATGTTTGTTACTCAATCACGTCAGAACGGCTGAACGGATCTATGTAATTTGACACAGAGGTAGATTATAGTCTGGAATAACATATAGGATACGACTGAGACTTTTTATCTCGGGAGTAGGTTCTCTTCGGACAATTTTCGACACACACGCGGGCGGAGCCGGGGGCGGCAGCTATTGAAATAAATACAAAAACAACTTCCTGACAGCCCTTAGATTTGTGATTTTTTTAAAGACTTCCTGCACTAGGCTAGGCCTATCCCGCAGGGTTAATTTGTTTACCAATGTTAAACTATGGATCAAAGAACTCGCCCTTAGAGACATCGTCCCGCGAGCTTACTGCCGCTCACCCGGCCATCGCCGGTAAGTCTCTCCATACCGCCGCAAACTACCCGAAAATCCCCTAAATGCCCATCATACCGCTACCCTGACGACACTATAAAAGTAAATTACGTGACATACTCATCCCGAAGCTGGTCTTTTGTCGTTCCAGATTTATCTCCGACATTAGCCGAAGACACACGAAGATAAAACTTAGTTTACGACCATTCGCCACTATATTTGGACGATATTCCTTTTGATAGGTACGCGATGTTATTTGTCGCGGCATTCAGAGAAGCCGTTTTATTGGCGAGTCTGGATTAGGGTAATAAGGTAAGAGGTATAATACGAGTCAAGTGTTTTGCTAGGCGCCGTAATTTCTTGCGCCGATTTTCTAGCAATAAAATGAGGTTACATTTTGATTGGCCTACTTTTAAAGTTCTCGCTGACAAGTGCACAACGACAATGCGACACGCGTTTCATACAACTTTTTCTGTCAGTCGAGCAATTTTGCAATATACTAATATTATAAACCACGGTACACAGAAATAAAAAATATATAAAAAAAGAAATGTAGGTATGCTTAGAACCAAGTGTGTGTCTCACGGCTGCACTAAAAAGGTCCATTATATGTCAGACAGACTGATGCTGTCTGACGCTGGTTTTCCAATGAACCTTTCAATGGACGAATGGCTACAGCTACATTATCAGCGAGTAAAATAGGCTATATTTTATCCCCGTGGTCCCGCGGGAACGGGAACTACGCGGGTGAAACCGCGTGACGTCCGCTAGTCATTTACGAGTATGATATGATCATTTATGAGAAAGCTTTGCCGATTTGTGACGTGGCACCTGTTTGCGGAATCTTCAAGATTTGAGCAAGAAAAAGTAAGTTTGACAAATATCAGAACAACATGAATTTATTACAAATTCTACCTATAGTACAAAATATTAGTAAACGATTGGTCCACCCTTCACTTGATCAGACACCTGGCCTTTATTCCGTCCAGTGTTCTGGGCATTTTCCCATAGACAGCGATGTTGACCATTTTTTTATGCCCAATGAATGATTTCTTTCTTTGTTCTTATTTAAGCATAGTCGGCGAAAAGAACCCGAAAGAAATGGTAAAGGCTCGTGTATTATTGGGTGGAGAAAGGAAAAGGATACATAAATCAATGTCCATCAATCCGTCAGTCGGCGGAGACAGGTGTTGCTTCCAAATACTGATTGTAGTCTCACCTTTTTCTTACAAAATACTGTTATAATATAATTTTTTGTCCTTTACAGCAGGTCGCAAAGTTTTATATTTTTTATCAAATTTATTTATTATAAGAGACATCATGATCAAATCAAATCACATCAAAAGTCATTTATTCAAATTAGGACAGTTCTACATACAGACAGTCCCCAAATCGCCCGCCCGTCACCACTTCCTAGAGTTTTAGCTGGGAAGAAGAAGTGGCGCAACAAACTCCCCAGCAGCACATCTGTCTGTTGAGTTAGAAGAACTAGCATTTATACAAAGGTATGCAAAGTATCTTTACAAAGAAAACAATACAACAAAGGTAACACGTAAAAACCTAAAACTTAATAATTCGCTACTTGTAAGCTAGCACACTCCATTATGCCAGCATAAACAGACAAACTCAAGCATAAAAACAATATTAAATCAAACTAAATAAGCCTCCAGACATAAAGGGCGTGCATAGGGGAATGTAAAAGGGAAAATACATGATAATTTGGACCGCAGGCCAAAATGGACCACCTTCACATTTACCAAATATTTTCGATAACTCGTTACTGGTAACACTAAGCGATCACACGTTACTGCATATCGCTTTGAGTAGCGAGTTTTCGAAAATATTTGGTGAATTGTGAAGGTGGTCCGTTTCAGCCGGTTCAATTGACCATGTACTTTCACCTATACATTATTTATTGTAGACCTCGAAGTATGTACTCGTAGAGCACAAACAATGGAATGGAACCTAGTTAACTTCAATTTAAATCGATTCAGTCAAATGTTATAATTGCAGCTCACTTTCAAATTGTAACCGTTTTTCCTTTCGACTGCTCAAACATAAGGAATGAGAAGCAGATGTTTTCAAACAATCTCCGAACTTGTCCGCATAAGTCGATGAGTGTCTGCGAAGCAAAGGACCTATTATCCCCCGTCTCGTCTCCGCACGAGGCCGGAAGTGGTGCATTCTGTAAAAGTTTCCTCTAAAAGGCTGATTAACTAAATTAGCTACCGGTGAAGTCAATTACAGAGTTTGTACGGATAATTTGTATAAAGTTTGGAGCCGAGTGATGTAGGCGCATAATAGTAATCCAGTTTAAGAGTGTAGAGATGCAAGTTTGTGTTTTTACGCAATAATAATACTTAGTTTTAATGCATCTACGCCGAAATAACATCGAAATCCTGCATCGCGCAAGCAAGGTTCTCCGTGCGATTTGAACATATACAACAGTCCGAATATCAACTATCGGGCAGTTGCCCACCAGACACAACAACCGTCTGGTTTGAAGGATCCTCCCCTTTTCGGTGGTGGTATGCGGGACTTTACTCTCTATTTCGCATACCTCCAAAGCAATCTTTCTAAATATACATACCTAACACTACAAAAAGCTGCCAAAGCTGCTGAATATTAGCCGAATAGTTAGATATTTTTTACAACTGGATTTGGATAACAATTTTACCGCAGTACAGAGTAATTTACCATCAAATAATTAATAACTAAGATCTTCATCTTGGTTCACACCCGTGATATTCGAGCAAATACCACCGGAGAAAAATAAATTAAAAAAAACCATAATAACAATATCTTTTGACAACTCACACACGGTCATCCGATCCCAAACTAGACAGAGCCTGTGCTATGGCAACCAGACAACTGATAAACATACTTATATATTTCTAAATACATACATATTACAGACAAATCTCTGCAGGATGTGGATAAAAGTAAGGTTCACAGGCAAGATATTATATGATGGGGTTCACAGGCGTGGGCGACACGTCAGCGGGTCCAAAATATACAGGGTGACAGGGAAGTTCGACCTATTCCTTGAAAGGGGTTATTTTAGAGGTCATTAGCAACAAATGGTTGTTACCGAGCTGTGACAGTTCTTTCGAACAACCTTGTATTTCTGAGTTTATGGAAGTTTTGGCCAAGCATTTTTAATGGTTTCTCATTTTTCAGCTTTCAGAAAAGTAGCAATTAAATGTTTGGAGTGGGGCAGTTTTTTGATAATTAATTGTTTTTGATAACAAGTCAAAGGAGGACAGAGTTGTGTGGAAAAAGGAGATGGAGGTTTTGGCCCAGCTGTGGGACAAAATAGGCTAGATAACAAGCCAGAAAGTTTCTTAACAATCGAAGAACGAACCTTAATACGAACCTTAATGAGCCTTAGAAACGCTGGATAGCCATAGGAGCAATCGCTGGAAAAAAATGAATCAGATAAGCCACTAATAGAGAAATTGAAATAAGCTGAAGTAGAGGGGTTCCTATCTCTTATACTATATACTACTCAGCTTATAGTATATACTCAGCTTATTCTCAGCTTATTTAAGATGCTTTCATTTACCCTCTTTTCACATAATCCACACAGTAATAGTAATAGACAACCAACTGCTTAACATGCTTTCCGAAGCACGAAATAGTCTCGGTATGTTAAGATGATCCCCATCCACAGACTGACCTCGGAAAGCGTCGCTTAACCTAGACGATCGACCCGTGCGGCTGTTATTATTTATCCACGAGCTTCTCTCTGGATTATTTATTTATTTTTATTACAGTACTCCAACGAAAAAATAAACAGAAATATTTACAACAAATTAATCTAACAGTTACAATAAAGAAAAGAAAGAAAGATTTTTTTTTATTTGGATCTCGCACAAGACAAACAAAAAAGTAAAATAAATTAGAAACTAACAGTAATAATTAATTAATAAAAGCTAACAACATGAATTGTATCTATCCGAGATAAAAAAGGGTCATAATATACAATTTTTTTTTAATTATGGGAAATCATCAAATGACTTCTTCCGCTCTGGCTGGAGCGGAAGGGCGTGTCAGACTCTTACTGACTAAAACCCATCCGTGTTCCTTCTAAAGCTCTATGCGTTCCAGGGCCGCGGTGCCTCTTTCGAACAAATTCCGCAACCCTGGCAGATACAATGGATTTATAATTAACAAAAAAGTTTAATAGAATAGGTACTTATATCGTTGCATATTTTTCTCCAACCTGGAAGAACCACACAAACATTTTATATACAATTACAACGCCAATTAAACTGGTAACATTTTGTTGAACTCACGCTCTGTATTTTTTTACAGTGTGTGCTACAAAAATGTATGAAGCTGTCCGATGCAAATTTAATGGACTATCAAGTTTATAGTCACGCACGTAAAGCACCAACTTTATTGTGGCTTTTACAACGCTTTTGGTGATTTCATCTGCACTCCAGTGTACGTGGTCTGCTCGTTTTTATATGTCCAGTTAATGTGAACTAATGTGTACGATTATGTTGACGTTTTGGGAGAGTGGGCTTATTTCTCGCGTTTCAAGGCTTATCCCTCTTCCATGTTGGTTTGTGTCAGCTGTATTTAATGTAGGTACCCAGAAAATTTACAAAATAAACTTAGTGATTCATGCAAAATGCAGTAAAAGAGCGGGCCGTTCAAACGGCATATCACATCACATCACATCACACTTCACACTATATCATCACACTAATATTATAAAGGCGAAAGTTTGTGAGTGTGTGGGTATGTTTGTTACCTCTTCACGCCTAAACCGCTGAACCGATTCAGATGAAATTTGGTGTAGGGATTGTTTGAGTCTTGGGAAAGGACATGGGATAGTTTTTATCCCGGGAGTATGTTCCCTTGGGATAATTTTCGACATTAATGCGGGTGAAACCGCGGGCGGCAACTAGTCGAATATAAGTTAAAGCTCGACTATAAATAGAGAACAATATTTACAATCTTAATGTACCAAAAAATGTAATATCCCAAAGTAACACTCTCTCCGACTAGAAATAAATCTCCCACACAAACTTAAAATGCAATTTCGTAAGATATTCAATTAATACATTCAAGCATTTCAAGCTAATATTTAACTAAAGGAAAACTGATTGAATCAACGAAGCAGTCATCAGAATAAAATAAATTTTGGTGGTCAATATCATAAGTATATTTAGAACAATTACTTACCGAAAATATTTCTAAATAACCCATTTCAAAAGACGTCGTCAATCTAAAATAATCTATATTCCGACGGTAAAAAGATGTTGAATAATGTTTAAATTAGGCTCTCTGCAAAACGAAATTTTAAACAACAAAAATAATCTTCTATCAGGTGACACCGTCGATTGGTCCAGATGGTACAAGGAAAAAGAGGACAGCGAAATTTTAGCTAATTTTCGCTTACTTCAGCCCGCGACTTCGTACGCATGAAAGTCGAAAAATCTCATGTTACTTGGGGTCGGCGCAACACGTTTTTATTAGTATTAGAAAAATATTATTTGTATATTCTTTCCGAAACAAATTTATTTTTTAAATATTATTTTTATTTGTTGTAAACCTACCACATGTAGTCTTTTTAACCCAAAGGTTGACTGTTAGAGAATGCCTTGATGAATTAAGTCCGCCCATGTACCACTATTGTACATTAAGTTTAAATAAATAAATAAATACTACGACAAGGTCAACCCGTATCCATATCCGTTCAACCGTTAATACGTGAAGTGCTAACAAACAAACAAGCTCACTTTCGCATTTATAATATAACTAGCTTTTGCCCGCGACTTCGTACGCGCGTATCCCGTTTTTTCCCGTTTTCGTAGGAATTTCGGGAAATCCTGTCTTAGTGCTCCCCTACACTCCCCAAGGAACTTACACGCCAATTTTTGCTTTCTGCGACCAGTAGTTTCGGCTGTGCGTTGTCGGTCAGTCAAGTACGAAAACGTTATAAATATTGATACTGGTTTAAGCTAGCGTTAAGTAAGGATTAGGATTCGTAATCACCAATATTCACAACCTTTCATAAATGGTTTTCCTTTAGCTATTCTCACATAGTTCGTGCCAATACATGATGAGAAAATTGACAATATCGATTCTTTTGATTCGATATCACATCTGAATTCCAATTCTACTAATTTATTTTCAAGCAACGTTCGCATCTCAGTCGCAATCTGTCAAAAGTGTACGGAGGTTTTTTTGACAGATTGCAACTGAGATCCGAATGCGAACGTTGCCTAAAAAATACAATCGACTTCCAAATATAAAAAAAACACCACTAAGTATAAAATAACTTAACTTTTGGAAGTCGGTTAAAATACGAAGAAACAACCAAAAACAACGACTTCCAACAACAAAATTTTTGGAAGTCGGTATTTCGGTTGTATTTTTTTGTGAAAAAGTTTTTTTTATTTTACACGTGTTAAACACCCACACCTAACAACACCACTGGAAAGTCACAGGAAAGCAAAACACGCAATTTTGTTCACTTGGGTGATATATTTTCTATTTCCTCCAGCTATTCCGATTTAAAAACGAAACTACTGAACCGATTTTGATAAAATTTCAATGGGACCAATCGGAAAGTATATCCTTTCACATGAAAGATTAGATTTCACATGAGAGATTAGAAGATTTTTTAAAATCGGTTCTTAAATGACGGGGTTATGAGGTAACAAACATTAAAAAAAATACAACGGAATTGAGTTAATTGTTTTTTTTTTTTAAGTCGGTTAAAATAGTAGAAATGGCCCATAGATTGCCAATTCACGAACTTGCCAACATAACGAAAAACGTTCAAATTCTACTTGCAATATTATCATCTAAGCAACGATGAATTTTAATTGGGGAAATTAGAGACTTTAAAATTATTCCACTGTGAACAGAACTAGGGTAGGTACCTATTGTTTTAGAGTCTATAGTATATTTTATGTACCTACCTACGTCTATTTCTGGCACATCCTGTAACCTATACGTTGGGTAATTTTAACAAATGAAGTATCATTAGACAAGCTACATAATTTTTTGAAAAAAGAATGGCGACCGCCATTAGGTAAATGGCACGGTCATATGGCGTATCAAAATAAAATAATGAAGAAGACGATTCCAATATTATAACCTTCTAAATAATAAAACCCGACTGTTCGAAAACAAGTCACATTTCAAGCAGTTGGTGATATTTGATAAAAAGAAAAAACCTTTCATCAGGGATCGCCATTCTATTACCACACAGACCGCTACCAAAAGAATGAGGTTCGTAATAAAATTTCTGTACACAACGTAAGCGGTTTATGAGTTTCCTATTTAGCTCTGCTGTTGTATTGGAATTGAATTTTTTCCCTTTCCACCTGAGCGTTCTGTTTGCGCCAATTGTTGCCCCCTTGTGCCTCAATTTGTTTTGCCTAAGTATCTGTCACGGATAAGTTAGCTACTGGAGTGTTCATAAACCTCTGAATCCCGACGCTTGTCACCTTTTAGCCCCGAAGTGGCTTACTTCTTGGTGTAAGTGGCTTTCTTACGGTTTCTGAAAATCTGAGTGAAATCATTAAAATGTTATGTAGTGGTTCAGCCGGTCGATTATGTAAACATGATGAATCAATCCATATAATCAAAATGGAATGACAACTCACTTCGTGATCACGTGGAATCTTGATTATATGGATTGACAGCTAACCCCGTGATCACTTCACCCAAGCCACTTGGACATGTTTACAGAATCGACCGGCTGGTATCCTGTTTATTATCAATTAACTGTTGCCCTCATTTATGTACCTAATAACTGTCGCCAGGGTTCCATCTATCTCTTTATCGAATTTCATCAAAATAAGAAACAGACTACCTCACTTTCGCATTTATAATATTATAATTAAGATTAGCGATTCTAATTTTGCAGTAGATGTTTTTTTTGTACCTATTTAATTTTGCTGCCGACTCGTTCGATGCACTGAAACAAACTGGAATGCAAATAAAGATGAACATGTCGCTAACTTTTTCAAGATTCACCTATCATGACACCATTGACATTAATTTGAGTGGCGCTCGTCACTCATAGGTAGCACTCCATTGTGAACTTCTCCGTGGCACTTGTCTGACTTTATTGGATCCACGATAGAAATGTCTTGTCGAGTGTTCTTTAGACCGTTTTTATTGGGTTCCGTCCTATTGAACGTTTAATACAATGTCCAATGAAATGTAAATATTACATTCGAAGATTTTTTGTTAGTTCCTTAGTAACTAAGCATAAAGTTATTGCAAACAAGTCGTAACAAATATTCGTGACTATTTTGATAAAGGATTCTCTGACACAACAACTTACAAAAAGCTTGTTGAACGACCTAAGTGCTACTAACACCTACTCTGGAGACCAAAAGTTGTCTTTCTACGAATAAATATCCAAAATGTTATGTAACCTAACTGTCTGCCTAGTCTTTTCTCATATTTTTTGGATCGACTTCTAGTGTAAGCGAATGCAGCTCAGTAGGTACCTGTATTTTACATGGACTGCTTATCTGACCTCAGTGTCAGATTTTCTGGCTTCTGACTACCCGTGACGATAGTCAAAGATGTATCAATGACCGCAATGACCGCAATGACCGCGCCACTTTCTCTTCGCACAGCAGCACATTTTCATTTCACACAAAATCGACGTTTACCTACGAACCTTCCGGTCTTGAACTTTGAACCAGCGAAAGCTAATGTCCAAAAAGTGAAGTCTTAACCACTTGACATTTCGGTAGGGCATTTAAATCCCATAGATTTTTTACTTTTCTTGAACCTTTATCGCTGTTGTAATGTCACTTTGTGTAAACGCCTTGCTTTGCGTAAGTACATCATTACAGTTCTTTTTGAAGGTGACATAAAAATTTGGGGCGATATGTAGTGGCCAATTAAGGTTAAACTTATTATGAGAACAGTAACCTGTAATTAGTAGGACCTTATCTGCGTCACGGATCTGCGGTTGTACAGGTTCGACTTCGCGACAAAAGATAGATGTTACTCAAGAAGTCAAGCATCTTAAAGTTTGTGGTTATTTTTTAATTTAGCTCTAACTTTCCCCTGCTGGGCAAAGGCCTCCTTTATATCCTTCCAGGAACTCTTCTCACGTGCTTCTTCAAACCAGCCCTCGCGGTACCTCTTTCGAATACTGTTTATTCCATTTTATTCCAGAAATCGCGAGAAAATACCTATTATTTTGAAAGCCTTTTGTCTGTGTTTTGGTTTAGGATCCTGTACATCCTTTATTCATGGAATTACGAGGGACTTCGCAGATACCACGATAGGTATATCGGCGAACTTAAAGTTGTCAGTGAATGGGTTACTCCTAGGCGAGCATGCTCCATGTTCCTCAGTGGAGCAGGCTTGCCGCGAAATATCCTCATCACTATCCTTTTATTATAAATGCGAAAGTTTTAATGGACGTTTGATTCTCAATGACGCGAGAACTGCTGATTGGATCTGAATGGAAAGCACAGAGATAGATTATAGTTTGGAATAGCACATAGGCCTTTTATCCCCGGAGTATGTTCCCTCGGGACAGTTTCCGACATTCCCGCGTTCGTACCTTGTGTCAGAAGCTAATTTACCATAAGGTGAGATGAACGAGAGCATTTAACAAATAACAAAAAAAAGCAAATGAACTTAAAATATGTTTGTATAGCCTATATTAGGCCTTCCTCATGAATGTGGCTATCATAATTATATAAAAAAGTATTTTCCAAATCCGACTGGAAGTTCCAGAGAATAGCGCGCTCAAACAAACAAACAAACAAACTCTTCAGCTTTATAATGTTAAGTATAGATGTAATTGAAGCAACTAAGAAAAATATGAATTACAGAAGCAACATTCTCCGTTCCCGTGCAACTTCGCATTCGTGTCCAACTCAACATTAAACTCACGTAAAAAGTATTTCATACCAACATCCGGCGAGGTCGAAGTCCGGCCGGAAACGGTAATCGGCCGCCGGAAGTAGCCCCGCTGTTTATTGTTGACTACGAGTCCTGCTTGCACCACAATTGGAGCCTTAGGTCGTAATCATACGACGTCGATCCCGGGTAATGTCAGACTGCACTCACTCGGTACTCCGAAGTATTTATTGTTTAACTTTATTTCTGTAATGGTTCTTGATTTCATTTTGAATGTATTTTTGTGTAATTTTATATTGATAAGAATCAGATTGGGAAATGTTAGGTCAGAGTGCCAATTCTACAATTTTTTACCGACTTCAAAAAAAGGAAGAGGTTTTCAATTCGGTTGTTTTTTTTTTAATATTTGTTACCTCATAACTCCGTCATTTATGAACTATGAATTCATATGAAAGGGTATACGTTCCGATTGGTCCCGCAGAAATTTTATTAAAATCAGTTTAGTAGTATGGTTTTTAAATCAAAATAGCTGGAGGAAATAGAAAATATATCATCCAAGTAATCGAAATCGCGTGTTTTGCTTTCCTGTGACTTTCCAGTTGTGTTGTTAGGTGTGGGGTATCACGAAAAAGTGTAAATAAAAACTTTTTTACAAAAAAATACAACCGACTTCCAAATAAAAAAACTACAAAGTATGAAATAACTTTAATTTCGGAAGTCGGTGTTAAAATACGAAGAAACAACCAAAAACGACTTCCGAAATTAAAGTGATTTCATACTTTTTAATGTTTTTTTTTTATTTGGAAGTCAGTTGTATTTTTTTGTAAAAAGGTGTTTTTAAGCAACCTTTGCCTTCTCATCTCAGTCGCAGTCTGTCAAGAAAGCCTCAATTTCCTTTCATTTAAATTATACAACAAAGAAAGTATAATTCTCAAACTGTCAGCGGAACGCACTAGCAGGCAATAGAGGCATTTACCCAACTTACCGTGTGATTAAAACGTACCAGTGCAGAAAATAAGATGCTTCCGCGATGCACTCTTAGCCCTGTCTACGGTAAATCTGCTTACTGAGCCTGCCGATGCAACAGCGGTAAGGTTGATAATCGCTTGATGTAGACCCGTAATCAGGACGTAGGAGCGCTCCTAATGTGAATGAGATGGGAACGAAATTGATAGAAATTAGAAAGGAAAGGAAACTTGTAATGCATTTTTTTTGCAGCGGTTTGACCCTGTAAAAAAAAATCTCAATAGAATTTTCTACAATTTCTTATCCAGGTATTGTTGTGACAAGTTTCATGCAAATTCACTCAGGCGTCGCGGCGTGATGGATTACCAAACATCCGACTTTCACAATTAGTAGGATAACCACGCGCTTTTAATAAGCCCTATCTATCCAGGTGCATTCATTTGCGCCGGCAGTAGTGCGTTCCCATTCTCATTCATTAGGGCGACAAACCCTGCAGCACGCCGCAGGGCTCAGGGTTTCGTTACATGTGTTTAACTTGAAGAATCAACCTGATTAGCCATTTCCCAAATCAGTTGAGGTTGGCAATCTAACCGGATGTAGCTGAATACTAGTATTTTACATGACTACACAACCCAGTAAACGTGGAAACACAAAGTCAAAGATTAACAAATGACAGCTCTGAACAACGGTGAAACGTGCTTTCCGGAGCGCGGATGTGAGTCCTGACATATGAGAGATGGCCACCCATCCACGTTCCCACCTCAACAAACATTACTTTACCTCAAAGATCGATCCATGCATCTATTCTGCCACGAGCTCTTCTGTTAAAGTTTCAGCAAGATTTTTCAGATGTTTTTATTTTTAATCTACCACCGACCTACGTCAGCCATACGGCTTGTAAATATATGTACAAACATATGCAGTAATGCCGACAATACAGCGTTATTAGTCAATTGCCTCATGTAACGGTGACGAGGGTGTCGGGGCGCCGAGGTCACGGCAACACCATTAATTTCCATTTATCCGGCCTGCCCGGGGCTGCGGTCAGTGCTGTATGTGTATGGCCCTGAACGTTCACTGGCTTCAACGACTTGTATGCCTTAAGGCATACAAGTCACAAGACAAGGCTGAATTAAATTTAGCAATTGTTTCAATAATGATACATGTACCATATAAGGAGCATTTATAAAATTCAGTGAATTTCATAAATCCAGATTTGTTGCAGTAGTACACAATCATATCGTTTTATTCAAATTGGTTTTCTATGTATCTCTTATATGGTACCAGCTTCGCTAGCGCTTTAAAGTCAAAATAATCCCAAGGAAAAATACTCTCAGGATCAAAACGATCAAATATCCTATTCAAGGACCTGGGGCTCTTCTATGAAGTCTTAAAACGATCACATGATTCCGCTCTAAGAGAGTAAACCCGTTCAGCCGAGACGTGAAAAGTTAACACGCCAACTCACTTTAGCATCTTCTATTCAAATACATACATACATAAAAAAAAATTAAATGTCTGTTTGTAAAAAGTATCATAATAACAGCTTTTTAATAAATTCATAATATGATACTAATAACAAAAACACATTATTTGTCTGTTTGTTCCGGGTAATCTCCAAAACGGCATGACCTGCTAGTGTTGCGAAATTGTTCGAAAATGTACCGCGGCCGAACGCAAAAGTCAGTAAGAGTCTGCCACTCCCTCCCGCTCCACCCAGAGCAAAGGAAGTCTCTTGATGCTTTACCATAAACAAAAAAAAAAAAAATTGTTGTTGGGGTTGCAGAGACCAGTATTGAGCCAAGTATTTTCATACTTTATTGTACCTCGAAAAATAAGTATCCACAAGTCCCAATGCTAAATGTCTATATTATTTGTGCCAGCTCCTTCACTACATACTCCAAAACAATTTTCTCGCCGCCCCTGGCTAAGGGTTGGCTGATTAAATTAACCCTGATTCTAGTTCAAAACGTTGCCAAATGAAACAATAATACATAAAAGTTATAGGTCATAATTATGTTCGGTGAGTAACTCCGAACTCATCTAGTTTTAAGTGTTGTGCAAATTTTTCAGCATCAATCAATCTATACATATAATAAAAATGTAACGGATCGCTGTCTGTACATGGAAGATATATGAGAAAAAATATGATTGGGACCTTTATCAACGCAAATAGCTCCCAAAACAATGATTGTTAGAATTTTTGTCCGTTTGTCTGTTTGTCTATGCGTTTGTGCACGCTAATCTCAGAAACGGCTTATACGATTTAGATGTGGTTTTCACTAACACATTGTGGTAAGCTTCACTTAACATTAAGTGTTTGTTTCATGTCAATAGGTTCATAAATAAAAAAGTTATACCAATTTAAAGAATCATGTCGAACATTTGTTAAACTATCTAAATGTTTCTATTCTTTCTGTATTCAGTAGCATTGATTAAAACTTTACTAAACTTCATAATCTTAAAATAAAAATGTCTGCCCCAAGTAACTATTCCACGCGGACGAAGTCGCGGACAAAAGCTAGTCAACAATGCATGATGTGCTTACCTGTAAGGAATTGGTACACTAGTCTATAAGTTTATTTGATAGATCTCAAAAACGTGTATCCAATTATTGATGAGCCAAATAAAGATAAATGTAACGGTAATGGTATAAAAACTATAGACGCGTTTCCCGCATAAAAAGAAGGTAACAACCGCGATCCTAAACCTTGTGCACGAACACGTAGCTATATCTTGCTATCGATTGTGTTGCGCTGCATTTTGAAACTGTGAGGTTGGTGGATGACCCGTGCATTAATATAATAATATATACTGGGACAACTCACACACGGTCATCCGATCCCAAACTAGGCAGAGCCTGTACTATGGCAACCAGACAACTGATAAACATACTTATATATTTCTAAATACATACGTATTATAGACAAATTACACCCAGACACAGAACAAATGATCATGCTCATCACACAAAGATTTGTCCTGGGTGGGAATCGAACCCACGACCTCCGGTTTAGCAGTCAGGGTCACTAACCACTCGACCAACAGGCTAATTAACTTAAGATTAGCCGGCTAAACTTGAGTTTACTTTCGAGGAGAGGCTAAAGAGATTAATTAGTACATAATATTAATACAACGTTTTAATAGGTAATCGAGGCAGGCCCGAATTACGGGGGATCACACTGGGGCCCTCCAATCAAACCTATCTGACATGAAATGCCAAAATTTTGCGAGTTTGGAAGAAAGTTTCTGGAATTCGTTTTTTTTTTTGAATAAAATAAAATGAACTTTGAACTTCAATATGTCCCGATTACCAAGGTAGGTATGGCTTAGAAAAAAAATATGCCTTAGATGGGTACAATATGTGGTCATCTTTATCGTTAAAGGTCTTTTCACACCCGATGTATAATAATTAATCACAAATGCGGAAGAGAGGGGGGCGCCACTCTCAGTTTTTGCCCCGGTTTGGAAAAATCGTTGCACCGGAGCTGAATGAAGGACCAAAAAGACTCAAAGCTGTCAAATTTCACTTAACAGACTATTGCCAGCAACATAAATGTCGTATTTATTTACAAACAGCGCGGAACGGGCAACACAGATTATTTCATGACGGAAATAGTACCGGGTTCTACCACTCAACAAGCTGCTACCAGCCCCCTATTGTTACTAACAATCAAACAAAAGGCCCACGAGTTCAATACCGAAATTAACTTGAAAACAATAGCAATCGATGGTAGCAAGTAATTTGGATTCGTATCAAAGCTCAGAGACAATGCAGAGTGAGATGAGAGCGCATCAATACATTCGTGCAGAGAGCACAACGCATTGCGGTGATGCTACTGGATGAATGAAAGTGGTTTTTGTTCCATTGATCCATATGAAACTCATCAATACGTCAAAGGATACATAGAAATAGTTGTTATTAAGCTTGGTAGATAGGAGTACAGTGAACAAAAATTAATTGCAATTAAAAATCAGAATTGTCGTAAATCTGTTTCTGCAAATGTTTTTATTAGTTACTAGATGTTGCCCGCGACTTCGTGCGCGCATATCCCGTTTTTTTCCGTTTCCGTAGGAATGTTGCGTCCCCGTATAGCCTATAGCATTTCTCATGAATGTGGCTGTCATATACAGAAAGAATTTTCAAAATCGGTTCAGTAGATCCAGAGATTATCCCCTACATACAAACTTACAAACTTTACCTCAGTATTAGTAAAGATTTCAAAATTTATTTACATATTAAAATCGGTTCAGTAGTTTTTGAGCCCAGTCGATAGAATCCACATAAGTTTTTTTTGTTTTAAAAAAACTTTGCCCCACACTAGGAATTTCTCCTGTATCGTTGGTGCGTTTACATACATACAATGTCACATACACAAACAGCCAGACCCGGAACAACTATCTATAGGCCATACAAATATATGTTTCGTGCGGGAATCGAACCCGCGACACGCTGCGCAGCAGTCAATCGCTCAACCACTGCACCAACCGAGCCGTCAAGGCAAGGCAAGGTCGAGCCGTTAAGGTGGCGTAGCGCGGGAATGCCTCCCACAAGGTGGACCGATGACCTGATGGGGGTCGTGGGTAGACGCACAGGACCAGTTGTTGTGGTGACACTTGGGGGAGGCCTACGTCCAGCAGAGGACGTCTTTCGGCTGATATGATGATGAAGATAAAGTTACACAGAGTATGGAGCCGCTTGTGACCAACTAATAATAGTCGCACCTGTTGATCCCCAAGGTAAACAAGGTTGTTCCTAGGCTGGGGGACCCCATCCACGGAACAATCCTTTGCATACCCAGACCAGTAGCGTAGCTAAGTGGACCTGGGGGAGCGGCCCGTCCCGGGTGACACCCGACTGTTCGTTTACTTTTCTTTTCTTTTACAAAAACGGAATCCTCACAGAATCACTTTATTGTACGTCTGTCATATGACCCTTTTTCTCAGGAACTCCTGAATAAATCAAGCTGAAATTAATATCAAATACTCAGGACTGCTACCCTTTGGAGCAGTGATAAAACAAACTTCTAAGGCTGCTCTTCGCTTTCACATTTAGGCGTTCTAGCAGGGCGACAGTCGCGCGACTAAACTTTCTATAGTAGGCGCCAGATAATCGTGGAATATCGGTCATTAACCACCTACATTTATTGACATTGTTAATTTGAAAAACGGAATTAATGACACAAAACTGTCCCGAATCATCATCTCTCGTGATCCTTAACATTGTCTAATAATGAAAAACGATTCATATTTAATTGTTCAGGTACCTATGAGCAGTTATTAGGGAAAGGTCAATGTACTTTATTCCACATTTATCTGGCGCCTACTATAGCAGTTTGTTTATGTTTTGTTTCTTAGGCCGCTTTCACATTAGGACGTTAGCAGCGAGACAGTGGCGCGGCAGAAGCTCATGCCTTCACAATATAAGAAACAACCCTAATCTCTTCAAAATTAGAGTGAACAGGCTTCTTCTGGGTAAGCTCGCTCTATCGTCGACTTTGTCTCTGTCATCTATGACCTAGACTAGAGTCAAGAGCAAACCCATCCTACTACTATTATAAAGGCGAAAGTTTGTAAGTATGGATGTATGTATGGATGTTTGTTACTCTTTCACGTAAAAACTACTGAATGGATTTTGATGAAATTTGGCACAGAGGTAGATTATAGTCTGGAATAACACATAGGATACTTTTTATCCCGGGAATATGTTCCCTTAGGATAGTTTTCGACAATCACGCGGGCGGAGCCGCGGGCGGCAACTAGTATTAAATAAAAAAAAAAAAAAAATAAACAAAAGCTACACAAACTACTAGAATGTTTAGCCGCGTGACTGTCGCGCTGCTAAAGTCGCTTAAATATGAAAGCGGTGTTATAATGTGAGTGGCTTCTCGCAGTTTAACCTATGAGGTTGTCGACTGCTTAACCGGACCTGCCTGTGGCTACCTTAATGTAAATATTAAATCCTCCAGCCAGGGCTTATTAAAAACTTTGACGCTCGCAAGGAAAAAATAGTAAAATATACTTCACTATTATTAGAATATTACAAAGTTACAAGTGCACTTGGTTTTAAGTCATGTTCTATGCTAAGCGTCTCTGAGCTATTCCGCGGACGGACAGACAGACAGACGAACATGGCGAAACCATAAGGGTTCCTTGTTGACTACGGAACCCTAACAATGTTGCAGTAACTCGGATGCGAGCTGCTATCCAACTCGCACGTGCCAGTAACTTGCAAGATACGCCAAACGATGCGAGTTACTTAATCTTAATATCTTAATATCTTGGGACAACTCACACACGGTCATCCGATCCCAAACTAGGCAGAGCCTGTGCTATGGCAACCAGACAACTGATAAACATACTTATATACTTCTAAATACATACATATTAAAGACAATATTACACCCAGACACAGAACAAATGATCATGTTTATCACACAAAGATTTGTCCTGGGTAGGAATCTAACCCACGACCTCCGGTTAAGCAGTCAGGGTCACTTACCACTCAACCAACAGGCCAGCTGCTACTCCGTAGGCTGACTTGCACGCTGGCTCGCACTGTTTACACTAACCATAAGAATTAGAGGTACGTAAGTACTGGCCATGCAGTTACTTACTAAACTAAAGCATGTTAAGCGTCTGAATATGGGACGTCTTGTTCAATAAATTATTCCATTAAATATTATAAACCCTTCTAACATGTGCCAACTATAAGATGCGTAATTTTAGTAATGTTGCTTAGGCTGTTTTCAGATGTGTTCGCGGGAATATTTACCTTAGTACCTACTAGCTTCTGTTAACGGCTTCACGCGCGTGAATATCGAAAATGATCCCAAGGGATCATACTCCCGGGGTGTTTTGATTATATAATCTATCTCTGTGCCAAATTTCATCCAGATCCATACAGTCGTGCTGGCGTGATTGAATAGCAAACATCCACTCAAACTTCCGCATATATAATAGTAATTAGAAGTAATCAATAATATTAATTAGCTTTATAATTTCTAAACGAATCTTTGCTAATAGCCGTCCTATCGTCTGTACTCGCCCTAAATCGTGTACGTTATACCGGGGGAGGCGTGTGACGTCATACGTCACGACATTAATAATAATAAACACGTCACGTCGAACCGTCGCTGTTGTCACGTCACGTGCTCAAACACGCCGCGTTGCTTTCGCAATGGAATAGATTTACTATTTCAGTAATGGAGAAGCTCGTAGCTCAGTAGGTAATGACTGCCGCAGGGGTCGATCTTCAAGGTTAAGCAACACTCGTCGAAATCGGTCCGTGGATGCGTGCCTCCGAAAGCACGTTAAAACCTTTGGAGCCGGTGCCGGCTAGGGTTGCCAACCGTACTATAAAATATAGTATTGTACTGTATTTCGGGTCTGCGTACTATATACTGTTGAAGAAATATATAGTAGGTATGCAAAAATACTATATTCTCAACACCGAAATCTAACAATCAACCTAACTTTACATTAACTTCTGACTGATGCGGTAGCATGTATAGTCGAACCGGAAGAAGAGTCGTTGTCCCACCACGTAGATTTCCCATAACAACGTTGTGAGTAACGATAGAAAACGACTCTTTCTCTGGTTTGACTCTAGTCATCTAGTGTATCCGAACCGAACGTCTCTCCGACGCACTGCATTCCGAACTTGTCAATGTCAAACATATGTTTGTTCATTGGTCTGCTTTATTTTTGTTTTGGGAATTTGGTAATTAGTTCCAATCAGACATTGTTCTTTTTTTGAGAAGTTGAAGTCCTAAACAAATATAGTTTCTATAGAAATAAATAAGTAAGAAATATATCTTTGGCTATTTATTGCTTTTTCTATAAAATACTATGTTTTTTTGAAGTGTACTATTTTTTTATAGCTTAATTTGAAAAATACTATATTTCGTCGAAGAAATGTTGGCAACCCTAGTGCCGGCTGTTATTTGTAGATCTTTTCTTAAAAAAATCGGACACCAGTCTTGCGGAGTACCTACCTATCGTGTTACTCAGTTATTGGATTGTTGAGGACCTCAACAATCCAGTAACTGAGTAACAATCTGACCTCAACTTGAGGTCAGATAGGCAGTCGCTGCATATAAAATACTGGTACTTAATTTATCCGGTTAGACTGGAATCGAACCATTTAAATGGTTCTAAAAGACTTGGGGACCACAAGGAAAGGGCAAACTTCAGATATGAAGATGGTATATTATTTTACGAACTTATTGCTAATGGTTACCGGAAAAACGTATGTTCACCTTTAAAGTTCAACTTTTAATCATACCTAATCAGTAACTTGACGGTTTACCTGTTAAGAAATACATGAAAAAAAAAGACAAATAGTTTCATTTATTTTAATTCAATCAAAGATTTGTTGCCACCAACTGTATCAAACAGGCGGTCTATTCTGTCAGCAACTCAGTCACTGAACTGTCATTCCATCTTGTTTGTGAGAATTCACAGATCACTTCATGTTCACTTCACCT
Organism: Mamestra brassicae; assembly: GCA_905163435.1. Taxonomy (NCBI): domain Eukaryota; kingdom Metazoa; phylum Arthropoda; class Insecta; order Lepidoptera; family Noctuidae; genus Mamestra; species Mamestra brassicae. The sequence continues at coordinate 20,796,334 of LR990990.1, forward strand.
AAGCTTACACTGTGAGATGTTTACAGAATCGCACTGCTGCTTATAAAGACTTGTTTGGAACTTTTTAATCGTTATTTAATGTATACAGGCACCACATGCTTCTTTGTTTAGGCCGGCTGTGGCGAAAATGGGCGCACGCCAAGTGCTGAGCGACTAGCAATACCGCGCCCATGTGATTGATTGCTATTGTGTGTCTGTAGGCGCACCGCTTCTTCACTACACGTCGCACTGGCGCTGGTGGTCACTACCCTGGCGCTGAGACCTCCATTTATCTAGAAGACCATTGATTTCACGGGAAAAGACTGGCAATAATAAATCTTAATAAATTAATAATTTACAGTTCAGTAAAATAATAATATTACATTAATAAAGTGACTCTACTGTCCATTCGGTAAGGTAGATTCTTATGGAGAAGAACGGACAAGAAACTCCATAGTTACTCTTTTCAAATAATAGGTTTTTTTTAACGGCGTCGAGGACAACAGTTAGCGACAAACGTAACTGACGTTTGTCGCTAACTGTTGTCACAAAAACGCGCTTGCCGGGCAATAAGTGCTAGCTCGCGTGAAAACATATTGACATGCACGTTGCAAGCCATACGCAAGCCTACACAGCGCAGCGTGATGGCACGGCCGTGACACATCTATAGATCTAATACAACGTATAACAGAGTAAACGCAATAAGTACCTGAAAAGGGGTACCTAATTGTACTCATCATTATGTTCAACTTTTATAATGGGACCAACCCCGAAACCGCGGAAATAACAGCTGTTCAGTACATTTTGTCGAGTTATGCGCATAGAAATGTACCTATAGGCAGTCGACCATGGCTATCCTCTAGTTTTTTAACTTACTATTCATTTAAAATATTTTCGGGATATGCAAGCAAATCCGCGAGCAACAACTTACAAAATTTATTTATTTGAAATGTGATAATTAAAGTACTTTTATTTGATACCAAACATGGCATCACTAAAAAAAATTGTTCGTGACTTTATGTCCTCTAGAGAGCGCCATTTTAATGTGACGGCACATCTTTACCACCTATACTACAATATACAAAGCTGAAGAGTTTGTTTGTTGAACGCGCTAATCTCTGGAACTATCAATCGGATCTGAGGTCGGAAAAAACGGTATATGCGCGTACGAAGTCGCGGGCAAAAGCTAGTAGTCTATAATCTTCCAACGATACCTTATTAATTATAAGTAGTTTAGAAGTTATAATGAGGAAACAGATGAACATATATGTATACGTTTGTATACATATATGTTCATAACACGTAACACATACCTATACATACATACAAACCGATCGAAAAATCATAACCCTCTAAGCACATTTGCAACCATTTTAACCCTGATGACTTGGGATCAAAATTGGGGTTTTCGAGTTATAGAACTATGTTAGTTGCAGTTTTAGTAATTTTCCAAGATGGATTCCTTTTTTTCCAAAAGTTGTTTTCAGTGCTTCGGACCTCAAAAAAAAAAAAGTTTTTTTTTCTTTTTAAGGATTACTGCTCTGCCGTATTTCTGACTGTATGTCTGTCTATTATCAATAGGTAGGTATATGGCAAGCCCGGAGCTCTTCTAGTTTATTGTACTTTAATTAATAAATTCGAGGCACTCGAGAGGCTCTTGCAGTAACATGTCGGGTTACTGTTTTAATTTATACAATAAACTCTACACTTACTTAAAAAACACTGAGATCAAAATTCAGCTGAAACGATCAAATTCAAACATAAAGCTTCAGACGCCGCCGCCGCCCGCTGCCAAACAAATAATAAATTCTTCTCCACAGCCAGCTCCCAAGGGGCACAATAAAAACCAAGCAAGTATTCTTGAAAACTTTACCACAACTCGTTTCGAAGCAAAAACTAGACCGGCGATCCTTCGCGCTTTATTAGAAAAACTTCAAGTAAGGGCCTTCGATGTGATACATTGGTCAACGGCCGCTTTTTTTTAACGTGTGGAGTTCCTCATGGATGTCCTCCATACCGGGGAGGGCGCAGAGGTCTGTCAGACTCGTACTGACTAAAGCCACACGGGGTTCTGCAGCTATCTTCGGCCGTACGATGGAGTGGTTGCGCCTTTCGTGGCCGACGGCCGCTACAATGCGTTGTTTTGACAACTTGTCTTGCTTGGTCCGTGTTAATTACAAGAAAGAGTCACGAATTTAACGAAACATTCAAGGGAATATTATGGTGTTGGTTATGATACGGTGTAACACAGCATAATTTACTTATAGATATAACTAAAACAATAAGTAAATTGAACGCTTGTAGTGAGGTCCTAACAAAACTACTTGTAATAATAATTAGCCTTTTTTATTTCCATCTCAAAATATTTTACATTTCAATGTTTGTTTGTTGTGTTAGTACATTTCATTTATTACTGTAGTGTTTGTATGGTTAGTTATCTTCCTGTGATGTGGATTCCATTTGGGTGAAGGTACTTATCCTCTATCTCCTTCCATAATGTTCCATCTCTGGCGAGGCTCATCCAATCTTGCCCTACTTTTTTAGGTTTCCGTTCCCCTATGGTTTCGCCATGTCCATCTGTCTGTCTGTCCGCGGTTTAGTTCAGAGATGTTTAGCGCTAGAAAATTGAAATTTGGTATGGGTACCTATACATATTTATCACGAGGACAAAGTGGTAACATAAATTCTTGAAATTTATTTTTTTATAGGCTGGCCCTGGCCGCCACATGTAAAGTGGCGATGAATTTTTTTATCATCTACCCCACGGTCTGAGGTATCGTCGGATAGGTCGTTTAAAAATATGGGGGTTTGCTGAAACCATTTTTCCATCGAAGGATCCGTTTGCGCAAAATTAAGTTTAAAAGTGTTAATTTTTGTTGGAGTTAAGTGTGTGTACTCCCTCCCCTCTGCCAACTAAACGAATGTTTTAGGTTACCGCTACCAAGGCTTAACGAGTTAATGAGTAATAGTCGTTCAACGAATAAAATGGAACAGGGTAAGTAAAAAAATCCGAATAATTCCATAGAAAATGGCCAAGTGCATTTGTAACTTTGTAATTTAATAATAGTTAAGTATCATAGAAATATAACAAAACGTATCTTTGTTAGGTATCTATATTTTACTATTTTTCTGGCATGGTTTAGGAGAAGGGTTACTACGGAACCCTACACTGTGCGTGGTCCAAGACGCACTTGGCCGGTTTTTAACAATATCATCAGCCCACCACAAATATACTATAGGTACCTAAGTACAAAGTAAGTTAGGCTTATTTCATATTTTTAAATTTTTGAACTGATTTAGAATTTAGCAGAAAGACTTCACAAATCTATTCCAACCCACGAAATAACATAGGTCTCACTCCAACATGTCAGCCAGCAAGTTGGCCTCCAACACGACAGTGTGCAAGTAATAACTTGCACAGGTAAGTTACGATCACGATGACCCAAGTTAGATCGAGTTAGAGCAGCGACGGAACCAGCGCAAAACTTGGATAGCCGCCCTGATGGCTTGCTTGTACTCGTAGTGCATACAAAATGGAACAATATTGTAGATCGTTACCTGTTTTATTAATTTAAAAAATCTATAGCCATCTAGTATCGAGTAGGTATCAGTACTAGTAGAGTCAAGTACCTTCTAGTATTTTCTATGCTAGAACATTCTGAGTTCTCGACATGTAGTCAGTCGGGACCGGTATTTAGGGGAACTTTCCAGATGTTTCGAAAATGGAAGTTTCTAGAATTAACTGACCTATATAAGGAGCACATAGGCCGGGACCGAGTCACTATTGGATTTGCGATACAAGGGAATACTTCGGAAGCGATCTTCAAGTGCGGTTAAAGTGATTAGTGGTGAAGTTGTGTTTAATAATTAGTGAGTCTCAAGTTGTAATTAGTGTTTTTAAATTAAAGTTTCATTGTGGTTATTTAATCGGCTGTTTTTATTGTCACGCACCCCAAGCTCGTAACACTATTAGATAAGGAGGTATGTCTTGCTTAAACGCCGAAATTCTAAGTCTCTAGAAATGTTTATAAAATATCTTCTCATTTTTACTTTTTATTCCTGCTATGCGGTCCCAAATCTGGGCAAAGGCCTCCCCCAAGTCCTCGCAAATACTTCTTGTCCCGAGCCAGCTCGAACCAACCCTGGCAATATGCATCTAAGTAGGATCTTCTCAATCAGTATTTAAACTAATCATGTGGTTGTTTTTGTATGGCTGAAGATGTTTAAAGTACGTATATAATTTTATTACGTAAGTATAAAAAAAATACTCACTGTGTTTTTTTTTGTAATAAGACAGAGCTTTTATTCTTTTTTAGCTTTTTTTCCCGACTTTGCCCACGTGCAAATTGATGTAAATTTTTCTGCACAAAACGTGCATTTAAAAAAAAAGCTTGTTTTTAAAAAGGTTTTTTATTCCGGCACGGTTTAGGAGACGGGTTACTACAATATGGTCATATTAAAGCGGTGGTCTCATGCCGTGTGGGTGCCAGAAACACCTACAAAATTATAATGGCATGCGATGAATGGAAGGCTTTATCATGACCATTTTGTACTTCTGTCTTGATTTATTTTCTGTCTGGAATATTTTCTTGTTTCGCACCTTTTAGATCCCTTTTACTTTTCCGTAGTCGGGTCACAGTTTTTTTAAACTTATTTTTTTTTTAATTCTAATTGTTTGTGGATTTATGTATATATGTGCAAGAATACATATATCTAGGCCAAATTATACAACTGGGGCGGCACAACTGAACAACAGAATAGTGTGTGACGCCCTGCGGCACGATGGATCGATGATTTGAAGAAGGTGGCTGGCAGCGGATGAATGCGGACCACTCAGGACCGGGATGGTTGGCGATCTTTGGGGGAGGCTTACGTTCAGCAGTGGACGGCAATTGGCTGATATGATTATGTTGTATGATTGAGTGCTAAGAAATTTAAGTATTTTTTTGTGGTTGTTGAAAAATTTAATTTCGAACTGTGTAGTGTTAAAATTGTTAACAGTGGATTGATCCGTTGTGTACACACTGTGTACATCCAAAATTTACACTGTAACAAGAAACTTAATGGAGTTTATCTTCTAACTTAATGAAGTTTCGACGACACGTTTGGCGGTAGAGCGATTGGCCGCTGCATCCATCCATCCATACTTACAAACTTTCGCGTTTATAATATTAGTAGGATTATTAATGGAAGATAAATTTAAGAATGACACTTCAATTGTGCCATTTAAAATTAGAATTGTTCGCAGTTTACAACATAAATATCTTAAATTGTGATAAAGAAGTGAACTTTCAAGACTTAAGTAGATTAAAGTTAATGTTATAGCGTCATTGAGTGAAGACTAAAACGTACAAAGTTTCTTAGAAAATGATGTTATTGTTATGTCACTCACTGCTCACTAGTAGTTGCTAATCTTTACAATGCTGACAAATAAACATACGGCTAATTTGTATTACTTTGCTGTTCAGATTTTCTTTGATCGTTGTAAACCAAAGAGTTATCCACTGAGGAAAACGTGTGTACACAGTTGATCAAAACCCACTATTACAAAAATACTTATTATACATATTTCTTATTGTACACTGATTCTCAGAAAAGCCAATAATATTGTAAACTTAAATAACCATATGGTTGTTTAAACTTAAATAACCATATGGTTGTTTAAACTTAAATAACCATGTGGTTATTTAAGTTATTATATAATTTATCGAGAATTGACAATCGCTCAAGATATTTTGTAATCTTAGGTACGTAGTTTGCAATTATCCGGTTACAAAGACATTAGGAGAAGGGTTGTCGCGTAAGGAGTGTGGGAGAGAGTTCCAGAGACGCACTGCAGTAACAGAAAGGAAGTGCGACGCGGAGTACGAAGGAGAAGAGACGTGGCAGTAAGACATGGTTTACCACTCGGGACGAGATACACAAAGCGTTCACGTAGGTATTGAGGAGAATTCGTTTTGTGCAGGATAGTAAAGAGAAGGGATATAATGTAGGCAAATGTTGTGTCCGTGCATTGTCGCTTCATTTGCTCGCTACTCCGTGGCTCGCGGGCACGGCGCGCGCGCTTCGTACGTGACGAAGCTAAATTGGACTTATCGCGGCAGACCCGGCGCGCAACGGCGAGACACTTCATTTGCGAACATCTAGGCAAAGTATTAAAACGTATGCGTGGTAGAAACGATGGAATTTTGTGTGTGGAGTAAAATATTAAAAACTTGATGGTACCGTTGATACAAAGGAGCTCGTGGCTAAAGAATATCAGCCGCACGGGTCGATCAAGGTTTAGCAACGCTTGCCAAGGTTGGTCTGTGGATGTGTGACCATCTTAACATACCGAGTTTCCTCCGTGCCTCGGAAAGCACGTTAAGCCGTTGGTCCCGGCTGTCATTTGTAGATCTTTGGCAGTCGTTACGGATTGTCAGAAGCCAGTAAATCTGACACCAGCCTTGCCAAGGAGTACCGTGTTACCCAGTTAATGGGTTGTGGAGCTCTGGTAGGCAGCTGCTCCACGTAAAATACTGGTATTCAGCTGAATCTGGTTTGACTGGAAGCCGACCCCAATATAGTTGGGAAAAAAGGCAAGGCAAATGATGGTACCGTTGATACAGACCCGTAAAACATCACGTTACCTACGCGTACGGGAACTAGTAGTTAATCTGTGGTACGGGACCTTATTTTACCACGCTCAGGTGCGAAGTAAAGTACCTAGTCATTAGAATATTATTTATTTGGTGCAAATACAAAATCCTTATTCTTTTGACTGGTCTGTTGGTCAAGTGGTTAGTGACCCTGACTGCTAAACCGGAGGTCGTGGGTTCGATTCCCACCCAGGACAAATCTTTGTGTGATGAGCATGATCATTTGTTCTGTGTCTGGGTGTCATTTGTCTATAATATGTATGTATTTAGAAATATATAAGTATGTTTATCAGTTGTCTGGTTGCCATAGCACAGGCTCGGTCTAGTTTGGGATCGGATGACGGTGTGTGAGTTGTCCCAGTATATATTATTATTATTTCAAATATACCAGTTACAGGCACTTTTAAGTTGTCAAGATCTGTCCGTCAAATAGATAAAGCCAGTTCTGCAGCGCTAGCGTCAAGAGCACCAAGTTGTTTTGCAAAGCACACTCACAGACCATATCTCCAGCACGGCAGGTGAATAATATGCCTACTTGGTTTTTTTTTTCGTATTTACTTGTTATCTAAGTAGATAGCTTTGCCTAGGTGTATAAAAGTACCTACCCCATCCAGATTTAATAGTTTCTAATACATTCGTGTCTTAATAACAGAGATCGGAATAGGTAGACTATATTTACCTCATTTTCGTGGAAGTAAGTAACATGGAGTTGATAATACCTCCTCTAAAATCCTATCATAAAGATGACGATTGTATCCCGGGATTTAAGAAATTGCAAATTACCTTCATATTGCGCTTTGAATACATTGGAACAAAATTATTATATTGAAGAATCTTATTATGTTTTAGAGTTCCATACCTACTAAAACTGTTAAATTAAATAACTTTGTTTTCGCACAACTCTTTCTTCTTTTGATTCTTCAAATCAATCATTTGTAACTATACTCAAAGTCCAGTTCATTTTTTTCGAATCCCGGGTTTTAATTGTCATGATTCCATTTATGATTCCGGGATTTTACAGGAGGTATTACCAACTCTATGTTACTTACTTCCACGAACATTAGTTAAATATAGTCTACCTATTCCGATCTCTGCTTATTATGGAAAAATTGTTTATAATTTCACGCTATATTTTACAATTATCCAGTGACATATAGTAAGGACAGAACGAACCGCGCGATTTTCTGACGTTCGACGTGATAGATTCGAGGAAAATTATCTGTGACAGACATAGAGACAGTCACACGAGTGATCATAAGGTTCTGTTTCTGCATATGGACGTAAGGAACCTTAAAAACCCCAAACTTAGGCAGCAGGTACAAAAGCACAGAATAAGTGACACTATTATAGACATTAACAGCGCCGGCAGGTCATGAACTGACCTCCCCCGGTAATGGAATACGGCGGCACAGTTTAATAGTTCTCCGCACATAATTTATATGTTGTTCGCTTCTATCCTTTCTACTAGTTAGGTCGTGCAGCCAAAGAGTAGGCAAAGGGTATGTCATGGTTGCGGAATTTGTTCGAAAGAGTCACCGCGGCCCTAGAACGGAAAGGGCTTTAGAAGGAACACGGATGGGTTTTAGTCAGTAAGAGTCTGACACGCCCTTGCGCTCCACCCAGAGCGAAGAAGTCATTTGATGGCTTCCCATTCAGAAAAAAAAATGGGTATGTAATGTAATGGGTATAGATGTAGGTAAATAGATGGGCTAACATTTATAAAATAAAACATCCACTAATCTGCTTCCAAATCTGTCAATAACGAGGGACTAATTCCATAATCTTGTGTGCATATGAAAGTATATACAATACTTTTATCAAAAACACAGTTTTTTTTAATCTTGTCTGACTGTTTGTAACGGCTAATCTCCGAAACGGTTGGAATGTCAATTTTGGCGGGACAATCATAAGGAGTAACTCATTTTAGAAAAAAATTAGGGTTCCTTCCATGTAAAAAAATGAAAACTAAAATTTAAATAGATTAGTTATGTGAAGAAAACAAAGTCAAAGAATTGTCCCTTCTACAAATCTCGACTCGAATCGCGGCTGAGAGCAGTGCAGCAGTGTCATCGAAATGAATTTATGTTAGTGCACGTAGCGTTTCAGCTACAACATGCGTTATATTGTGCCACTGAATTTGTCAAGACTGACTAATGCCTGCAAATTATGGGAGCACCCGAACACCCGAGCTCCAGTATTTAGCCTAGCCAGCAGGCAGTCGCTAAATGTACCTAAACCTGACTTTAGAGCTCTCTCGTTGATTTAAACTTGGTGCGGTGGATACTTGAATAAGCCGACGTAGTTAGGTACAAGGTTAATAGCCTATTTCATTTGTATGTTACATCTTACATACACGGGCTTAGCTGTAGCTTTCATGGGGGGAGGGAGGGGGGCGTACAAGGGTCCAAAAATGTAGGTACAATAATTTAATATAGGTTTTCCCCGGGATTCACGCAGAAAAGGCAGAATTCGCGGTGCCGCGGAGGGCATGCGCCATGCGGGAGCTATTAAATAATACATTAAACCAGTTATCTATCAATATTGGCGGGATGAGGCGGATAAGCGAAACATTGGATAAGCTCAGAGAGCAGTAGGTACCACCAATCCGCCATGTATTATGGATAAGAACTAAGAAGTGAGGTCTTACAAGATTTATTGGGCGAGGAACAAAATGTGTGGTAACATATATTGTTTGTACCCGTATTTTGGTAAGAATCGATGTCACTATCACTACATATTACAGGGTGTTCTAAAAGTGCGTGGTCATGTTCAAGGGTGATGTTGTAAGAGAAATGACTTTTTTTTTAAAACGACCTAAAAAATGGCTAAAAAGTTCCGAAAAAAATATTTTTAAGCTTGAACTAAAGTAAATGCTACCAATCGCAACAAATTGCGTGAAAAGTTTTTTTTCGGAAGTTATAGCCGTATTTTCTGGTCGTTTTTTAGGGTTCCGGACCCAAAAGTTAAACTGGACCCTATTACTAAGACTTCGCTGTCCCTCTGTCACCGGGCTGTATCTCATGAACCGTGATAGTTAGACAGTTGATGTATTTCAGTTGCCGCTACTATAATAACAAATACTAAAAAACAGAATAAAATAAATATTTAAGGGGGTTCCCATACAACAAACGTGATTTTTTTGCCGATTCTATGGTACGGAACCTTTCGTGCGCGAGTCCGACTCCTCGCACTTGGCCGGATTTTTTTTTAAAGTCACTTCGAGAAATGATAGTGGTACCTAGACACGGAGGGCAGACATCGTTGACGGTTGTCTATTGCACTTTTTAGTTCGGCCTGAATCACAATACAATTGATTCTGGTAATTAGATGTTTACCTACTTTTTTAATTGCACCCGTGTGAAGGGCGGGTCGCTAGTAGCTAATATTTTAGAAACACAATAAGGCAAGGTCATTCGCGCTAACTCAAAAAATGCTGTTTATTGAATTTGAAAAAAATATACTTAGGTACTTACTTTTTAGAACGGTTGTCTCCGGCAAACTTACCTTTGTTAGAGTTCCGTAGTCTTAGGTACCTAAAGAAGTTTATCTGTAGTAGGTACCTACTAGCCAACGTAGGTACGTCCCTTAATTAAACGAATAGCAATAACGACTCGTATCTGAATATAGAGGCCCTACTATGAAGTCTTAAAACGATCATGATTCCACTCTAAGAGGGAGGCAGAGCTATACATAGCGAATAGCACTATCCCGTTTACATCATCTGAATTGAATAGCATTAGCACGTAATAGTAGGGTTGCAGAACTTCGTTGTTTATAATTTTTTGTTACTGAACTCCTTTAAGTATGAATCGATAAAATGCTTCACATCTTCTAGGTATAAAAATGAAGTGTCTGTTTATAACATCACAACAACAGCTTTTTACTAAATGCATATGAAAGTATACTTAAGTACACAATAATTTACCTATAAAAAAAAAGTTTTGTCTCTCTGTCTATTTGTTCCTGGTAATTTCCTGGAAACGGCTGGACCTATTTTGACGGGACTTTCACTGGCAGATTGCTGATGCCATAAGGAGTAAGTTAAGAATTGGATAGGTACCATGCGAAAATACTTAAAACCTACAAACATAATTTAGCCGCGGGCAGAAACTGTCGCGCATATCATTCTTTAATTCATTCGAAATGCGGTCGACTGAGGTACCTAGGTACATTGAGTATACGCGACTGTGATCTCAAGTCGACCTACTACTTACAGTTTTAGTTTTTCTATCGACAATCACATTTAAAGTTAAAGTTGAAAACTGCTGTCGCTCGTTTATAGCAGCCCTTCTGCGACTGTTTATCATGTGACATGGCCTTACGCCTCAGCGGAAGGCAAGCGTTCATTCTCTGCTTTATTGCTTGAAATGTTTGTTTGCGGCCAGCCAGGCAGCCAGTGGCGACGAGGGACGGTTTTTATTACAGCATTCATTCATTAGGAGCCCGGCTTCGTGCTTAATCGGACTGAAGACTTTTGTAAAATTATTTTAATTGTTCCGAACGTCGTCCGTATGAAACAACGTAACCCTAGTACGATCACTCGTGAGTGTGTGTCTCAAATCCGTCTAGTTTTGACTTAGAACACAAATCAGCCAAACCACGAAGTCTTAAAACGAGCATGATTCCACTCTAAGAGAGAGACGGAGCTATAAAAAAAAAACAAAATCAAAAAGTCATTTATTCAAATTAGGCTGAGTGCCAGCACTTTGAACGTCAAAGTTCTACATAAAACCGGTCCTCCAAAACGCCCGCCCGTCACCACTTCCTAGTGTTTTAGCTGGAAAGAAGAAGTGTGCTATTTGCTATAAGTACATAGCAAAAAGCACTATCCCTTTTACATAATCGGAATTGGATGGCATTTAGCAGTAGTTGGGTCGTATAGTAGGTAGGTTAGTATATAGGGATCCGATACATTTTCTACTACCGCGCATATTTCTTTCTTTCTTGTATCTATGGATAGCACCGTCTCTTTTTCACAACGGAACCATGATGATTAATGTAACATCCACAGTGACGATCTGATCACACAAAACAAACCGAAGCCCACGGTTTCGAGTAGAATTGTAGGAAAAACTTCAGCAGTGTGAGTCTGCTGTAAACCTCTCCCCATGAAAGCTTAATTGAAGTGAGCTGTCAATCCATACAAAAAAGATCGAATGACAGTTCACTTCATGCTCCCTCCACCTAAGTGTACACGGTGAGGTGTTGACAGAATAGACCGGCAGAAATCGTAACGCAATGCAGATTTCCGTGGAGAAAACTGGCAATTAACCAATCTCCCAACACTAAGACCTATGTATAGAGACGCTAAGTGCTAGTGCAGGTGAACAAGACAGTTAGATTGGACATAATTGCGTGTCCCTGTTAACAAGATCTCGCCTCTCGTAGGATCCGTTCACCCATAGGACCGATCGATGATTTGTTAGGAATTTGAATTTCGAAATTGGATTAGGCCAGTGTCATACCCAACCTACACGGAGTGCGAGTCACACTCGCACGCAAAGGGTTCTTGGCGAATACATTTTTTACAAGTTTTGAAATCATACATTTCTCGTAAGTAGATAATGTAAGTACCTATAGTAGGCGCCAGATAATCGTGGAATAACGGTCATTGACCCACCTACAATTATTGTCATTTTTAATTTGAAAAACGGAATTAATGACACAAAGCTGTCCCGAATCATCAAAGTCAAAGTCAAAGTCAATTCATTTATTTCAACTAGACCATTAAAAGGCACTTTTGAACGTCAAATTTACAGTTTAAAATTAAAATATAAGTGACTCTAGTTGTCCATTCGCAAAAAGTAGATTCTTATGGAGAAGAACGGACATATCATCTCATATTTGTGTACCTCTACCAAATTTCAAGTAAGTAAATCGGTACACCTACAACCTACCTTAAGTAGATTCGGAGCAAATGGGCTGTGACAGACGGACAGACACACGAGTGATCCTATATAGCTTCCGTTTTTCATGCGGACGTTCGGAACCCTAAAAAAATATAAAGCAAAGTTTCTCTAGCGAACATATTATTAGGTACAAATTTTATGATAAATTGTCAAACTTTCTCCCTAGGTACCTACCTACCTACAGACAACTATTGGACCTCTATTGAATTATTATTCGTTTAAAATTGGTGCTATTTGCTGCCAGTGGTCGCTTAATATGATGTACTTAAGTAGATAATGCAACAGTGTAGACCAATGTTTAATGAACACAAAACACAATTATTATAATACCTATAACTCATTCTAATAAACGTATAATTATCTATCAGCGTTACAAGTAGTTTCCGCTGCGCTGTTATCGACACATTCCTACCTACCTCGTCCATAGGTACCTACCTACTTTGAAATTAGAACTGTGCGTAACAAGTATTATTCTTTTACATGCATGAGTCACGAGTAAGGGACTTATTAGCATGGAAATAATAAGTAATTTAGTCATGAGATCTTTTCCCATTGATTTGAAAGAGGAGATTAGGAGAGAGAGAAGAAAACTTCTTCTATAGTAAGTATAGGTAGGTACTAAATTAGTTAGGTACTTACCTAATAACTTAGCCTGTAGTACCTAGCGGCACAGAATCTGCGACCGTTTTATTGACAGAGACAAACCTTTAGGTACCTACCTACCTACTGTTATGAATGAGGTTAGGTACCTACCTACCTAATTTATAATTTAGGCAGCCAACTTTCTGAATCTGATTATCTACACTGTGTTTTGTGAACTCAATAACAACCATTTAGACAACTTTTGGCTAGGTTCAATTTAAGCCCTTATTTTTTATTTTGACCTAAGTAGGTACCTAAGGGTTACAATCGCATTCTTCAATCGTATCATTTTTATAGAGATGGTGCTTTAAATACCTAGTAGGTTACCTACTTACCGATTTGCCTTCAATATTTTTAAGTAAGTATTGGAAACTCGATCGAGGGTATTTTAGGATTTGATTAAGTAGGAAGAGGTACCATAAGCACCCATTAACTTTTATTTTGACCTGCATTTATTTTGTTCAGTTAGCCCAGTTTTATTAACACAGTTATTTCAATAAAAAAACAACGGGTTGCACTCCGGGAGTGCCGGCAGAAGTGAAATGTTGAACATTAACGTTGTACCTTACATTTTTGATATTTTGGAATGGTTAGGGAATAATTTCGCACGAATAATTTCGCAAAATAATTTTGCTTTAATTATTATCAGTATCAAAGTACTTACCTACTTACTATAATTTATGTGGTGAAATACAATATTTATTTATTGCGCTATCGTACCTACACAAACATGACAATTTATATTAAGTAGGTAGGTACTTACTTACATTAAAATTTTAACACTTCAGAACTTTCCCTTCGTCTTACGAATTTTCGATCAGGTCACGTGTCCTGACGCGAATTTAACATTTTTTACCCATCCCAAAAAGTGCACAACGCCGCTAAAGAGGTTTTCAATACAATAATTACAGCGAAACAACGAAAACCAAACAATGACAACAATATCACTGCATTTTACAGCTAAATAAACATTGTTGGCTCCAAGAACCAGAAATTTCTCCTGTCCTATATCTGCAACAACGGGAACAAGCGCCATAAATACTGGCATCCGGAACAAACACACTTGTCTCGGTGTATGAACCAGTGGAACAGACCCCCTCCGCTTGCCAACGAACCCACCTTTATACTACCTATCTATAAATTGTCCAAGCTTATTGCCCTCAGTAATAAGAACTTAATAACGTGATTGTTTTGGCTCAGTTTCAAAAGAAAAAATCCAGAATTGAATGTCTTGTGTCGTAAGTACCTACAGTAGAAAATTTAATTTGAAAAAAACAGTAATAAAGTACCTACCTATACTTATCTCTACAAATCTACCAGTTTGATTTTGTCTATACCCTTGCTTGTCCTATGGAGAGCAGGACTAGCTTGTTTTCAAGTATTCTTATCCTGAACCACCTGAATGTGTCTGGAAGGAAGCCGACCCCAAACTAGCTAAGCCACTAAGTTCATTTCAAGTTCACACATAGGTAGGTACATCAATTTTTCATGGTGAAATGAGATGTTTTAGAATAGACCCGGGGATGTATTATGAACTACTAAAACCATAGTCTTGAAGAGCTGCTTTACCTCATTATTTTTATTTTTACGTAGGTACCTACCTATTTTTTTCACAAGGAACAATGAAGTTCAAAATAATATAGGGCGGGGTAATAAAGCGTTCTGCTCCAAATCAGTTAGCGGTCAAGTGGTCACATTAGGTGCAGATTTATAGCCCGCTCCCGAACGGGACCCGAAATAGGTAAGTACATGCCCTACTATACTTTTCATTTTCTCACAAGCACAAAGGCCTTCAGTCTATAACAAGGATTGCAAACCTTTTGACGTTCGCTCGCGTAATATTTAAGGAATAAAAGACGTAGAAAATAAAAAATAAAAATAAGATGTAGGTACCTACACACGCCAGCACATCAAGTAACAATCTGTCAAATAAGTTTTAGATTCAAGATTGAATGGGAATAAAGTTTTAGATTCAAGATTGAATGGGAATTTGGTTTTAGATTCAATATTGAATGGGAATAAAGTTTTAGATTCAAGATTGAATGGGAATATTTGACAGTTTTGGGTACCTTGATGTGCTGGTGACTGTACCAATGTTTCATTTGTAAAAGTAAAACAATAATGGGTAGTAGTTACTCTCGTACACGTACAAGTAGTTGTACTCTCGTTTTCTAGGAGTAGGTACTCTTCATTTATCATTTCGAAAATAAAATTATTATAGGTAAGTACCTACTACCTACTCTACAGATTCCAACATAACTTGCTTCAAAAAATATCGTGAATCTCAATCATTTTATAATTTATAAATAAGCAGGTAAGTAGGGGGCACTACATCAATCTGTGGTGGAATAAAGGCATACGAACGCTACCCTACTATGGTTTACCATAGATGGATTTGCGTCAAATTCACGGGACAGAAAAACAGGTCAAATTAAATTAAAAATCTAAAACTTAATTTTCACACATTACACAATATAATTATGACATAACTGAGTGTGACGAACGAAGACGACCTCTTTATGCTTATTTTACTTAATTTTCTACGTTTTGCTGTGACATCAAACAGCGCCATCTCTCATATATATATGAAACTCATTGACTAGATTTAGTAGCACCGTGTGAGCACAAGATAGCTATATTGTCGATAATTTCAATTTAACTTTTTAAAATTATAAACTATACAAAATATATTACACGAATCACTAAAATAAATGCTTTGTTTATTTTTAGAAGGTGTAAATGATGGAAATAAATTTATTACTGCAGAATAATATTGAATACTGGCAAGTTTTTAAGACCGGCCGGCGGGCGGCGCCATCTTTTCCGGCCGTCGCCGGCTGTCATTTATTTTCTACGGATCGCTGAGCGAGTGTGTAGTTCGTTCGTCTATTTTATTCGTCACATTTTATCAAGTAAGTGGGCTTTACGTTTATTTTCCAAAAATATTTCAAACTAACATGAATTGTTTGATCAGGTTCCCAATAAAACAAAAACACGAGGTACATATTGTTTGCAAATTTAAAATACATAATTTCCTATTGTCTATGTACGAATGGAAAGGTTTGACTGGGGAAGTAAAAAAAACGGAATGTCTTGTGGTCTTGACACGATTGCACAACGCTGATGATGCCACGAGCATGAATCGTTGTTTTTAAAATCTTTAAAGTGGGTAGCATTAACATTAGGACAAGAACAACAATAACATGTCTACGCATGGCGGCGGGTGGAGATGAGCAGTCATTCGGTGAATTTAATATATATTTTTTTTAATCAAAGGTTATGCAAGACGGAAGCATTGTTAGGAAAAGGCTTCGCTGTGAGTCTCAGGACGAAGTCACAGGGAATGTAGCGAAAAAGATGATAGGCGAGAGGTAATCGTACCAAAACATAAAAAGTTTCCAGTGGTCAAAGGGCCTACCGTACTTTACAAGCTTCCTATTGCATTTTGGAATCATAATGTTTTGTTGATCTTATAAGGTTTCAGGTCTGGCATGATGCTTGTTTCCAATGATAGGATAAACAAAAAAAAATGTCATTGAAGCAACTTTTTTTGAAAGAGATTCTCAATTTTTAGTAAAGAGCAAATAACTGGTGTAGGTGATACATTTACTCAAGTGTTTTTTGGAAGGTGCTGGTGTGAATTGGTTGCTGCATGGAAATATATTGCATGATTCATTTCCATTTCAAACTGTACAAGCAAGCACTCTGCAAACATTGTGTAACATTTAGAAAAGTTAATTCATGAAACTGAGCTTGACTGATGATGCATAATTCTTTCACAATTTAAAATTGAGACATTCTATCTTTTTCTAAAAAAAATATATTACATTGTATGTTTCTTATTGGTAATTGGGTTTTACTGCTACCCGGGTAGGGTAGCAGTAAAACCATAATACCAATACCAAACTTGCCATATAGACCAGTATTGGCCTCTGATCACTATTGATAGAATACTTTTATCCAACATCTTGAAAAGGGTGATATTCTGATAAATTTTGGCAGAAAGGTCCCCACATTATGGTAAAATACTGAAGATTTATAGTGTTACTAACTCAATCTGTATAATTCATCTATAGTTAACTTGGAAATTGACAAGTGTCAGCTGCAAACATGTCCATGGAGCACTGTTGTTACTGCAGAGGCGATGAGGCCAATGGCATCGACCTTAACAAGCCGGAACACCTCCTGCCCATGATGAGGCCTTTCTCTATGAGGTGCTCTATGTCTATGATCATATTCAAAAAGAGTAGGTAGCATTAAATTAGAGTAGAATTAGAAGTAACCTATGCTGCTAGTACATACCCATCTTAAAAAAATAAATTGTTCATTGTAACAAAGCTATGTAATTTGTTGGTGCAAGTAAAATAATGGAAAAACTTTATTGGGGATTTTCACTTTTATTCCATGGTATAAAATAAAAACAATAGTATGAAATAAAGTTAATAACTCCTTACCACTGTTATATTGTTACACCCTGTATGTATTACCTGTTAAACTATATGAGCTCTCGGGATTTAAAAGAATCTGGCAACTTGGGTCTAAATTATAAAACTTGATATAACCTATTGCTAATTTTACAGTAAATTAAGTACCGTCAAGAATCATCAAGGTTGGCTAGTGTTAGTTATATTTAGTTGGTAAAAAAAGGTATATAGTTAGAAGAATATACAAAAATAGTTTAATAGGTATGTAGTTAGAAGAAAAAACTTTTTGAGATGGAAAAGTAGCTTCATGCAGAAAAGAAAAGTGTATTTTAGTATCTTCATTTGGTTTTTTTGGGTCTGATTTTTAACTAACTTCAAAAGAAGGAGGAGGTTCTCAAACTGGTTGTATGTTTTTTTTGTAT
Source organism: Mamestra brassicae (assembly GCA_905163435.1). Taxonomy (NCBI): domain Eukaryota; kingdom Metazoa; phylum Arthropoda; class Insecta; order Lepidoptera; family Noctuidae; genus Mamestra; species Mamestra brassicae. The sequence continues at coordinate 20,814,348 of LR990990.1, forward strand.
TTGTTACCTCTTAACTCCGTCATTTATGAAGCAATTTGAAAAAATCTTTTATATGTGAAAGGATATACTTACTTTCTGATTGGTTCCATAGAAATTTAAAAGTTAACGAAATTGCGTATTTTGCTTTTCTGTGACTTTTATTAACTTATTACTATTAGGTGTGCGGTACCACTTAAAAGTGGAAAATAGAGAACGGAAGTTGGTGTTAAAATATGGAGCAACAACCGAAAACACCGAAAAATTATATTTTTTACTTTGTAGTGTTTTTTTATTTGGTTGTATTTTTTGTAAAACAGTTTTTTTCAATAGTCTGTTTAATGTACCAGTTTGTTACATTTTTAGACAGTTACAAAAGCTGTAACAACTGCCATTTTTATTCTTCACTAGTTGCCTGCCCTGGCTTTGCCTGGATGTATATTTTTTTTCAAAATTGTCCTTCATAAGAACCTTCTCCTGACAATAAGAAACACAAAAGAATTAACGAGATTGGTCCAGCCGTTCACGCGTGATGCCCGTGACCAAGGGAAATAGGGATTCATTTTTATTAAGCATATTATTATAATACGAGTATATCGAAGATATAAAAGTTTTCTGACTATTGAAAACTATGTAACTAATTGTAATTAATCAATGTATTCACTCACACCTTAAAATCAATGTTGTAAGTATTATCAATTATTCTGATACAATCTTACTGTTATCAAATGGAAAGAATATAATTTATCAGTGATATTTCCCTTTTTTGAACTGAATTAAAGAAAAGAAGGAAGTACTTACAGCTATTTTTCATTGATTAGTAACTTACTAATATTTTTATAAAAAAGTTGGAAATTATATGAAACGTTGCAGCCAAATGGTTTAATCTGCCGTTTAGTTAACGGTCTAACCATTTCATTGGCGCCATTAGCGGCCTAAGTGCCTAGTCAAGTTATTTGGGATCTTAGGCCACAGGGAACTTGAGGGACCCTGACGCGGATAGGTTATACCCTGCAGACAGAAATAGGAGTGCGTGGGCTCCGTCGTCGAGGTTAGGTTTGAGATAGACATTTCTACGATAAAATTATGACTACGACAAAGATAAGTCTGAACGGATATTTTTAAATATTTCATATAATTTTCGTCACAGGGTTACCCTATTCTTTGAACTGCCTAAGCATCTGCCAGCCGAAATGTTGTGTTACACGGATTGGCTGGATGTCATTTAGGCCGCTGATTAAACTTTTGAACGCCAGAGCATCGGATTCGGAGTGCCAAGCTTTTTATTTGCCGCACTTTTTGTCACATATATGTGACCTTTGGCTTACAGGGCACGCGCTTGCTTGTCATGTATACGTGACAATGGCATTCAAAAGGTTAAACGGCTCTGTTCAATAATAAGGCTAGGCCGTTAATCAAACGGCTGATTAAACCAATTTGCTGCGACACATACAATTACAGCTGCACTCGAAAAACTTAGGGGGGAAGTCAGGTAAAACTATAGTAACCTACTGCGGAAATTCTTATCAAAAAAGTAATATTCTTTTATATTCACACGACACTAGGTAGGTACTTATTTCCTATAATTTCATCATCCTTGCCTCGGCCTCGATGACTACCATATTTTTGCCTGTATTAACCTGTCTCTTAACTTATTATGACGTCGCCTTGGCATTGACATAAATTAGATATCATTATTATGAATTTGTCACATTGAAGTGATAAGTGCTACAGTTCTTTTTTGTTCAGCTTTTTGATGACTTTTGTATCGGAATCTCTAAAGGAGCAGAGTGAGCAATTCAGGAAACATTTTTTTCCTTACTAGGAATTTGAATCGATTCAGGGTCATACAGCTGAATCGTGTAGTAGGTATCTTGTAGTTCTGGTAAGCTTGGAAATGCACAATACCTACTGTGATTCTGCGCCATCGTGTGTTTCCTCGTAAATGCCTGGCGCGTAGGTCTAACGCGGTATCCGCTACCCAGTAAGCGGTAAAAAAACGCCGTGTGGGTTATGCGGTAAACCCACTGTTCAACCTAAGCAGATAGTGACTTAAGTGGATAACTTACTTGCAAAACTATTATAGAACAGGGGCCCTACTATGAAGTCTTAAAACGATCATGATTCCGCTCTAAGAGAGACAGAGCTATACATAGCGAATAGCACTATCCCTTTTACATCATCGGTATTGGATGGCATTAGCACGTCATAGTAGGGCTGCAGGACTTACGTTAACAATTTTACTTTGTACTGGGGAAATTGAATTTAATATTGGACATTATCCTTCCTGCTTGTATCGGTCACTTCGAAACCAAGTCAAGGCTATCCGATAATTGAATATGGTGATTTAATCATATCTATAAAGTTATCTTGTCACTAATTGTCTAGACAAATTGGTTTGAACGAAAATGAAGAATTTAGAACATTCCATCCAATTCCAATCTATACTCAATGACGCCATATCTTATGTTTTTATCTTTCCTGAAAGTGTGGCAATAAGTAAGTTGTTTTTATGATCCTTTAAAACGTAATTTAAAGGTAATAAATGCTCAAAGTAATAGATGTTGCGAATTCCTTTAGTTTTCTTCTCGTCTTAACGAGTAGATCCACTCACTATTAACAAGAACAGTTTTCTCAGATATACATTCTTTTAAAAGGAATATAATATATTCCTTTTAAATATTATTTACGCAGTGCTACTTAGTCAAATGTGAAGTAAACACCGGAGTTACTGCAACTTTATCTTCCTCCTATTGTGTTATCATTATCATCTTCAAGATAAGCATTCGCAAACAGCTTAGGATTATTTTCTCAGAGTGCAGGTTCGCACTGTTTATTTACACCACTGAAGTCTGACGAATATCCCACAGAACTTAAGTTTCCATAAACTAACCTGAAGTAGCAAGAAGTGCCGAAACATAAGATTTAATTATCTATTGTTTGTAAACGAATACGGATTGAATGTTTGGAAACTAACTCGTAACACAGTGCCATAGGACTACCACGATCTTTCTCCGAGGTATACTAGTATAATAAGATCCCAGCTTCCCACATATTTAAGCTTTCTCTCATTAGGCCATGAGAAACCCTCATAACGGACAGTTGTCCTCCTTCCCAGGCTACGCAACTTGGAAACCATTCTAAAAAACATGTTTACTTGTGGAATACTCGGTGCTTATTTACAAAACGGAAATGGACGCCTGCTAGTTGGACTATGGAGGGATACTAAGAACATTCACAATATTGTCCACGAATGGGTGCCACGGCATATCCAGCGATACGTCATTCAAAATTCTGGGTTAGTTTTATTATAAAAGAAAAATGTAGATCAGTTTGTAGGTTCTTTCATAGCAGAGGCAATGAGATTGAGTAGTTTAGCTTGATGTCCCGTAGAAAGTTGTCTGAAGAAGCATCTGCTCTGGGAAGGAATTACTCTAGCCGTTGTGGACTCATCAACTGCCCTTTGGCAAACCTCGAACTTAGAAGCCTCTCGAGCACTGGCATAGTAATAATTTCGCAACATTGGACATTGAACAACCTTGAATTTTAACTAGAATAAAATACAAGATTTTTCTAGCTATTTATACCGCGACTGCTTCGTTGCATGTAAAAGGATTTTATAAGGCTTGTTATGACGTGAAATTATTCTAGTTTTTTGTCTATGTTTTTAGATTCTGTTGTTTTAAATTCATGATTTCGTAGCGTCGTGGGTTTTGAAACAGAACCATAATTTGATTGACCCTTGCCTTGGCTGGCGGCAGAATATTATGTGTATAGCACGATCGATACTTATTACTTGACGGGACTCTTAATAATTTAAATAGTACCTCGTAGCATGGGCTGTTTCTTTTGTTTTCTTAATTCTATCAGTGACTTCGTTGCGTTTGTTGGGTTAGTAGGAACTCCATCAGTCACTTAGAGTTAAGTTTTTTCTTATTCGATTGTTGTGATTCGTTGAGTTTTCAGCACGCAACGTTGTTTTTACCTGATGTTTGTATATCAATCAATTGCAACATTTCATGTTCCTATTAACAGCTAAACCTAGAATAGTAACATTTTCATATTGCATTTGTTAAGTTAATATAAACCCATGCATCTACTAGACATTATGAACTCTTATGATAACCTGTATGAGTTAATTTATTTTCTTACAGACTACCCTCAACCTTTGACATTCACTAGATAAAATTTGTTCCGTTATTATAACGTTGCACCGTAGAAGATTCTCGTCAGTCTTCATTTTAAAAATACTGTTACGAGCTTGGGGTTCGTGACAATAAAAACAGCCGATTAAATAACCAAAATGACACTTTAATTTAAAAACACTAATTACAACTTTAAACTCACTAATTATTAAACACAAGTTCACTACTGATCACTTTATTCGCACTTGAAGATCGCTTCCGAAGTATTCGCTTGTATCGCAAATCCAATACTGACTCGGTCGCGGAATACGCGCTCCTTTTATAGGTCAGTTTATTCTAGAAACTTCCATTCTCGAAACATCTGGAAAGTACTCGTAACTACCGCTGCCGACTGACCAGATACCGAGAAGTGTAGAATGTTCTGGCAAAGAAATGTCCAGAAGGTACTTGACTCTACTAGTTCTGCTACTCGATACTAGATGGCGCTAGTAGTAACTTAATGTACCCGACATTAATTCTGGCGCGTAACACTGCCCCCTCCTAAGACATGCTCGTCCCGAGCATTATCGGTCCCATAATAACGCGCCAGTCGATCCACATGGACGATCTTAGGAGCACTTCTTGTACCTTTCTGTATACGGTAGGTCACGTCGTTAATTTTTGTCACAATCCGGTACGGCCCGTCCCATTTAGCTTGAAGCTTAGGGGATTTCCCTTTACTGCGAACTGGATTGTGCAACCACACTAGTGAACCTTCGTCGAACCCTTTATTGTTCATTTTACGGTCATAACGGGTTTTCATCTTTTCAGACATTTGCTGACCCGATTGTCTGACGTGCTCATAAATGTCATTCATTTTATTCCGCAAGTCATTCGCATAATCGGTTATACTGCGTGGGGCATCAGGTGGTATTCCGGTGATCAGATCTGCAGGCAGCCGCAATTCTCTTCCAAAGTTTGCGAAGGCTGGTGTCACCGATGTACTTTCGTGAACAGCACTTCGGTATGACAGCAAAAACGGTTGTATATGCTTGTCCCAATCGCGTTGCCGGTTTTCCACGACTTTTGCCGGGTATCTCTCCAATGTCTGATTAAATCTTTCCACCATTCCATCCGATTGTGGGTGGTAAGAAGTTGTTCTCGTTTTATGAGTACCCATAACTCGACAAGTTTCTTGGAATATTTGGGACTCAAAATTCCTTCCTTGATCGCTGTGAATCTCCAAGGGAACTCCAAAACGACAGAAGACTTCATGAATTAGTTTATCTGCAACTGTTGAGGCTTCTTGATTTGGAATGGCGAAGACTTCAGGCCACTTAGTGAAGTAATCCATTACAACCATGAAATACTTGTTACCACTTTCACTTTCCGGAAAAGGTCCCGCAACATCTAGGGCTATTCTTTCCCATGGTGCACCAACATTGTACAATTTCAATGCACCTCTACTACGAGTCTGAGGTCCTTTTACAGCCGCACAACTGGTACATTTGCGACACCAGTCCTCTACATCGTCACGACAGTGGACCCAGTAAAACCGTTCTCTTATCTTCAGTAGAGTCCGTTTTACTCCCATATGGCCTCCTGAAGAACCATTATGATACAGCTGTAGGACATTCGGTACTTTTGCTTTAGGGACAACAATTTGCAAATGACAGCTGTCCCCCTGAGCATTTTCCCATTTACGGCACAGGACTCCATCCTGAATCACTAAGCTGTCCCATTGGGCCCAATAACTTTTCGTGATCGAACTCATCGCTGAGACGTCACTCCACGTGGGCTTAGGAGCACTGGCCTTCATCCACTCCAGAATCGGCTTGATGTCCGAATCTTCCTGCTGTGCACATTGTAGGCTTTCCTTCCACTCACCGCTGAGGTCTGTCTTGACCATTCTCACAGGTACGACTTCTTTACCCTCTTGCCTAGTACAATGCTTGCAGTCTTCAGGGCAAGGTCTTCTTGACAATGCGTCGGCGTTGCCATGAGATCTTCCGCTGCGATGTTCAATCACAAAGTCGTATTCCTGCAGTAGTTCAATCCATCTTGCAACTTGTCCTTCTGGATTTTTGAACTGCAATAGCCATTTCAGTGCAGCATGGTCTGTACGTAAATGGAATTTCCGTCCCAGCAGATATTTGCTAAAATGCTGCAATGACTTTACCACAGCAAGCAATTCCCGTCTCGTGACACAGTAGTTCATTTCTGGTTTCGACAATGACTTGCTGAAGTACGCTATCACAACCTCTTGATCGCCATTCCGTTGAGATAACACACCGCCAAGTCCGATATCACTTGCGTCTGTGTCAACTATAAATTCCTTGTTCGTATTAGGATACCCCAAAATAGGTGTTCTGCACAGACGTTCCTTTAGCTCCTGGAATGCGACGTCGCAACTTTCATCCCAGCAGAAAGGTCGCTTCTCCTCGGTCAGTTTGTGGAGGGGCTTGGCTATGTCCGCAAAGTTCTTGACGAATCGCCGATAATAGGAGCACAAACCCAAAAATGCTCTGACCTGCGTCTTGTCTTTTGGATTTGGCCAATCTTTAACAGCGGCGATTTTCTCTGGATCCGTGCGGATGCCTTCTTCCGACACAACATATCCCAAAAAGCTGACTTGACGTTTGAAAAGTGAACACTTCTTTGGACTCAACTTGAGATTTGCACTCTGGATCTTCATGAGCACGCGTTCCAGGTTTTGAAGATGTTCTTCAAACGTACGGCCTACAATGATGATGTCGTCCAAGTAGACCAAACAGGCATCGCCAATTAACCCGGTTAGTACAAGTTCCATCAATCTTTCAAACGTTGCCGGAGCGTTGCATAATCCAAACGGCATAACATTAAATTGCCACAGGCCCTTTCCTGTCGAGAATGCAGTTTTCTCCTTGTCCTTAGGGTCGATTTCAACTTGCCAGTAACCACTTTTTAAGTCTAGCGTGCTAAACCATTTCACTCCAGTAAGCATGTCCAGCGTGTCATCAATTCTTGGCAAAGGATAACTGTCCTTCTTCGTGACGTCGTTTAGACGACGATAGTCAACACAAAACCGCATGCTGCCATCCTTCTTTCTTACCAGCACTACTGGTGAACACCATGGACTGGATGAAGGTTCTATAACACCATCCTTCACCATTCCTTTAATCATGGTTTCCACTTCCTTTTCACGTGCTACCGGCAACCTCCTTGGTCGCTGACGGATAGGCAATTCTTCTCCTGTGTTTATTTTGTGTTGAACTAAGCCAGTCTTTCCGATGTCACCATCGTTTGAAGAGAAAACACTGGCGTACTTCTGTAACATCTTCTTTGCCTTGACCAGTTCATTTTGAGACAGAGCGCTGCGACAGTCGTCTAAAAGTGTGGTCACTTTCGTTTGTGTGTCCTTGCTGAGGGTCCCAGTCGAAAGATATTGGCATCGACGCAACCAATCCACTTCCTCGCAAGTACCAATCAGAGTGCCTTTTTCTATCATCTGTTCCTTATCACTAAGGTTCAGCACACGTACCCCTGAAATGTCGGTGGCTCTGACCAAAGTTCGTGCCACTTTCCATGGAAGGTCATTGTCTACCTTTTCTACGAGTACACAACGATGATTCTGCCCAGGATTCCGAGGAAGACTAACCGGCACAATCGTTTCCGATCTCGGAGGAAGAACAATCTTCTTTAGGCTGTACACATTTCCTGGTAACGCCCCTTCCATGAAAAGTTCTTCTTGTCCACATTTCATAACACCTTGATTAACGTCGATCTCACAACAATTCTTCCTCATAAAGTCTAAGCCCAGGATGCAATCGTCCATTATATCAGCCACGACAACATTATGCAGGTAGATTCCGTTGCCTAGCTTCAACTCCATCTCTCTCTCTCCTCGGACGGGTATACGCTGACCAGTGGCTGTTACCAAATTTATGCGGTCTCGGTTGAGTACGGAGTCCCCAAGGAACCGACTTACAAGTTGGGAACTGACGACCGTGCGAGAAGCTCCAGTGTCTATAGTCAGCTTACAAGGCATTCCATTGACCTCGCCTTTGATGATTAGGCTATTCCCGTCATGGGTTTGTGAGATCGAAATCCTTGGGGCTCTTTGAACATCAGCCAGCACCCGCCCCGCAGTCCTGGCTTTCACTCGTTTCCCTGCTGTTGCTGGGCGGTGCTGTTAGCCGCCCTAACCTCTGGAGATTGGCTACCTTCCCTTTCTGCAGTCCGCTTAGGGCAACTGGATCGAAGGTGGCCCCTTTCCCCACAGCCGTAGCACCTAGGGCTGTATCCTTTTAAACGGTCGCGAACTGTAGGCGCTGCAACCTCCCTGATGCGATGGGAACGATGATCCTGTCGCACAGCTTCCACCTCCAGTGCATGAGCCAAGGCGTCCTTAAGCGTCCCGTGGTGCCCGAGCCTCACAGCAGCTCTAACTTCAAGGTCGCGGATGCCATCGATGAATGCCTGCACCAGGTTCCCTTCAATGAGCGCAGGTACGGACTGGTATGCTTTTCGTACCAGCTTCTCCACTTCGAGGGCCCACTGCTGCAGGTTTTCACTGCTGCGTTGCATGCGATCCTTGAGCTTCGCACGAAACACATGTTCCAGATGAGCGTCGCCATACCTAGCTTCCAACGCCTCAAGGAGTTGCTCGTACGTCACTTCTTTACCGAGAGCTTCCAGGACAGTTAAGGCCTGGTCGCGCAGGCCGAGGGTGAGAGCAGTCATGGCCTGATCTTTAGTCCACCCATTCGCCTTCATAACAGCCTCAAACTGTATTTTGTAGGCCGACCAGGAAGATGTCCCATCGAACGGTGGCACTTTGAATCCACGTAGCGAAGGTGTAGAAGCTACGTAAGAGGCAATTCCATCCCTTACTTTAAGGTTGTCTAGCGTTTTCTTCACGTCAGCCATCACGTTGTCAACTCGATCATTCATTTGGTCGATTCGCGTTTCGGCTTCCGCCAGGCGGTTCTCATGCTGGACCACCTTTTCTTTTACAACACTTATTTCTTTGCCGAAAGTAGCGTGTAGATCCTTCATAACGAACATCTGTTCTTCCTGGCGGCGCGCCTGCTCCTCCTTGTCACGCTGGAGCTGTTCTTCCAATCGACGGGCCTGTTCCTCCTGTCGGCGAGCCTGTTCCTCCTGTCGGCGAGCCTGTTCCTCCTGTCGGCGAGCCTGTTCCTCCTTGTCTCGCTGTAGCTGTTCTTCCAGCCGACGGGCCGGTTCCTCTTGCCGGCGGGCCTGTTCCTCTTGTCGGCGGGCCTGTTCCTCTTGTCGGCGGGCCTGCTCCTGCAGCATCATCATCAGTGCAGCAAAGTCTGGTGCTGCAGATGCTGGAGCTCCTGTGGACGGACCGGCCTCCATGATCGGCAACTGGCCCTCCGACGTCTGCGGCGTTGTACCTCCAAAACGCCTATGGTCCGTCTCCTGCTGACGTTGACTCCGGGTACGGATACCCTCCGTGTCGTCCTTTGGTAGAATCGGCATGATTTAAATATCCACTCTTCTGACACCAATTGTTACGAGCTTGGGGTTCGTGACAATAAAAACAGCCGATTAAATAACCAAAATGACACTTTAATTTAAAAACACTAATTACAACTTTAAACTCACTAATTATTAAACACAAGTTCACTACTGATCACTTTATTCGCACTTGAAGATCGCTTCCGAAGTATTCGCTTGTATCGCAAATCCAATACTGACTCGGTCGCGGAATACGCGCTCCTTTTATAGGTCAGTTTATTCTAGAAACTTCCATTCTCGAAACATCTGGAAAGTACTCGTAACTACCGCTGCCGACTGACCAGATACCGAGAAGTGTAGAATGTTCTGGCAAAGAAATGTCCAGAAGGTACTTGACTCTACTAGTTCTGCTACTCGATACTAGATGGCGCTAGTAGTAACTTAATGTACCCGACATTAATTCTGGCGCGTAACAATACCTAATTTGCAAGGAAAAATATTGTTGTTACCCATGAGAATATTTTAATGGCCGGTAAAATTTTCATACATTTGTCATTATCATTACTCCTAGCTAGACCAGTGCGTAGTTTCCCATAGATGTGGAATAAAGCACATGTGCCCCTTCCATCACATATCGACGTCATTGCGAAGGTTGATGGTCATACTCGATAATACCAAGTTTCTATCGTCAATAACTGTGTTTTAGTACCTAAACTGCTTGGTATTGTAGTTTAGGTGCTTGGAAACAACAATTCTTGATCTCTGTTATTATCTCCTGGACAAGATTATCAGATCTATCAACTTGCCGCTCCTTCAAGTAAAGCAATATCGTTAAAAAAATAAAGCCCATATAAGTGTTACTATTGACATTTTCAAGCGTCTCTTGGTTTCACTTTATCTTATCGATCTACGTGTGTGAGTATTGTTGAGAAATTCTGAACTTCATCATTCAATTCATTCAGTTGACCGTTAGTGTTCGCCGCGGTAAGACGTCTCGGAAGTGAGTTCTAATATTACTTATTCATTTAAACATTATCTCTGTGATTTATGTCGTGAATATTCATTCGTGATTTGTCTGCTGCTTAGCATTTATAAACACGTTTTAGAATTTAATATTTAAATGATTTTACCTGTTTATTTAAATAAAATGTGTTTTTTATTCGATTTTTTCTACACTTTAAATCTTATAACTTTTCTTAAATTTTAAACCCACGCCCAAGTAATATTAAAATTTTATTCAATGGTATTTGTTCTGTACTTAGTCAATATTTCGCCACTGGTGTGCAACTTTGTCTGCGCAAGCGAGCATCCGTGTCCCTTCAACTTTATGCTCTTGTTACATTCAATTGTTAACCACATGAATAACGGTACCCCATACATCGTGATAGACAACTTACATTGCATAATAGACACATATTATTTATCATCTTTTTCAAAATTATCTGGCCTTAGACCAGCTGTTGATTTGAACATCAAATTGGAAAATACTCAAGGGTGATACTACTTAACCACGCCAATCGATGGGATGTCGAACGATGGTAGAATCCATTTGACAGTTCTCACTACACAAATCGACGTCAATCCATGTCTCGGTGATGGAAAAGTAACACACAAATTTTTTAGAGATAGGAATAGTTCGGATTTTCAAAAGTGAATATAATCAATTAATCATTAATCACATAGTATTTATTCGTGTTTAAAGGCTCGCTACGGATATGATAACTTGTAATCTTGTACCTACGTGAAATGTTGCTAGGTACTTGTAAAGATAAGTGTCATATTTCGGCTGTGTTGTTCATTACAAGATTGTATTTTATATCCTTATTAGTTTTTAATATCCTTATTAGTTTTTAGTTTCTTTCTACCTTAAGTTACATCCTAGTTTTTAATATACCATCTGCAATGCTTTGGTAAACTAAACAATTACTATTATCTAGAACATAGTACCGACTCACTGTTCTCTTGTTGCTGTAGTTTGGACAGTCATAATATTATAACATCACCTTGTATAACTCGCACAAACCCATTTTATTTAGTCTCTCGAGAACGTTGAAATAGTAGTTTAAAATTCGAACTAAATAACTGCCAGTACACAAAGGACGCATCAAGAATTGAATATCAACCTTATCGTCAAACTAACACGGCTCTAATCTCAATTCCAGCTTCAACAAGATGCCTCTCCAGCTGACTAAGCCCGCTCCCCAGTTCAAGACCACGGCCGTCGTCAACGGCGAGTTCAAGGACGTCGCTCTTTCCGACTACAAGGGCAAATACGTTGTGCTGTTCTTCTATCCTCTTGACTTGTGAGTACAAGCTTTATACCTACTTACACATACATACATATATACATATACATACGTACATAGCCTTCGGCATAAACAAGAATAGTCGGTCAAATGATCGCTGTATTTTTACTTCTCGTATAAGAATTTGCTTCATGAGCTTGCCGAGGCCCGAGACCAACTGTCGGTCGACTAGAAACTTTATAGTGCGATAGGCTTAACTGTTTGAATATTGAATTAATATTTCCTTGAATTCCTTCGGCGTGTTCCAATGGCATAATTTTACTGTCTTGAAGGAAAAAGCTACAGATGAAGTGCGAAGGAAATTGACAGAGAAGAAATGTTGTAACAATACGAGCTCTCTCCATCGTCATAAAATCATGTCCCGCTTTATGATTTTCATCTTTTCATAATATAAAACTTATCTTGCTAATCTTAATGCTTTGTGGGCTGTGTCAACATTGTCAACGAGACTATTGTGCGGTAGCGTAGATAGTTATACTGTTGTACCAGGTACCAGCACGGCTAAGGGTGCGTTCGTTCATAAAGAAGCAGTTTTTCGGTACAGTCAGGTCGGTACGGGTCGGTACCGAATCAACTTGTGTCCAACACCTGTGTGTACAGACACGGACAGATTTGCCATACAAGTTTTACTTGCACCGATCAGTACCGACTCGTACCGACCAGTCTACCGCTTTACTCGCTTCTTTATAAACGTACCACCCGTACGTACTTTATGACCCGTTCGTTTACTGCTGGCACTTCACTCATGCAATACAAAATTAACCTTATTGTGAAAATCATAAGGTATATTTATGTTGCAATTGACGCGAATATTTTGACAAATACGCCAATAGAAGTGCCAGCGTTAACCTTTTGAACGTCATTGTCACATATACGTGACAAGCAAGCGCGTGCCCTGTACGCCAAACGTCACATATATGTGACAAACAATACAGCGAATTTGTGGCTTGGCGTCGGGGGCACGCCGATACGTTTATGCTCTGCGTTCAAAAGGTTAAGTTTGACTCTCATAACACGTGCATCGACAACGTAAAATATGTTTCCATAAAAATATGTCGTAACTTTTAAAACTTGCTGTCTCATTGCTAACATTGTTAGTCAGTTGTGTTAATTCTACCCAAAAAGGTACGCTACAGTACAACAACATGGAACGTTTTTGACGTCGACCTTCGATCACCAAAAAGTTGCTAGTAAAATAAAATTCCTATTACAAAAAAATGCCCTTTTTCTCTACACTATAATACAAAAATGTCATACGACCTCAACGTTATCACTGTTATGTAAACCGTGATTACTATTAAACGTATTATTAAGTATTCAGTTCTTTGAACTGGTCGCACTACATCCGTCTAAAACCGGTCGCGTTCATTACCACACAATCATCTACTGACCCATTCCTATACGTAAACCACTGACTCAGGGCTGTCAACGTCTGAATGCGGCGGATTATGTTTTACTCAGCTCAGCTATCATCATTTTGATCTTTGTATCATTCTCATTACCGGGACAGGTTGAAAAAAAAAATGTTCTCATGTTGGCCAATTGAGATGTCTTAGGTATTGGATAAAAGGTTCAACATCCGATTCCTGTTCTTTCTGAGCTTTTATGTACATCACATGCGTCACCAGAGAATGGGCAGCAGCATTCTCTGTATGTCGGCGATCGCAGTGTAGCTGTTGCAATATAATTGCCAAACGTGGCGATTATGGCAACCCCCCTCCATCCCTCTCTTGGGGGAGGCCTGTGCCAACAGTAGGTCTCTTTCGGCTGATGTGGTGGTGGTGGTGGACATGCGACAAACATCGGGGAGGTTCGTCATTCAACAATGTAGCAGGCAACCCTAATTTCAATCGAATCCAATTAATATTTAACGCCGCTCCTATTTATGGATATGCTTTAGTAGTAGACTGTTCTATTTATACGGACTTTTTCACATCAACTTGATCGTCTTTTTCGTATCTTACGATTTAATGGTTGTAACTTGTAGTTATCATGATTCTCTTAAATCTTAGGGCTGTTTCACACGCTGTATCATTTCATTGGGTGAAGAACGTACAGGTGCCTTACTATGACGTGCTAATGCCATCCAATTCCGATGATGTAAAAGGGATAGTGCTATTCGCTATGTATAGCTCCGACTCTCACATAGAGCGGAATCATGACCGTTTTAAGACTTCATAGTAGGGTCCCTGATCTGTCTTTAACCTAAAAGTCACGGTCTCAAGCCGAGATGAAAAAAATTTATGCTTTTGTGATTGTACCAAAACACGGATAGCGTTATACTATAATGTAAGGACAAGGAATATGTTCAGGGAGGCCCACATCACTGGAGAAGTGAAGGACGAGATCACGAAAGCGGTGTCCTCTCCGTCTCCGTCACTACTGCACATTATACAGAAGGCAGTGTGCTCCTGCCAGCGGGCTAACCAGGACGATCCTAAGATAGACCAGGGGACCACTCAGACTAGCCAGCATAGAGGACCTGGGTAAAGGGGGGGGAAAGGATTGTGTTCGTTCTGGAAGACGGTTTATGTTAATGCTTACTTTTGCAAACGTACTCTACCCTTCTGTGCAGCTTGTGTATCGCTTTGGTTAAGTCATTTGTATAAAGGCTAGGTTTTTAAGCGACGCGCCATCGTCTTTGTCCGCATCACACGTCACAGATGAGACAGTGTCGTCAGCGTCTACTTACTCGATTCTGCGCCGCAGCTTCGCCGTCCTGAAAAGAATTTTATTATTACAAGGGAACTTATTACCGGGATGAGAAGAGACTGCCCTGGAGAACGACATCTTGTCCTTACCCAGGGCATAGTATGTCCGAGTACCAAGTTTCTTTAAAATCGGTTCAGCGAATTAGACGTGAAATAGAAACATAACAGACAGACAGAAATCATCGTTTCAACAATTGACTGATTTCTTTATAATCATTTTGGTTGCGTATTTAAAAAAAAAAAGCCTTTTATTTCATGCATTGAGGATCAAACATTTTTGCATGAGTGTGTTTACATTTATACTTACGTCAAAATTGAGTTGTTACTTTAAATTTTTGCGTATATACTTGTTTCGAATTCCTACATTATTTTGTGTATGTGTGTGATTGTCGAGTAGTAAGCAATTCAGCTGATAGGGATTCCACACAAATACCGATGTTCATTGATCGACGAAATCAATAAACAATAGCGTTGTATGTAATCCCTGTTTATCATTCTTCGGAAGATGGTTGAGTGCTAGAGAATGCCTTGCTGCGTTGAGTCCGTTTATGTGTCACTACTGTACATAATTAATATAAATAAAACTTACGACTGATAGACAACCCACAGCCGAAACTACTGGTCGTAGAAAGCTGAAATTTGGCATGTAGGTGCCTTGGGGAATTTAGTTAGGGGAGCACTAAGAGATGATTCCCCGAAATTCCTAGGGGAACGGGAAAAAAAGGGATATGCGCGTACGAAGTCACGAGCAAAAGCTAGCTTTTAAATAAATAAATTCGATCTTTGAACATGGCATGGAATTCGCCTGTTTCATTTAAAAGCTGTTCCTAAGCACTGAGTCATGACATGAAGAATACTGCGCATGATTGCACGATTTATTGAATTATTACAACTGTGTAGGTACGTAATAGTAATATGGCACAATTATAAATTACTTGCTTGCTTTATTGCCCGCGGCTTCGTTCGCGTTCAAGTAATATTCTTGGAAAAAAGGAATTTTTATTTTTTTTCAGGGTATCGGGCCACATGTATTTCGTAGCAAAATTCATCTAAATCGATTCAGCAATTTAGACGTGAAAGTGTAATGCTGGGGCTACATTATCGGGATTCGGCGAATATTCGCGTTGTCTGTGACAAATGTGGCAGAGTGAAGAAGAATGCTTATCGCGACTGTCGGTAAACTATCGCAACACGAATATTCGCGCGGTAACGTAGCCCTAGCATTAAGATACAATATCCTAGCTAATGTTATAAATGTGAAACATTGTGCACACCATTACGCCGTGCTACCGTGATAGTTAGACAGTTGAAATTTCCACTATAACAACAAATAGGTACTAAAAAACAGAATAAAATAAATATTGAATATTTAACAAACGTGATTTTTTTGCCGTTTTAATAGATAATGGTTACGCGGAACCCTCCTTGCGCGAGTCCAACTCGCACTTGGCCGGTTTTATTTATATCCAAGAACAATCAATTGAGTATATTTTATTAAGGTACCTAGTTTATTTCCATTGCTGATCGTAAACGCTATCTAAATTACTTCGGCCTCAAAGTATCGCTTTATTACAGCAAATTGAAAAATATTGTTTATCTACTTGTTCTTGTAATTTAATTTTCGGGATCGCTGACCCTGTACTGATATAGCAAACCTCAGTCCGATAAGATAGTATGTTTAAATTAAATATGGAGTGTTGTTGGCAATTTACAAAATATTAGGGGTCACCATGACGAATGTTTTTTTTCTAGTATGATCTCTATCAGTTGCGGTCGTCAAGAAAAATAAAATGCTAGATTTTGCACTCTCGCCAATAAGCAACTTGTACTATTAAGTACTGCGCCCAAAATAATCCTATCCGTTGTGAAAAGGTATCCTTTTTTCTCCTATTCCTATCCCATTCCACCTGTATGGTTGACCTGGTCTATATGAGTACAGTCAACAAAGCTATTTGGTATACAGGCAAAAATATTATTTTTTCCGCTGCACTGCCAATATTATTTTTTTGTAAGTAGTGGCCCGCCCCGGCCTCGCCCGGATGTATGTTTTTTATCCCTCCCCATATCCCTTTGGTCACGCGTGATGCCGTGGCCAAGGGAAACGGATTCTTTTTATATATAGAGATGTGTCTATTATAACTTTTTAAGCTTATGACATACTTACGAGTGTAATGTACAATCATTGTCTACTCAGCACACTCACAACATTGTTTAAAAAAAGTAGTTGCAAGTTAGCTGCTTGCATACCAAATAGCTTTGTTGACTGTACCTAGATAAATTGTAATACCTCATTCATTACAGTTCTGAGTTTAAAGTCTTAGTCGTGTGGGCCCACTATTATGGACTCGACCATCTTAGAGAATTGTCACCTCATCTGCCTAGCCTTTTCCCAACTACGGGTCTGCCGAATTCAGCTGAATACCAATATTTTATGTCGAGCGACTGCCTACCAGACCTTCACAACCCAGTTACTGAGTAACACGGTACTTCTTGGCAAGACTGACAGTCCGTAACGACTGCCAAAGATCTACAAATGACAGCCGGGACCAACGGCTTAACGTGCTTTCCGAGGCACGGAGGAGTCGCGCTATGTTAAGATGGTCAGGTCACCCATCTACAGAGCGACCTCTGCAAGCGTTGCTTAAAACCTTGAAGATCGATCCGTGCGGCTGTTATTATTGAGCCACGAGCTCCTATATACAATTGTCACGTGTAAATGTAAGTAAGTGTGCGGTATTGTTCTCAGCACGTTCGTGTGCCCCACGGAGATCATCGCGTTCTCGGAGCGCGCCGACGACTTCCGCAAGATCGGCTGCGAGATCATCGGCGCCTCCACCGACTCGCACTTCACGCACCTCGCCTGGATCAACACGCCGCGCAAACAGGGTCAGTAGCACACGACTACACCTTCGACACACCATACCACTTACTGAAAAGATACATGATGATGATGATGATGATGATGATGATGATGATGATGATGATGATGATGACAATGACGATGACGATGATGATGATGACGATGATGACGATGGTGATGGTGATGATGATGTATTTCATTACGCATCAAAATTTTATAGGCACATCTCTCGAAGCCATTCCGAGAAATTGTGGACTGACAGCAACCAATCAGCTCAATTTTTCAATTTATCCGTTTTCGTGTGAAAATCAACCTGGAAACAAGGCTCTCTTTCAGAGAAAACAAAAAACAATGAGAGGCCAAGTTTCCAATTTAACTATCACACCAAAACAGATCAATAATAGACCAGAGAGCTGATTGGTCGCCAGTTTGTCAGTCCGCAATTTCTCGGAACGCACGGAGACATTATAGAATAGAAGATATAGATTCGTATCGGTATGTACTTCCACAATTTTCCTCATCACAAGTACAAACAAACAATATAACCTCTCTTCCATATAAGTTGAACATAGTGGAATAGAAAATTCTCATTTTGATATCATTCATGATCCCATACTGCGAGATTTTTGCTGAGTCGATCGCAATGTAAGTTAATATTATAAAAAGGTGTAAGTAATTGTTTGTTTAAAGCTTGTAACATCTGGATTATAAATTTATGAAGTACACCATCTGTCATATAAATTCTAATCAAAGATTAGTTTAAAAAAAATGTTGACTGATAAATAATGCTTAATCATTGTATGTCGCAATTATTATTTGAAATCATCACGCCCTGTCCACGCACCCGAGTGCCTAGCCAGTAGTACTGATCCACTATCGTCGTCGCCAATCCATCATGTGACACTTAAATTGTCATTCTTTGAACTTAGATCAGCATTTAATATACCTACTAACATGGGCGGATCCAGGATTATCATTTGGGGGTGGCTTGATAGCTGAGGGTAGGTTTTTGGCAAAAAATGTGTTCGTCTAGGGACGCCCGACAGAAGTGATAACTGAAACGAATCTAAGTTGAACTATTTAATATGGGAAGTGCCTGTCCGAAATACGACTAGCGCTGTGGGTTACAGTGAGAGAGGAAGAGCCTGCCTTCCGCTGCCGTATGCGTGAGAGAAAGGGAAGCCAGACAGACTGGCGCCATAACGCGTTACGTTACGAAGCGGTTTACCATCCCATAAGAAGTTATCACTTCTTATGGGATTTCCATAAATCCATGTGGCTTCAGACCCTTTGTCAAAAGCAAGTTTTCACATAAAATAAGAACAACTTCGTTCGTTCCAGGTGGTCTGGGCCCCATGAACATCCCGCTGATCAGCGACAAGTCTCACCGCATCTCGCGCGACTACGGCGTCCTCAACGAGGAGACCGGCATCCCCTTCAGAGGACTCTTCGTCATCGACGACAAGCAGAACCTGCGACAGATCACCGTCAACGACCTGCCCGTGGGACGGTGAGGCACTGAACACTCAACTACACTTGGACAGCCCATGTATTCTGTCAACATCTCACCATGTAGGTACACTTAGGTGGAGTGGACTGACATTCCATCTTGTTTGAATGGAATGACAGCTCACTTCATGTTCACTTCACCTAAGCTTACACCGTGAGATGTTTACCTTCTGCCAATGATGGTGGGGTTGACTCCCCAGTCTCACTGGATGCAGCTATATGCCTGTTATTTGAGCAACTGAATGTGACTGTGTGTGTGTATGATACTGGTCTAACTTAGACGTTAATTCCGGCTGTTGTATGTAGAAATCTAAATTATAGCCGGTACTAAGGCACGGAGGTTGTCGTCTGTGGAAAACCACTGATGAAAGTAGCCAAGCATAGCTAAATTTTTAAAGGTTTATTTTCATGTAGAGAACAGAATCCAGTGCAAAGATGTAAAAAAAAATCTGTTAACTCATTAATTTCTGGCGCATAACTTAAGGTTTTAATCATTGTCTGAGACAGAAGTTATTCCCATGGCCTTTATGCCAGAAAAGTTAAATCTAAGCAAATAGGAAAGCATATTCCATATTCAAGCAGCTTAATAAAACAGCGCCAACAATTTATGTAACAAACTTCAAATATTTTTCCAAGTAACTCCCAAGTTATAAATAAGTAGTAAATTGAAACACGTTTATCTACACAGCTAGGTATAATAAAGTATAAACCATCTATTTACGTAACCTAACCTTTAGACGTAGTAGTGATAAATGTGCACTATAAAATATTGAACATTGTTCATTGAATGATAGCTTATCGATGCTCGAAGATTCCGCAAACGACCGTATCGAATGTCGATTGTGACGAGTTTGCTTATTTCATCTCAAAGTACCTACAGGCTATTATTCTATTCTATTACATTTTTTATACGGCAAGCAAAGCCGATCTAAACTATTTTGCCAATGTCTAAAGTAGCTTGGAACCCAAAGGTTGACTGGTAGAGAATGCCTTGATGCATTAAGTCCGCCCATGTACCACTATTGTACATAAAGTTAAAATAAATAAATAAGTGTCAATATTATTAGCAGTGATAGGATAATCGGGCGCTTATACACCTAAACTTCTTCCCGTGGAAGAATATTATGGACATTCCTTTCTGAATAAATAAGTAATCCCGTGTTCCCGGGATTGAACAATAAATGGAGCTATACATAAAATTACAATTGTTTCACATCCCTAAGTAGTCAAGGCGGCTGCCCTGTTATGAAACTAGTTCTCATAAAAACTTTTATTGTAAATTAAAAGATTGTTCCATTAGAATCGGCTTTTTAAATTTAACAAAATTACAATGCGAGTTCACAACTAGTTCTAACTTTGTGTGCGGGCATTGTTAGCAATCTCAGGAATTTCAAACGATTCCGGGATTCTGAAAAGCATGTCCGTATTATACTTTCGTGGGAATTAAAGTGAAGTTTAGGTATATTAGTGCCGATTATCCGATCACTGATTTATGTAAAAAAAAGAAGAACTAGAGAAAACTAAATTCTTCGATTGGTTGGTTAGTATAGTATCGGACGGAAACAAACAGACTATTGTTAGAATGTATGAATGTATTGTTAGGGGAGCTATTATAAAACTAAATCTCAAATATTCAACAAATAGCAGCAGTTTTTTTTCCATTGAAAATTTTAAGTTTAGTATTGGTCAAACTCTACTGGACAGTTAATTCAGAAACCCGGCCCTAAATCAACTCGGTCATTATATAATCATTGTTCCTACTTGCGTCCTGCTCCTGAGTGCTAAAAACGCATTCGACAAACGTTTGGGAATAGGTACTTACAGTATTAGTAAATAAAATTCCAAACACTTTATGAGCCTGAATATTATGTGAATAATTCCCCTGAGAAATTTAAAAAATAGCATGATGATTATTTCGTGTCGTGTGTCCATGTGCGGACGGACCAGTTGCAAGTTCTCACGTGGTAATCCTATGACCTTCGATTAATAACATTGTAACTACGTGATTAATATGATAGGAATGCTACTAAAGAAACACTGTATTAATATGAATACTGATCGCATTGCTATGAGTGCTTATGTCATCGGAAAAGTGCAAACGCCGTAAGATTATAAAATATCGCATGAAATTGTAAACTATTTTGTTAATAAGACACAGACATATTGAAAACTTTTGAATTTGGATGGGATTTATTGTATACAAAACGATTTTTTTCATAATAAAGATTGATTACAATTTTACGGAGTCTGCCATAATCCGGTGACATTTAGTTTTAGAAATCAAAATCAATTGTTATTGATTTT
Organism: Mamestra brassicae; assembly: GCA_905163435.1. Classification (NCBI taxonomy): domain Eukaryota; kingdom Metazoa; phylum Arthropoda; class Insecta; order Lepidoptera; family Noctuidae; genus Mamestra; species Mamestra brassicae. The sequence goes on from LR990990.1 coordinate 20,835,604, forward strand.
GATTTCTAAATGGCACCAGTGAAGTCAACCTTACAGTATTCTTATTCCACACTTAATATACAGTATATAAGGGGGCTTTCAAGTATTACGTAACGCTATTGGGGGGGGTCTTGTAAAACGTTACGATGCGTTACAGGGGCGCGAGGGGTGGTCGAACAACGCGTTATTTTTTTTATTTAACGCTAGCTCACTAAACATATTTTCGAGTTACACAGTCACTAAACAGTAGTCATTTTGCTAAACAAAAATAAACATCAATATTTTTCTTGAAATGACATTTATTAATTAAAAAATTGGTAACATAAGAGTAGTAGACATAATTGTGACTTTTAGGTAAATATTGTTACTTGGATGATACGTAACGTTTAGGGAGGGAGAGGGGAGTACAGATAAACGTTACGGCGCGTTACATGGGGGGAGGGAGGGTCAAGAATCTTCAAAAATTGCGTTAAGTAATACTTGAAAGCTCCCTAATGGGACAGCTGATGTACAAAGGCGAGGGCACTTGAGTTACCAAAACCGTCTGCTGTACAGCTGCGAAATAAATGAGCTGTCAATTTGAAATTGTTGTCATGGGCGTGTGGTTGAACTGTCTCAAACCCATATCTCTTTCATACGCATGTTGTTATAATAGTAGAGTAATGTACCGTGTGTCGCCGCAGCTCGGTGGAGGAGACGCTGCGCCTGGTGCAAGCCTTCCAGTTCACCGACAAGCACGGCGAGGTGTGCCCCGCCAACTGGAAGCCCGGCTCCAAGACCATCAAGCCCGACACCAAGGCCGCCCAGGAATACTTCATCGATGCCAACTAATCCGCCCGCGAGCTTCACGAGCTGCTCAAACTTGACCTTACTTGCTACTTACATAAAAATAACGCTTTTATAAAAATCGTTAACTTTTGTACCTAGTGGCAGGTAATGTCAACATTTGGCGGCAAATTAGTTATTCCTTGTCAACGAAAATTGCACTCATGAGTTAGTATAGTAGTCCCAGTTAAGCTTTACAAATAATATAAAAACAACATAGCTCAAACGGAACTTGGTCAATGTAATCAGTAACTATCATGAGTGCAATTTTCGCACTTTTAACACTGAATGTCGGAAATTGGAGTTCGAGAACAAAATGTCTGAATCTCAAGCGATGGCCTGTCTGCGCCAGTTCTACTAACAAAATTTCATTTACACAACATTTCGAAATATGTAATTGATCAAGTAGTGCGGGTAAAAACAGGCGCAAACTCCGATTTTCCTAACAGTTGGACAATAATATAAAGTAGGTGACTAAGGTGCTTAGTACCTCACACGCAATCAGTATTCTACGGAGATCCTATGTTATTGTACTAAACGAGGCTGTAATAAAAGCTATGTGCAAAGATACAATTTGGTTTTATTTAAACTCAAACATTGTGGTCATGTCTCATAAAGCCACTTAGACAGTCCTTGTTTTCCCTTGTTAAGTACATGTACAAGGGAAAAACAAGGAATGTCATTAAATTTATTTCACTTTAATTTTTATTGGCTTAAATAATTACCAAGGCTTCTTTATACTTGAAGATTATCGCATTCCCGGTTTTTGAGGTTAACGCTATTTGTGTACTTCAGAAACATCATTCAGGTAAACTTGAGCTCCTATTAGTAATATCTTCGTTTAGATACGTGAAAGGAAGTCCATACACTTTTTACGTTCTCACGACTACACCACTGAAACAATTTTGATCGATTTTGGAATATAGATCTTGCAGCGGCTTCGCCCGCGTGAGTTAACGTTCCAGGACATGGTATACTACTATTAGTGAAAAGGTAACTACGAAGGTTACCGTCGCATTATAATATTAGTATCTATTGTATGGATTCAACTTTAGAGATCATAGGATTCTTTACATCCCGGGGGCCTTCCCTTGGGATAATTTCGGACTTCCACGCGGGAAAAGCACGCTGGCAAAACCTAGTTTTAAAAATAAAAAATATTTCTGCGATAGCGAAAAGCGACATCTGTTATAAATGTGTGGTTTTAAAACGGCATCGAACAATGGTCTCGCTAGTTTGTAATAATGATCAAAGATGTCGCCAAACTAAATAAAAAAGTGTTTAGCAATAAAACAATTCTAACACTTCTTTTTTTCAAATTCAAATAAAGATTAAGGTTTGAATAGGTAATCAAAATATGCAGTGAAATGACTGAAATGTAGGTACACAATAGTACATCAAGCTACTCGAAACTATCAAATTTTCCCAATCAATATTGAACTTAATGACTAAAGCGATAAAGTTGACAGATTGTAGTAGCCTGATGTGCTGGCGTTGTACTATGTATAGTAAGTAAGCAAGCTAGTTTTTCTTTTATTTCATGTGGGTAGAGTAGAAAAGTACCTACCTAATGTCAACAAATATTCTCTTTTTCCCCTTTTTGGAAAAACGATAACCAATAAATATTGTACTTACTATAAATCCAGTGGATGTTTCTGAGTTGCTGACAGTGTTTTTGAAACATTCAAAGTAAAAATGACAAAGTACAAAACATCTGGGTACCTCGAACACTGTAATTAGGTACCTCTTTGGTATGGCGGCTTATGGGTCGAGAATTTGAGATGCCGCCTTAGCTCTACTTATACACTTCATTCATTATTTCTAAGAAATCAACCTAACAGAAAAAAACGTAGCATAGGCATTTGAGTAGTTCAAAATGAAGTTTGTTTACAAAATATCTAATTACACTGGTAACTTTTTAGTTTGCCGCCGGCCGTCTCTACCCAATGATCCAACCAATGAGACATCCCCCGCATTCCCGCTTTGTTTGTCTCGGAAGGAACACGTTTCTCCTGTTTTAAAATTACGATAAATTAAATTTGGAACAATGCACGCTAGTCAAAATTGTTATAGTGATTACGGTAGTGGCAGTTCATCGAATTCTGTGAGTTTTTTAAATGTATTTTTTGTGTATTTATCGTCAATTTTGCAAAATAAATAACACTAGTTTTGCCTAAAATCAGGAACAAGTGCGGACTTGTTTTATCTTACGCCAATTCTAAATGTTTTCTTATTTTGAAATAGTAAAACCAATTGGTTTATTCATTTGTTTTGTTGTAAATAAAATGCGTTACATATTGCTATTGTAACTTGAGGGTAGAAGAAAATATTTTTGATAGAGAATTTCTTTTTGCAACTTGTTTTGAAGTAGACTTGACGAATGGTTTATTGTATTTTCTTGATTTCATGTGCAGATTAAGTTTTGTACCTACTTATTTGGTTATTATATATTCGTATACAAAGATTGAGTAGGTAATCGAAGATTTTACTATACCTACTAAGTGGGTACCTATGTATATACTTTACGTACGTACTCGCTTACTTTTTTTCTAGCAACGGTTAACATTTTATGCGTGATTTAATTGTACAAGGTTGTGAGTGCGTGAAGTGACGAGTTACGTTTAAAGCCGGGTATCCACTTGGCAACATTTGACGCGCGACATGATTCACAACCCTTGATTTAGTATCATTTTCATATTGTGCGGCAGCTGGCGCTGTTGTGCAACGTTACCGAACAGGTTGAGCGTCACGTGTTGCGCGTCAAATGTTGCCTAGTGGATACGATTGGTGTCGCGTCATTTACTTACTATCAAACTGATAAATGTTTACGCTTCCACCGTTGCACACCATAACACGTTAAGGTGTAGAAAATGACTTATGCAGTCTAGGTAAGTATTTGACTTTGTAAATAGTGTTTACTTTAGAATCATAACAGTATCTATACTCGGAATTTTAATTCGATTCCAGATTTGACAATTTCAGTGTTGCAACGTTATGACAAGTAGGTACTAAATAGTGACGTTGCGAAATTATTCGATATGGAAATGGAATATTTCCGGATCGATTCTTCTCGTTTATAATTTTACTCTCGTAAACTAAGTATATCAGGAAATTAAATATTTCTGAACCGATAATTTAGTTTTGACGATTAATTAACGATCTGAGACATTTCTTTTATAATTGTGTGTGAAATAAATAAAAAAATGTGATCATGAAGGAACTTGACAAATAAAACAGATAGATGTAGGTACTTATTATGGTAATAATTTATTTTATAAATTGTCGCCGTCATCGCTATCGCTATCGCTGTCACTTTCTGTAACATTTATTATAAATGTGTCTGTGATATTGTCAATTAACATATCTGGTACCTACTCATTTTTTCCTCTTCTTTGACAACATGGGATACGCATTTAGACCATTCGGCAGCCGTAATTTTTTGAATGCCTTCCTGAAATAAATTAACAAAAACCCAACAAAATATCGATTCGCAATGAAATAAGATATTCGTGCAGTCTGGCTGGGAGAATGAAGCCGAATGACACGATAAACAAAATGGCGATAGCTGCACGAGCGCGCACGGGTTGCCAATACTGAAAACTATCTAGGCTCTTTTATTATAAGTTTTGTTTTTAAATAAAAACAAAAATATTAACTTTTTATAAAATAGAGCAGCGATTACTAATTAATAAATAATTATTATGAATAATTATGTATTTATTTAAATAAAAATCAATAATTTAGTCTTTAATTGGCACACTGATGGCACACACACTGATTGTTTATCGATTTTTGTGTTCATCACTACACTATTATATGTGGTAGGTATCATTATTTCACAAAATGACAGTAGCTAATGTCAAATCTGGAATCGAATTAAAATTCTGACTATAAGTACCTTATTAACAATGTTTCCATTTGCTGGGAATCAATATAATGAGGCAAACTATTCATTTTGCTGACTAATAGTGGGTCCACTCGATACAGATGATACAGACATTGAACTCTGAATAAAGAAATCTGTCACACCGACATTTGTCTGCGTTGACTATGCCGTCTAGTGTTGCATATTTGAAACTTATGAGTAAAACAAACTTGATATTGACGCTTCTGTGCTGCCACATTTTTATTTTTATTTACATGTAGTTTCTGTTTCTGCACGTTCCCTTTAGACGTTTACTAGCTACCGCCCGTGGCTCCGCCCGCGTGAATGTTGAAAATTATACCAAGGGAACATAATCCACTGTCCTATGTCCTTTCCCGTAACTCAAACAATCTCCATACCATATTTCATCTAAATCGGTTCAGCCGTTTGCGCGTGAAGAAGTAACAAATATACACACACACACTCACAAAGTTTATAATATTGGTGTGATGGAATTCTATAGAGTGTGGACCCTCTATTAGATAAGCTCAAAACTGTTCGGTTTTCTAAATTCAAATGTAAAGGCTCTGTCATATCTAGACCACAAGAGGTCAGAAAGTTGTATCGTTGTCGTACGCGGTGTGCGACCACTGGCGACCACTAAGGGTCTATTTATACTAGCGCAGAATCGAAGCGTCAAACTGAAATTTTACATAGCAAATTTACCTTTATCTCCACAACATAACGCACATTTTTTTTTTCACAACGCGAATTCGAGGGAATTCGCGCGTCGCCGCGTCTGAGCGGAAGAAATATCTCAGTAGAAATATTATGCATTACGTTGTGAATTTGCTATGTGAAGTTTCAGATTGACTTCGACTCTGCGCTAGTATAAATTGATCCTAAGCGACAAACACATTTTTCAATGTCTTCACCTCAAGCGGCGGAAATACCTAGTTGGCAATTATATTTTCGAGCCGTTTGGGGTTGAAACTCTTGGACCGTGGGGTCCGAGTGCTCATGCATTATATAAAGAACTTGATAATCGCTTAGTTGACACTTCGCTAGACCCAAGGGCTGGCTTTTACCTCGGACAGAGGATAATCATTGCCATACAACGTGGCAATGCCGCCAGTCTTTTGGGCTCATTTCCAGTCGACAGCGATGCGGACGAATTTTTTGACGCCATATTTTAGTAAGGACTTTTTATTTTTATTTTAAGTACCTACTATTTACATTAAATTTGTATTTAAAATATGAAATGTTTTAGGATACTTATATTAAAATATTATCAGCAGTTTTTTTATTTTTCTTTGACTGCCCGATCTGGGAATCGAACCCGGCCCTCGCGCTAAGCAGCCGAGCTTGCGACCGCTAGATCAACAAGGCAACCGCCGATCAATGACGTAAATATCTACATTTTTACCGTGACGTTAGCGGCATATATAATTTATCTGTCATCGGATAATGGAAACTCTGTAAGATTATAAACTCTCGATAAATTGTAAACTGAACATTTCTATACAATGATAAAAATCAAAATCTTATAGTCAATAATATCTCCGTGTCGTTCCGAGAAATTGTGGACTGACATAAACTGGCGACCAGTCAACGAACATGTCTACAATTTACGTTTTGGTATAATTGGCCGCCAGGGCCAGATTTAAGTACCTGTAAGGGGTACAAAACACCCGGGCGCGGAGTCCTAGGGGGCGCCAGCCAACCGCCATAACCTTGATAGGCACCACCACTGCACTTTACACTGCCGCACTTCTTATCTCTTAATTGTGTAATTTTTCTGTTTTAATCGACATTCTTGGAAACATTTTTGACAGTTTATATATATGTAAGATGTAAGAAAGATGTATATACGCATAGCGTTGTCGTGGTAACAGCGCATTGGCGCATTATAGCTGTTAAGGTGCTACGAAATTTGAAATATAAAAAAAATCTTATTTCTGTAGATACAGATGACCAAACGAAATTCTATCTAACTCGTGGTGCGAGTGCTAAAGTGTTCGAGCTCATTTCGCTCGTTCTTGCGTCATTCACTATCTTGAACCTGAAGATTTTTTTGAAAGTGAAAAATAAAAAACTTATTTTACAAAAATTACAACCGACCTTCAAATAAAAAACACTACAAAGTATTTACAAAAAAAACTTTAATTTAAAAAAAAACGAAGAAACCACACGAGAAGAACTGACTTCCAAAATAAAAGTTATTGTGTAGGGACTTTGCAGTTGCTTTTATTTGGAAGTCAGTTGCATTTTTTTGTAGAAATGTTGCACTTTTAGTGCTACCCAATCTATTTAGCTGTTTATCTCCTAAGTTCTTCATCAGATCTTTACGAATTACGACCATTTCGGAATAAACCTCTTTCGAATAAAATAATTTTACAAATCCGGCTATATACGACGGAATGATGGCTGAATATACATTGAAAAAATACAAACACCGAATTGACAACCTCCTCCTTTTTGAAGTTGGTTAAAATGGTAAAACAGAGGCGGGGATGCAAGGTGACTTTCGCAGCCGGTCGCCGAATAAAATGGTGCGTCCACACGATACAGACTTTTGTTTGTAGGTATAGACCATAAACTCTGAATTAAAAAAAAATCTATCACACCTTACATTTGTCTGCATTGCTTTGTTGCACCGACAAAATTCTATTGAAGGTAATGGGAGTCTGCCACCATAAGGCGACCCTGTGTTCCGCTCACCTCTATAACGTCTCATCTGATTGCTTACAGTCGTCGTCATGGCCGCCGCAGGAGGTGTGGTCCTTCCAGCCGTCGCAGCGCACTCTGGACAGGCCTGTCGAACAAAAGTCTATCAGCTATCAGGATCGTAAGTACCTTACTTAACTACCAATAGGGAACGTGCAGGGACTACAGGTGGCGGCACAGAGGTGTCATTGTTAAGCATAATTTTACTTATAAGTTTCGGAATTGCAACGCTAGATGACACTGTCTACTTCGTGCACGTTGTCCTAAATGGAGCGTGGAGGAACTGTAGATGGCAGCACTGAAAATTCAAAGTCGAGTATTTCTAACGTTTAAGTTTCAAATATGCAACACTAGATGGCGTAGTTAACGCCGTGCACGTTCCCTATAGTACCTATTTTTCACGTGCAAACATGGCTCCAGCTACACTAATTTTTATTTTTTTTTATCTCGGGGGGAAATTCTCATGGATGTCCTCCGCCCTGGGGCGGACGGGGGGTTTGTCAGACTCTTACAGACTAAAACCACCCCGGTGTTCCATCTCCCACCTACGCCGAGGATCGCGGGAACATATTATCTGACTTCCGTAATCCCCGGCTGGTGCCAGCCCGCCTCTGCGAGCCATTTCGCGTCAGCGAGGGGAGTGAGGTGTTTGTCTCCACCCGCTACGTCAAAGAGGGGCGCACGGGAACACCACGTGCCGCCACCTCGGGTCCGGATGAATGGGGGGCGACGGACATCCCCAAGTCCGCCGCCTCTGGACCCAGTTAGGGCGGCCTGCTGCGGGCCGGGAGAGCGGTCGAGACAGCTACACATAACTTAACTATTAACGTACAACTTAGCTAGGTGGGACGGATTTACAAACCATTTTGTTAATATTCTTCTGAGAGGCAGGGTTTCTTCTTTTCGTATCGATCGATGGTGTATGGACCCTTTAAAGGCTAGATGCTTAGCAATTACAATCGGCAAACGTTTTCACAGTCAACAGACTGTGAATAGATAGTTGCAGCTGGTTTTCTGCCCCTGCGGAAAAAAGTCGTGAGTTTATCTGCGGGATAAAAAGATCAGTGGCTATAGAATATTCGACGAAAGCAATAGCCTTTCTTTAACGAAATAAGGGTTCTAAGCTACTATTTGCCTACGTGTATTTCAATCCCGCAGTGGTGACGGGGAAGTGTACCCTGGAGGACATCATGAAAGAGTTCCAGATGAACGGGCAGGACTCGCCGTACACGCCCGTCGAGGACAGGATTTGGAGTAACCGTGCAGGTTAGTTGGGGAATCCATTCATTATATGATACCATTTATAACGTTAGAAAAATATCTTTTCAACCGCCGTCATTTATCTCTAACTCTCGGCTCTGGACTGAACGCTTTTATTCTTGTCCCATCCGGATTAAGGAAGTATTTAATAAATAAATAAATATATCCGAATTGGCCAACGATTAAGCTCCTAATTTTAACTTGTGTACAATTTAAACTAAAATCATACTAACTATATTCCCACACAATAGAAACACATACACTACACTTCACACAAGTGAATGGAACGCACGACAGATTTTAAAAGTGTAGTAAACACTTAAAATCTGTCGCACGATCGCCACTAACAAATTGAACTCAGCTCCGGTGGAGAGCACCTTGTTCTAGTCTGTCCAGCGCGACTAGATGGCACTAACCATCGACATGTTCCGAACACACCTATCCCTCCATTGAGCTGTGTGCCCACCAGATGGGCTGTCCGGGCTGGGTCCGGCGGGCGCGTACTGCCGCCAGGCGTCGTGGCCGGCGCCCGAGCGCTCGCCCGCGCCGCGCCTGCCGCGCCCGCGCTCCGAGTGCCTGCCCGCGCCGCATGCGCCGCATGCTCCAGCGGCCCCCGCAGACTTCAACCCGCTCGAGTTCACCTCCTCCACGCCTGTTGAAGGTAAACCTAAGCTTACGCTATAAAATCCTTTGACCCTCAAATGTTTCAGAAGATTATTCAAGAAGTTATTCAATCGGGTTATTTCAACTTATTGTTAGTAGCGCCAATCAATGTAGACTCAAAATCTGCATTTGTTCGAAAATATGTATATATTATAAACGTACGTACCTACTAACTTTTTCGGTAGGATACAACGTTTAAAAGTTATTTAACGTTTAACAACGTTTAAACCCGAACAATTTCCGAATATTGAAGTTTCCCGAGCACCTTGCAATTCGCTACGTCTATGTCTTTCAATTGCAAACTTGGTTTTACAATATGGATATCTATCCCAAACACATCTTAAAAAAGTAGTACAGTGCTATTATGTATTTGTGACCTATGATGTTTTAAATTACTAACCTATAGGAAAGTGCTGGGAATATAGATGGCAGCTCAGAAGCGTCAACGTCAAGTATTATACAGGTTAAAAGTTTTGAATTTGCAACACTGGCAGAGACTATGCCTCGCACGTTCCCTATAGAGAAGCTATACTCAACCTGCGGCCCGCGTGCCGTATGTGGCCCTCCAAGCTGTTCTGTGTGGCCCTGTAGCCTAGCATATTTTTTGGTACTATATTTACTTTATACTACCTACTTGATTGAGTATTGTAGTGTTCACTATGATCACTAGTTTAGGGCTTAGGGTTTCAGTTAAACAACCAAATTCAGTAAGAACGTTAAATTTTCAATATTGGCACGTCCTGCCGCCACTGCAGTGGCATGATTATGAATGCGCCACCACTTAGCTGAGCCATGCAATTATTTGTGTATACCACAAGTATAAACTATGAGCAGCATTCATTTTTAACTATACAGATCTTGGCTTATAATTGGATCCATTTCTTAACGATGTGCTGAGCCTATTCGCCCGCTTGCAAAGTGAAAAAGTTGGCCTATGCAAGTAGCAATTTTATAGAAAACTATCCATTTGTCACATATTCAAAATCAGTGTAGATACTGTTAATATGCAGTTTCGTTTTACTGTATGTTATTGTAGCCCATCATGATAATAGTAGAAGCGCTATGTGGCCCATGAAGAAAAAAGATTGAGAATGGCTGCTATAAAGGGTAGTATTCTGCCTTCCCGAACCTAAAGTGCAGTAACGGCAAATAAACGAAGAGTTTAGACCTTACTGGCTTGTTTTAGAGTTCAAACTTAATGTTTTTCCTGTTACTACACTTGTAGTTTCGGGAGGCAGTATTGCTTATAATAATATGTAATTGGGTCATAGTCAAATGTTGAGCAGAAACTTTCAATATGTGATGAAACTTGTACGAACTACAAATAAGCACAGTTTAAAGCTCGATTTTTCATGCTCGGTTTTTTTTATTCTTAGGTGAAAGAAACGCCTGGGGTGAAAAAAAAAATTCTGTTGCTGTCCCAATTCTTTATGCTCTGTTGCCGAAAATTAACACTCTGTTACCAACAAAAACTCGAAATAAAATATTATCGAGCACTAATTGAATGATTGCAAAATAAAAAAAATATGACATTAACGATTTTAGAGTATTCGGGATAAGTTTACCCGCGCAAAATTTGACAATGATCCAAGTAGCATAGTAACCCAATAGATTGTTCTGACTCCGGGCAGAGCTGACCGCGGGCGCAGAGGCCCCGGCGCTGACGGCGGAGCAGGCAGGCTTGCTGGCGTCGCTGCCCAACGTCGTGCTGTTCTCGCTGCTGCAGGACATGGAGCGCCTGCGGGGGCAACTGCAGAAACGCACCAAGAAGCCCACTAGCGTAAGTATTTAGCGTTAACACCACGACTGTTTGCCCCGAAGGATTCAGTCATGCTTTTGAGTAGAGTCGTGGGAAATGGCATCGGTTGCAGGCCCAGGGTGTACGTGATGTATCGCGACTATTGTCCCAATTTTTATCTTGCCCTGTGTATTTCAAAAAACTCCCGCGCTATCAGTGACACCATGGAAGTGCAGAAGTTTTGGGCCAGCAAAATTGGATGCCAAAGACACGAAGAAGTGGGGAACACGCTTCGTGGGGAGGTCACCGGATCTCTCTGCTTGTCTTGTCGACTTTAGTTCTGTGCTATGTCTGTGTCTCACCTTCACTTGAAGATATAAGTCACCCCATCAAGACGAAAAATTACAATCTAAGGTTCTGGTCTAGATAATAAGTAGGTACCTACTCACTGCCACGTTTAATTTCTTTGGAAATTTTTGTCACAGCAGAGTTTAGGAGTGTCTGAGTTGAGGTCTCGGTATTCTGTTTTCTAGTCCCAGCGATTGAGGTTGTTCGTGTTTTCAGAGAATTTATTGTTGATATCAAGTACACGATGATTTCGATTGAATATTTTGAAAGGTACAAAGTTACAAACCTTAATTATCTGTCCAGGAGTGTCGCTTCTGCAAGAACAACGGCGAGCGCGAGTCGTACTACCGCGCGCACGCGCTCAAGGACGCCGCCGGCAGAGTCACCTGCCCCGTGCTGCGCGCCTTCGTGTGCAAGCGCTGCGGCGCGCGCGGGGACTCCGCGCACACCAGCAAGTACTGCCCGCTCAGCACGCACGACGGTACGTACTGCCGAGCTACGTAACTGTAGCCCACTGCAGTCACCTGCCATCCTCACGGCAAGAAAACTTAAAAGAAAGCGACTTCCAGCTAAGGAACACCACGTCGGTGATTCGGATCTCGGCTTAGAGCTTTGCTGTTGAGATGGCAGCAAGAAACAGACTAGATTGGTCCGAGCTTAGGGAACCCATTGTACCTCTACTTATCACAAAGCCAGATTTTCCGCGTCTAAAAAACAGCAATAGGTATTTAAATAAATCGTAGTGCTGTAAGTGCGTTCACGTTTAACTTTGACCATCTAAGCCATTCAGACCAGCCACTTCCTATATCTCTCAGCCGTCGTTGGCCTGTAACAGCGGCTGCCAAGTGAAACAATCAGCATCATTATTTTGTAAAAAAATATAATCAAATGATGAGTATAAATACTGCTTCTAATTTGAGTAGTTGAATCCCAAAAGGTGATTGGCAAAGAATGCCTCGGGGCTTAGGCATTCTCCATCCCTTTGTTTTTGGATGGGAAATCATCAAATGGCTTCTCCCGCTCTCGTCTAGACTAGTCTATTTTAGTTACTTTCATAGTATCATGTGTTACGGTATCTTACTATGAGGACGGGCTGCAGACATTGAGTTATAATTTACAATCCCGGCCGGCGCAATTCTCTAAGGGAACTGGTTTAGAACATTAATATCATGACGATACCTTGTCAGACACAGACATAACTATGTCACTAGAAATAGGGACCAACTGGTTCAACCAGGTTTTAGACTTGCTAAAGTAGCCACATCTTTCATTGTTTAAAATGTTACAATAATTACCTCTCGAGATATTAAAACTAAATTAAACAAAATTTAAATCTTATATTAAACGCACACTATGCAGGCAAGCATATTATAAGTTGGGAGATTACAATGAATATAAAAATTCTTTGCTCAATGCTGGTCCTGCTCCACAGCCACTAGGGCGCACAAACTAATTACTTTTAGCAGTTGTAAGACCCGCTGAATATATATTGTAAAAACATCCATTCATTGTATAAACTCAGTCAATTTAGCATTGTAAAATTTCATGCATTAACTGCACATGTGTGAGTACTGTGTACTTTAAACTATAATTTTCTTTGACTTTATATGCCCTGGCGGTTGGGAGTGTCATGCTCACTTAAAAGTCTGGCTGGTGGTGCTCGATCATGTGGTGCCGAATGGTGCAAGCGCAGGCGCCATATTGCTGAGCGAGTGCCGTCAGCTAGGACTGGTCATGTCTCAGCTGCCACGGTTTATTTTAATTATTTGTTCTTTGAATTGTTGCTTTTTTTTACTTCGGACGCTTGATCGTGCAAGTCCTTCTACATCGTTCTCACATATGTATGTTTTTTTAATTTTCACACGAATGATATAGTCTTTATAACCCAAAGGTTGACTGGTAGAGAATGCCTTGATGCATTAAGTCCGCCCTTGTACCACTATTGTACATAAAGTTTAAATAAATAAATAAATAAATAAATGATGTAACCATTTCATTGTAAAAAAACATTGATTTAAAAGAGTGTCCGTGGTGTTTCTTGCGCGTTTTTCTTCATAGACATCTACGTTTTGGAACGTGTAAATAGCTTCATCTCTTTGGACAGACCGACCTTGACAATTCAAAAGTGCCTGTAATGGTTTAATTGAAATAAATGCTTTGAGTTTGAGTTCTCACTCTTACTGACTCACCCGTATTCTTTCAGTGCCCTTTGCGTTCCAGGGCCGCGGTAATTTCGAAGAATTCCGCATCATTCTCTACATCAATAATTCAAGTTCATAATGGAGAATTTTAATTAAGAATCTGCTAGTCAGTAGGTATTTAAGTTCTCAGTCAGATAAAGAAAATCTTTCATTATCAGAATACAAAACAGGTAGGCTTGAAGGTTTTGTCTGTATCCAATTTCGTGTTACATTATGGTAACACTAAGTATTTTATTTCCAGAACGTATGAAGTCCACAGCTATGATGCGCAGTGTCCGCATGGCTTCCGGTCGCCGTCGCACTAACTCACTAGCGCCATCTGTGAGCCCGAGTGAACACTACATGGCCTTCGGCGAAACAACGCCGTCTGTCATCTCTGACACGAACGTATACAATTCTTACTCTCTTGCATCGCCCCTTGACCCACTATGGGCGGCTCTTGAGCAAAAATTAATGTTGTAATTAAATTATTTCTTGAAGCTTTGATAACAAAAATAAATTAAATTTTATTTTTATAAAAGTTATCAAAACTTTTCATGTTAGGCACATAGTAGTTGATTGATTCGAGTATAGATGGCGCTGTACCCGAAAAAGCGGGAAATTATGAAGATATTTTTTTTGTTAATTGTTATAAAATCAAAGTATTATGGTTGTTGACTGATACATTATAAGATTTATAAGTGTTTATAATAAGTTGACTGGTATTGAAAGATACAGTGAATTAATATCTTTTAGTGTTAAGGATTTATAAATAATGTTGATGTTGGTTTTATAAATGTTTATTTGATGATAGAATACGTACCAGTGTGCCAACGACTGGTTAAAATAATGTAGTTGATTATTGTCAAAACGAATTATACAAATCGAACTTTTAAGTATGACAAAACTGTTTTACGCATTATAAACTACTTAACATTGATTTGCCAACTTTGATATTTTTATCAGCTGAAACTACAATTTAATACTTAGTGATTAAAAATAAGATAGAAAGTTAAGAATAAGATAGAACTGTCGATATAAAATCTTGTCATGCCAACATGCGGATATTTCCGGAGTACCCGTCAAAATGAACTAAATCAGATTTTTACAACAAAATAAATTACTTGAAATACATTTTCTTTACTCAATGCTAATGCTATTGATAATAAAATGATAATTAAGTCACTGTTACAAATTCATAATTTGTAACACTGAACTGATTCGGAACTACCTGGCCGTTATGTTGAGTTTTTGAAACCTGAATCGGTCTAGATTTCGCTTAATAAATTTCGTATAAATTACCTGTTTTAGTAGCAATTAAAATTTATTTACAGTTATGTTATGACTAAAGTAGATCACAAGAATTTGACTGCTCTGTTAAAAAAGTAAGTCATGAAAATATTTTTTTGCAATTACCAAGATTGTCAAAATTAAGATTGAAAAACTGCTTTTCTATCTCATAAACCCCATTATTAATAAAGTGGAATTTTAACGATACCTACAAATAAGTTGTAAATAATTTTTGAATAAATTATTCAACTTATTAACAGTTTTAAATAAGCTTCGTTTTGGTACTTGATTCGGTAATTGGTATTTGCAAATAAATATTATTAGAATTTGTATCCGCATGTCAACAATATTTTTGACTCATTCAATAAGTTGACGACATTTCATCATATACTCCTATATGATAATATATGTACTAGATAATCTAGAATTTTATTTCGTTGATTACTTTTGTAAAATGATTACCTATATTGTTAAACATTGATTGGTGGAGGTGTCTTTTGGGGAATAAAAATAAAATAAATCAGGCAAAAGCTTTTTTTTATTTAATGCTGGACAGCCTAATGGTGGGTCCACACGATGTAGATTTCGAACTCTGAATAAAAAAAACTATCACCCAATTTTTTCGGCACGGACAAAATTCTATAGAAGTTTATGGAAGTCTGTATCATGTGGATGATCCATTAGACAGGAACCGCATGTACCTATCTAAGCCGAGACGGTTGTGTAAGAAGAGGCGGCAACGGTTGCAGAAGCCCAAAGAGGCTTGAGTCTAAAACTCATAACGAAACATAGCTTTGACCTGTATTTAACTTTGTTATTAATTAAGATATTGAGTGATTGTCAGTCTTGAACGAGAGACATCAAGAATAAAATTCTTGATGCCTTTCAAGAATTACATTTAGAATTTTTCACTTTTTAGTGGTACCACAAACCTTACTCGTTTATCGCTTTTTCTACTAGTGAAACCGTATTAGAATCTGTTGCGCGGTTTAGAAGAAATAAGCGGAAATCACAGGAAAGCAAAATACGCAATTTCGTTTACTTGGTTGACACATGTTTTCCAGCTATTTTGATTTAAAAACCAAACTAATGCACCGATTTTGATGAAATTTCTATGAGACCAATCGGAAATTAGATCCTTTCACATGAAAAAAGAATTTTTCAAATCGGTTCATAAATGACGGAGTAATGAGGTAACAAACAAAACACTACCGAAATGAGAACCTCCTCCTTTTTTTAAAGTCGGTTAAAAATGGTGCCGAAGGTACAGACTTGGTTGCATAGACTTTGATCTCTGAATAAAACATTTCTACCACACCGACATTTGTGTGCATTGCTTTGTTGCAGAGACAAAATTCTATAGTATGGGACTGGCATACGCTGTGCGTTATAAGTCACTAAAATTCAAAGAATAAAAAAAAAAAAAATCTATAGTAGCTTATGGAAGTATGTATCGTGTGGACGCACCATTACGCAACCAACATTCTGAAGCATTTCGATCCTGTTTCCCCTACTGCAGTTACTTAGCAGTTATGCAGCCTTACATTGTTGTTCCTGATGCATTGAAGGCATTTGTATAGTTACTATGCCTGTCGCCATTAGCCTACTTGTGGAGAGTCAAGTCAGTCATCATACGCCTCTAAAGAACTAGAACATCACCGGGCGGTGTTCATTGTGGTCCCCGAGTGATTGAGCAGGATCGCCCACGCAAGCACGAACGAGTGATGTAGTAGTATTTTTACTATAGGTAAATGTGAAAAATTACTTATATCCAAGTAGGTAGTAAGTATGTACTTGAAAAGATAGTAAAAGTTTTGCAAAGTGTGCCAAACATCGCGCTGTTTGCTGACCGACGAAAAATAAACATTATCATTGCAATTCAGAAAAAGTCGCACGATTCCTCGGATGTGCTAGCTGAGCGTACTCCAAAACCTATAAAATACGAAAAACTATTCACAACCTTATGTGAAAGCAACAAAGTCAAATTTCAAGTGACCAACATCAAATGAAGCCGTTTAAAAATCATACGAATTTGAACTCACGCGCCGAAACGCCGCGTACCGTTTTGAATTCATTGATCATTCGTCTTCAACGCTTTAATCGACCTTAAAATCACAATAACAAGTCATACTTTCCTTTAAACTAAAGTAGTCGGGGGAAACGAGTTCTTAAAACGTCGTATGAAGGTGTAATTTTCTTTGAAGAGCAGTGTCCAAAATATCTAGGTTTCAATCCGGTTGATTTGGGAATGTGTGTCGCGGAAGTGGGCTGCGAACAGTGGAGGGCAGGTGAAAGGGAGGGGGAGGGGGGGGGAGGACAAGCTGAGATTATGCACATCTGTATAATGGTCGCTGGCTGTTAAAATTGGCACACTTTGACCACCGAGTACCGCGTGAGTCTCTAAGCTATATGGAATGTTTATTCAATTGGAAGATCTGGGATTTAAGACTGCGTGAATGGAGGAACAGGATTCTAGGTTATTGTGTTGTTAAAGTTTAATTGACTTTGTATTTGGTGCCCATCTGCATCTTCGTTGTCCCATTACATTAATTATGCTTTTTTGGTGACTAATGTAGGAAAGTCATCAGTTATGAATGTGAAATGATAAGTCAGAACAAGCAGACATACATACAGAATATATGTACCTAAAAATAGTTGCTTTTTATGCATTTAGTAAACCTCTGTTATTTTGATCACAAACAGACACTTCAAATTAATGTGCCTATGCAAGATATAGATGAAACACTACTTCTCCAATGATTATAACGCAGCTGCTCACTTCTGTTCGCCGCCGACCTACAGCCCGAGGCTCATAGCACCCTCAATCTACGACAGCCGTGGGAAGACCAGCACTACACCTCGCCGACCGACTCCTAACCCACAGGAAGCATCGTTCATTAGTATCGAGTACATTAAGATTACAGATCAGTAATAATCCGGAGGTGGTCTAAATGTGAAGCGATGGAGCAGGTTTATCTCAGCTCAAGTTCGATTCGAGCGAGTATTGTAGCTGTTGATGTAGATACCAATGTATTTGAAAATGCCTTTGTGTTTTACAGTTTTCTAGATTTGTGTTGTAAGAATTTAACTTGTCTAGTATAAGAATAGTCGATGGGATCGAAAGTCTCTGTAGAAGCGACCGCATATTGGAAGACGAGGCGTCGGAAGGCCTCCAAACAAGATTGACCGATGGCCTGAGAAGGCCTCGGGAATCCACTGGAAGCGAGGCGCACAGGACTGTGAGATGTCGCGACTTTTGGAAGAGACATATGCCCAGCAGTGGACGTCTTTCGGCTGAAATGTTAAACGATGATGATTTGTGTAAGAATTTAGTCTTACGCACGCTATTTTCATAGTCTTGGGAACCCGTATGTTTAAAGATATCACAGAATAGTCTTAAGCGTCCAGACTTTCAAGAAAAAGAATAACTGAGCTGTTTCTTATCTAACCGTTTTCTTATACACATATTTGCGGACCATCCGAGCCTTCAAGTATTCTAACCATGCGATCAGATCATAGGACCTAGGTGCTAACTGGAGAGTTCTAAGCTAGAACTAACAGGTGACAACGACAGGCGTTATATTTATTTACATAAACTCTGTTGTACCTACATACAGCTACACCAAGATAATAAGTTACATAAAAGAAACAATAAACTATAAAAATTGCCGACAGCTGGCGGCCTGGATGGACAGAGATGATTGGACATGAGTGCACTCATGGGTTTACACTTGGTGCAAATATGAAGTAGGTATGACATTAAGTTAAACCTTTTCTGAAGGGCCCAGAACAATGTTATTCTTAACAAAATCTATAGGTATAAGAATCCGAAGTGTCAAACACATCATACTAAGCGGACGTCAATCAAATACAGAGAAACACCACAAAATAGTTTGTATCTATTAATTAATCCAAGGGTCACGAAAGAGGAAATTATGTCATACACCATAATCGAATTTAATTTCTTAAAAAAAACAACATACAGTCGAATTGAGAACCTCCTCCTTTTTGGAAGTCGGTTAAAAATAGGTCATATTATTGGACAGGACAATAAGCGAAGTCATTGTATGATTGTATTCGAGCTTATTAAAAAGAATTTTATATGTTAACCAAATATGGTACGTATTTATGTGCGGTTGGTGAATATAGGCGGAGTCTTGGAACGGATTCCACTGTAACTTCTAAAGACAGACAGGCAACAGATAAAATTGTGAAACATAACACTAAGCTTAATGCTAATTACAACGCATACATATTTATCATTCATAATGAAATGTAAATGTTCTAACAGTTCTGTATCTGTGGGAGTGCCTAATTAAACTATTGACCCCAATATTAAACTCATTGTTACACTATTTTTGTTTGGAGATGCTCAGCTCAGGCACTGCGCCGAGGTGGGCGGGATTCATACGGGGGCTGACTAAGCACTGCGTTGCACTAAAGGAGATTCAGTTACGGTATTTGGATTGGACTGAATACTTTAACCAGGCCATGGAGTATACCGTCATGCCATAGAGGTGTGAATCTGCTGAAGAGCTCTGACAATGATATTCGAGCGGACCCACTCCCTGTCATAGAGAGGACGCTTTAGTCCCCTGAGTACCAGACACACAATATGTAGGTTCCTATTAGCTGATTGTTAATGTTAATTTATGGAATGCTCCGCGTGGTCTTGCCAAGCATGCGCCATACATCAAAGGTTAACTTGGAGCGAAATTCTTAAGTACTTAGTTGACTGGTCACCGGGCAGCCCCCACTGGTGAAACCCACGAAAATTTCATGTCATTAAATTTTTATGGACCGAACCCTAATCTTTTTCTAAAATCAAAATAGCATAAGTAACTCCTTCTTCTTGAGGCCTTTGCCCTGCAGTGGGACACAATTGGCTAAAATATAATATAAATATAATATAACTCCTTATAAATCAGTTATCTGCCAGTGCACGTCCTGTCAAAATCGGTCCATCGGTCGGAGATTAGCCGGAACAGTTTTCTAAGTATACTTTCATATGAATTTAGTAAACCACTCTTATTTTCATATTACAAACGGATAAGTACCTACTTAAATTTAACTTAAATGTATGTATATGCATGATTCTATAGATAAGTTAACTAAAGGTGGCTGTCAACAAAATCCATCCGCCCCTACTCCGCAGACCACAATCCCCTCTCCTCCTAGCTACTAATCCAGCTCGCGTTCTTCGCAACGCGACTATCTGCGCCTACGCACAGCCCTTCCCCCCCTCCCCGCCGAGAGAAATGGCGTGACCTTGTTTCTTGACCCACTGCCGACGTCGCGGCCGAGCACCGACGCACACAGGCGCGTGCACACACTCACACACACACAAACTTTGGCCGAAGCAAAAAGCCATAATAGGCTTTGGTTATTGGGTTATATTGTGACCTGAAATTTAATGATTTTGGGAACTGGGGAATGGTTGACTTAGTGTGGAAAGTTTTAGTTTTTAATGATTCCACGTGGTGCTTAACGACAAGAAGTGGAAGTTCCTTTCAAGGTGCTTATCGAATATTTGGCTGCGAAGTTGATTGAAATATTTATACTGGATACCTAATTCATGGAAGATTATTTATTGTGAACTAGTGGCCCGCCCCGGCTTCGCCTGATTGTATATTTTTTTCGAAATTTTCTTTCATAAGAACCTTCTCCTGACAATAACAAACACAACAAACAAAAAAGAAGTAGCGAAATTGATCCAGCCGTTCACGGTTGATGCCGTGACCAAGGGAAATAGGGATTTATTTTTAAAATTATACTAGCTGTAGGTACCCGTGGCTTCACTCCCGTCACCTCCCGTCAACCGTTACCTACCCAACTCTACCTACAAAATAAATAGCCTAGCCCTACCCTATCTACCTACCCTACATACCTCCCATACATACCTGCCCTAAATACCTACCCTTCCTACATACCAATTTTTTTGCTCACCTTCCCTGTAATCTGGCGAACAAAACAAAAAAGAATTAGCCAAATCGGTCAAGACGTTCTCAACTTATAACGTGATCAGGAGAAATAGGGGTTCATTTTTATATATGTAGATAGATCAGGTTGGTAAACTGGGCTATTTATTTTGTATGCCAAGTGACAAACATGCTTGGGCCCACCTGCTCTAGACAAAAGACATTCTGTCGACGATACGATTGTCGAAATGCCAAAATACAATAGATTGATCACGTGACATTTCGCCAGCGTTTGTCAATCCCATAATTCTTGTTGTTTTGGCAATCGCCTTCACTTGTCTAGAGCTTAAGGTGGCATCTGCAACACGTCGCTAAGTTTTAACACAATGTTTGACAAAATATGTTGCATTAAATATGTCCCAGCCAACTAGCTTCTGCCAGGGTTGCGGAATTTGTTCGAAAGAGTCACCGCGGCCCTGGAACGCAAAGGGCTGTAGAAGGAACACGGATGGGTTTTAGTCAGTAAGAGTCTGACACGCCCTTCCGCTCCACCCAGAGCGGAAGAAGTCATTTGATGATTTCCGATTCTTAAAAAAAAAAGCCAACTAGCTTAATCAGCCGTTTTATTAAAAGCCTAGCCTTTTCATTGATCTGCGCCGTTTAATCAGTACCATAAGTGACATGAGCAAGTCATTAAACGATATTGGAACAAAGATGTCACTTAGTTCGCTAAAAAATCGTCGCAGTTAAATGAAAATGCTAAGTTTGATTAAGCTAGTTGACTGCGACAAAAACGCAACATTTCACAGCGTTTGAAAAATGTAATACGAGGATTTGAACCAATGGTGAGGGGTTATATTAAAATCAAAACCTGTGCGATATAATATTAGTGTTGTACGAAAAGCTACAACTACAGCGCGTATCCATTTTTTTCACAAAACTTAGTTACGTGCTGTTAAACTGTTATTTTCTCTCCTGAAATGTTGCAGAAAATCGCTATATTCACGGTCATACAACTTAAGCGACTAATGCCAAGGTTGTCTTCTCTTTTTCGAATAGGACTACCCTGAATTTTAACTTCTTGATGATTCCTAATAAACACCTCCCACAAGGTGGACCGATGACCTGGTGGAGGCCGCGGGAATGCTAGATGCAAGACGCACAGGACTGGTCGATGTGGCGACTCTTGGGGGAGGCCTATGTTCAGCAATGGACGTGTTTCGGTTGATATGATGATGATGATAACAAACGCTAGACATGGGGTTCTCTTGGGTGCTTAGCATGGGCTTGGGCTTCGTTGCTGTTAGTTATTATTATAGAGCAGACCTGTCGCTAGTAATATAAAACGTGTAACTGAATAAACGCAATACGTCTCAAGGGGTCATTGTACTCATCATTATGAACAACTTTTACTATGGGACCAAACCCGAAATTGCGAAAAAAATTAGCTGTTATTGCATTTTGTCGAGTTGTGCAGGATAAAAGTAGCCATGGGCTACTTGACACTCGACTGCGCCAGAAGGAGGATGTTTTTCGAGTGTATGTATGTATGTATATTTCTTTGGCACGCTCTATAGCCTAAACGGCTTGATGGATTTTAGGCTTGAGAGGTGGAATATTTTGTTAAAAACCTGTCCGCTAAAAAACAAACAATCAAATCGCCTTTCAAGCTGTCTGATGCAGTTCAATCACAGATCTGACTAAGTATTTTTTATCAGTGAGATTATTTTCATAATAGGTATGATACACGTCATAAACTACATTTTTGATTGATTTTTTCTATTGTTATGTACGATCTCCAGGTTCACCACTATTATTGAATTTTTCGATTACGTCTCATAATAAGTTGGTAAAATTAATAACCATAATGTATAATTTCTGAATGTAGAAATTGATTGTTTTTTTATTTTTGTGTGTACTGTGTAAATGATAAAAACGCTCACATTTTGCATTTCATTACGAGCGTTGTATCATCGCGCGGCTATTTCTTTTCTATGCAGTCCGACAGTGACCTACTTTGCCATGACTTTAAGCAAAAGAACTTCAAAATAATCTAATTCATCGACCAGCCGCACTCACCGTGTGTGTGAAGCTTCCCAACCGGACACAACGCACATTTCAGCCCAATTCCTATCGTAATTCAAGCAGAGGTAGTGCCATCGTATGCCGACAAAGGGCGACTCACTGCAATACCAATGACTTTGCCATCTGTGCGCCATTCAGAGGCTCATTGCGATTCGCAGTCGATGCAACTTGACGTGTTAACTAGGCACCGCGCAGGGTTGCCGAACCTTAGGCAGACGTGTTCAAAAGGATTATGGGCTCGCACCAAGAGTGTTGTATAATGTATTGTGAAAAGTATAGAATAGATGCACTATAAAGTGTCATCGACTCAGAAGAACAATCTCTTTCGTTTCGTCAATTCAAACATGTCAAAATTACAGGGATGCCATTCCGAGCAAGCGTTCTATCTCTTAAATTCATTTGTCACATTAAAAACACAAACATCAGTGCTACTTGACTTTTGTACCCGGAGATCCTGCATCACAAAAGCTAAATGTGAACAGGTTCTTGTTTTTATAATAATTCTGTAATCATATATGTATGTATTTTACCAGGTAGACCTATCGCTGATTGCTTTTTCGAGCAGAACAAGAAAAACCAAAAAGAACTTGATTTGAATGAAAAATTGATGAGCCATCCCTGATCTAAGTACCTACTCAGGCGCACGTGTCTTATACATGTGTGTGTGTATGCGTGTGTGTGTGTTTGTCTGTTTGTGTGTGTCAGGAAAGCTGCCTGCGTGAATGACGGAGACGTTACAGCTTAATAACAGATCAGCTATAAGTAGGCGACCGGGACTTGACAATTTGTAAGCTATATAATTTGCAGTTTTTGTTTAATTACAACATGTTGTAATAATGTAATGAGACCTGTAACGGGTGTTACAGTTAGATTTGTAGCTGATACATTTTCCTATTAATCTATAAAGACACATCACGATCATACACCTTATCCCTCGCAGACCCTACCCTGGTACACCTAAAGTTCGCCAGCAATCGTGTGAGTCCCACTTCGACCTTGCTTGAGGTAGCAATCCAAGTACCTTTTCTTGAGCCCAAATCCAGGTTGTTTCTTACTTCTTTTCACTCCTCGTAAAACAATTAGGAGCAAACTATCTTCTTTTATCAAAGCTGTAGGACGATGCAAATTAGCTAACAACAGTAGCTGAAATGTCAAGTTACAAAGGCAAACATGACGTTTCAGCTACAGTTGCTAGCATATTTGACAAATGGTTAAATGTAGATACGTTATTGAGACCAGCCGTAAGAGGATAGGCATTTAATGGGTTCCTAATTCTCTACATATTAAAACTAATCTTGTGATTACATTTTATTTTATGAATATGTCTGTACAAGTTTACCTTCTTAATGTAATATCTGTAGTTTTCAATAATTCCATTCATGCCCGCCACACATTTCCCAGATTATACGTTACTGTACACTACACGATAGATAAGAGCTAGTCTCATTATTTTCTAACTCTGCGGAATGGAAAGTTAAGTATAGCATATCATGAGCTTCATCCAATCTGCCTCATTATTGTGTAGGCTCGATCGAGCCATTACTATGTTAGTGGAATCGTTGCTATTTTCATGGTAATGTAGAAATATATATATGGCTCCGGGGATAAAAAAAAATCCTGTGTTATTCCAGACTATAATCTACCTTTGTGCTAAATTTCATAAAGATCCGTTCAGCCGTTCATCCATC
The DNA here is from genome assembly GCA_905163435.1 of Mamestra brassicae. Taxonomy (NCBI): domain Eukaryota; kingdom Metazoa; phylum Arthropoda; class Insecta; order Lepidoptera; family Noctuidae; genus Mamestra; species Mamestra brassicae. The sequence goes on from LR990990.1 coordinate 20,860,170, forward strand.
CCTATATATGTCCGACCATCCAAACTTTCATAGATGCCCGTGGCTGACTAGAACCAATGATAACATTTTTTTTTGCGGTTTACTAAACTAACTTCCTATAACAGCTTTGCTCTTGTGAAGGTCGGCAGTTATGACAAGGGAACGTATTCCCGGGATAAAAAGATTTCTATTTCGCTCTCCAAGTTCCAATAAATCTCTACATCAAAATTGTTTCAGCGGTATGGCCGTGGAAAGTAACAAATAAACAAACAAACAGATCTTTAGCATTTAATCAAATCTCTGATGAAGTCTTCGCTAAGAAGTGGGACAATATTACAGATCAGTAAAATTACAATCCCAAGAGCAGAATGCATGAGCACCGCCGTGTTCTCGTGGAGGCGATCGGCAGCAGCGACCTCTCGCTTCCGGCCCTGGTTTAATCCATGGTCCGGAGCGAAGAGGCTTGGGAAGCGGTCACCCTTCTGTGAAGCAGTAATGCTAGCGAAGGAGGAGGCGGGCCGCGCGTGGGAAAGGCAAGGCTTTCGCCCCAACCACCCGTATAGGAGAAGACGCCCCGGGCGTCTGGAGTCGCAGGGCTATCCCCGGCCACCATAGTCGCGGGCCTGCGGACGGCGAGCGTTGGGTGGCTCGCTGTCCGATCACCACCAGACCCGGGGCGATGGCGCGTTGTGTTCCACGCGCGCCTAAAAGTGATGTCAGCATAGGAGTCGGGGCCCGCTAGGGCCAGAGCCTGCCAGTGTTGCGGTATTTGTTCGAAAGAGTCAACGCGGCCCTGGAACGCAAAGAGCTTTAGAAGGAACACAGTCTTTTAGTCAGTTAGAGTCTGACACTCCCTTCCGCTCCACCCAGAGCGGAAGAAGTCATTTGGTGAATTGCCATCCTGAAAAAAAAGAGCAGAATGCATTGGGGTATATGTTATACCCAAGGCCCAAGGAAAGCTTCACATATTTACCTATAGAGAATTAGAATAGAGTTCTGTTCCAATTAGTAGTAATTATTCTCTATTCCATTTAACAAATTCGGCATGCGGTTAGACAGTTTGGTCAACATTAAACATTTCGTTTTGGGTGCGTGCAGATTAAATTCTTATCGCCTTCTAGACTATAGGTTGTCCTCAAGTATGCGGTCCTTATATAACACTTGCCCCTATGCATAGTGATGAAGTTTTCTGCTCTTAGGATTGTAACTCTGTAATATTGTCCCACTGCTTATCTGATTACTAACTGCTAGAGGTAGGCAGGCCCCGACTTCATGCAGCAGAGGCAGATGTTGGCTTGAAGCAGGAGACTACTGAAAGTGAAACTTAACGGTTATAACTGCACTTGAACATTGGCGTTGTTATCTCGATAATCGTAAATAATTTATAATTTACATATCAACAGCTTTGAAATAGTTTTCTTTCCAATCCTTCGGGGACTTGCTAGATGGACTGTACAATAATCGTTTATGTATCGAACTTACCTCTAGCAGTTAGGTCTAACATAATATAACTGTATACTATCTTAAAACTATTTACATCTACTAAACCTAAGTATAAAAACAAAGTACACTCAGACGACAAAGAATTCCTCCGCATCTCTGTCATCCGGAAACGTGCCCAGAAGACTGGCAGCATTGCCACGTTGAATGGCAACGCTAAGGTCTTAGATAACATTACAGATTTACGACCCTAAGAGCAGAAAACTTAAATCAAAAATAATAATTAATAATAATGTTTGCATAATGTTTACCTAAATATCATTTGGTTATTATCCCGTCTTGGGGACTATTATTGTTACAAGTTTATTTTATTTATAATTTCATAAAAAATAACATAGATAAAGATAACTAACTAGCACCGTACCTATTGTAAAAAACAAAACAGGTGATATTGGGGAGATTAGTAATTATAGACCTATTACGCTAGCTACTATAACCGCCAAGGTGTTGGCGTTCCAAGCCATTCAACACACCAGTGTTGAATGGCTATCTCGCTCAGTCGGTGAACCTCGAGGATGCCCAATTTGGGTTTAGACCGGGTCTCTCGACCGAGAGTGCGATTTTGGTCCTAAAACACATCGTCAAATACTATACCGATCGGAAAACACCGGTGTATGCCGCCTTTCTGGACCTCTCAAAGGCTTTTGATAGGGTAGATTATGAGAAGTTATGGGAAAAGTTGCAGGATAATGGAGTGCCTAACGGAATCATAAATACACTGGAGTACTGGTACGACCATCAAACCAATTCTGTGAGATGGGCGGGCGCACTTTCTGACGCCTATCACTTGAAGTGTGGGGTGAGGCAAGGTGGATTGAGCTCTCCTACTCTCTTTAACATCTATGTAAATGGGCTGATCCGTGAGCTCAACAGCACTGAAGTAGGCTGCTCAATAGATGGTAAAATGGTTAATAACATAAGTTACGCTGATGATATGGTGCTGTTGAGCCCATCGATCAGCGCATTGCGGAAATTAGTGAGCGTATGTGAAGTGTTTGCTGAGACTCATGGCCTGGCGTACAACGTTAAAAAGAGTGAACTGCTGGTGTTTCGGGCGGGGCGTAGGAGTCCTTCTTGCGTACCGCCCGTGACACTAGCAGGGATAGCATTAAATAGAGTCACGCAATTTTTGTACCTAGGCCATGTAGTGAATGAGGACCTGACCGATGAAGCAGACATGGATAGGGAACGCAGGGGGCTGACGATTCGTAGCAATATGCTGGCACGCAGATTTTCCCGATGTTCCGAACAGGTGAAGAAGACGCTGTACAGGGCATACTGTCAGTCCTTCTATACCAGTAGGTTATGGACTAGCTACACGCAGCGAACCGTCAGCGCCCTGCGGGTCCAGTATAACAATGCTTTCAGGTGGCTGATGGGATTGCCTCGCTGCTGCAGTGCGTCAGCGATGTTTGCTGAAGCTCGAGTGGACGGCTTTCATGCCATTATACGTAAAAGAGCAGCATCGATGATGCGTGGGGTGAGGGGCAGTTCCAACAGCTACCTGCGGGTTATTGCAGACTATATCCATAGTCCGATTTGGAGGCAGGTAGGTCTGCATGTACTGTAGGCATTTGTTGTTTTTTCTTTTATTTTAATGTTTGCATAGATTACTAACATAGTTTTTTAAGTTATTATCTTGATGTATTTATTACTAACACTGTATGGACCGAATAAGTCTGAAATAAATATTTTGAAATTGAAATTGAAATTGTAACACTGAATATTATTTAATTTGAGAAAAACAAATACAATACAATCAAACGAAATTTGTACACACACGTACACATGAACAAAGGTTAAGAATACTATTTAATATGAACAATTAATGAAACCTACTACATCTACAATGCACATCCACGAAAAAAAAGGACATAAAAACCATCAGCAAATGCTCTAAAACCGAGTTTAAAGAGATAAGTCTATATTTAGTGTTCGCGAAGGTTGATCACCGGTTCAGGTACCGTTGTGCCCATGTAGATGATAATTTTGGGCAGCCTCGTCACCGGTGATATCAGTTCGGTTCTGATGTAAAAATAACGGTATTCTTTTGTAAAGCCTATTGTTATTTGATACGAGTTCTAGGTCAAACTGGATTCATACTAAATGTAGTTCATTTTGGGAAATATTTTGATTTGAATAAAGCTTTTGTTTGATAATTGTAACAGTCAGTTACAATTATCAAACATGGCGTGAGCGATGATGGTTGGGTACGGTATAGGTAAACTTTACACTCGAAACCAATGACGTATAATGTCAGTAGATTTGCATTCAGAGGGGCAATTTTACTCATTTTTATTTGGTCTTCTCAATCGCAATCTGCCAAAATGTAGGAAAATTAGAAGTATTTTTGAGTTATAAAATTTATATTTATTAACATACCGAGTTTACCCCATGCCTCGGAATGCACGTTATGTCGTTGGTCCCGGCTGTCATTTGTAGATCTTTGGTAGTCGTTACGGATTGTCAGAAGCCAGTATATCTTACTCCAGTCTTGCTGAGAACTACCGTGTTACCCGGGTTATGTGCTGTGGAGGCCTGGTAGGCAGCCGCTCCACGTTAAATACTGATATTCAGCTGAATCCGGTTTGACTGGAAGCCGACCCCAATATAGTTGGAAAAAGGCTAGGCAGATGATGACGTAGCATCACTAGCATCGACTTATAATATTTCAGCAAAGATCACGCCGTTCTTTTAACAGAAGACAAATTCTTGAACTTAAAATAATTCTAATTCTTGCTGCAATATCACTTCTGCTACAAAAAATGCTGGATTCCGCTGGATGCGAGACGCACAGACTCGGTCGATGTGGCGACTCTTGTGGGAGGCCTTTCGCTTGAAATGGTTATGATGACATTCAATGGTAAAAAACAAACTTGTCAAAATGTTGAATAGGATAGAATAGAATAGAATAGAATAGAATAGAATAGAATAGAATAGAATAGAATAGAATAGAATAGAATAGAATAGAATAGAATAGAATAGAATAGAATAGAATAGAATAGAATAGAATAGAATAGAATAGAATAGAATAGAATAGAATAGAATAGAATAGAATAGAATAGAATAGAATAGAATAGAATAGAATAGAATAGAATAGAATAGAATAGAATAGAATAGAATAGAATAGAATAGAATAGAATAGAATAGAATAGAATAGAATAGAATAGAATAGAATAGAATAGAATAGAATAGAATAGAATAGAATAGAATAGAATAGAATAGAATAGAATAGAATAGAATAGAATAGAATAGAATAGAATAGAATAGAATAGAATAGAATAGAATAGAATAGAATAGAATAGAATAGAATAGAATAGAATAGAATAGAATAGAATAGAATAGAATAGAATAGAATAGAATAGAATAGAATAGAATAGAATAGAATAGAATAGAATAGAATAGAATAGAATAGAATAGAATAGAATAGAATAGAATAGAATAGAATAGAATAGAATAGAATAGAATAGAATAGAATAGAATAGAATAGAATAGAATAGAATAGAATAGAATAGAATAGAATAGAATAGAATAGAATAGAATAGAATAGAATAGAATAGAATAGAATAGAATAGAATAGAATAGAATAGAATAGAATAGAATAGAATAGAATAGAATAGAATAGAATAGAATAGTCTTTATTATGTACACAATATAAGTTACTTACAGAAAATATAGATGAGGAAAACATGACACAGGGTGACACATGGGGTGGCCTTATCGCTAAAACAACAACAACAGTTCAAGGTGTTTATTGAGTTTTGACACAGCGCAGCAGCGATGCAAATGTGAACGCTCCAGGTCAACAAAAACGTCACCACCTAAAGAAAATCCTATCCACGTACAGAAAGCTAAATAAGTAAAAAACCGCTCATAAGTTACAATTATATCCGTCGTTATTAAATGTTGGTTTCTTAGTTGCTCACTTAGAGTGGTGCGTGGGAACCTGCATTCTTTTACTTTTTATCGATATTTGATAAACGCGATGCTTTTAAAACGCGTTAGGAACGATCAAGTGTTCCTTCACCAAGATTGCTTGCAATTCATTTTTAGATACGGTATATAAATGTTTTTTGTTTTTGTTTTAATATTAGTGTTTGCTTCTTATTAGAGATTTTTGTAACTTTATGAAGTCCAATGAACTAAAAGATTATTAACAAACGAGACTATTATTGATGTGTAGTCTTATGTAGTTGTATTTAAGTTTAATTTAGGAATAAACTGTACATCGATTTGTTTTTTGTCTCTTCCAGTCGTCTCCTTATATTGTTATGATTTAAAATATTGTGTCTACACTGTACCTTTAGCTTAATAATCTGTGGAAACGTCGTGGATTGTACTTTAGCCTACTTTTTATTTGTTGTAACATTTACGGTAACATGTATTGTACAATTGTTTTTTTTTCCAAAATAAGTAGTCTGACTAGACTACACATCAATATTTCTATCAATATCTGTCTTTATATGCGAGTGTATATAAGGAAGGACCATATGGACCAAATAAATACCCACGTTTTTAGGGTAAACATGGACACAAATAGCCATCTTTACACCCTCAACTCAACACCCTCATTCGGGGTAGTGACTATTAGGTATGCCAACTATCTTTTGAACATGGTGGTCATCGAGTACCATAACAAGATAATTATGAAGGTCCAGAGCCCCAGATATCCGTACCACCGTTGATGAAGCAAAAGGAGTTTGGATCGTAGTCTTCTGTTCGTCCTGACTGCCCCTTCGGGAAAAAGCCTTCACGTCTGTACGTGTTAGTAACATTGGCCGGTTACTAAGGAGTTATTCGGACGTGATTTGCCTCGCCAGGCCCGCTTCTAAGTGTGCCACGACGAGAGTGAACACCGGTACTGTTATTCGACGGCCTGACTTTTACTTTTGTCGCCCCCCTCCCTGCCCCCCTCTCAGTGTGGGAGATACAAGAAAATGCTTTAGGCATGCTGTGTGTAAACATAGTTTGACTTTGACTTTGAAAAATGGTGGCATTGATAGTTGGAATTGTGTTTATTTTGCATAGCCGTAATGTTTTGTGATGCTTTTTCCTGTTTGCGAAATATTGTCTTCTTGGAAATAAGTCATTTTAAATTCATGGTCGGGTGACTATGTACCTCTTATGCTTCTAGTCTTCAAAGTTATCAATATCTGGTGGGTCATGTTTTATCTAATACCTTTAAACGAGCAATTTTTGTATATATGTATGTATATATGTATATAAATCGGAATCTCGGAAACGACTCCAACGATTTTCATGAAATTTAGTATACAGAGGGTTACGGGGCGATAAATCGATTTAGCTAGGTTTCATTTTTAGAAAACGTTTACCAAAAAAAAACCTCGCAAAGCTCGGTCATCCAGGGCTCATCATTACAAGGGCTCATTTGTTTTCACTCTAAAACTAATTAGCGATTCTGATCTCAACCGCAAAGAAATGGCTGGCTGAGGTGGTAGGTGCCCATAGTTTAGACACATATAAGCTGTAATTTAAATTAATAATATTGGTGTAATGAGGCTGTGGAACCTAAAGTGATATGCCATCACTGTCGCGAGTACAATTGGCACAATCAAATCAAATCCAATGGACCCAATAAAACAGTTTGACCAGGCGAGTGAATCCACGACGCACGGCTCTGCATAGCACTTGAGAAGACCACCTTCCAGAAAACCAAATAACAGATTCCTTCAAAGATTATCACTGCAAATGAGTTCGCTGTCCATTAACGTCTCCAAGATCAGTTTAAGTAATATTAGTAATACTGGTAACTTGTTCATAACAGTACTGGTTTCATTAACAGTTTGCATAAGTTAGCAAGCCCTGTTGTTGATAACCGTATCTACTGATACCAGTCATCTATAATTGTGTGTATCTGTATGATTGTTAGAAGTTAGTGCCTAATCTTGATTTTAAAGTTGAGTGCGTTTTTGTGAAACACAGTGCTGCGTTCCAAAACGAAAATCGCCGACGTCACACAAAAAGCAGCCAAACTGAAGTGGGACTGGGCCGGCCACGTCTGCCGTATGTCGAACGGTTCATGGGCTAAAGCAACCACAATGTGGGTCCCAGAAAATGCCCAACGAAATCGCGGGAGACCCAGGCAAAGATGGCGGGACGAGCTTGACGCCTATCGGCAGGATTGGTCCACACTTGCCCAAAGCCGGCAGAAATGGAAGGAAGAAAGGGTGGCCTTTGCCCTGCAGTGGGACATAATGGGCTCAAATATAAATATGTAATTTAATAAAATAGCACGTAGGTAGCACTCTTAGATTATTTACAGGAGCACTTGTATTGACAGTAAGTACTTTATAAAAGAGACTTTCGGTGCTATTATATTTAAGACTCACCTCGCTCCCAGAGGCTAGTAGGCTAGCAGATGCAACGTTTTGGACCATATTATGCTACGCATCAAAATCTACCCAAACATATTTCCTTATATGCTCTAAATAGCTTTTGCCATTGAATCCGGCTCCATTGGAAATATGCCACGGGACCGTATTCCCGGGATAAAAAGTATCCTATGTCATAATCCAGGATATGGTCTCATATTGTGCCAAGTTTCACACAATTTCGTTCAGACCTAAACGAAGACAGTTATTATTGCAAATTGTTGATTTTTTTATTTAGTGTCAGCACTTTCTTATCATTTATTGAGTTCTGCATGCTCGAACAAAGAGAATTTCTGCTCTTATTTATTTAAAAAAAAATGTCTTTTTCATCTCATTTGCCTGGGCAGTGTGCAAACAGGCGGCAGCAGCCTGCGCCGGCGCAGTAAAGCCCCGTCATAGTTCAGCGGCGTGGCGGATGCAGCGGGGCCGGATCGGGGTCACCGGCACACTTTCTCGGCCGGGCCGCAGCCGGGCCGCACGCGGGCCGCGTCCCGCAGCTTCCGGAAACGGCGTTTAAGGTCGCCTGGTCAAGGTTATGGTTCGCCTTCTTCCATAGGTCATGTGGGAACTTTTGGCGATTGCTAATTGATTATTTGTAATTGCTTGCAAGGACAGAATATTGTCGAAAGGTGCGAGGGAGCCTTTGCCCTGCAGTAGGACAATATACATAGGTTAGTTTTATTTGTTTTGTCTTTGATGTGTGTGAAACATATGTATTTTTCGTGCATCCTCTACTTAGCCACATCATCTTTCACACAGGATTTATTCTTACTGATTGAATCTTGTTGTAAAGTTGGTATTGAAAGTCCAGCTGTAAAGTTAAGTAAATTTGTCAATTTGCCCTGTTACATGACAAAATCCTCTTCCCTTGTGTTGCGCATCTTGAGTTCAATCAGAGATTATTTTTTCGCTTTCTTTGGTCAGTACCTAAATGAAAGAGCTTGTCACGAAATATCATGTGCCGAAGTAAGCCATAACTTCTAGAGCGTGTCGCATTTATGACACGCTCCAAAATAATACGGTTGGCAATTTTTTAAGCAATTGAGGGAAATAGGTCGCGTTTTACTGTACTTGTGTTTTTCATTTCACTCTTAATGATACAGATTTTTGTTCATTCTTCTTAAGGTAGGATCAGCTTTGATTGACTAACTAAATTAATTAATTTAGCACTACAAATCAAACTTCAAACAAAGGGACTCACCAGAGAATGGGCAGCAGCATTCTCTGTGCATTGCAACAGCTACACTGCGATCGCCAACCCGCCTGCCAAGCGTGGCAATAATGGCAAACTCCCCCTTGGGGGAGGCCTATATCCAGCAGTGGACGCCTTTCGGCTAGTATGATGATGAAATCAAACCAGAATTATAATGATTTGTTTTAAAATATAATCTAGATCATGTCCACGGAAATAGTCCATCAATATAACGGCTTATAACATTAGTTAAGCTATTATGATTTAATTAATCGACCTAATGTTAAGCTTTCTTTAACAATCCCCTAGATCTCTATACTGCAGAATATTTGACTGTCTATGTTTATAACTAAGAACAAATGCCGCATGTACGAAAGGTCATCATTTGAGAATAGGTCGACCGACTTGGCGTGTGAGTGCGAAGCCGGGGCGGGTCGCTAGTGTATAAAATACTCAATAATTGGGAATTATCACACGAAATAACTAAGTACAAGAATATAATGACAATGATTTTCCAATCGATACCTACGCTATCATAAAGCTGTTACAAACAAGCGTGGTTAAGCGCAAATGAACTGGTTCCTCGTGCACTGAGGCGCGTGCGCAGCTCAAATCACCGTCATTAATCATCGCAGCCCAAATTCTGAGGCGTCGGGTAAAGGTCACGCGTTTTGAGTCACGAGCGGAGCGATTTTTTATTTTTAGACACTTTTATTTATTTTTATGTTTTTTTTTTCTCAATAGTTTTGCTGTGCCCGACCGGGACCAATTTTAATGTCTAAGTATTCAACAAGAAATATTTGAGTTTTTTTTTTGTGAGTGGCTTCTCGCAGTTCAACCTATAAGGTTGTCGACTGCTTAACCGGGCTTGCCTGTGGTGGCCTTAATATAATATTAAAGCCTCCAGCCAGGGCTTATAAAAACCTACAAACTAAGCGACTACACGCTAAGGGCACCCCCTGTGGGGTACGGGCCTCGGCTTAGGGCGTCGCTGGGGAGAGGACAGCTAGGGACGGGCTGGATCGAACTGGAATTTAAGACTACAGGCTCAGCGGCGCGGGCTGGCTCGAGCAAGGGTCGGGGAAATATTTGAGTACATATCATTCTAAACAGGCACGAAATCCGCATTACTATTTCTATTTATTAATATTAAATTAACGACCTGCATGTATTTTGAATTACAGTAAACATTTTGATATTTATAGATTTTCAATGGCAATGAATTTTCATGGTTTTGGTGATAAATATACCTACCAAAACTGGTGTCCGAAAATATTGTTGTCTTATTTTATAACTCGAATTTCCACAACAAGACTGAAGAGCTGCTGGTCATCCATGGTGTTGTATACAGCTGGTCTCCCTTTAAAGTTTTCTTTTTATTTCTTTTTTCTTACTATCCACAACTGGGCTAAATATGCACTAAGACACACTTAACTAATTAGCTGCAGTTCTAAATTAATTTACCAGCGGTTAAGGGATTCTGCGCAGTGTGTACTGTCCACACATTGCTCTTCAGAGCCGTCATCATTTTATTTTAATTCTATATTTATTTTTGACTTCTGCCAGCGGCATTCCCACGTCGTCGGTCGGAAATCATCCCAAGGGATAAGGAGTAAGGGGAAGTAGGTAATTTATAGTTGAGTGGGTTTGTCTAGGTTTGTGAAATTCATAACAATTATAAATATTTACTAATACAATAAAGCTAAAGACTTTGTTTGTTTGTTTGAACGCGCTAATCTCTGGAACTACCAGTCGGATTTGGAAGATTATTTTTGTGAATGAATAAGACATGACATTTATGAGGAAGTCTAAAGGCGGAAACGGGGAAAAACGGGAAATGCGCGTACGAAACCGCGGGCAAAAGCCAGTTTTATTTATAAAATCACTTCTAATAATATCGCCTGTCACTTACGCCGCGCTCGGGTCGCGCACAAGTTCAAGTATGAAGGGCAAGGAGCGGCGCGGGCGCACATTCGCAAGCATTTCACTCCGAGGCAAAGGTTGCGCTAACCTTTGCTTCACGTGGGGGTGTGACCGGTTTGGAAAAAGATGGGTGGGCGTTCAGTTATGTTAGAAATAGAGATTTCAGTTTAAGAATAAACAAGTTAACTCAGGTAAATAGATGTTTATTATAAGTTGTAGCTGAGTCAATTCAATCTGTTTAATGCAACTAGGTGGACACATTGTAGTAGATATTATAATATTCGGACTTCATAGCAACTTGAAGACTTGTATTTTGTGAATTTTCGCTTTAGTTTTTTTCAAAAAATATTCCTTTTCTTTACCTAATTTATGTAAGTATAGTAAAAACAAAAAAAGAAAAGCTTTTTTGAAATAACTTCCTTCGCTTCTTTGTCTTTCTTTTCTTCTTCGGATAGATGGTTATCTCCTTAGATTAGTATTCATTAAACCTCCAAAGCACAGGTGTGTATGGGCACTTGGCATATCTCGCTGATGGTGGCGCGTGTATCGGATCATTCAGTTCCCTTCAAAATGGTTGAGCTGAATGGTGCTGATGGATGCGTCATGTTCGTGAACGGGCGCCGTCAGTGGAGACTGGTCATCCCTTTGTTGCCACTTGCTTATTTTATTTAATATTTGATACCCAAAATTGTTTTTTTTTTTCATTCTTTACATTGGTCTCACATATAGAAGCAACAAGGTTAATGTAACCAGGATTTTTGTAAATATAAAATGGTTTAAAAGAGTGTACGTGGAGTTTCTTGCACGGTCTTCGGAACGTGCAAATAGCTTCATGTTTTTAACGGACTGAATTTGACAATTGTAAAGTACCTGTTAATGGTTTATTTGAAATAAATGCTTTGACTTTCACTTAGACTTTGACTTGGGGTCCCAATATATGGCTCATGTTCTGAACAGGGGCACCGCACTCTCACCTTTTCATGGATGGGAAATCATCAACTAACTCCTCCCGCTCTGAGCGAAGGGGGAGTGCCAGACTCTCACTGACGAAAACCCATCCGTGTTCCTTCAAATGTCCTTGCATTCCAGGCCCTTGGTAACTCTTTCCTACAATTCCGCAACTCTGGCAATTTGCTACGATCATTTTTGTTTTTTAAGTTTGAGAAATCATTACATGACTTCTTCCGCTCTGGGTGGAGCGGAAGGGTGTGTCAGACTCTTACTGACGAAAACCCATCCGTGTTCCTTCTAAAGCCCTTTGTGTTCCAGCGCCGCGGTGACTCTTTCGAACAAATTCCGCACCCTGGCAGGAGCAGTACCTAATACCTAACAAACAAAAAAAAAATCCTAACATAGTCCTTTTGCTATGTTTGCGATCATACATCTAAAGGCTATTTTAAATAAAAATTCCTCACCTCAAATGTAACAGCTGTGCGATTCTGTACATGTCAAAGTAAAGGTTTGGGTGAAGTGATCACGAAGTGAACTGTCAATTCACGAAATTAAGATAGAATTTCAGTTCACTTCGCGCTCACTCCACCTGAGTTTTCAAGGTGAGAGGTTTGCAGAGTTAGTGGCAAGGACCTCTCTGTTTACCAATCCGTATTGACAAACAGCTCACAGATCTGCTGAGGTCATCACTCTGCCTGCCTCGTGCTGGTGCTAGCGTGATGTTCATGCTCGTCGCGTGGAGTAAACAATGCATGCACCGCATTCGGATTAGTACCACTGTGTGTAGGGACTTGGCTCATTTTTTGTCATTATTATTAGAAATGGATTGTTTTAAATGTGTTTAGCGCTGCCTTTTTTCACAAATAAAATTTCAGTTTAGACAACGTGTAACAGAATAAATAAATAAATCACTAAACGGTAAAAAGAAGGCGACGGTGAAGTGTCGATCCCTCCTAACTGACAGTTTTCGAGAGATATATTTTACAGCTTCTAATTTACGGGCTCTTTTCCCCTGTATATGAAATTTCCGAAGTGTATTTTTAGTTGCAACTGCATTAAATGGTTATTAACTAATTAAATATACTAATTAATTCATAACTTCTCAAGATATTCTTTTTTTCTTTTAGTTTGTGTAAACTAACCAGCAGCCACCAGCAGTTACGAGTTATAGGCACTTCGCCGTCGAAAGGTAAAAGGCGTGACTGTACTTTGTTACAAGTTGTATAAAGATCCACTTGAGAACCTCTTCCGTTTTTTCGTTGGTTAAAAAGAATAGACACCGCATTCTCATTGTCTAGGTGGTGGGTTCGAATTCCAGATTGGGTAAAGTGTTATTCGGTTTTTCCTTCAGTTTCATTGTAGCAGCCCGGAGTCGGGATTTGAACAGTTGATGGCAATAGGCTCATCTCTTATTAGACGGTCCTAACATTATATCTAGCGAAATGTGGGAGACAACTAAGAACACTTCTGCCTTACCTTTTAGAGCTTGCTGGTGTGATGTTATGTTACGTAGATACTGCAGCTATTGACGAAAACTGTTGTCAATCGTCATCATCATCTGCCTAGCCTTCTCCCAACTATATTGGGGTCGGCTTCCAGTCAAACCGGATTCAGCTGAATACTAGTATTTTACGTGGAGCAGCTGCCTACCAGACCTCCACAACCCATTAACTGGGTAACACTACCGTGTGAACATTTTTTGAGAAGAAGAAGTACCATTCTTCTTCTCAAAAACTGTTGTCAGTAGTAGTTAGTTAATAACAGCTCATGGCTAAATAACAACAGACGCAAGGGTTGATCTTCAAAGTTAAGAAACGCCTGCCGATGGATGGGTCCATGGACATGATGGACCATCTTTACATGTATATTGAGATTCCTCCGTGCTGCTCCCGGCTGTCATTTGTAGGTCAGAAATGTGATAACAGTCTTGCCAGGGGTTAGTTTTTATAATTTACTAGCGGACGTCACGCGGTTTCACCCGCGTGGTTCCCGTTCTCGTGAGAGTATGGTTAGTGAGAGTAATATAGCCTATGTTACTCGCTGATAATGTTGCTATCCATTGCTGAAAGAATTTTTCAAATCAGTCCAGTAGTTTTTAAGTTTATTCGTTACATACAACAATACAAATCTTTCCTCTTTAAATATTAGTAAAGATTTATTGACTGACATACTATTTTGTTGGATGATACGAGCACTTAAAGTAAAAGCTCTGTTGTTCGGATAATTTTACAATATCATGTTATCAAATGAATTAAATTCTAATTATTATTACGTTACCGAGATAATATACTTCCTTCCTACACACTATTTATCGTCGTTTCTTTTCAGTTGTGTCAATGTTTTTGCATGATTTGTCTATCGCATAATATTGTATAGTCGTGTATGCGGAACTGAGACTCGCACACCTCCGCTGAAAAAGGAGGATCCTCCGGTTAGACGGTTTTTGTGTCTGGTGGGAAACTGCCTAATAGTTGATAGTTGGTTTTCTATCGGGCAGTCTATCGGGCGCGCAAGCAAAGTTCTTTGCTTGCGCGATGCAGGATTTCATTGGTAGTTCGGCGCTGACAGGATAGATGGCGTTTCGGTTGCCGTACAAATTTTGTTTCTTAGTTTTTCATGTGGCGGTATTGATGCCACTACAGTAGTGTTGGTAGAGAACAGTAGAAAACATAGTTTTATTAGGTACTTTACTTTTAGGCCGGGGCTCAATTCTTCTAATTTTCCAGCAGCGTTCGCATTCGCATATCAGTCGCAATCTGTAAAAAAATCCATACATTTTTAACAGATTGCGACTGAGATGCGAAAGCGAACGTTGCTTGAAAATTAGTTAAATTCCCTTTCTTTCTTCTTTTCCTCCCAGTTTTGGGCAAGTGTGGACGAAAAGCGTCAAGCTCGTTGCACATTTGTGTTTTGCATTTTTATTGCACATCAAAATAGTTCATAGCTGTATTTTTTTGCTTGTAACTTGTATCTTATTTAACAGTGAAACAATTTGGAATACTTTTTTACTCATCACAATTTGATAGTCTATAATCTCTCGGAGTCATTCCAAGAAATTGTGGATTATAATAAAATGGCGACCAATCAGAGCCATTGCCAACCAGAGAAATTGTAGACTTATGTCTATAATTTATCTGTTTTCGTGTGATAATAAACCTAGAAACAAGGCTCTCATTGGTCTATTTAGAGAAAACAAAACCAATGAGTTCCAATTTAACTATCACACTAAAACAGATAAATTGTAGACCAGAGAGCTGATTGGTCGCCAGTTTATGTCAGTCCACAATTTCTCGGAATGACTTCGAGAGATTAAAGACTATCAAATTTTGATGCGTAAAAGAGTATTCCAAATGTTCAGTTGACAATTTATCGAGAGTTTACAATCTCTCAATGTATTTTATAATCTTACGGATTTTGCTATTTTCCGGTGACATTTACATAAATAGAACACCTAAGACCACCTACAGTACTGTTTTTAAAATCCATCCAAAGGCTGTCTTGAAAAAAATCGTCTTTAGCGATAAGGCCGCCCATTGTGTCACCCTTTGTAATGTTGTCCTCATTTATATTTTCTGTAGCATATATGGTGTACATAATAAAAAGTATTCTATTCCATTTTTATCCTGTACAAGGGCGAATCCGCTGGAAAAAGCTTAGAATTGTAAAAATAAGGTAGTGTCAAATCGTGTCATAGTATGTTTCATACACCCATATTTTTTAGTTTATATATCATCTGGAAATTTCTCAAGTCCACATTTTAAGTGTGTGCACGTAGTAGCTAGCAGTTTGCGGCGGCGGCGCGCGGCGGTGAAATCAAGCCGCGCTATGTAAGTGGGTTGGTGAAAGAATCTCTCCGGCGCGCGCGCACCGTACCGACAGCAACTCAAGCCGACCTTGAATCGTTAATATTTCTGCCAAAAATATTTTCAAGAACACAGTTGTTGTCTTGAATCTGACCTGATTATTTTTGCCTGAAACCTTTGAAAAACTAAGTTTCTTAGAATAGCTTAGCTTGCCATATTTATTGTTGTATCTGATAAATGAAGCAACTCTGGTACAGCAGTGGGGCATGGTAGTTTTATTATATTTTGAATGACAGTTGTTTCCTGTCTTTGAGTTGACATTGTTTTTTTTGTTTGAAACATTATGCAAAGTTTGTTTATTTGACAGAATTGACACAATTATTACTGCATGAAATGGGCCACAGCCTCAAATATACTAAAAGAGTCTAAACTGTTTAGCAGATTGAAATAAAATCCTCTGTAAATAAATTAAACAATTTGAAATCTTCTAATAAGTCGCTAGACAGCGTAGAGATTTTCAGAAACAATGGTGTATGTGAAGATAAGTTTACTTCGACTTCAAATTGGATTTTTCGTTTTTGCTGGCTGTAATTTAAAAATATAAAAAAAAAATGTAGTTCAATTACGAGCATTATTAATTAACTCTTTTTCATTTTTGGTAGGTAATTATCCAAATTGGCCTTATTATTTAGTTTCTTAATTACCTGCTATTAGAATACATAATAAGATATTGTTACGGTAAGCAGTTTTCATTGACAAACGCTAGGGCGTTAGATAAGGCTTAAATTTTCATTTCGTTGTTGTCTCGAGTTGTTTTTAAATTGTAGCCACATCGGTTTACTAGTATTTTATTTTTAGTCACTAAATCAAACAAAAAGTATTATGTTTTAATTTATACTAATTAAAATATTCTTAAAACAATATCTAACAATTAAATTACACACAAATATTCTGGATTACGCAGTAAAACGAGAATAATTACTATTTACATCTCTGCCTAGCCCTTTGAGGAATGCATGCGTGATGTTGTTATGTTTCACAAATAGACCAATTACAGCTCCTTCATTTTTGTAACTCAAACTTAATTGGCTTTCATGAACCTACATTGAGACAATTCAAATTTTGACATTTCAATTTTGACACTCAATTAACAGCCGATAAAGATTTGCAAACGTCGATTATATAAAACATTGATTCGTTACAGAACCGGTACTAACAAATTCATTACGTCGCAATATAATAAAAGCTAATTAATTTTTCGCAACGATGTTTTTGTTCACCGTACTTTACTGTCAGTGTGTGTGTAGAGACAGCGACACAGCGATACGTTGACATTTCCCGCGCACGTGTGAGTTATATTCGCACGGGTTTTGTATGTGTGTGTGTGTTTTCTCTTGTGTGCCCTGCGCAAGAGCACTTGTTGACGCAAAAAGGCAATTTGTCGTTTGTGTGTGCATTATGACAATTTTCACATCCGACTTTCTTCCGAGACGCACGGGAACATTACGTGTGTTGTGTGAACTAAACTTTTAGTCGGATCTTTCACTTCGTGTATTCACACCTTTGTTTGCTCTATGGATGTCTAATGTGACCCACTTGGGTCTGTGCGTGTATTTTTAGAAAATGCCTGCTTATCTTTTTATGTGTGATTCTTTGTGATTTTATTGAGACCATTTTCTTATAATGGGCACCTTATTAAATTAATTGAAAATATTCTATCATTCGCCAAGCAACCTCAAACAAAACTTACCAAGTTAGAATTCCACAGATGAAGGATTGTTGAAAGCAAACAAAAAGTTATCGTTAACAAAAAAAAATCTTCATTTATTTTACATTAATTTACAAATTTACTTAAACATCTAGTGGAAAAACCTCTTGAAAAATAACATTCGCCGCTTAAAAAGTACGCATAATATTTAATTGTTTTCGTCAACTGTAATGCTTTACAATTAATTAATAATTACAAAAATTATAATTGAAAAATAAATACTTAACGCTAACAATTTATATTCTAACAAAAAGGTACTTTTATTAAGTTCTACTCACACACTCCGCGAGAAACGCTGCGGTCGAAATGTCTACTAAGAGCTTTATGCATTTCATTTCGGTTTTGTTGATTTAGAATGCACGGAATATAGACTTCATGTAAAAGTATTCAGAAGAAAGCAAAGGCCGTTACAGATGTATGATAACATTCTGGGTCAAACGTCATGTTAACGAAAGTTTGAAGTAGTAAAAATATTTGATACCTGCATATAAAAACTGCACATGCATACTACAAACAAAATTAATTGCAATTTTTTTTTGCTGACACTGCATCGTTTCAGTGGTATTTCTTTACTAGAGAAAGCAAATAATAAAAATATAACGAAGAAGTAAGTACTCAATTTTTGCTTTTATCTGACGATGTCTTTCTAAAAGACACCATTCATTCAATGATTCATCAGTTTCAATTAAGCCGAAGTCTAGACGGACACAAGTATTGTTAATGGTCCGCACTGACTTTACGTATTTATTTTCAACGTAAAACAAATGTTTTTGAACGAAGATTTATTCAAACAAATCGTTTGTCGTAAAGTAAATGCAATTTTAAGTATCCTCATTTTATTTTAAATCTTGTTTTTGAATGAGCACCAATAAGCAAAAGTGTCATGGCGAAACTTCATATAAATCGCTGAAAATTGCAGCGTTTCGGCCGCGCGTTTTGCTCGCTGCGTGTGTTTTTCCCTATTGGGCAGCCGCTCGTCTTCTTCGACAAGCGTTTAGCCGCTCAAACAGTCAAAGATTCTCCTACGATACTCGTAGGCAGAGTGGAATGTTAGTAGTGTATCAAATACACAGAAGATGAAAGATGAAACATCAGATGGGCGAGATATGAATGTATGGAAGGGGAATATTTTGTGTGAACACTGCTTTAGGTCTAAGTTTACAGTCTTAAGTCTTATGCTTAGTAATTCTTGTGATTTCAACAAGATTTATTCAAGATTGTGATGATTCACGTGCATGATTTTTAGTATCTAATATATTAATTTATAAACTATTGTTGTAAAAGAGATGAGTGATCTACAAAATTTATAATTTGTTGTGAAATCGATGAAGTGATAGTTTTTTGATTATGACTGTGATGATGTTAAACAATTTACCACATTTCGAATCTAGATTTGTGATTTTATTTTCCTGTGATCAATGATGTTGTGCTTTCATGAGATGATGTGGAGTTTCCTAATGAAAAAGTGGTGTTCTTTTTAAAAGCCAGTTTTAAAAAAAGAAACGGGACATAGTTTTTTATTATTTTTTGAAAACCTTTCTTTGATTTACTAAAACAAAGGTTATACTTAAAACAAGGTGGTTCGTCTTGCCATGGATAGCAAAAAATGTATGTAATGTTTGGCGTCTCACGAAAACCTCTAATAAATCATTACAGTTCTAATAATCTGTAATTGCTCCTCAGTCCGAATCACGCAGCCCTTAGCCTTAAAGAGTTAAATGGCCCAAATACCGAATGCCGTAACAACAATTATAAACTGCCAACGATCTTACGCAACAGCGGATCGGTATTATTAGTATGAATTTTATTTTTTATCCGTCCGCTTCCCGGACGCATCGAGTTCCGTTCGCGTGCGTTTGCGCGTCTAGCGGGCGCGTATAATAAATTGGCATGCGCGTTTTGATTGGCTGTTAAATTCGAGCAATAAAATATCTAAGAAATATTTTGTTATTTTTTTAATCGCAACTTTGTAATGAAATTCCGTTTTGTAAAGGGCTGTTGAACTTTCAATTTCAAGCGTTGAATTGCTTGCCCTTATAGCCTTGAATTTAGAAAAGCGAAAACAAGGCCGCCCCTTAACGTGATGACGGAAATAGTGCAGCACTGACTGTTAGTGCAATAGCTCAGCATAAAAATAGCTTGTGATTGAAAAGATGATCTAATGTGATGATTGTATGATGATATCTGTATGAGAGTGATGATAATGTATTTGTTCATTCAAAAATTAATAATGATTTTGGAAGCGTTACGTTGCATATGACTGTGTTTAATGATCTTTTGAATTAATGTTTTGCAAAGACGTGTGATGATGAGTGTGTATGATGTATGACTTGAGCTTGTATGACCAGCGTAAGGGTCGAAATACTCACCCTTCAACGTGTTAGATGGTATGATAATGGTTCAGCGAAACTTATAGTTACTATCTACGATCCAATTAGATTGCAATGTTACAGTGACAGAATTATGAATGATTACTTTGATAATAACATTAAAAATCTTTGCAAGTTAGTTTGTTCTTTAAGTCAAATCTTTTGGTCCCCTTTTAAATATAATAATGAAACGATGAAAATTAAATATAATATGATGTTTCTATAATGTACATAAGTCGCAAAGATTTTTATTTATTTACATTTTGTGACTGTTGTGTTACTCTGAGGTATGTTATGTTATTAATACTTGTTACTTCAAGTAGAAAGTTAATTCAAAGAGCCAGGAAGTGGCGCGAAAAATAAATACCTAAATTATGAAAACTAAACCCTACTCACAAACTATGTTGCCAACCAAATAATTAAAAATCCCTACTTCATGTATATTTTAAAGAGTATTTTATACAAAGTTTATAAGTACGAAAGGTTTACAATTGGCAGTATCATGTTAGCCTCATGAGCTTTGTCATTTCTCTTCCTTAAATTAATTAAGTACTTATTTATACATTTAAAAGAAAAAAAACTAATTAAAATTCTGACTAACAATAGGTAATCGGAGTAACCATTCACATTTAATATTAAATAAAAATGTTTCTACAAAAATATATTTATTTCGATCATGTTTTGTCCGTTCTCAAAAGTTGCGCTTTTACAGAGCAACCGATGACGTAACACGCCAGGAGTGACGTCACCACATAACCGAAATAATAGAAGACACCTAACTAATGAGAGAGTTCAGAAAACGTTCATAAAGAGCGGAAAACTTTTAGAACTTACAAACTAATAATATAATACAGAGAATATAAATCACTTAAAACTAGTTAACATTGCACTTGTCCTTAGGAATGTTATACTAATGGGTTAAATTAATTACTCGTGTTTTCACGTAACTACGTTAGAAGACGTACGGGGGACGTCGGGACGCCTGGCGTCCTGCAGTGACCGCCAATGTTCTCAGAGCGTCGCGACGCCTCCGACCCTAACGAAATAAATGTACAATAGCCTACATGAGATTCAGCGCACTGCGTGACCGCTCACTGACACTAAAGTCACAGACACACTATATTACAAACTACAAAATGCTTCGTTTTGGACGAGACCTCCAGCTGCTAGTCCCTGCCGATCCGCTTGTGGATCTGCTGGTGCTTGATGAGGTGCGCCTTCTGCCGGAACGCCTTCGCACATACGTCGCAGCGGAACGGCTTCTCCCCCGTGTGGGTTCGGAGGTGGACCTTAATGTTGGACTTGTTCAGAAAGCCTCTATTGCATATCCCGCACCGGTGCACCGGCTTCTCCTTGCCTAGCAAACCGCTCAGCTCCGCCGCCGTCGCCGACGGGAACGCCAGCGAGCTGCCGTGCATATTCCCACTGTTCGCTTGTTTCGCTTTAGCTCGACTCCTTTTACTCTTACTCGCTGGTGTGGAAGTCGTGGTGTGAGCGTGAGGGTAGCCGAGAAGCCTCTCCGGACTACACAGTCCATCAGGTTTAAGACCAAGCGCGTAATGTGGTGCGTAGCGGCCGTTTAACAAGCCCCCGACACCATCAGTCGTGGAGACGGCGTTCCCCGGCGGAGACGATGTTGATATCACATCCATCCCGTAGCTCGTGGAGCTCGGCGCCTCCTGCTTCACCGGCGGTCCGTTCTGCAGCCGGTTTTGCAACAGCGGCATGTACCCATGCGTTAACAAGGACTGAAGCGTCGAGCCAGCTTGACCTAAGTTCTTCTGAAGAAACTCGGTGTTTTTAGAAAACTCCTGGTTCTTGCAGGGGTAGTCGAGACTCGAGTGGTGATTTTGTCCCGAAGGTGGTGAATTCGGCAGACCGAACTCCGCAAGATCTTGTTGTACAATTTTGTCACCAGGTTGTGTGCACGCGCCCGTGATCCAGGCGTCGATGTCCATCCAACTATCTCTGGAGTCGTTCCTCTCCGGGTCCTCGGGTTGCGACGGAACAGTCGTGTCCGCGATGGCTGAGCCGATGATGGCCGCGATGTCCTCTATCGAACTGATGTCGTACATGTCTTGCTTGTGGCCGTCCTCGAAGAGCTTGGCGGGCGGCGAGCAGGACGCGGCACACGAGTCGGCGGCGGAGGTGTCCGCGAAGGGCTTGGTGTCGGGAGCGTCCAGGAACGGCTTCACGTCCTCCAGGTCGGGCGGCTCGGTATCCGCCGCACACGTCGACGACGACACCACGTCGTGGTCGGCGCCGTACCCGCTCTGCGTCGGGTAGTTGTTGTTCTCTTCTGGAAGGCGTTGTGCGATAGCATGGTAGTGGTGTCCCGAGATACCGTTGATAGAGAGGTGTCCGGTGTAGCCGGTGAAGGGAGGGAGAGGCTTGAGTTCCGCGAGGGGGGTGGGGGCGAGGAGCGAGTCGAGGAGCTCGTGGCATGTGGGCGGGGGGGAGGAGTTGTCGAGCTTGGGGTCGAGCCAGCAGCTGGCGAGCAGCAGCTCGTCGCCGCTGGCGCCCGCCACGCCGGCGCACTTCATGGCGCGCCTCACCGCGACGCCGGAGCCCAGGGACAGCCCTCCGCCGCCATACTTGGACGCCGCCACCCTGCTGCGCTATCTGCAACAATGGAAAGTGATCATGAGTACGCTGATATATAGTAGACAGAAAATATCCTTAAAACAAAAATAGTGGTATAAGAGAAAGTTTTAGAAAAAAAAATTACTGTCAAATAATAATTTGTCAAATAGATAGTTGATGATATCGGGGTATAGTATTAAAAAAGTCTTCCAAAAGAATAATTAGACTAGGCACAGTGTAGTAAGTAGCAGCACAGTATGAAGTGGTGCGCAATCAGAGATGCAGGCGGTAATCGCGCCACGCTTCACTAGCTAACCGTGCTGCGGCCCACAGGCGCTTCTGTTTTATTTCTAGACAGTTTTGTTCGCTTTTCAATATAAACAAAAGGCTTTTTATACTTTTTGGGGCGTACGGTATTAAATGTGGAGGAAGATACGAATGTCCGATCTAGAAATCAATTCAACATGTTTATTTGTGAATTGTGTCGCACATTTTCCATGCGTGTTTGTACATTTTTAACGTAGCTTATTTATCAAACGATTTATTCTTGTGTCAATATTATTGTATGCATCATATTTTATAATGATTAGGCTCTTATCCTACTACATATATTATATCTACTATTATAAACGCGAAAGTTTATCTGGAAAGATGTTTGTAACTCCTATAAAACTACTAAAATTATTTTGATAAAAATTTACAGTTATTTTTTTATTTTATTTAATATGGGTTTGCTCTTGACTCTAAGTCGATGATGGAGCGAGCTTACCCAGAAGAAGCCTGTTCACTCTAATTTTAAAGAGATTAGGGTTGTATGCGTTCGGAAACACAGACGCAGGCAGAGAGTTCCACTCCTTCCTTATACAACAGAATAGCCCGTTACTAATAGCTTTCGTTTATTAAGTTATTAAATTTTAAAAATTCAGTCTATTTTCGATGGCATTCGACAGCATCGTCTTGTCTAGGTGGATTCTTCCCTACCAAAGGCCAACATTAAGCATAATTCTCTTGCAACACAAAACGCAACGCTGATAGCAACCGCAGATAGCCCGGCACCGATCCGGCACAATTACCGGACCCCGATACCTGACCGTGTTGCCGGCGCCGCGCCGCTCACGAAATCAAACGAGTTACTCATTAACATCGCTAGGTTATCGGTAATTATACACTGAAACACAGAATTTCAGACTGTCTGTATATAGATGGATGAAAACTGAAAATCTGGAGGAAAGGATAAAGGGTTTTGAGCTTTACGTGTGCAGAAAGAGGTCTCCCTGAAATATTAAAGGAAAAAACAAAGAAAAAGCGCATATTTGTGCCAAGAATGACGATACCATAAAAGGAACAAAATTAGTGACGTAGTATGCAGCATTTTCAGCGACAGCCGGCGTTGACTGCACAACGACGACCGGAGCAACATGAATTTTGTTACAGACTTCGGATTTAGATTAATGTCAGATAGTTGGTCTGGAGTCTGGACTAGTCCGGTTCAGTAATTAGTCCAGTCTGCCAACCAGCCAACCGGTGGGCACCAACCGTAGTTTTCATAAACTCGTTTATGGAAACTGACAGCTTGTTTCGTTCTTCTTCGAAAACCAATCAATTATGCCTTAATTTTATTAGACTTTCCGGACTTTGTTTTATTTCATACTTGCTTGCATTCTTATACACGCCTGCTAAGTCCAGAAATGATATGATATTTTTTGGAAATATGCATTACAGTTTTATATTTAGACATCAATAAAAAATCCCTACTAAGCCATTGCTACATCGCCACGAATGACTGGCTCATTTCAATGTCAGAAGTAAGGTTCATTCACCTTTGTCAAAAATTGGCATTGCCAGCGAATTTTAGTAAAAAAAGCAACACAATAAAATAAATTCCGATCAATTAGTTTGATCATTTAGCTTATATCGAGCATTTCCTCACGGCTCTTTCCCAACAAAAAAACTATCTTTTGATTCTCAAGTATTTTCATAACGTTCATTTCGGTGCTCACAAAAAATCGAACCTATGACAACACGCACCGTTGCAAGTTGACCAACGCCTGCACGCAACGAGTTGCGATAGCTTCACGGAAAAAATACTATTAAAATATAGATTTGTCTCGGCTGCCAAGTACGCGGCCTTGATTGGGTTTTTCGCGAAATACTGTAGTGTGGATAAAAGGCTGATTGCGCGCGCGCAGCGTGGCGAGCCGGCCAGCGTGGCGCAACCCGCTGCAGAAAAAATGAATTACCACGACACCCGATTGCATACTGAACGTGACTTTAATAGACAACAACACCATTTAAGATTTTTGTTTTTCGCAATATTTTGTACCTATTGTAATATTCTATGCTGAAATTAAATACCAAATACCTGACTAGCAGTGAATCTTCCTGGATCTTCCAAGACAAATCATTTCAAAAGAGCAGAAATAGATCCACACAAATCACCATCTACCTCGGGTGGTGATTTGTTAGTAATATATTTTTTTTTATATGGTTTGCTACCAGGAGACATATATTAATTTATGTAGAAATATAAACCATATGTAGACCATATTGGCAGAAGTAGAAACAGAGAGTCCATGTTGTAAGCTCAGGGTTTTCAATTCGGCAAAGGTGACAAAGAAAATGAAGAATGAGACACACTCAAGAATGATAAATAATGAAAAGATTAATAAAAAAAGAACAATTGGAGGAGAAGACATGTTATTCCAATCAAATTTGGTTAAACGCAAAAAAGGTGATGATAATATTGAGCGTGCTGATGATAAAGACTCAATTAAAGTCTGTAGGAACCTTTACAAAAAGATCATAATGTTATGAATAAGATACAAGTATTTCGTTGTCAATGTGATGGATGAAAATGACGCACTGGATATCGAGTGGTTAGCGACCCTGACTGCTAAACCGGAGGTCGTGGGTTCGATTCCCATCCAAGACAAATCTTTGTGTGATGAGCATGATCATTTGTTCTATGTCTGGGTGTAATTTGTCTATAATATGTATGTATTTAGAAATATATAAGTATGTTTATCAGTTGTCTGGTTGCCATAGCACAGGCTCTGCCTAGTTTGGGATCGGATGAGCGTGTGTGAGTTGTCCCAAGATATTATTATTATATTATTATATCAATAAGGGTATTTATTTAGTCCTGGAACATTAGAAATACGTAGTTTAATCCTTTAGTCATGTTAGTTTTAAACAAAGATATTCAATACGGATTTTTTTGATATAGCAGTAAACATTTAAGTTAATTGTGTGCAAGCAAGCGAGGCGAACGGTTCAGGATGTTTGGATGTATCGGTCGGAACTCGGGTAACTAAGATTAACGTTATTTTATAAGACTATTAATTAACGGAAAAATATATACTGTTCGCTGCACTGCGTTGTTATTAATGTTTATAATGTTGTCAACCTTTTCGTTCTTTAACGTTCACCGAACTATTTGAGCTTCGCCATTCACAAGGCAAGGTCTGGATAGTTTATTACAGTCGCTATCTTGATCATCACTTTCATTGACATTGTCTGCTATTTTCTGATCGCTAGCTATAAAAGATTTCCTCTTCTTGCTAACGAATATATTCCGTCTTTTCATTTGCATCAACCATAAATGTTTATTAGTTCCTATCATCAGTTTTATCATCAACATTATCAAAAGTTCCATTTGCCAAAAAGAGCGTAAAAAATTCGTCACCCATCGTCGGCGTGTCAACGGTCTCAGTGACCAACTGTGACACGAACAAAAATACAAGAATTTTAACATCTCTCGTCCCAATTCCGTAGAAATTGTCACAGTTCCATAGATTATCCGCTCCGATGGCCGAGCCGAGTGAAAGTAGAAACACGTCTGTCTTTTGTAAATCAAAACGATCTTCTATAAAATATTGGTTATGATTGACAGCGGGGAGCGAAGAAAGTATGAAAATTTTGATTTTCTAGCGTTTTCTGCTACCTTTAAGTAGGGTAATCCATTGTTGAGGGAAGTAGAGTGTATCAATTGCTTATTAAGTTTAGAAGTTGCATAAAGTTGTGCTTTTTTAAATAGAATGCTCTCCCCGATGGGAGGGTCACTAATGAGCAATTGTCGACGTCGTTGTGGAAGTTAATAGTTAAAAGTTGAGATGAAGTTGAGGTCGTAGAAAAATGCCTGATGATGCCGTGATGCCTGATTACGCTAAGAGTTCGTTCTAAAACCCTTCCAAAGCGTCTCCAATAAAGCCTGAATCTTGTTGATTAACAATATGCTAATTAGTTGTTTTAGATATGTCGTTCACATAATTATGTATCTAGGTCGATAAAAGCCGTCCAATTTCTTTAACTATCCATATATCATTGACAGCTAAGTATGAACCTCAATGCTAATCTTAAGTCGGGCCGAATCCCAAACACTAGAGCTTAGACATGGTAGCTTAACATAAAGCACGCGACACACTGACACACAAACGGCTCCCCCCCCCCACAACAGGCGGATTCTTAAAAAAATCGTATCACGAAATTAATTTTTAGGCCAACCTACACGAGGCGCCCGCATCGAAAATTTGTCGCGCACAGAAAGAGACAAAACATACGCTATAAACGAGAGTGAAAGAAACGGGTGTAAGCGAAACAGGGCCGCCTAACGGTACACACACGGAAGTATGTCAGTGGCGTAAACACTACTTTATTATACACAGGTCGTAACCAACGACGGATCGCTATTCAAAACACAACCTTGACCGAGGGTAATAAAGTCGGAATTTGGGTAGCAGGCGGGTTGGTTTTCGATTTTCACGGTGCTGATTCACGACAATAGAGCTATGTCCGTTTCTGTTTGATGATTACTTACGAGAATCCAGTTTTTAAACCTACCTCAAGGCTAGATTCGCGATTGGCTATTGATGGCCTATTGACAGGCGATAGCGCATCGAGGAGTTTGACGTAGAAAGTTTCTGTGTCTTACTGAACCGATAACATTACCGATTATGATAATAATTTACCGATACCCGCGCATAATTTTATACCAGTAAATATGTTTTTGCATTTTTTTATGAGTACAGTATTTATTTCACCCGCTGTGGTCGGAACTTTTTACAGTATTTTTGATACATACTGAGCAACCTCATATGTGCGAATATTGAATCTGTGGTCACGATTTGACCTAAGGCTGCGTCCACACTGCGCGTGTACTACTGTTATCGTTCCATACTCAATTCATTCCGACAGCGATAAGATCTCCTTTAGAGCGATACAATAAGTACAAGCGCATTATCGATACCGCTTTAATACCGATACCGATTCCGATACCGATACTGCTTATATTTATTTCCGATCCGTGTATCGGTACTAGAATATATTATACCGGGATCTAAGATATTATTGCGTGTATCCTAGTGTGAACTGATATTTTAGATACCTACCTTATATCGAATTACAGATAAATAATATTCTGTTTTCCTTCAAAGTTGAATATCAACGAACTAATTATTATTTAATTACGTTAAGTAACATGTACAATTAGTAAGATCCTACAATTTACTCAATTTTAATAGGAGCCTTTGAAAGTTTTATTTAAGTACACACTATATATTATGTTTTCATTCCACTATAAAGCCAAAATTGAGAAATATAAAACCTTGCCCAAATATTCTAGTTTACAATTTTTACCTCAAAGCAAAAACGCCGCCCTACAAAAAACAACCTATTTTGCATAGGCTAAACATTTATTATTTTAACTGTACTTTGACTCAATTGTTTCCCAGTAGAACAAGTACAGTCGGCACATTTGATCCCTACATCCTAATTGCCTAATATACTTGTTCGGTCGTTTGTCAAGGCGGCGGGTACCGTTACAGGGCCAACGGGTTTTTTTTAGGAGTGGACAGTGGTATGCGTACCACATCGAGTTGAGTGGATTTTGGGTGGCCCAGTGTGGCCCACTGTGCCCAGCGTGGCGTGTGGGAACGCGTGGTGTGTCGTGGCGTGTAGGAGCTATTGTTTTGACCTTATTAGTGCGACACGGTAATTTGTACGTGTGTTTATTACTTTATTGGAATTGAAATGTTGTTTGATGAGAGTACGTGTTGGTTCTTTTGCTGGTTAATTGTTTACTGGGTATGTCCAGGTTTTTGGTTGCGTATGCCTAGAGGCAGACCACTAATAAAATTGTAAAATAATATAATTATTGTTTAAAATCTTTTTATAATTTAAAAGGAGATGTTTTATTGTAACGAAGTCAAATTAATGTACTTGTTTCAGGGCAAATTATCACATGAACACAGAAGACAAATAGGTACTGGCAGATGTTTGTGCAACTCTATTAGCAGACAACAAATTGCAAGCGGTTCACAAATAGCTTCAAAGAATACAATGACAAAAGTACTGAAAAACTTAATAAAATCAATCGTACAACAACGAAACGTGTCAATTTCGACAATCAACCACGATTAGTTGGGCAACCGCGTTTACAAAACATTTATTCTACGTTATAAAATTACGTCCAAAAGCCCAATAAAGAGAATGGTCTCGCAATTTCCTATACTGTAAGCAAATATCATAATGTTTCGCTGACAAGATATAGAAAGTGGCCATGTTTGATATAAATATGTTTTTCAACTGTTGGACATTGCTGCAACGAATGATAATAATTCAATAAGTGTCCTTCATTGGCTTTGTAGTTAAATATGTATATAATAAAACCACTATAGATTTTTTTTAAATCCTTAACAAGCAGCGCTATCCTGAAACGGTAGTCGATTTCAATATTTTCACTAAAAAACATTGTTTTTTCCGCTTAAGAACCAGCAGCCTTACTATGACGTACTAATGCCATCCAATTCCGATGATGTAAAAGGGATAGTGCTATTCGCTATGTATAGCTCCGTCTCTCTCTTAGAGAGGAAACATTTTCGTTTTAAGACTTCATAGTGGTGTTCTTTCTTATACGTTAACACTTTGACCACAAGAATTTTGATAAAAGCAATTACTGATAACATGAGAAATTATATAGTTCTAGGAGGACTCGGTTGGACTTTTTAAAATTATTGTCTTTCTAATTCGATATACTTGTCGCAGCCAACTAGCTTAATCAGCCGTTTCATTAAAAGCCTAGCCTTTTCATTGGACTGCTACATGGGCTAGTCATTAAACGATATTGAATAAAAGATTTTACTGACTTAAGTCGCAGAAAAATCGGCGCATTTAAATGAAACGGCTAGGCCACCAATTAAACGGATGACTAAGCTGCAACATACTCATCACAGCATCTCAGCCTCATTATTTTTTTTTCATTTAATTTCAATTACTCTCTGCACCTACAGTAAGTACCAACACGTACAGAGAGTCAACAAAATAACACAGATATTAAAAATTAAACAAAAACAATTATAATGTCACAGCAAGAGAGGATGACCGATTTTTCATTATTTTCTGAGAACCGAGTGGTGTAAGTGAAAAATCAACTCTTTGTAAACTTTTTACGTCGTCTTCCAAACTTCTAAATGCTATATTCGGCCTTATCCAAGAAAGAACAAATGACATTCTTAGAAACAATACGCTAGAGGCATAGAGATGTATCTTCTTCGAACTAGTAAAATGCTAATGAGTGACAAATAAAGACGTTGTTCTAAACCATTATGTTAATTTTATTTGTTAAAGGGTTGATTAGCATCTCAATTAGGGACATTTTTTGGTATGGAGGCGCATTTGACGTATTTTTTGTTAGCAAAGGTTGTTGTTGGTGTTTCATGAAGTTAACTTCGAAGTTTTATCTATTTGACGATGGTGCCGATTCTGTTTGTGTCTAAAATTAAGGTTTTATCAAAATAATATAAAACGTAAGATACTGGCGATAAAATCCACCACATTGATAATCTAAACATTACGCAATACACAACTTCTGGAAATGAAATTTTAAACCCAGTACTACCTGGTATAAATATCTTAAAACCCTGCTAATGTCCCTGAAAGATACCGTTACTCTAACTAGGCATGACAATCACACTCGGTAACAAACAACCCAACTCGCCAACTGTCCAAATCCCGGTGGGGCCACAAAAACCCTCGCCCTAGGGTCGTCGTCCTGAGCCCGACTGGCCGACTCGCGCTCGGGATAGCCCTGTACAGTTAGGGGTCAACCACCGAACGCCTGGCCTTGAGGGTCCTCCCGTGAATATGAATAGGACAGGTGGACTCTTCGACTGCGTTTTGGAAGAAAAATTGGTGGAATTGTAAGTTAAGTGTTGTTGGAAATATAGTTTAGTTGAAGGGATTGTTTGAAGATTTTTCTAAGTGTTTTTAGCTGTTGACTTGCTATAAACTGTTATACACATTGAATCTAAGTCTATTGGGATTCTTCTTCAGCATATTTTGTTGAAGAGGTCTTTAAGATGTATAACTAAGTAATGATGAACTGTGACACTTTTTGGTGGTGGTCATCACAGTGAGACTTTTTTCAAAGTTGTCCTAACACCACTAAATTAAAGTAAAACTAAAATGCTCGCCGCAAATGATAGAAAAGATCTTTAATGGTCTCAGCTATCGTAATATTTAGGTACCCCAAAGACTGCCTAACCTCAATAAAGTCAATCATACATTTACCCTTACGCCAATTCGTTTGGGGTCTTACTCCATCGGTCATCTCAGTACATAGTCACCCTTTTCTAGCCAATTCGTCTTTCACACAGTACATACATCGTTCGCTCTGTCAGATAATAAAAGTGTTCAAAATAAATCACTCGATCCCAATTATCTACATTGTGTAGCGATAACCGCGTATCTTGCAGCTTACTCTTCTAAGATGTATCTAGATACTGAGTGGCTCGTGGCGAGGCGGTGCGCGTGCGCCACTCGGGATATAAGCCACAGGGGCAATGGGTTAGTTGCGCGCTGTCCGCCAGATAAGAGGCTGCCATGCTTTGCTTACATGTCATTCAGTGTGGTCTTTGGGGTTTGTCAGATTGCTCCTTAAGATATAGTGGTCTTTTTTTAAATTGCTTCTATTTTAAGTATTTTCTGTTAGGAATGTTTTGTACTTCTAACTGAAACTTTGTGTTATCCTTCAAGCCAGCCCTGTTTTGATCATGTAACGTCATGGTTTATGAAGTATTTTTGTCTATAACAACTAACTAAATCAAATGTAACTTTTTAGATCATGATACAGCTTTTTCCCTGCCGGCCAAAGACCTACCCAAGAAGTTAGAAGATGAACTCAAATAACCTAAACATCTGAATACAATTACGATAACCAGTTCCTTCATCTCATCTTTATACACAAAAAACTTTAATAACTGGCATTGCACGCACACTCGTACGCACTGCACACAGGCAAGCATACATACATACACATAGTATGACCGTGCGTATGACGCATGCGCGCGCCGCTAGACCACTCGTGACGTAGTGACACTCCCGTATATACAGGCTGTTCAATCTTCTGATCCTTATTATGTGAGGCATTCAGAATTCAACAACACTGCGTTAATTATTGTACTGGAGGCACTTTCCAAATAAAAGAAAGATATTTTTTTTTGTCAAGGTGTAAGAAGGGCTTCATTTTTTGGGTTTATTGGAATAAACTTGTAATTCAAGAAAATCTGTGAGGAAATTATGAATTTCAAACACATATAGTACAATCGAAAAACATGGCAAGGGCAAACAGGCAGGCGGGTTAAAAATAGAAACGGATTTTAATCAAACAGATTGTTTGCTATTTTATTAAGTTCTCTGAAGTTAAATAACATTTTTTTGCTATTTTTTCACAGTGATATTATTAGCGGTAGACCGCATAGTTACTACAATGAGTTACGAGCTAATTTGAATAGTTTGCTAGTTTGCACATCTAGTGCAATTCGACGGTTGGCCAATCAAATCACTCAGTTGTTTGTTATAAAAGATATTGCGGTGTTGTAATGTATATTGGAAGTGTGTTTGTTATTCATTTTGTTAGAGTTTGTTTTGGTAAATGTGCTGCACTTTGTGTTGTAAAGCCAGTACTTTATCTGAATTGATATTTTAGCATACATAATTTGATTTCGAACGTATGCAAAATGACCGAAATAAAATACGTAATAAACGATTCGCACACTACATTACATAGTTTCTTGTAATGTTGTTGTTTCTTGTAATTAATAAATGTACAGATGTACATTACAACATAAAAAGTATTTTAAAATAAAAAAAATACAATGCAGATATTATTTCCTCATGCCTCCTGTTTAATTCAACCTGTATATTCCACACACGAGAATACTTCCACGGGCGGCCGACTAGTTGTCCGAGTCAAGGTGGCGGTACAGTTAACCATTGTTTACATACGCGCTCGATCCGGCCGTACACTCAACCGCACGTACAGCGTAACCATCTCACTATGACAATGGCTACACTTCGTAGCAGTAAGGTAAATTTTCTCAGTACAAATGTGACTTAGATGTTCGGTTGACGGTACTAAGCATCGTTATGAGTGCATGTACTTAGAGTACTATAGCCATTGTTTATTCTAATGTTGACAGCTTTACGGGAAGCTATTAGGCGTTTATCAGGCTGAGGTTCAATGCTGCAGGTCATGGATGGCAAACCCTTTTTGGTGACCGTGCAATTTAGACAGGAAAATATTGTTGGTGTGGTACCGCCAAGTATTGACTTGGTGATTTAATGAACAAGGAAACTAGCTATTTGTAAAGCAATTGCAATGTAAGTAGTTTTATGTATGCTTTAATAAAAGTAAAAGCTTTGGAGGAGCTCGTGGCTAAATAATAACAGCCGCACGGTTCAATCTTCAAGGTTAAGCAACGCTTGCCGAGGTTGGTCTGTGTGGATGGGTGACCATCTTAATATACCGAGAGTCCTCCGTGCCTCGGAAAGTACGTGAACCCGTTGGTCCCGGCTGTCATTTGTAGATCTTGGGCAGTCGTTACGGATAGTCAGCAGCCAGATAATCTGACACCTGTCTTGCCAAGGAGTACCGTGTGTCAGTTAATGGGTTGTGGAGGTCTGGTAGTCAGCCGCTCCACGGAAAATACTGGTATTTAGCTGAATCCGGTTTGACTGGAAGCCGACCCCAATACAGTTGGGAAAAGGCTAGGCAGATGATGAATAAAAGTAAAAGCTTTGTAGTATGATTTCAGTTCTTGCAAATAACTCAGATGAGAAGTAATCTTGGATTGGTGTGCCAGAATTATTTTGCCGCTTGTCAAAGGTTTACCATCCCTGTTGTAGGTAGTTGAATGGTATTGTAGTGTCTAAGGTCAGAAGTAGGCGGAGTATTGTTACTGGTGGCAAATATACATAAATCGGTAATAGTTATATGAAAGGCATCAACCTTACTCAACTATCGAGCTAATAATGGAGTTTCAGAGGCATGTTTCCATGAGAGATCTATATTTCTTTATCTGTCAAAATAATTAAGTTTTAATTTTATTCCTATACACAAAAAGGTACTAAATCTCTTTGCAATCGTATCTAATAGTATTGACAAAAATGAAGTTAAATTAGAGGTATTTTTAAGGGATTGTGTCTTTAAAATACCTACAAGAATGACACAGCTTTATCATAGCTTTTTCATCAAACCTTAAAAATAACGAAATTTTGACATATGGAGGCACAAACAGTGCTAGAATCCTATCGTTCTCATAATTATTGTCTTATTATTTACCAATAGTCATCCAAACTCAATTTCCTAACAACACATATTCATACAGGGCACTGACAGCTGCCAGGCGTCGCGTGCGCTGGATCAATCGATGGCTCCTACTAATGGGGTTACACCATAAACCTGCCACTCTGTCGGCTCCCTGTAACGTATGAAGCGCGATGCTTTCTAACAAGACTTGACAGGTACTGTGACAACTTTAGTTAACTTGTCTATGATAAGCGAATTATACGGTTTGTTAACTGAAGACTGCTTGATTAATAATATATATGAAGTCGGTTCTGAATTTAAAGTTGAGAACTTGCCAAACTCGACTGTATGGATCTTGATGAAATTTGGCACAGAGATTATAGTCTGGAATAATGCAAAAGATACTTTTTATCCCGGGAGTATGTTCCTTTGGTATAATTTTTGACATTCACGCAGGTGGAGTCGCGGGCGGCAGCTAGTATGTATGTATATACGATGCTATTTTGGTCGCCTTACAAAGGCAGCCCACGTAATGAACCCGACATAAATTACCATCAGGCGCTATTTTTTTTTAACTTATTCACGAAGATAATAGGTACAATAAAAATAAATAATGTATTAGAATTATGAAACACCCTGTTACTAATGTTTATGTATCAAAACAATGTCGCCGTTCCATTCCGCGCCGTCCTTGGAATACAAGGCTCGGGCTGCGTTCGCTCCTGGGGGGCTACTCTTTAAGCCCGAAGTCCATAGTTTCGGGCTAAGTTGCAGGCGTATTCTAATCCGTATCACCTAACCACTAAGAAAGAATGACAACACGATTTGACAGTTACTGATGACAGTATATGTCACCGAACCCGAACTAAGAATGAATGATCATTCTTAGTTCGGTTTCGGAACTAATCGTAAGTCCGTAGGTGATACGGAGTGGAATACGCCCGCAACTAAGCCCGAAACTACGGACTTCGGGTTTAGAGAGTAGCCCCCCTGGTTTTTTCAAACTACATCATGTGTCATGCTTGATAAAATGATAATTTTAAATGAATGTGTAGTAGTCATGATAGGTGAAGTGGGCTGTCGTTGTAAGACGACATAAAACTCACCGTGTATAAATCGTTTATTTTAAAATTATGAAAAAAAATTGACTAACCCACAAAATAAGCCCTTGAATTTGATATGTCACAAGGCATAGTTTGATTTTTTTTTAATTTTCTAGTTTGACCCTCAAAAGTGACCCGTGCTCAAAATTTACGTACCGCGTCCGTATTTGGGTCGTTGAAGTTAATATGTGAACGAAATTGCAACAGAATCGGTCCTTTAGATTCGGAGAAAATTGGCTGTGACAGATGGACAGACAGAGAGACAGCCCGCTAGATGTACACCAGAGTGATCCTATAAAGATTCTGTTTCTTACGGATGTTTAGTGATAGCGTAAAGGCTGACAGGACAGAATGGATGAAAAAAACGTGTTGCGCTGACTCCAAAGATCTTGTGAGAAGGGCAGGAATATGATAATTGAGTTTGCAAACACAGTTCTTGGATAATGGAAAATAATAATAATACGCTTTGATGGCCAAAAGCTTCGACGACCATCAGTCGTAGCTGGCGTAACGCGGTTGGATAAAGGGCCTGATACAGAAGGCAGTACTCGTGGAGGTTCCTTTCTCTGGAGCCCTAATCACCGGTAGCTTGGACCTTGCTCCCGACACCGGCGGACTACTGCTTTTTATATTTTTAAATGTTTTTTTATATGTTTTATTGTTAAGAAATATTTAAAAACGGAAATGGTATGTATTTAAAATGAATTAAGAGATAATAATAATAATCGAAATGTATTAAACGTGCCTGTTAGTATTATTATTTTGGATGGCGATAGTATTATTAAAGGCTGCGTCACAGTTCGTTCACCGAGATATAAGGCTGTCATTATTTTCTGTTCGGTTCTACATTGTTATAGGCACTCAGTCGCAGGTGGTGGCCTGTGGAGCAAGGAACGGGCGAAACACGCCTGAACAAAAAACATAACGCTTCTAGGGAGACGTGTAAAAATACTAAAGTTTAGAAGTTTGTGGTCTGTGGTGCCTGAATGTGATTTAACGTTAGAATTAATTGTGCTTCAAGCAATACTGATCGCGTTTAGCTGCTTGCTCAAGTTGTAGTTACCCAATGAACGAAAATAAAATGAATGAAAAAATTTGAGGAAGTGTTCATGTCGAGAAATATTTTTCTCAAAGTCCGAACTGATCTGACTCAATGCCAGTTTATTAAACCTTATCTATTGTTTCCATCAAAATCGCTGATCGCTTGCAACTTGAACAAAATAACGTTAACCGCCGTACGATCGAACAAATGAGTTTAAATAACAAACAATATTATGTTCCTTTTTAACGTTTTAGTTGTACCACTTTGAGCGTAACAGTCGTCGTGCGAATTACTCAAGAAGATAATATCTATCTTATCATTTATTACGATAAACAATAAAAGATAAGCGAGCCAAATGTCTTACTGTCGAAACGTTTATTTCGACAGTTTAATTTACATGTAAGTATTTTTATTGAATGCATTTGTCTTACGAAATTTCTATAAACCGTTAAATATTATATATATATATTTCTGAAACTCTTACTTACGGCCCGTTTCAATAACGTATCTACCTTTAACCAACTGTCAAATTAGCTACCAACTGTAGCCGAAACGTCATTTTTGCCTTTGTAACATGACGTTTCAGCTACTGCTGGTGGCTAATTATTGAAACGGGCCGTAAGTAAGAGATTCAGAAAAATATATAATATAAATAAAAAATTTGTTGGTAGGGCCGTTAGTCTTAATTAAATAAGTCTGTAAATATCTTGAAAACGTTAAACTTGACTTATTCCTGCCTGAATAGGCTTGCAATAACAGTTTCTTGTTAAACTGTAGTTGGCAAAGATCACGTTATCTTATCATTACAATAACATAACTCGCTAATAGCTTGGCAAAATGATTGTCATGTTAACTGTCGTGTCAATGCGATATAATGACACCGTCACTAAACTTTACTTTAAAGCAAAAAACCGCGGCTTTTTACAATTTTCCCAATACTATAAGTATAACAAAACTTTTACTTGGCAAATAGAAAACGCAAATTTTCACACTGTTATGGTCTGAGCAGTAAGGTTGAGAATCGTTTGATTTTTCCATTGTTTACTAACATTACTTGACAACTTTTACATTTCGCAGCGCTCCGCTAATACGGTTTTCTATGATTTGGGCATTTAATTTTGTTATAGTCATATGAGTTTGTAATGAACTCGTAAATACAGACTTTTATTGTTCATTATACAACTTGCAAGTATTATGCCATGCCATGCCATGATAAAGGATTTTTGGATAAATATTTTTTTTTTTCTCGACGTGTTCGAAGATAAAAGGGATAAAATATTATTTTGTATTTATAACCGTAGTGACTTTAAATTAAACTAAATTAGGACATTAATTAATACAAAGTCTTTTCTGAAGCTGTCAATTTCCATCAATATTTTCCCTATAAGGACCTTCCACAAAGTTTATTAATGTCAGAAAATATTTATATACTTTTCTCTTTCGAGCCATAAATCCGATAAAAATTGTTCCCATATATAATTTAAATTCATAATATTAAAAATCTGCTCCCGCGGCTAAGCGCTAATGTCCATAGAAAAGACATCAACGCGCGCCGCGGTACGGTGACCTACTGAGAACGCCAATGTGTGTGAACGTGAACGCAACGAGGCAGTTCACTAGTGTGCAATACTTTGTGTGTGTTCGTGAACTTGTAATTACACACACACAGCTACGCAAGTACTCGTTAATGATTTGAAAAATAAGTTATGACTAAGCAATTTTGCAAGTGAAAGTGAAGTGTACTGGATGGTTTTATTATTTGTCAGATTGATGATAACAAGTGGTCTTTGCAGCGATATAGTGTTATATGTATGTGAACCAATTAAAACTGAGGTTATTGTGGTTACCATTACTTCAGGGACTTAATTTTAGGAGAGTTTGAAATCTAAGAAGTTCGAACAATAAAAATTGTTAATATTCGAAACGTTCGAATGTTAACAATTTTTAAGTTCAAATTATATAACGATTAATTTTATCGTAATGATACAAAAAATTAAACTGCTTATATTTTCACACCAGTATTGATAACACTACCTATATTCATAAACATTAAAAACAAAAATGTTCATAGATGCCAAGAAACAGAAAGAAGATAGTCTCTTTGGTATGAAAATTATTGTAACCACTATCCTATATACCATAGTGACACAAAATCCTCCAATCAAGTCATCTAACTCACACACACTCACGCACGCCCCGCCCCCGTTCACACACACACACAAGCCCACGCTGTGTGCGGTTGTGTGCGTCATCAACTTTCTTTCGCAGTCGGCGGCGCGGGCGCACCTCGTTTCTTGCAACCGTGACATTGTAACTACTGCGAGCAGGTCCGTGAAACTTCGCAAGAACTTGAACACTTTGAATTATTTAGCTGACTGATTTGGACTTGGGTCTGAGTTTGTTTTGATTATATTGTGGAGAATCAGATTTGATTTATGGTTAAAGAAATTTATTTCTCAATAAAAAATACAAAGATTTCACTTACTTGAGAACAATTATTAAAAATAAAAAAATAAATATCGTAATAAGTATAACAAACTTTGACACTTAAACTAAGCAGCTACTGTTTTTCTTTACAAAAATCATTTATGTACGTAATAATATTACATTTCATACTCAAATTACAAACACAAAGACTTAAAAGTTTTCGATCCACCCGCAAAAAACATGCCTGTCGTCGTCTCAAATATTCATTAGTAGATAACGAATGCGAACCCTAAGGAATGGATTTGAGTTCATTTGAGTAAAGTAATATTATTATTATTTGGTTTATTTTGTTGCTGTAGCCACTATGTGTTTCAGGGTCAATTCTTACATAGACAACATATAATTGTGGTCTAAACTCTTCCAGGTGAAAAGAGACTTGTATTACACGGTCACACGCATAGGCAATTTTGTTCTAAGAAGAGTGTCAATTGACAAGTCCAGCCTAACTTCACATCCACGAAAACTATATGCAGCTGCCATGAAGTAACATTAAATAAAACAGTACGTACCCTCCTTTTAGGGTCGTTGGTTGTTAAACAACTCTCCATTACATTAAACGACAGTTATCTCAAAATCCATCGAACGCTATCATCTCACATCATCAATAATTTCCCGCCACTTACAAAGTTACAGTTACTGCTACTTGAACTTATACAACTTAATTTACGCACAGCTTCGGTCCTTGATCGCGGCCGATTGTATCTTTATTGTGGATCTAACAATAATGATCTGTAAGATCTATAGATCTGATAGCGATCGATTGGTTCTGTTATGTGCAAGAGTGTACGGTAGCTACAAACTTAATATATGATTGTTTGGTATTTAGGAAATGTGAAGTGGGAGGCGGTGGATTAGTTTTATGTGAAGATTTAAATATATAAATACTGTTAAGAAGTTTATAAGTAACATTAAAGATTGAGAACGAGAAACTTTTGCAAATAGACCTTCTATAATCCACAAAAAGAGAGGATTGAAAAGTTTGCAGTTATAAAATACATCTTAGATTCTATAAAAACTGCTGTTCTAATAGCAATGTCGAAATGTCAAAATACTGTAAAAAAAATGTGAGACTTCGAAAGCGCATGGAAAAAAGTAAAACATGTATTAAATGGCATTGAGCCAAACATTTTAAGGCTTCTTGGCATTCGTTATTCCCCATAGAATATCATTGTATCTACTCAATACTTTTAATGCATTCCACATATTGTATTCTTAGGTGGTAAAACAACAATTAGTTCATATGTCAGGCACAGCAAGATAAGGAGAGAGGAAGCATTTTATGATATATTAAATTACTAAGGAGACTCCTAATTATAGTTATATATTGCGAGGTGTTATTAGAATTAACAAATCAAATAAAATTTAAAGACTTAAGTTATGACTTTATAAGTCTATCACTTAGAAATTCGTTTACCAAGTAGTAGCATTTATTTAGCAAAAATTTCTAAGTTTTCTTAAAAATTTGTTAATTTTCTCTTCTTTTTTAATTAATGCGGGCAGTTTATTATATAATTTTATAATTTTTTTATTAAATAACATGGGGATTCTTAAAGTGCATTTTTAATCGAGAACTTGGTGAGTTTAGCATATATTGGTGTCTGAGTAGATAGCCTGAGAGTCTCCACGTTTTGAATAAAATTCCTGATGTTTCCGTACAAATTTGCATGTCTTTAAAATATACATATTGTGTATACAGAGAAAGGTTAGTTATATTATGTGTTTAAAAGAAAGGTTTGCAACTGTCTGTTTGCTCAATATTTACCAGGATTCTAACCAATTTTCAATTCAATTTCAATTCGTTGGCGGTTTCTAATTTTGAGTCGTTAAAAATAAAATCTAAAGTTAAAGGGGTTTTTTGGTAAGGGTAGAAAGTTATTAATTTGGTTTTGGAGTGGTTTATCTCGAGGTTATGTTTGTTCATCCAGTTGCATGTTTTAGTCAGTATGAAATTGAGAGTTTCTTCTATATTTTCATTGTTTTGGCATGAGACTAATATGGATATGTCGTCCGCGAATAAGACACATGGCTTAGGCAGGTCATTAACATAAATTAAAAATAAGAGGCATTCTATGACGCTTCCCTGAGGAATTGAGGCGTTAATTGCTTTACCATGTGACCGGATTTTTTTGAATTTCTTTATTTTAACGGTTAAAGTATTCTATTTCTTCTAAATGTTTCCTTTTCTGTACGTAAGATGTTAACCATTCGTGAGCCTTTCCGCGTACACCTATTCCTACCTAGTAATATTCCTATAGCGTATTTTTTGTTATTAATGATGTTAAGGAATTCTTAGATATACTTATAGACTGCTAAGGTGGTGGAACGGTTTTTTCGAAAGCCGTTCTGGCAGTCATCAATTTTTTTTTGTTGCTAATTCTATAAATGTCACACATGGCTTTTTCGAAGATTATTGAGGCTGATGGTAAAAAAGCTATTGGACGATTGTGGTTTGGATCTGTTTTTTGTGTTTTTTTTTTGTAGATTGATTTTATTATCGATTGTTTTAATGAATGAGGGAAGATACATTCGTCGAATGACTGATTCAGTAGCAGGTAAAACGTCAAGTAAGTAAGTTCATCTACGCATTGTCTTAAAAGCAGCGGTGGTATTTCGTCAACCCCGTGACTACTTTTATTTTTCAGAGTTTTTAGCTATTTTGTTTACTTCCCCCCATCTAGATCTTCGTGTATTATTTCTGTAAACCTTCTACGGCTGTTCCATACAGTGCACTGCGCGGGCGCACGCCCGTTCGCAATTAATCTCTCGCTAATGGCGGCCACTGTCAACTTTATTGGGAACACCCTCATGACGTCACGATGGAGTCGTTCGGGTCTGCTCGGCGGTTCGGCAGCAACCTGAATGTCATGACACACTCTGTCTGATTGATTGGAAAGCTTCCGAAAGGATTTAACGATTTTATTTAATGGTATTGACGAACGGAATTGAGTGATTCGAATTGATTATGTTCTCGATTAAAATTAAAGAGACAACTCTTTTATATCTTGGAGGATGTGATTGGAAATAATTTGGATAATTTTATCATAAACCGTAGGACTAATGAATGACACAAAAAAA
The DNA here is from genome assembly GCA_905163435.1 of Mamestra brassicae. Classification (NCBI taxonomy): domain Eukaryota; kingdom Metazoa; phylum Arthropoda; class Insecta; order Lepidoptera; family Noctuidae; genus Mamestra; species Mamestra brassicae. The sequence continues at coordinate 20,901,921 of LR990990.1, forward strand.
AGTTTGTTGAATTTTAATTTTTCCGTTTGGCTCAGTGTTAACAGAAGAAAACGTTTGACAGACTGGAATTCCTAAAAAAAATATTTTTTCCGACATTGCCTTTTTTCGTCACCCATAAATTAAATACAAACTCATAAAAACTCATAATTTAACGGTTTCCGCCAGTTCTGTAACACTAGTTTGAATTTTTTGAAAACCGAACTAGATTTATTTACCGTTAGTGACGTCACGTTGGTATAGCACATTGTTAACATGTTAATTGGAGCATTTTGCTCACAATTAATTTATAATTTTATCACGTTTCACACGATTCTTTGAGGTGTGAATATTTTTGTAAAATTAATTAGTGTTCGGACTTTTTATGTAGTGATTGTTATTAAAATATTAAATTAAATCTGAGAATGCAATTATTCTTTGTTTAAGATAAAGAGGTAGTTGGCTGGCATGCAATGATGTCTGAACGTTACCTATGTTTACAATTAAAGATTCTTATTCTCAGGTTAAATTAACATTCGTTACAAAAAGTCACTAAATTATTTTAATGACCATGAAAAGCGAGTCAGGTTTCCTTCATTTGTTTATAATATGTATGTATTTAGAAATATATAAGTATGTTTATTAGTTGTCTGGTGGCCATAGTACAGGCTCTACCTTGTTTGGGATCGAATGACCGTGTGTAAGTTGTCCCAAGAGATTATTATATTATAGATATTATTTTACAACTAAAAAACGTATTTTCACCATTATTTGGACGGAGCCTACCATATTTATTTTGTTAAGTAGACAACCATTTATCGCATCTCATATCATGAACGTTATTTCATTAAGTACTAACCGCTCGTTTTTATATACATTTATAAAAACACAGCGAATAAATTTAATATGGCGTAACGGCGCTCGGCTTAATCTCATGTAATTGGGTGTTCGTGGACTGAACGAACACAAGGGATACTGTTAGTGCCCAAGGGATAAGAGAATGGCGAGATCTTCATAGTAACTGCTCCTAGTATTCGCTTTTTAACCTAAAGGTACAATTCTACTGTTGAACTGTCTAGATGGAGTGTGACTACTAAAATCTCGAATAAGAGAAGTATGGACCACATCATCTATTTTAAGGTGAGATCGTGTTGAAACGCGAGCTTATCTAAATACGAGTATTTCATATATCGGATATTTGTGAGGAAGAGTTTAATATTATAAAACTCTTCCGTTACTGAGTGACTGAGTGACTGACAGACAACGCACAGCCGAAACTACTGGTCGTAGAAAGCTGAAATTTGGCATGTAGGTTCCTTGGGAAGTGTTAGAGAGGATATCCTCTTACGGGAACGGGAAAAAATGGAGTATGCGCGTACGAAGTCGCGGGCAAAAGCTAGCTACAAATGATGGAATAAGGACAAGAGAATGATGATGTGGTACATTGTAAATGTGAAGCACAATTTTATAGCTTTTGATCAAGGGATCAAAAGCGGCCGGGCCGGCTGATTACATAGATAACACAGAAGAAGGCTTCCGTGTTATCTATGTAATCAGCCGGTCTATTCCGTCGACATCTCACCGTGTACACTTAGGTGGAGTGAACGACAAATAAGCTGTCATTCGAGCTTGTTTGTAGGGTTTGATTTGATAGCTCACTTGTCGTTCACTTCGCCTAAATTTTCAATTCGACATGTTTACAGAATCGCACTGCTGTATTGAAGTCACTCATTTCGACCGCTGGATTATATAAAAGTTTGAATAGGCTGAGGCAAAAAAGAGCTCAGGTTTAAAAGATCCGAAACGATATAGAATATTTTCTTCCTTACATCCAAGTCTTGGAAAGCAAGATTAGCTTTTGGAAATACTATTTGATATGATGGCGATCATTATTTTAGATTTAATCGCTGAAATCTCATCACTTAAACTGACGCAAAACATTTATTTATTTTAAAGGTATTAATTACATTCCAGTAACGGGCAGACGCTGAGTTTTGGTGGAAAATTAAGAATTTGATTTATGATGGTGATGGTATACCTACATACATAAATATCGGTGCGTGAATTTTTCGTATTTCTATAATCGTTATTTGAGTACATGAGAAATACGCCCTGCCTTGAATTTATGACCAACCCTAAACTTACTAGTTTAACTTGTCTCCATGGTGCTTAAAAGCCTACGTCGTCCATTTCTACACAATTCCGTTTTTTGTCAATGTTTGCCAGTCCTCATTCGATAGGAGTCAAGCTCGCTTCGAATAATAAGAATAGGGAATATGCATGAAAACAATATTTATTATCGAAACAGTTTATCCAGAAATATACAAAAATATAATACTAACAGTGAAAATAGAATTGAAATTGACCGAAAAACAAACGAGATAATACTATTTTAAACAAATATATCTATCCCTCTCGCGAAAACACTGTTTTGTATGGCAGCTGTATAGGCGACATAGTATTTGACGTCACAGTTTGTATCGGACTTCTCTTTCTAATTATCAACTTTGAAGCTCAATAACTTCATCACTAACGAAGGTATTTTAAAAATTTTTTCATAATTGTTTACTAGAGATAATAAATATTTTATGTGCAAATAAAAAAAATGCATGTATGTTCCCTATTAGTATAATCAAAGCTTCCTAAAATTCCTACTCATCTCTTCTGTGCCTATTCTGAAAAAAAAACCTCAATGACCCAGCATTTGGCTCCAAAACCCAGTTAAACCCGCGACTTATTACTGCTATTGTCAGTAACCAGTCGATAACCGTGGTCAGCCGACTAAACCCTCGCACCGTTAAGACCTCACGCGGTAACAACCGCCATCGCATAATGCACAGTAATGAACGGGTTGGTTTCGCATGTCACTCCCAGCAAATGACATTGGGTCCATGACATTTGCTGGGATTTTTCTGGGTTATTTATAAAAGTATAATAGGACAATCAATCATTAGATTTGAGTTATTCTTTGGTCTAAGCAATAATAGAGAGTTTAACATAAGATTATTGGTTCAAAGTTACTTAATATATATAGTTCTAATAATATGATGTGATGGGAAATATCTGAGTTTTTTTTTAACAACGGAGCAGCATCCTAGTCGCAGGCTGTCAAAAACGAATTTCCTTACATTTTAACCAATTTTTGACATTGATTATTTTCGCTGAGATGATACTGCGACTTGAATTTTAACGTTTTTTAAGAACGAGTATTCGGCTTCAGATACGTTTATTGAAAAAATAAGAAAAAAACTTACACATTCAACTTTGTATTTCAGTGTCGTTTAAAATCACAAATAAATCTAATCTGCCAAAAAAAAAACCGCTCACTTCCCCAAAACGCGTTAAACAGAAGACCAGTTGAGCACCGAATTAAAAAACAAACTGTATTTTGGCCACAAAAATGTGAGTATGCGACCACTATGTGGGTTTACGAGCACCGCCTCGTTCGTATGTGGAACGCGTCCGTTTAGTATTTAGAACTGTTTGAGATTTGTGTACGCGACTGTACTTCTAGGATTATCTCTAAGCTTTTGTTAGTGACTGTATCTACGTCACTTGTGTAGAAAAAGTTGTTTTAGGGACGTGAACATCTTCTTAATAATTATTTTATTCTGTTTTTTCTAGTATTTGTTATTATAGCGGCAACAAAAATACATCATCTGTGAAAATTTCAACTGTCTAACTATCACGGTTCATGAGATACAGCCTGGTGACCGACGGACAGACACACAGACGGACGGACAGCGGAGTCTTAGTAATAGGGTCCCGTTTTACCCTTTGGGTATGGAACCCTAAAAAAGCTTATTATATCGCGCTAATGAGAAGACTGCGTGTGAAAAAAATAAATGTAAGATTTTCTGGCAGTTTATTACTAATGCCGACAGATATGCCTAAATATTAGGTTTTAATCTGTCATCGGTATTCATATATGTCCACAAAAAGTTTTGCTTTGCAAATAATCAAAATACCAAACTACCTACAGGAAGTATACCGAGAAGCCACATCATGAACTCAAAACAATCTCGATCCAACCTGCCACCCACCTGTACACTGCACAGCTCAACCAAAGCTCTTTCACGCACCAATTTCGACATTTTCGTACTAAAACGACTTCGTGGTAAAGTACATAATTTGGGAGCTAATAAGAAGTTGTCAGTCAGTCCGTACGTACCGGGTCCGGGAACAGGTTCCTTGAGGTAACGGGACCGGAATGACCCCAATACGGTTTTCGGAACCTTCGGCCGGTAGCATCGATGAAGGACATTCAGATGAGAATATAAGATGCGTTGATTGTTGGTAGGCTTTGAACGAGTCCAAAAAATAAGAGAATTCCAAAACATTAAAGTCGCACTTTATTTTCTTCTTTAATCAAAAACATTAGAGTTATCAACTTCGATAACTATATACTTTGATTCTTTGATTACTATATTGTATACTATATTAGCTGCCGCCCGCATAAATGTCTAAAATTATCTCAAGGGAACATATTCTCGGGATAAAAAGTTTCCTTTGTATTATTCCAGACTATTAAATGTGTTTTGTTGATATGTCTTGTGGTACTTGAAATAAACCAATTTTATTTTTTTATTTTTTTTATTACCTACCTCTGTGCCAAATTTTATCAAGATCCGTTCAGCCGTTCTGATCTGATTGAGTAACAAACATCCATCCATCCAAACTTTCGCATTTATTAATTTTAGTTTAGATAGTATAAGAAGTCTAGATTAGTTTAATTCACATACCTAGAGGTAAATCTTTTTCTGAATCTGTCAAACACTAATAGATTGAGAAACATTCTTTAAAAATACTCCTCTTATTTTTTTTGTATAATTTCCTTTTATTTATTGAATTTCATATGTGGGGAAATATAACTACTTAGAAAAATAACGCAAGTGTAAGACGTATTTACTAGACGGATGCTTAAAGTAAGCTGTACTTGGCTGTATAATCATTACTTCATTGGACATTATTATAAATCTTTCTTTTGTAGAATCTTGTATATGTTACCTATTCCCCGTGGTTTCCATAGTTTTGCAGGGTCATTTCAAACCAAGGTTTACTTTGAAGACTTATTGCAATGATCAAATTATTGTTACTGTACAAAAACTCACGTTAAATTTAGCGTTTTCTTTGAAAGCAGATGCTATCAAAACATAAAATTGTTCTTGCATAATTTGCCGAAACCCATAAATTAACCCTTTAAAGGAGCAGAGACAAATACGCAACATTGTTGTAAATAAAATAAAAAAGCCTCCTTTTAAGACCGGCAGCGAGTTTGTATGTAAATTCCAGGGAAGCCTCATTCGGTACTTTTTCATCGCTTGACCCAATTTGTTTTAAAATAAGAGTCATCTTACGGATGTAAAGCGGAATTCGTGACGCAATTTACCAAAAGAAAGTTGTGATTTTTTTCCTTACAATGAAAGAAAAAAAACTTTAGTTAATTTTAGATGCTACCTACATACGTCTGGGGTATTTCCGTATCTGAGGTATTGCTTTGAGCTAAATATGAAATTCATCTTAAAAATTATTATTTCTTTAAGTTTATTTAAAATGTCATATTCAAAAAGTCATGTTAAATAAACCATTAATCATTGTTTGTCCTTGACCCTGTCGTGCTACTCTTAGTGAGAATCTTCTCACGAATTATACAAAGACAGAAAAAAAGAAAGTAGTCGTTTTTCCTCAAAGAAATTCTTTTCAAAGAATTTTATTCAATGAGTTAAAAATGAAACAATTTCTTTGTCGATTCATTCGTGAAGTAACGAATAAAAATCGAATATTTTATCTAAAATATCCGATTTTTTTTCGTAACTTTTTTACCAATAAGTTGTAAAAAACTATAAGTTTGGCCCCCAATCTTTAGAAAAAATAGTTCTACCATAAAATAATCTACCTATTTATAATAACATTAAATCTTGAATTTCCATTTTATAGTTTTATGAACAATAATTATAAAGCCAATTGCACCATATTATTAAACCACTCATTAATCCGCGGTTAAATTCAAGCGGTACCCGATCGCCAACTCGATAACTATTCGACAGCAGTTTTTTGTCCAACAATAGAAGCAATTTAAAATTTCACAACACATTAAAAGATGTACTTCTATAGTATGTAATTTATCTTGTCAAACGTAAAACTGTAATTTGACAGGTAAACTAAGATTATAATTATTTGCAAGCCTTTTGTGATTGACACCACTTGACTTGGTGTATATTGTTGAAAATGATTTTGCAAACTTAACGAAAGTAATTAAAGTTTTATGTTAACTGTATTTAGTAAAAGTTAAGTTTCTACAGTCGGCTGTCATAATTTATGCCTGTTTTTAGCTTTTTTATTTATGGATACAGAAAAATAATGTCTTTAATGAAGGACGCATAACAGACAGGACGGACAGGGAATTCGGTATGGGCACGCTCAGCGCAATTCTTACTGTACGTTTGTGTCTGTGCCGAATAAATGTTTTCTATTCTATTCTTAACGTAACTAAAACGAATACTTAGTGAAAATGTTTTAGATGCAAGGTGGGCTAGGTATTCCTATTCTGTGAAGTGTGGAGTTTTCTGATTATTCTCTCTATTGTGTATTTAAAATAAGAAAAACCGTCTCTTCTTACAAATTTAGAAAATTATTGTACGCTTGTGAATGTCATAGACTTACGGTAAAGCCCAGTAATTGCCAAAACATTATCAATCTAATCAAAGCAAAGATCATACGAAAACTCACAGACATTTCAACAAAACGTGTAACTCAAAATCTCACGACTTCGTGTATGGTCTCAAATATAATAACACAAGTTTAATAACACTCGCAAAACAAACCCGACAATTAACCTGGCTTTACAGTTAGACCCGTTTCACTTTTTGAGACGAAAGCCTTCCCCCCCGCGTCTCCATTTCACCGCACTCCCCCGCGATGGCCTCGAAACCTCGATTCAAAGTCAAGTCCGTAGTAGTCACGTGACTGTACTGAATTTGTGCCGAAAATCAAGCACGTGTTGAATTCATGACGAAAACCAGAAAATTGCTGTCCCTGATTTTTGGCATAAACTGTAAACGTTTTACCTGAGTGCCAATTCTACTAATTTTCAGTCACTAACTTCAGTCAAAAAGCCTCAATTTCCATACATTTTTGACTGATTGCGGTTGAGATTCGAATGCGAACGTTGCTTAAAAAATTGTGGAATTGGCAGTCAGGTAAAACGTTTACAGTTTATGCCAAAAATCTGGAACAGCAATATTTACCTAGAGTGTAAGAACACCATATCGCGCTAAAACTAAAATCATGGACATTTGCACCATTAAGGCCCAGTCACACCACAAATCACCAAAAACAAACAATTCTGTCAGTCTTTTAAAGTTGACAGAGGGATCACAAAAATACTTGAGTGTTTTTTTTTTCATTTCACTGTGTTGAAAAAAGAATTGTCACACTACTTTATATTTTTCTCGATGATATTTTTTTGTTCGTTGAAAAAATCAGCCCAAAGGACCGACAGATCCTGAAGAGGCTAAAGTTTGAATGCTTAATTATTAATTCTAAACCCGGGGCTTAGTGTTATGAATAGTAAAAGCAATTGAAAGACACTTACTGGACCAAATATAAGGCGTTTTGATCATGTAAAGCAATTATAAGGCTTTGCTTTCTGCTCATTCCTTTCTTCTGTGTTGCGCTGCTGATCTAGAAACAAAAGAAAAAATAAATGAATCTACTGCATTAAGTAAAAATACAATTTTTGTGTGGTATGGTGGTCCCCGTAGACAGGCGCGACGCGACAATAAAAGAAATGAAATTGACAGATCTGTGCCACAATTTCTATCGAAACGCGTTGTCGTATTGTCTCGACGTGTCTGTCTTCGAGGAGCGTTTATACACTAGCATACCAAAATTTCAAAACATTATTATCGACGAGGCAACATCTTTAAGTATAAGGGTTGTGAAAGAATTCTATAGTAAAACATTAACCCCATTCAACGTGCCAACGACTCAAATAATAAATAGTAAATATAATTTGACCAGTTAGGGGTCGTAAACATTTTAATTCCTTCATTTTCCAAGCTTACTTTAGGATGTTAATGATAATTATTCATGAATGCAATCGACGTAGATTTTATTTTATTATTATAACGGAACAGAGGCCACAAACATTTCTATGTTAATTTTGTAAATAAGAATTTTTAATTCGTTTACTTGTTCTTGTAGCCTATTTGATGTTTTAATAAAGATGTAGTTTTCACAGCTAACTTAATTTAATATTTTCACTAGAATTCGGTTTTTTAACAAGATTTTTATTAAAGGGTGTTTCATACATAACACAAGTGTCATAAAACGACATAAACGCATTCCAGTTTTGCACTAACCTTCATGAGTCATTTTACGATTTCTATGAATAATGTTCTTGATTTCCAAGTTATAAATATACCGTAGCACGTCATATCAGAGGGCCAATACTACTAACTTTTAAGAAACGTTGACATTCGCATCTCACTCGCAAATCGTCGAAAATGTGGAAATTGAGGATTTTTTACAGATTGCGACAGATATGCGAATGTGAACTTTGCTAAAAAAAATAATTGGCCCTCTTATCAAGTATTAGACGGGAAGGGAACGTTAAAGGCTGTTTTGCACAGTAAATAATCATGCATTTAAAAAAAAAGGCAACTTGTCAAATAAATTTCTAATTAAAATCAATTGTCATTTATTCAAATTAGGCTGAGTGCCAGCACTTTTTGAACGTCAAAGTTCTATTGAGATCTCAGAAGTCGGAAACCGCTCCTAAATTACAAAAGAAGATAAAAGTTTGTAGGCAGACTATTGAACACCTTACACAATTAAGATAAATAACCAAGAAATAACATTGTGTCAAAGGCCTATCGTGTCAGGTGGCAACACTTTATATTTTTTTCTCTAAGAAGTCTTCGATTGATACAAATTCGACTATATCAATCGAATTTTTTTTGTCTACTGTTGCTGGGAAAATTGTTTGTACTGATTCTACGCAGACGAAGTCGCGGGCGATGCGCTAGTAAAAATAGAATAGAAAATCCATGGCTCACAAACGAATGGGCGCACAAACAAGGCTTATCATATCAGCGTATTGGCAAGCAGAAGCACGTGTGCTCACACCTCACAGTTACCGTACGCCGGCCGGCGTGACGTAGTCGAGTAACTGCGCGTGCGCCTGACTGCGCGCGAACAAGGCCGTTCGACGCCCGCGCCACGTGGCGGCATTAACATAGTGCAGGACCGCGGCTTTACTGCTATTAGATGAACGGCCGCTTGTGTTGAACTATGATTCGTTTGTTTTTTTTTAGAGTCCAGTACGTCCGAATAAAAGATGAAATCTATTCTAATAGAATCTCTCTGTCTGTCTGTTACAGCCATTTTGCTAAGAATCTACTGGACCGATAATTTTCTACTGTAAGTATTTGATTTGAGATTTTATCAATGACACTGCCTAATGAGTCCAAGGAACTAGTGTACCCAGGTATTATTAGGTACTCATTATTAAGTTTTTGACACGAACATTTGAAAATGATTCCTACCACCCAGGCATGTCCTTCGATTTGGTCTGATATAGGTTTGTCATTTGTTTTTCAATTTAATATTATACATAGTTTAGGTTATAATTAAACCATGAATTAGTTTGAATACTTTCGATGAAATCTAGGAAGCGGGGAAAAATTTATTTGACATTGCTATAAAATAAAATCGTCAGAATATACGTGCACGATGGCAGTGACCAGTGGTTCGGTGCCGGGCGGGGCACACGACCGGGCGCCTTCGCCCGAAACCGAGGCCCCGTTACAAGGGACAAGGACCTCGAGTAAAACCGCGGCCACAAATACTACTATTAGTGTGGGATTTACATAGTTATTTGTGCCATCTATAAAGTGCTGATTTTGTTGACGTATAGTAAGTTACCACAATTAGCTGGCCCACCTTTGCATAAATGGTTAAGATTTTTTAGAAAACGAATCGATATAATTTTATAATTCTTTTATATTTAATTTAATTTGCTAAAATGTTAAAAATATTAAAGAATTATAAAATTCTATCGATTCGTTTTCTAAAAAATCTTAACCATTTATTCAAAGGTGGGTCAAGTTTATTTTAAAGAAATGTCAGCATCAGCGTAGAAAAAAAAATTAACTAACTTATTTGTTACCATTTTAGGCCCTACAAAATTCCCAGCCTCCTTGTAACGCGTCTTTACCTCCAAAGCCTTCCAGCTTCGCTCTCAATGAAATGTGGGTCAAGTTTATTGACAAATCAGGACGTTGCCCGTGTCTCATCTCGGTCACTCCCATAGCTCGGTCCCCTTCGCACGCAGGCTGTGGAACTACTCTTTTAGGATGACGGAGGCTCCTATTGGAATCGTGTTCGGCGATGTATAAATAACAGTATTATCATTCTTTTGGTACTGTTTCGGAGTAAAATAAAAATGTTAAGAGCTATCAGCTGCGTAAAAGAACCCTTTTATTATTTTCTAAATTAGGTTCGCAAGTGTACTAAAAAATAAGTGGTAATAATAGGATAAACATTAAGCTAGTTATTAATTAGGTCCCGTGAAACTTCTTGCCATTTCGTGTGTTTACTTTGGTCAACACTGTTACGTCCTTACAGAACATCCAGCAACACTTTTCATACTAAAAATTCAGGCATTTAAACACTTGATCAATCAAAACACAATTACAAAGATAATTGCAAAAACGTTAATGCCGACGTCATGTCCAAATTCTCACAGATCATTGCCAAAAATCTGAAGATCAAAATTAAATACACACACAATAGTTCCTCAACAATATTATAATGATTGTGTCCCACAATAGAAGAATCAGCAGATCAGCAAAAAACCCTCAAAGCCTCCAAACGCCCATTAACCTAGTGAAGGATGTGCGGCGTCATATTACATGACGTCACTTCCGTCGCTTATTGAAACGATATCCGGTTCGTTACGGATTTAGGGACGATCTAAATAAAAGGGTTGTTTGCCTACATTGTTGGGGGTAGTTTAATAGTCCCTGCTATTAAGTGCGACCCCTTTTTTTGCTAAGAATGCGTTTGTAATGGGATAAAAATAAGGTGGCAGTAGTTTCTTAGATTAATAGGAGTGTATCAATGGTATTCGTGAAGGGGTAAACAAGGATCTTTGGAGATTATTGATACCTGTTAGAAATGTATAATGATAGCACATGTCTAAGTGGTCAGGCTGTTAATATGGAGCTTCAATGTTTGGAACACAGTGCTTGGGAAAACTTTCATTGTAGGATATTAGTAATTTTACAACGTGTAACAGAATAATCGCAATACCTCTTAAGGGGTCATTGTACTCATCATTATGAACAACTTTTGCTATGGGAAAAACGCACTGATATCGCAAAAAAAAAAACTTTAACACATTTCATGTATAAAGATGATGAGTTGGCTCCCACAAAGTGCATCGATGACCTGGTGAAGGACGCGGGAAACCGCTGGATGCGAGACGTACAAGACCGGTAGGTGTGAAGACACTTAGGGGAGTCCTATGTTCAGCAGTGGACGTTTTTCGGTGGAAGCGATGATGATGATCATGAAAAGTTGGCAAAGGAGTGGCGGGCAATCGATGGTGCTGATGGACCAATGGCGTTGACTACTGTGAGTTGGGCAGAACACATGGCCCGGTGCGGTGATGACAGGTTAAGTAAGGCAGTGACTGAGTGGCGTCCAGGGCCTGGGAGACGACATTGTTGCCATCGCCCAACCAGGATGAAGGTGGTAGAAGGGCGTGGGAATTGGTACAAGAAAAGAGAAACTTATGCCTAGCAGTAGACGAAGTTGGACTGTGGATGAAGGACGATAGATGAGCCGGATTATAAAAATGTGTAAAATGTAACTTTAGTGACGTGACTTTACCGAGGAACCGAAGATATTCTAAGTCAAGGATCCGGCCTGATACAAAACTAATTCGAAATAAATAGTTTTGCTCGATACTAAAACAGTAAACATCCCTCAAACAAAGGATGTGAGCAATGTACCCACGAACGTCGATCACAAATATCGGCACATCTTCCAAAATTCCCACAGTACACACATGCTCCGTTTTTTTCTGCTACCTGCCGCAGTTCGGTTCAATTCAAATATTGACTGATTGAAGGGTTCGGAGGACATCTGTCGCAGGCTCTAGAGGTGAAAGCAACTCGCGAGAAAGCCTTAACATATGCACATAAAACCTTATTGTTCGATAACATGTGGTCTTTTGAAATGGCCAAAATTTTTAAAATTTTCGGCTTTTGAATGTAGTTATTTTTTTAATAGTCAATGTTTTATAAGTATGGGGTCGTTTTAAATAATTATTCCTTGACAATTGTTGTTTGGAACACTTTCCCGTCGATATGAATCAAAATATTCATTCTTCTTTTTAAGATGTTTAAAGATTGTCTTGCAAGATGTTTGTACTGTGTATTAGACATCAACGAGCGAGACACACTTATCTAAGATTCTATATTATTAAGATGTTTGTTGAGGGTGTGGATCAATGGTAAAACAACGCGTGTTGAGCAAAGGATTTATATTTTTAACTGTAGGGTTGGACACTTTATTGATTAGGAAGAGCGCGCTCCCTTTACGTCCGTTACGTTAGAAATGGCACTGCATTATCGCAAAATTCGCAAATCAAAATGGTGGTCCGGAACTCGCCCCTCCACCAGCTCTGACCCCTCGCGCTCCCTTTTACAATTTTCGGTATGAATGTATTGAGTCGCTAACAATGTTGTTATAAGTTTTTATAGTTCAACGATATACTACTATACTACAATATACTGGTTGGATTATCAACTGCTTCATCCTTGAAAACAAAAATAGTTGTCAATCTAAGTCAAACCCAAAGTATTCCTTTCAGCTAAATCATTAACGGACACTCGAAATTGTCAAGAAATCATTCAGAAAGACCCATTTAAAAACTTATATAAAACTACAATATACTCAACGATTAGGCAGTAGTTGGGCAATAAGATAAAGAACTAATAAGATGTCTGATGGACAATCTGTAAACTATTATATTTCCCCAGAATGACTTTAAACTAGACTAGAATCCCCCATTCAAAGCAGGCAAATTTGACACACAGTTTTCCTCAAAAGCTTAGTACTAATCGTGATCATAGTGAAGATAATTGGTTGCTAAAGCCTGGGATGGGTGCTAAGTGGGTCACAGCACCATGTTCTAGCCTAGAACATAGATATGGACGCGGACCGGTCGCTGATGCGCGGCTTTCTCCTCACTACTACGCACTTGACTGTTCGTTGCCATCACGCTTATTCGCAGACGCGGGTAAGCAGCGTTCATTGATAAAAGTGCTAAGAGTGCCAATTTTACTATTTTTTAAGTAAAGTTTGTATTCGCATGTCAGTAGCAATGTGGCTAAAAATGTATGGAAGTTGAGGCTTTTTTGACTGATTGCGACGGAGATTGGAATACGAACGTTGTTTAAAAATTTGTCGAATTGGTCCTCAAGTTAATAAGTTATATTGATAGAGAGGTGGAAGGCAATGGGGAAGATTATTGTCAATATACATCCTGCTAATTTTTGGAAGTCTCGTATCAATGGCTGAACGGATTTGGATGTTTGGAACACCATGTAGACCATAGTCTGGATTAGTACATTCCATATGTGTACAGAAAATATTTATTGAAGTTGAGGGATTAATTCACTGCACTACAGAATTGAATGAAACTCTAATACGAATTTGTTGGTTCATTGGCGAATTAAAGCCAGAAAAGTAACTTAATATCTAGTCTATTCAAGGACATGAAGTAGTTTTCTCTTCAGAAAATTAACAATACATGCGGGTGCAAGCGTAAACTTTGTAGTACTGATACTTGAACTAGAATAACCACCCTTATTGCTACGGAATAGGGTGCTGTCAAAGGATATGAAGTTGACTGTGCAAAGCTAGGCTCGTTCGCGAATCGTTTAGTGTTAGGGGCAAATTCGAACAGGTCAATGACATCATCAAAGCATGTACTCATCACTTTCACTTTACGAGACAATGTCACAGCACATCACAAACAAACCGATCTAAGAAATCGACCACTACAGTATTACTTCCAGAGAATACCTGGGATTATAAACCCTGGGTGCGGATCGTCATCATCCTGCTATCCTTCTCACAACTAAGTTGGTGTCGGATTCCAGTGTAACTGGATGCAGTTGAATACCAGTGCTTTACATGGTATGACTACTGGTCTGATATCCTCAATTCAGTTACTGGGTGGTACCCAGCCGACTGTGGCAGTCATTTATGTTGTTTTGTTTCGTCTTTCTTTGTTCTTTTCTCTTCTATGCATGTGATTCTGAGCTCTTCTATATGCTGTGCAGAATCAATAATCTCCTTCTTTTTCCATCTCTGCTTACCCCTTAGACAAGGTACCAGGATCAGCTGTTTCGCTTTCACCTCGCTGGCCAATGTCCGCGCGTCGTTATCGATGCGGCAAGCGTCGCGTGCGCAGGTTCGCATTCAACTTCTACTCACATGTATGTATGTACGGGATTATTTTGATGCACTTCGTAGTAGATAGGTCTGGGTATCTGTCTGTACTATATGATTGCAGGCTGAAGGCCTACTCGGTGAGAGGCAAAACGAGTACACTTGTTCAGAGCAGTCTTGTTCCTTCAGATCTAAATGATGAATTATTTTCTCTAGTCAGTTGGGTCGTCTAAGATTCACTAAGAAGTTATTTAGATTGGGAATTGTCTAGGTTGGAATTCGAATCCATAACGTCACTTAGAAGGTTTAACTTTCTAAGTTCCGCGGCAATCCACTCGGTGTGGTTATTTCTTATAGATCCTAGTTAAAGACTATTCTTCAATGATCACAAATAACTGTCATATAATTATAAAAAATGGTTATAAATACTACATAAAAAGTAACAAAACGCTTCGAATAAACATGCAGAAACTTAAACATGATCAGCACTAAATCACCGCTTGTAAGCGTGACAAGACCAGACATGTCACAGCTGTCACGGATTAGTCGATACACACACTACACTAATATACATATTTACTAAAACATGCAAAACTGTCACGTGGACATACAACAAACAACTAAAATATTCATTAGGGACCGATTGTTTTAGACAGCGATTAAAACTTGGACAGGACTTTTGAGTAATTGCAATATTTATGATTAATTTAATTGTTGTATATTGATGGAACACGCACCATACGCTTCAAATTACTATAGGAGTTTAAAATAGTAGGGTGAAAATAATATTTTTTTCAGGACAGGTAAGAAGCTCAAAATAATATTATAAAACTACTATTGTTTGAGCTTGGTTCCTTTCAAGTGTTTTCAGGTACTGGACACTGAAATCAACTTTATTGCTGACTAAATTAAATAGTGTTCTATAAAATGTGTCAACGATTCTTTTCTAAGGCCCATGACAGAAACTGGGTAATACATGCTAATATTTTATGAGTGTATACGGCCTCGTCCAAGCACATCAGAATTCAGCTAATAGTTGTGCCACACCAGAATGAGTCACACTTCTGGCTACCTCTGTTGTAACAATGCAACTGCAATGATCCTACTGATTGGGAAGTCCCAGCACTGGTCATCGAAACTCCTACGTTTTGCGACATCCTGAAACCTTCGGTTTTGTGTGTCATCTTTTTAGAACTATTACGTCTCGTTTCAGCTGAAATTGGTTGCCAAAGTTTAGGTTCTAACTATTCAGTTACGCATTCTTAAGTTAGGAATGAGTAAGCGCTCTATTTGCCTTCCATATCACATGGGATGGATAAACATATAAACAAATCGAATTCTTAAAGAATGATTTCAGGAAATG
The DNA here is from genome assembly GCA_905163435.1 of Mamestra brassicae. Lineage (NCBI taxonomy): Eukaryota > Metazoa > Arthropoda > Insecta > Lepidoptera > Noctuidae > Mamestra > Mamestra brassicae. The sequence goes on from LR990990.1 coordinate 20,917,729, forward strand.
TGATATGATGAACTGTGATATGAGCGATGTGGAAATGAAAAAAATTACGCAGAAAGAGGCGGTGTGGGGCGGCAACATTTAATTGAGAATACAGAGATCATCTAGACCTATAAATGGATTGCGTAGACCAACTTCGCGTCTAGAATATACAACGTAATGTCTTGCAGGAAAGAGTGCCCAATTTCGTCTATACGTATCCTCGAATCCTAAAGAATCGCACATTTTCCTCTTAGCCGGCACTTTCCAACCGCCAGCAGCCATTCAACCGGCATCATTATCTTGCACTTGACATTAAGTCTGCATGGTCATTGCCGCTCGCTCGATCTGCGCATCTCCGGCGCGCCAGTGAAAGTTGCGCGCGCGCACCTCCCCCTCCTACCCCCCTCTAGCGCCCGTATATGTGTCACTGTTAGACCTGGTTGTCGATATAGTTTGTGATGCCTTTTGTATGTTAGGTTTGACATTATATCGTATTTAATGGCGGTGGAAATAAATTGTTGGTTGATGGCTTGGATTCATGGCTATGCAGCTTTTGTTTTTTACCGACTAACGGTTTTTTTATAATAAATGCCTAAGAGCTTAGCTACTACTGAAAATGAAGTTAATGCGTAAATTTTGCATCACAATAGGGACCTGCGCTTTGCGATGGGCAGCTAGCCCATCTCCGTCTGACACTTTTTGGCGAATAATGCTTTTAGTTTGATCCGTGTAAATAAACTTATAGTAAAAGAGATCGGTTATAACTGTTTTCTTCAGCTTAACATTATTCTAACAGTTGCTCCAGCATAGTTTAAGTATTAGGAGCAACTGTCCTGTTTAGCTGATGAAACCTGTTCATTGTCAATTTGACGTCTAAAAACGAAAGAGCAATAGTGTTGTAATGGTTCGGTATGAAACATTCATTCAGCTTAGAAGCGACGCCTACGTGTATCAGCGCTTACTATGAAAAATAGTCCTTGTATTTTTTATAACTTGCACTATTTTAGTGAGACGAAAAGGAGTAAGTAAACTTTTGAAACATTACGACATTTGTATATTTAGAATTTTAAATCTGATTGGTTAAAGTATAAAAAATTTAGTAGCAATTCGAATCTTAACTTTTGTTATACCATACGATTCGCGAATTTAACGAAATCTGTGGAAAAAAACTTCCACAAAAGTTCACCTAAAGCTCATACATTCGCACTGACGGTACCAGGCTCGCATAAAACATAAACAAGTCGGCCGTATCATCCTTGTGATGACTCGATGAGTCAATGCGCTGGCGCGCTCTGAGCCAACCGCTGTGGGCGGCATACGGAACACGCTGTTGTATGTAGGTCAGGTTTTACGAAGGTGGCCGAATTGTTACGGAGAACTGATTAACATAATCGAAGAATGATGCGTTTGTTAATTGTTTTATCCACGAACCGGAATAATTTGGAAAATAAGATGAAAAAGTTAAGATTAACTTGCTCAAGTAAGATGACAAGTTCCATTTCGCAAAATGCTTATTTATTGATCAAACCGGGAATCTTTAAGTCGAGAGTGAATAGGTTACTTTATTAATGTAATTCTATTATTTTTACTGACCTGTAAACGATGACGTTCAAAAGTGCCGTTTAATGGCCTAATTGAAATAAACGTTTTGACTTTGACTTCACTACCAGGCAAGCGTGAAACACATTACTTTTCCTCAGGTGAGATTGTGGTCAAACGCAATTACACAAGATTATCAATAATTAAAAAAGATTATAACACCTTTTTTAATAATGATAAAGCAACGAGAGCACGCGAGAGAATATTGAAACAAGTGACTATGGAAACCAAAATCTAATTTTCATACCTAAAAATAGAAGGCAAAAAGTAATTAACTAAACTATTGGAAGCTCGTGACTAAAGAACATCAGCTGCACATTAAGGTTAAGCAACGCTTGCCAAGGTTTGTCTGTGGATGGGTGACCATCTTAACATACCGAGTTTCCTCCCTGCCTCGGAAAGCACGTTAAGCCGGTGGTCCCGGCGGTCATTTGTAGATCTTTGGTAGCCGCTACGGACTGTCAGAAGCCAGTGATTTGACTCCAGTCTAGTCAAGAACTACCGTGTTACCCAGTTAATGGGTTGTGGAGGTCTGGTAGGCAGCCGCTCCACGTAAAATACTGGTATTCAGCTGAATTTGTTTGACTGGAAGCCGACCCCAATATGGTTGGGAAAAGGCTAGGCAGATGATGATGAACTATTGGAATAAAAGAAGCCCGATAATGTGCTAGCAAACAGACTTGTCAATGTTAACTCCGCATTAAGTCCAAGGATCTAAAAAGTGTAAGTGACATACAGCGGGTAAACAAAATCTGAATTCTTATAAATTTGACCGCAATACATTGAATGAATGAATGAATATAAGAACGGAATGACACCATTCCATTTACGTAAGGGGATACCTCTCCAGGAGTTATGTAGGCTATTAATTATTCTAGAATCTAGCCTAGATAGTTCTAGGAAATACAGATTGTGGAATAAAAAGGTTTTGTTTGTTTAATAATGAAGGAAAACTTCAGTCATTTCGTGATTTAGATACGGAGGAGAAATAAGATAAATAGTTACGCATTTTGTTTCGCGTTTATTTTCTCTCTCTCAATGTATCTTTTTTGAGAATTGGAAATCATCTAATGACTTCTTCCGCTCTGGGTGGAGCGGAAGGCAGTGACAGACTCTTACTGACTAAAACCCATCCGTGTTCCTTCTAATGCTCTTTGCGTTCCAGGGCTGCGGTGACTCTTTCGAATAAATTCCGCAATAATGTACCTATTATAATAGGTACATTATTATAGTAGATACTTAAACTATACTCGTATTGTTGATGAAGACAAAATTAATGAACAGACGCCAAGCTACCCGAAACTGTAAAATTTTCCCAATCAACATTAAACCTGATGCTTTAGCGATAAAGTTGAAAATCTATTAAAGAAACTTGACGTCAGCTCTGTGGCATATTTTTATTTAGCATAAGATGTTTTAGTTGAGTCTAAAAAGGTTTTACACATATTTATAGCCTTGATTAAGTCACAAGGAAAAGAATCCTAACATGATACTATCTGAAGCTGTGACGTAGTATGTCTATCAACCGGAGTTAATATATTTGAATACAGTTCATTTACCTACAAATAACAAGGTCATTGGTATTGTCTTTATTGATTGGACGAATCGTCATCGATTTACAGTATGTCAGCCTTATTTAGCAAACCTTGCTAATTGTGCACTTATTTCAAATACACGCGAGACAATAGTTTTAGGTTTGAGCAAACTATAAGTATATTATTATATACTTACATGTATATTAAACTGAAGCAAAATCGTTGCGGCGTAGTTGATGTCAAATCCTTAACATAATCATGTCCACTTTGCTTATCAATGAATCCGCTATCAATCAGAGTCTCTTGCGCCTTCGAGAATGTTCAGATTTTCAGGAGACTACCCGGGGGTCAGACAGTAGGGGACAAAGAAGGACTAGAACAAGATTAGAAGTTTACTACAGACGCCTAGGGCCTAGGGGAGGCAAGCTAGGGGCTAATAAGCTAGCTAGTAAGAGGGATAACTATTGCCTAGGATATACTTTAGCCTAAGTCTAGCCTAGAGAGTTCTTAACCTAACCGGTAATTTAATAACCGGCCTTTTGCGTATTATATGAATATAATTACTCACTTGCTTATAATTACTCACTCCCACAGTTAAATATATTGATTAATAATTATCCTAAATTTGTTAATGGATTCCCTAAGACTTAATTGCGTTGACCTAATTATATTTTACAGGTATTTCTTAATGGATCTTGATTAGTTCAAGTTTTTATTGCTTTATATGCGAAAAGGGTAATGACCTCATTGTGTGAATTAGTTTTAATTTGGTTTAGAATCATTTTTTGTTTAATAATGAAGCAAGGTGACCTATTTATTTTATGAATTATTTTTTCATTAAAAAATAAATATTATCTTTAGCTAACGTTACAATTTGTTTTTAATTTGTTGTCCCTTTAATTTATCGACGGACCTCAGGCCGGATAAATATAAGTGAATAAAAATGAAACGGTTAAAATTAAAATTAAAACAAAGGAACGGTGGTAAATAATGAGTGTCGCTACGGGCCGGCCGCGCCGTTAAAACTGTAAAAATAACCAGTCGAGCGACCTTCGAGCTATCAGCCGAAAACCGAACCCGTTCCGATAGCCCCGCGCCGGAAAACACACATTTTCCGATTACGGTCTACTAAACATATCCCACCAAAACAATTACAAACAGCTCTCTAAATAATCTAACTATACTTTTCAGGATGCGGTTAGTAATAGCTCGGTCGTTAGTAAAAATAGAAAAAGGAAAAAAAAGAAAAAATATAGGAAAAGATGTGATTGGCATAGTTATATAAAAAATACAAAATAAAAATAATCTCTCGAATATTTACAAGGAGGGTAGAAATTAGAAAGATTATTATTATTAAATATCGAATAATAAAAAAAAAATGTTGATTAAAAAATAATAAAAAAAAAACTGGCGTCCGAAGTATAAGGCATCCACTGTGTGATCCACAAATCGGCGGCACTGTCACGACACTACAAAATGCCAATTACAAACAATTCCCAAAACGCTTCGCTTTCGGTCGGCGTGTTTGAATTTTTTTCTTTTTTTTTGGAAACGTACACTGAATTTTTATGTTTTTCTCCCCGTAGTTAAGCGTCACTGTGGTTATGGTCGGTCCGCACTACACTTCACTCACTCCGGCGGGCGCTGCGCGCGCGTGGTGTCGTCAGACTGTCGGCGCGGGCGCACCCCACTCACTTCCCACCAAAAATTTTCTACCACCGCGCTCGCGCAGGGCGGGCGAACCGCGGCCCGCTACGCCGCCGCGTCGCGTAGCAGTCGCGGGTTATTACATTCGCTAATTAGTTATGATTTTGTGATTAATTATGTTAATTGATGTTGTGTTATTATTACCGTAAGATTCGTGATGTGTGGCCGAAATAATGATGTGTTGTTTTGGGGGTTTTTAACCGTTTTTGAAGACAGTTCTTTTTCCTATTTTTACAAAAAAAACGTATTACAGATGATGGTCCAAAATCAAAATGCACACTGACCTAAACTATATAATAAATACCTATATATAATTAAATAAATATAATAAAACTAAAAAAAAATATTGAATCTAATAACTTTTAAAGTACATTTTCAACAAATAGCAACAACAAATAATTATAAATTAACAGGAAAACCAACAAAATCGAAATAGTTTTCTTACATAAAATAACATGCTCAAGTATGAGTAGTTACAGCTATGATATGGAACTAGGTCTCGTGCCAGTAACTAACTCGGAGGATATTGCATCGGAAGCACGCAACAACAGCGCGATTGTAATTTATTTAGTTTTTCAGTACTTTGAAGGAAACATTCGTACAGTAATTATGTTATGAACACTAATCAGAAGGTTAGAAGCCGCCAAAAACAAACAACGCAGGACGTTTGATTTTAACTGCGATAAACGGTAGTTTGACCCAATTTTAAAATTGAGTAATTCCTCGGTGCAACTGAAAATCCAATTAAATCCTTTTTATGATACTACGTTACTACAAGAATAATTTATTTGCTCGTATGTAAAAAAAAACATCAGGGAAAAATTACCTTAAACTAAAAGCGACGCATTTCACTTAAAGTTGGGCACACCTGACGGCTGCTATCTCCATTGCGTACACGCACACTGACACACAGATACACAGCCTACGCACACAGACACAAGCTGACAGGCCTACAGACCTACAAACTTTACTTTCACCTTTCTCCACTCTTACAGTTATTAAAATAAGGACGGTTTTACTGTGTCGTTTGAGTTGAAGTATGTTTGTCTGTCAGCTGGTAAGTAGGACACCGATGGTTTTCTTTATGGTGCCTGCTATGGCCCTCACAAGGTCCTCCTCGTGTTCAAGGCGATAATGTTAAGGTCATGCTCATTTGAAGGGCTTTAACGAAGGGATGAATCATCTAATAGATGGGTGCTCCTTGATTTTTATGGCATGGGATTGGTAGGTGACTATTTTGCATTAGTGTTTTTTGGAATCAGTAAGTTTGTCTTTGAAGTCGATAAATAAGTTTTTCTTATAATGGAAACTGTTGTAGAATATCAAACTATGATAATATCGCTTTTTACAGTTGTTTCTAAATACTAATTATTGATATCATATTAATTAATTAAAACGGCTATGAGGTCGTTTAACTAAGATGACAAGTAAATAGAGTATTTTGCGAACTTCTAATAGTTACTCATTAGTAATTGAATTGATTGAACAATTAGCACTAAATAGTTCTTATCAATGCAGAAATAATTGAAAAAGAAACAGGTACCAACTATATGGACATCTACTCGTAGTATAATCATCTCAATATATTAACGTGACTACAAGTCTGCCACTCAATCTGCCTTGTCCCAACAATGTCGGGGGTGGAAGTACTTGAGTACCAGTATTTTACATGGAGGCTGCCTTTGACAACCCAGTTACTGGGCAACACGATACCCTTGACAAGACTGGTATCAGACTTTCTTGGTTTCTGTCTACAAATGACAGCCGGTGACAATAGCTTAACGCGCTTTCCGAGTCACGGACACAGCGGAGCCCCAAGGAGCACACATCTACGGATTGACCTCGGCAAGCGTTGCTTAACTTTGTGAGTCCAATTCGTGCGGCTGTTATCATTTAGCTACTAGCTAAGTCTTTCCTACAAATCAAAAAGTGCAACTCTTTACCGGAACCAAGGTTTAGCTATGTCAAAATCAAAATCAAAACGTTTATTTCAATTAGGCCATTAAACGGCACTTTTGAACGTCATCATTTACAGTTCAGTAAAATAATAATATTAAATTAATAAAGTGACTCAACTGTCCATTCGGAAAGGTAGATTCTTATGGAGAAGAACGGACAAGAAACTCCATAGTTACTCTTTTCAAATAATGGTTCTACAAAATTTGGTATACGAAAATTTAATTATTATGTGAGGACGATGCACCCAGAGTATGCTACTTATAGGAACAAAGTATTACCATCAGAGGTAAACTTACTCATTTTCTAAATAAGTGTAGGTAAATGGTACGCACATATTTACAAATATTGTAACCATTAATTAAACAGTGTGTGAGTTGACAGACTGGAAATCTTTCAGTTTCCAGCGCGTAAACCATTTCTAAACATGCGTTTACCATCACCAGGCGCATCACGACTTCACAGGTAAAATAGTGGTCAAACGCTTGCCTTTATTTCCAAAATATACAAAGTATGTTATAAAGAAACAGCTACGATAAAGATTGCGTCGATTCGTAGCAGAATTTCAGACTGACTACGTTTTCTTGATGTCTACGAGATCGCAATGGCGTAGCTGCGTAGAGCTGCTACGAATGTCTCGCTGACCTAACTCCGTTTATGGAGCGACTAAGTCAGTCTGATTACTTTAATTTCCTTCCTGAAATCATGTATTTTATAGCACTGAATTAAAAAAATGAAAAGTACAGAACTTATTTTCATTTAATTAAAATGTTCACACCTAAAGTGGGACTGGGCAGGCCAAGTCTGCAGGATGCCATTATAGCTGTGGGCCCGGGAACAGGTAGACGGGGACACGTGGTGGTAAAGAGGGACCTTGGATGGCTTCTTAGTGAATTGGCATAAAGAAGCCCACCTAAGAGGGAAATGAGGGGACGCCTTTACCCAGGAGTAGGAAAAAAATAGAAGCAAAGATGAATATAATACATTTAATCATATTGATGACGTGTTCAGGTTCTTAGAATTAAAACGTTTCAAGGTGTTTTTATTTTAACAAGAAACTATCATTCGTTGACCTCCACGACGCGCCCAGAATCTACCGAATCACAAATGAACTTACTCATGCACGCATAGCTCATTTTCTTATTTTTTATTTAAGTGTTTATATAGTTGTACGCAAATAGATAATAATTTAAATGAAAACATTTTATTTTTTATTAAAATCTTGAAAAAATTAAAAGTTTTGAAAGTAAATGTCTGAAATAAATGTCTCCTCCTCATGTCCTAAATCTACAAAAAAATATGACCTAATTCTAATCCAAGACAGAACAAGTCAGCACTACGTTAAAAAACTTAATTCGCATTTTAAAATATTTTCACACTGCCCACATTTTTTCGAGTCATAATAAATCTAAGTGTTTGTGGCACATTATAAATGGCGGTCTAACCAAAATATATGAGGTGGCGTCACTTTTACTCGGATGGCCACTTAGTGCCACAAGACAGATGGCTGCTGACCCCACTTCGCCGACTGCTGGGGCTGCGGGGTATTGATTGCGATGGGTGTGCAATGATGTACCGTTGTGTTAGATGATGAGGCTTTATGTTTCGCGGTTTGGGGATCCGGGACAATACTTAGGTTAGGAAGGGGGTTCTTGAACTCCATTTGTCCACCCAAATCTGTGTAGTCCTTTCTTCAGAAGAATGGTCTTTCCTCAGATATATACCGACTTGGTTCTCATTATTATGATCTGACCATTAATTGTGTGGACTTTAGAAGACTTGATAGATCTCTAAATTTATGTCGGTGTTTCATCTCAGAGTAAACTGACGAGTAGTTTGAATTGACATGTAAAATTGTTTTTGTTTTTTTTTAACTACTAAATGTAATTTACATTTTTATCCTCTTATCGTCAATTTTGTGTTGAATTGGACCGAAATTAAGCGAGTTGATGGTGTATGCTAGATTTCTTACTTTGTTCTAATTCTTTCGGAAATAAAATTCCGTACACATACACTATAATTACAAACGCGAAAGTTTGTAAGCATGGATGGATGTTTGTTACTCTTTCACGTTAGAACGGCTAAACGGATCTTGATGAAATTTTGCACAGAGGTAGATTATAGTCTGGAATAAAACAAAGGATACTTTACTTTTCATCCCGGGAATATGTTCCCTTGGGATAATTTTCGACATAAGCGCGGGTGGAGCCGCGGGTGGCTTGTACACTATAATTGTATAATTAAACTTGAAAACAATTGAGTCGTTTTGCCCGTCTCTGTAAAGTACAGTGCACAACATGTATAAGCAAAGAAAAACTACAAGAAGTAATGTATTATTACTATTTAGGAAAGCGGAGCTTTACACCTAAACTGAGTACCCAATCATTCGCAGTAAAATCGTACACATATTTTATCTATTTCCATCTAATCCCCTACTTTGGCAATACAAAAGCCAGTCATTTCAAAATTTATTTGATCTTAAAACGACAATAAAATAATAATGAAAACGAAATACGTTGAACTACACTACAGTAGTTATTAGTTTTCCAATCAAAATATATCATCGCGGCGGCAAATGAAAAGGGGGTCAATGAGTAACAGTAAAGTTAAGACAATCTTTTTTGACGCTTCGCAATGTACCGATGGTATATCTTCGCAGGTGTTCAAGCGCAAAAAAACGGTGGGTACCGATAGCCCTGTGGTTGTTACTTGGGTATTGTTATGGGGACCCAGACGGGTTACTTTTTTATGAGAGCGATGTTCTGTAGTGTAGTTCAAAACGATTTAAAATCTTTATGTTTTACCATGAATTACGGCTGAAAATGAAAGATAAAACCTAGCACTAGACTTCATGGATAATTGCTCTGTATCTCATAAAAGTTGCCTCGTCGCTTTAATGTTAATCCACCTAGATTATTCGATTACACACGTCACTGATGACATCATCCAAAAACATACCCTGAAATCCAGAACATACCTGCCACCAAGTAGAAAAACTGGCCGGTAAACACAGACACAAATTATATATTTATGACACGAAACGAAATATTGTTTTGAAATTCTAACTAAGAAATATGAAGTTCATCATTACTCTATGGATTTATGAGTCACCGATGATCCCTGCACCTCTACTCGCATAGTTTTTTCGTCCGTACATCAGTCAAGTCGATCTGTCTTCGCCTTAACGGCCACAATCAGTCTTGTTATGATAATTTCGTTCTTAATTGCTGTCAGTGTTAATAGTGGCCGAAATAGAAGTGCTGAATGATTGATGTACAAGATTTTTTGCGAGTTTCCTCAGTAGGTGTGGTTGTACAACTATGTAAGACTTGATACCAGCTACTACTATAAATAAATAATATACCCCTTACTATAATATTAATAACTAGCGGACGTCACGCGGTTTCACCCGCGTAGTTTCCGTTCCCGTGGGAGTATGGGTATAAAATATAGCCTATGTTGCTCGTTGATAATGTAGCTATCCATTGCTGAAAGAATTTTTCAAATCGTTTCAGTAGTTTTCAAGTTTATTCGTTACATACAAAAATACAAATTTTTATATTTCTCTTTATAATATTAGTATAGATATGTTAATAATTTATTAGGGGTAACAACGAGATTCATGTAGTCTTATTTACAATATGTAAACTTATAAGTATGTTTGTGATACAAAAATTACAACAACATTCACACAAAAATAAATAATCTTTGCTTCAGCAATCCAGCTGAGATACTGGAACAACGATTAACAATAAAGCAGACCAGCCTATCAGCAATTATGCCCAGGATGCTGTTGGAACTGGCTCGCACCCATACACGAGAGAGAGAGAGAGAGACGGAGTTACACAGGACGAATAGCACAATCTTTTTCTCACAACGGAATCTAGCAAAGACAATGTCATAGTCAGGAATCAGGATTTTAATAGTCATAAATTGCTAATAAGCTGTGATTAACCACCAATATTTGCAGATTCCAAACAAAATGCACTCGGGAAGCGGCGTGGTCACTACAGTCAAGTGTTTTGTGATGAAAATTCTGAGATAATTCATTAGGATTTTTCCACACACAAATCTATTAAAACCTCCGGTAGTCTTTTCACAGACGGTAAAATAAATCCACGGTTGTCATTTCCCAGGCTATAGAGGTACGTGCAAGGTGCGTCAATAGTTGCGGAATTTGTTCGAAAGAGTCACCGCGGACCAGGAACGCAAAGGGCTTGAAGAAGGAACACGGATGGGTTTTAGTTAGTAAGAGTCTGACACGCCCTTCCACTCAACCCAGAGCGGAAGAAGTCATTTGATGATTACCCATCCTTAAAAATAAAAAAAGGGCTATAGAGGTATATCTAGGCCTCTAGTCTCGGTTCTTCATGTTCATGCTTTACGTTCATGCTGATCCGTACGGTCGGTAACTCAAAAATGAACTTCTTAAACAGAGCCTTCATCATATCAGTCGAAAGACATCCACTGCTGGACATAGCCTTCCCCCAAGGGGGGGGGGGGGCGTTGCTATAATCGCCACTCTTGGCAGGCGGGTTGGCGATCGCAGAGAAGCTGTTGCTATGCACAGAACCACAGAGAATGCTGCTGCCCATTCTACAAACAGACATTCACAGAGCCTTATTAAAATCCAAATCATATATATCAAGCTGATGTGCTATGGTATGCCGTATGTGAAGATAAAGTACAGTCCATTGTAAACCTTTAATTAATTCTCGATAGCTATTAATAAAATTGTGCTAATGAATTGTTCAATTGCTGGTCCTATTGTTGCGCGTACGCAATTTTGATGTGTCAGTCACACAATTAGCACTCATTAACTCTTTTCATTTGTAATGATTCACTAAATCGATTATGTTTCTTAGCGGTAGTTTTTTTTTGTTTGGTAGGTATTAGGTATTGCACCTGCCAGGGTTGCGGAATTTGTTCGAAAGAGTCACCGCGGCCCTGAAACGCAAAGGGCTTAAGAAGGAACAAGGATGAGTTTTAGTCAGTAAGTGTCTGACACGCCCTTCTGCTCCACCCAGAGCGGAAGAATTCATTTGATGATTTCGCATCCTTATTTGTGAAAGGCATAGTTTAAATTGTTTTTATATTGGTTTACAATTCAAACTCGTTGAAACTTGACAGTACAATCAAATACAAAATCAATGTTTTCGAACTACAAAAACACAAAAGACAGTTTAAAATAAATATTTTGACAACCTCGCGTTTGATCATCATCTCATTTGTTGGTAAGTGAGGAAGAGACAATAGTCGACAAGCTTGTAAGAACACACTAGAAATAACCTATTCGGTGTAGCCTATAAAGAAACATAGAATCCGGTAGGAACCTCCACTCCTTAGCCGTGAAAGTAATCCCAAAGCGTTTTGTATGTAGCTATGGGTGGGATGTCCACCATGTACTCGTACCGATGACGCAAAGCCGTAAGTCTTGTTGGCTTGTTCTTTGTATTATTCCAAAAATGGCAAGAAGCAATGGCAAGGAACTCAAAATCATTCGTCTTTTATTCAAATTAGGCTGAAATCCGGAAGTTTTAACCCGACTGCGCCAGAAGGACGTTACGACCCCAAAACAGCTGGGAAGAAGAAGAGGTGCTACTAACTACCCAGTCTGCTTAGACAGAATGACTTGAATCCAGAGGTCTCTCTGCCTTCCCTACTTATCAAAATCATGCCGATTCATCTCCTGCTAGAAGTATGGCCGACACACATACATACATTATATTATACATAGTTGTTAGTAATAGTGATTCGCGAGTAATTACCAGACCCGTTGTTGCTGACCATACATCAAACGCGGTGCGCCCAGTCATTACTAAGATGGATGAATCGCTTTCTTATAAACAGGTTAAGACGCGGGCTTGGTGCTACTATGAGCGGGTTTTGAGACTTTTTAACTGACTCACATAATGTGGATTTGATATAATGTCACTACGGCGGCACCACGGCTATTTCTCATAAATGTAGACCGACAGCATATAGTAGGCTATGAGTGTGCTTCGATACTTAGTATAAAATGTGTGTTTTATAAGCAAATAGTGTACGCAGCACTGTTTGTCTGTTAGTTACCTCTGGACGTCATAACAGCTGAACTGATTAGGGTGAAACTTGGCCGTTGGCACACGGGTAGACTATGCCTTGGAATAGGATTTTCATCTCAGAAATACGTTACCTTGGCTCGTTGCTAAATAATATCAGCCGCACGGGTCGATATGCAACGCTTTCCGAGGTCGGTGTGTGGATGGGTAACCATCTTAACATACCGAGACTTGGAAAGCACTTTAAGTCGTTGGTCCCGGCTGTCATTTGTAGATCTTTGGCAGACGTTACGGATTGTCAGAAGTATAAAAAACCAGTCTTGCCAAGAAGTACCGTGTTACCCAGTCAATGGGTTGTGGAGGTCTGGTAGGCAGCCACTCCACGTTAAATTCAGCTGAACCCGGTTTGACTGGAAGCTGAGCCCAATATAGGTTGGGACAAGGCTAGGCAGATGGTGAAATCTCCCCTACCCTTGGTATATTTTTCCCGGGGCCGAGGCCGCTGGCAGAAACCAGTCCTTTATGTTTAGCAAATTTACCTCACGGCAATGAATATTTGAGTCATTGGTTTTTTTATGCTTCAATGTCAATGCTATCTCTATGTGTAAATATGTTTTACACGAATGTTTTCAAGTACCAATACTACATTAATGTTATTTACCTTTAAAATTATAGTAACTTTGTTAGTACAATACATTTAAATGTAGGTTCCTTTTGATTCAGCTTCATGCTAAACACACGTTTGACACACATACCTACACTCCGCTATCACGATCGCTCTCGCTAAGCTTATGACTACATCCCGACCTTAATGGTTGATTTTCATACAATTTGACTTTATAAGTAAGAATAACAGAATGTTAGGGTAAATTAATTATATTTATTTACCATGACCTTTATTAATATGCTGTCATACATGTGTGTCTTGATTTCATACCATACTTTGTGTATGATGTCTTGCTCGTTATTTCCCCAGCGCCCGCTCCGCTGATGGCTGTGTCCTCACCTTTATAAGTGAGTTTCATTCAATTCGGCTTCATGCTAATGGCGCGTCTGGCTTACTGACACAATTCTCTCGGTCGCTTAATTTATTTATTATTTATATTGGTAGCTTTAGTATGCGCTTCGTCAAGATGAATGTACTTAACACTATGGCAATGTTTACACGATGTATTCTTGTTTTATTTTGAATTTAAATGTGGCTTTTATGGACTTTAACATTTGAAATGCCACTACAAATTACTGTGCCGAAATCTGTATATTCTTATTTTGATTCCGGTGAAAATTATGGAAAAATTGTGCCCAACGAGGTTTACACATAGGATTTAACATACATAAACCTATTATAAATTATTATAATTTAGCAAGTTGGTTACAAGATAACTTTTACACGTAATTTTTTTCGTCAGTTCAAACTAGATCAGATAAGCCCGGTAAGTTTTGTGTCATATTACCGGTATCTTTATTCTGATTTGATCAGACTATCTATTGTTATATATATTGTTCTGTATGGTGTCGGACGTAAAAGAATAGCACCATCCCATCACTTCCCGTGGGTGTCGTAGGAGGCGACTAAGGAACTCACCAGAGAATGTGCAGCAGCATTTTCTGTGCATTGCAACTGTTACACTGCGATCTCCAACCCGCCTGTCCAGCGTGGCGGTAATGGTAACCGTGGGGGAGGATTTTGTCTTCGTCGGCAGTGATCGTTTTTCAGCTGATACCATGGATCAGACTTTGAGATCTTAAAGTAGGTGAAATATACAGTTAAAGGTAAAAAAACGTCTGTAGGTAAGCCATTCAAGCCAAATTACACATGCATAAAAACATACACGGAACAAATATTTAATTATAGGCCGTGAAAATTTTATAGTTGCGTGGGAATTGAACCAGCACTGAGCGTAAAAGCAAGAGGCATGGCGCCAATTGACTCGGATTTTTGTAATAAAATCATCAAGTTATAAGGCACTGCTGTGGCAAATGGCAATCGGAGTGAGTACCGGTGGAACTATAGGTACACAAGAAAATGTAATTCCATCTTTGGTGGGCTGATATATCAGATTTTTTTCTTGGTTTTGTCAAATCAATAGGTAGCGGTCACTATTTCTTGTCAGCTACTCCAGAACTGATGGATGAGCAGACGAGAAATGGAACTATTATTATTTCGCACAAAAATTCCACAGAAACTTCTATGGAATTCTACCAAACTCTCAGCCTCCGGACCCCCGAATCTGAGTCATGATCTAAGTTCCCGTTACTAAAACCTGACATGTCATCACGATTGCACAACTCTCCATCATCGGGTCATCTCCGGGGTGAGGGGGGGGGGGCAGGTTGGGTGTCCTAGATTCCGTAACGGTGTGCTATGTGGGACACAAGAGTTTTTGCGAATGGACCGAATTT
This sequence comes from Mamestra brassicae, assembly GCA_905163435.1. Lineage (NCBI taxonomy): Eukaryota > Metazoa > Arthropoda > Insecta > Lepidoptera > Noctuidae > Mamestra > Mamestra brassicae. Next base: position 20,932,949 of record LR990990.1, read on the forward strand.
TGACGAGTATTGACCAAGTTGACGACGTTTTTTCGTCGTTTATTTGCGTACACTTCGATGGGCGGCTATTGTTTTTTGATGTTCCTTTTTTTTAATGGAGCTGAGTGGTTCTGTTTTGTTAGCTTTTTGCGGAAGTTGGGTGAATAATGTTTTAGAATTTTTGGAAAAAGTTAGAACGCTAAAAAGACAGCACGCTGGAAAATAATAATCAAAAACTTATTTTATTATTATTGATAGGCTTGCGTTTGAAGCGATGACTTCGGCGATAGAGCACGTTTGCATGAAGTGACCAGCTCATCTCACTTTATCAGGAAACAGACTCCGGCAGGGAATTCCACTTCTTATCTGTACGCTTTACCTTAGACAATAAGGTACTCTTCTTGAGAAGCGAAAGCTTGACGCAGTGTTGATGGCATGAATCGTACTTCTTTACCTACTTCCTTTCCTAAAATACTTTTACTCTGCTTTACTCTGATACCTAAAAGTTATTTCTTCTCCAAATATAATTTTAAAAGATGTAAAAATATTTTCTGTACCGTATCGCCAATATCACGCCGCTGTTTCTCTCAATGAAGATATCAACGCGCGCTTCACAAGTGCAGATATAAGAAGAAATACTGCGCCGAGCCGTGACAGCAAATATGTATACTCGTCATATTAATACAAGATCATATGGAATAGAGGAAGATTATTATATTTGAGTTGCCGACTATGTACTTGAATATATCGACGGTAAGATCTGAAGAAAAGTACATTTTAGTCGGTCAAGTATTTTTTGCCGTTTTGTGTGTTTAAAATGTTATTCTTAAGAATTATTGGTTTTTGCGCAGTCGTTTTTTGTTTTGTTTGCATTGTGGCCTGAAACTACAATAAACGACCGGCTGGAATGATCAGTGACCCCGTATTAATCTGCCATCTGGTCGTTGTAACTTAATATTATGGAGTGAATGCTTGTCAGCGATTCATCATCATAATCATCATTTCATCATTTCAGCCGGAACATATCTAATGTAGGACACAGACCACCCCTAAGTGTCGCTACGTCGACATGTCCTGTGCTTCAAACATTCAGTAGTAGGACTGGCGTATTGGAAGACTCAGCATTGGAAGGCCTCCCACAAGGTGGACCGAGGACCTGGTTAGAGCCGCTGAAGTCCGTCAACTGATTTACATGGTTAAAATAAAATATCGTGACGCTCGTGATCGCCTTTTTAAATGTTGATAACTACCGCATATGACCAGTAGTCGCGTCAAACACAAAAAAAAAAACATCAATCAATGGAAAAAATGTTTGCTAAGATCATTAATACTAATAAAAAGATTAATTACAGTTGTATGCTGTGATTCTTCCTCTTGTAACTTGTTAGTCATCACATCCAATCAGTAAGTGTTTCAATATTACGGTAGATTCGTTTTTATTTTGTTTCGGACAGGTAGCGACAGGTTACAAGTCAATTGACTACTCCAACTATTGAGCTTCGTTGACCCAGTTATTGTTAACCGATGTGAATTGCGCGATAAAATTAATATAGGGAAAAAAGATGGGACTAAAAATGTTGCTGTAAACGCTGATGTAGAGGTTTCCTTATTCATCATTTTTTTTCTGTTATCATTTATAGATTTGTCCTTCTGGTAAACTTGGGTACAATAGGATATTTCAATGAAAAATTCTATTTGGTCTGTCAGATAGATTTTATCAAAAAATGTTGGACTCGTATATTTTCTTTTGTCGCGTAAACAAAAAAATATGAAGATCAACGAAATTTCCAGTGACGTCACGCGTTGGTATACTTTTACTGTAGGTCAGATGTTGACTGCTGACGTCACTTGTAGGTGACGTCAGCAGTCCCAACATCTGAACATTGATGCGCTTTATCTTTGTCAATTATTATTGATTTGAAAAGGCGAAAAATACGTGGCCAATATGATTTGAAAATGTAACTGACGGACTTCATATATTTATTATTTACTAGCTATTGCCCGCAACTCCGCACACCCTAATCCCGCTGTTCCGGTGGATTTCCCGAAATTCCTACGGATTTCGGGAAATCCTCTCTTAGTGCTCCCCTACACTTCCCAGGGAACCTACCTACACGCCAAATACCAGCTTTCTACGACCAGTAGTTTCGGCTTTGTACGTTGTACGTTGTCTGTCACTCAGTCACTCAATCAGGCAGAGTTTAAAAAGGTTTAAATTGATGCCAATATCATATGCAAACAGTTTGCTCCAATGAAGTAGTCAGTAGCATCTCTAATTTTGACTGTCAGGAAAATTCTTGCTCACAAAACCAGCTTGGTTTAAATGAGATCGACAACAATAAACCGCCTCCAATTACTTTTTAATCTTACCTAATACAAAAGTCCTATATTATACTTCCAAGTGCAATTGTCAAAAAACTCTTAGCCAACTAAACTAGATTATATTTCATGGCCCATAAAGCTCCATTGGGCCGTAAAAAGTGACCAAACACTTAACTATTGCGACGCGTGTCCAAGACGTTAATTGTGTGCGCCTGCGCATAGCATCTTGTCGATCACGGTGCCGGCAGTGACGGTGACAGTGGCGAGTAGTTTTGTAGTGACGAGATCGATCAGTCGGTGACGAGCTCACCGTTATGCCCACTGCGAGATTAATAGAATGTGGCCTGGATGCGAGAATGTGGAAGAGTGAGATGGACATTTAATATTTAATTTCAAATACATTTTGTTCTGGAAGAATTTGAAGAGTTGGTGTTGTTATTCAGGCTGCTAAACAGATTTTTATATAATTAAGACTCGAATTCTCGATTTCTTGAAAACCATTATTTTTTTTGCAGTGATGCTATTTTCCTGAAACCCTTTTCATGAAAATTCACGCCTCCAGTTGGCGCCAATTAGGCGAGGAGACTTTGAAAACATAACTGTCAAAAAACCTCAGTAACCCTACATTTTTGGCACTCTAATGTTCGTCATAGGATTCAAAAAACCCTTATTGTAGTACAGACTACTGCTACGCACGTCACGTCACGTCGCGGCTGGGCACTTCAAGCTATAACAATCTGTCAAATTTCTTTAATAGGTTTTCAACTTTATTGCTGAAACTTCAGGGTTTGAAGTTGATTGGGAAAAGTTGACAGTTTCGGGTAACATGATGTGCTGGCGTAATTACTTAAAAGCAGTTCACAAGCTCAAAATTAAAGCTCAAACTATTGTTGATGGTCCGAGTTTACCAGTTTTTGATAAAATATTAAAGGAAGTTACTAAGCTAAGTTGGTATCCGAAGTAGTTGTTTTAAATACAGTTCTAATGGTCTAACTCACATCAAATTAATCACATAACCCAATCAAATGTACCTACGACAATAGTTTACCATCCAGCGTCAACAAATCTAAGTAAGCAGCATTTACAGGTCGGCTACAAATGAACTGCAAGATTGACAATCCGCCCTTTGCAGTCAGAACGATGTTAACTCGGTGTGCCGAGCTTTATAAATTGGAGTCTGCACCGGCGACGCCTTTGTATTTATTGGGACTTTGTCGTTGCTGGGGCTACTGAAGTGTATGGACGGGGAGCTTCTATCAGCGGCGCCCGCGTGAAGGTCGGAACACAAGTGGCTTATGTGCTATTCCTGCATTTCATCTGGATCCGTTCAGCTGTTCGTATCGTGATTGAGAAACAAACATCCATTCATAAACTTTCGCATTTTTACATAGTAGTAAGAGTACCACGGAGTTAGGTCTTTAAAAGTAAACGCATTTCAATAACACAGTGCAGTTAAGAGATTGAAGAAATGAAAAACGACGCTGTCAATTTTCTTTGTTTAAGTATTGCCCACAAATTCATCATCATCATATCAGCCGAAAGACGTCCACTGCTCCCCCAAGTTTCGCCAAAACAACCGGTCCTGTGCGTATCGCATCCATCGGCTACCCGCGACCCTCACCAGGTCATCGGTTCACCTTGTGAGAGGCCTCCCAACGCTGCGTCTTCTGGTGCGCGGTCGCCACTCCAGAACTTTTCAACCCCATCGACTATCTTTTCTGCGAGCAATGTGCCCTGCCCACTGCCACTTCAGTTAAAAATTACAGTTGCAAATTTTTCTGTAAAAATAACGTGAATTCATTTCGACATGGCATAATATGTCATCGGAGAATCTCGCGACTACCACCAAACTGGTAGTATAATTTGTTTTAAAGGCAGCAATTATCGAATGTCAAACTTAAGAGAATTGCTGCCGGAATAATTGGAGCGTTTGGTCGGTCAAACGGTCGGTTTCCGATTTTAACAGATAACCAGAATGAAATTATGTTGATTGGTCGATGAGGTGTTTTGTTTTGAGTTCTCAGTTTTCAGAGCCAACCAAATGGGTCGTATTGTAACAACGAAATTCCCCATTTCTCTATATTCTTTCCAACATTTTCACAAGTAGGAGTACCTCAACAAATAAACAAAACAACCAAATGCAATTAGTTTTACGACCGTACACAGTACCATTGCGAACAAAGAGCTTAGAGCCATCAGCAGAAAGGTAGCCAGCTCTGTTTGTTTGTTTATTTATAACACCTACAATATACAACATGACGGAATCTAAGGCTAACCGTAACTGCCCTTGCCAATTTAACATGAATAACAAACAAGGCAACTTCCACCTTATGACTTACAACTCAAGGCTTAGGTAAATTACTTCGATAAGTTGGTATATAAGCCGCCAAAGTAAAGATGTTACCTTTTTTTGAAACAATGGCTTTTGGCCATAACAGGACAGAATGTATTGGAGCGGTAAAAGGTGTTTGTTCTATTGTTAGCACTATCTCCGGAACTACTGGACCGATTTTGATCGGCTTGTTTGGTTCTATGTGGAGTGGATTGGTTTCGTTAACGAGGTTATGGGAATTTCGGTATATTTGTTGACCTACCTGTTAAAGTTAGCGGGCTTTTCTGTCGCTGGACACTGAAATACTATGAAAAAAGGAGAGTATAGACATTAGCCAGCCTGGATGGGATCCTACCCCAAAGCACTCAAAGTTTTATTAGGTATCTTTGTCTGTCTTTTTTCAGGTTGATATGTACAATACTCGCTGTAAATAGGGTCCAAATAAACCCCCTATTACATAGGATTTTACACGAGTGGCAAAATATGCGGTGCTTTTTAGGGTTATTATACCTTTTTTTCTTTATTTTATTGTTTAATGTATTTATATTTTTTTAATCGAAAATGTGCATCTGTTTGGGGGGAATAAACAATTTACTTCCTTTTTTTCTTGTTCTTTTGTTTTTATAGTCAGTACCCTTTCATTTCGAGGTAGGCAGAGGAGCCAGGGAATACAAGCGAGCTGTTGTATCCTGAAACATCAGCAGCAAGTAAGCCGTGTGTGTAAGTAGACGTGCGCGGACGCACGTCGCGGTCGGCGGCGCCCGCGGCATGCGTCCGCGACTGCGGCGTGCGCTACGTGCGACAGGCGACACTCACGCGCAGGTGATCATGCGGGACCACATATTTATTGTAGATGTGTTGGATGGACTACGGGGCATAGATTTATCTGAGGATTTAACGGATTTTTTATAACGATGGCCAATCTCAACGGGGAATAGCCAAGCACGCAGGATATACTGGGCAGCTACTGAGCTATTCCTAAAGGAAAAGCTTATATCACTCGCCAAGAACCCAGGCCCTCATGACTGCACATCCGTAGCAAGAACATAATTATCTCAAAGCAATGTTTTATGCTTTAAACCCATGGAAGAGTTGAGTGAAATGCGTCCTGGACCTTCTCATGACTGGAGCTAGCATGAAATAACATGATTTATGGAATTTCCGTAAAGTAGTGGCAACTCGATCTGCATTCCCAAAGAAGTGTGACGTGAAGCATTCCACAAATAAGGGTTTTTAAACATTTGTGTACATTGTTCTCCCACAAAACGTTTAACGCATCATGAGGAATATTACCAGTCTATTATATTCGCTTTAAGTATAATAAATAAAACAATAATGTCGTAATCGTCCATACACAACTATTTGTCACAATCATCATTGTCACTCGCCAACATTGGTCAACACATGTTGCCCAACATTGGCGAAACAAATGATACAATACATAAAAGTCTTTCACCCAAAAAACAAAAGACAAACATTATCGAACCTTCTTTAAAAAATAGAATTCATGATTGAGTTCTATTTACTTTTTAATTATTTAAAAAAGTATTTGACCAAAGAACACATGTTTAAGGATTATTTTTTTAAAGTTTTATGACTTTTTATTTGTATATCTGTGAGTACAGTTAAGGAAACAGGCTTGAACGAGATAATTGCCGTTACCGGTCATAAAAGGCGGCAAAGTTTTATTGGGCGTGTGTTTATTGCGGATTGCCGTTAAATATTCTAATATTTTGGTAACGTAGAGGTTCTTTTCTTAATGTTTGGTATTACAAGAATGCCGGTTTAAGTGTTTGAGGTAGAGGGAGGAGCTGGGCGTTTTTATTTTCGTCTTACCTGTGTCTTTCTGGTATTTACCACCCGTAGTGTCATCAATAGGAGCGTGGTTTTAAGTATCCTCAAGCAGAAGTCAGTGTTCAAATTAGGCAATGAATCAAAAGTATTTGAATATCAAAATTAAAAAAGACATTGCATTAAAAAAATCTAACGTTTAAGCTGGGAAGAAGTACTAGAGTAACGAAGTCCCTAGACACAGGCACAAACCATCAGCAATATATCTAATGGTGTCCTAGGAGTATCATAGTTTCACCACATAGCCATACTTTGAATTGATCCGTCATAAAATAGATACCTATTACATAGCAACACCCAACTGATTCCTACATAAACAACAGCACACTTCCTTCTTTCCTAAAAAGTCCGCATTCTTCACAAAAAAAAGAAAGAAAGAAATAAACAATAGCGTCGTGCCAGTTGTTGTCCGAAGTTAGTGTAACTAGGTAAGCAGTGCGCGCTCTACTTGCATTTTGGGTTGCTTGTCGCGAGCGTCTGACCTCAGATTATTGTGTAGAAGACTCGCTGTTTAGACTTCATGGCATCTAGGTACACAAAACAAATGTAACATCAGGCCTGTACTCCATAAAGAGTGAGGCAGAGGTGAATCTACTCACACATCTCGCTAAGCAGTGGAATTCCCTGCCGGAGTCTGTGTTTATTGAATGCCTGCCGGGTGTCTTTATGTTAAGAGTGAATAGGTTACCTACTTCTAGACCAGCCTGCTGTCCTACAATGACGTGCCTATCCCATCCAATTCCGATGATGTAAAAGGGATAGTGCTATTCGCTATGTATAGCTTCGTCTCTCTCTAAGAGCGGAATCATGATCGTTTTAAGACTTTACAGTAGACCCCTGCTCCTTTGTTAACGACATAACCGCTTTCAAGTTGGGAGGTAAAATTGTGGTTAAACGCGGGCCTATCAATATTAAAAAAGTTGTGTTAAAGCCGCATGTAGTAAGGGCGAACCTATTGCCAACAACCAAGCACAAACTCTAGGCTGCTACTGTGAAATTCTAATCGATAAACTCAAAGACACTTAAATTGGGTTTTCAATATTATGTTTAGATATCAATTTAACGATAAAAAATCTTTGTCGCGTTGATGTTAATTAATAATTATTCAATGTGACCACATTTATTTCATTTTTCCATAATATGTCGTGGCGGTTGAAGAAATACATTAAGTATTTTGTCTTCAAGTTGTTTGGTGTATCGCGGCATATTGGCGACATGCCGAAAGTCCGAAACACTTTTGCCACGACTTTGTGTGTCTGTCTTATCTCAATGTTAAAGTTTGTAAAACTGTGTAACGTTGCTATCTCGTTGTGGCTAGGCGCCAATGTATAGCTGCTTTTTGCCATGTATCCCTAAAACACAGCCTTTGTAAAAGACATCCTTGAGAATATTTACTGAGGTAACAATGATATCAGGTCTGGACTTGTTCTAATTTTCCTAATCACAAACAAAAGAAAAAAGCCAAAAACATCCAATTTATAAGGCTAAGAGTGAGTTGTCTATTGTTTTATAGCGTTCAATAAAGCTGTTTCGGAATTGATCCAAAGAGTGATCGCGGCCCAAAAGGGCATGAAGGAACACGGGTGGGCTTTACTTAGTTTGAATTAATGAAATCGTTATTTATCATTAAGTGACAGTGCAATACCTATGTAAGATCCAAATAAACGGCGAGTGCCAAACCGTGTGCGATTGGTCACAGCGCGGGGTCAAGTAGGGCGGCCGGCGCACGCGTAGATCCGTCACACTACGACCCAAAGCGACCAGAGTGTGGCCCGGAACGATGTGTACTGTATTTATTAGCTATTTTTACTAATTTATTTCGTTCGTATTTCAGCAATGTATTTTGTCGAGTAGAATAAGGAATAGGTTAGGAGGTATAGGTAGGCAGAAATGAAGATAGACGCAAGAAAACCTCTTATTACTACCATAGCCCGAAGAATCGCAAAACTTAAGTGGCAGTGGGCAGGGCACATTGGGAGGCGTCCGACAAGGTGGACCGATGACCTGATGAAGGCTGCGGGTATCCACTGGGTGCGAGACGCACTGGACGCTATGTCCAGCAGTGCAGTGCGGCTGAAATAATGAAAAATAAAGAAACCTCGTTTATTAAATTCATCTTCTTTTCTTCTCAATGGCCTATCCTATTTTGAAACCTACAATCAGAAAAAATCTATTGATACTGCTTAAATACCTAAGTCTATACTAATATTATAAAGAGGTACAGTTTGTAAGTTTGTATGTAGGGGGTTATCTCTGGATCTACTGAACCGATTTTGAAAATTCTTTTTGTATATGATAGTCATATTCATGAAGAATGCTACAGGCTACGGGAACGGGAACAAACGGGATACGCGCGTACGAAGTTGCGGATAAAAATAATTTCAAAGCATCAATTCCCAACAGGATCTCTTACCTTCAGTCCATTGTCCTCTACAAAACATTTTTTCTCCTTGCTGTAAACCCCAACAGTTCCTTTAGTGCCATTGTCTTGTGCACCAACACAGTTTTGCACAATAGATTGCACAAAGTTGCACCTCCAATAGATTCGTGGGCGGTCAATTGGTCACACTTACTGGCACGCTCGAGTTTTTGTCACCTCGCTGATGAAGCTCACCTGATTGGAGTAACGATATAATGGGAGACGGTAGCATGGAAATTGAGAAGTTGGGGCTATGCCATTGTAGGTGTGAGCGTCAACAGTCTGCAGACAATAGTGCATGGGCCAGTGGTACGGCGTCAGTGTTGCTTGTACTACTTATGTTATCAAGTCAATATGAACCATAGAGGAGCTTAGACTAAATGATTTTTATTTGGCCTCTTTTTAACCGACTTCAAAAAAGGAGAAGATTCTCAATCCGTCTGAATGTTTAATTTATCGATATCTAACTATATTTGTGAAAGAAGACATCAGGACAACGATATTTTATTGCTAGTTGGTAATTTCTGTAAAACTAAGTTTCCAGAGAATTTCTGCAGAACCAGTGGAGCTTTCAACCTGATAGGCAAAGATTCTGTTCATACAAAATTCCATAGTGTTATGTTAGATGTAACATAAAAGCTTATAGCTAGTTACAATAATTATGGGCCCCGTCAGGGCACAGCAACAAGTAGGTACTTTTCATAAATGTTGATTAAAATAAAATAATAATATCCAAACTATGAGTGATGACTGCGATGAGTATTGATGACTTTAAGTTAGTACTTATCCAGGTTATTTAGTTTTAATAATCACTCACTTTAGTAACAGTTTGGAAGAGTACACTTCAAAACTTTGACACTAAACTGGAAAACAAGTCAGGCAGTATAGTAGTATCCCTACGTCCTCTAACATAAAAAACACATAAATTAATTCTAACCCGCCTCCAGTCCGTTCACAAAAAGCATGATGAATTTAAAAATAACAACCTCCTTAACAATGACGTCACCATGCACCTAACAGGCCAACCTGTCAATTTACCTTTATTGTCACGTCAACACCCTGCCGCGTCTCAAAGTCAGGTGACAATGGCTGACCAAAATATTTACCATTCAGGGAGCTACCGGAGTTCTTACCTTCAATAACTTTGAGCTTTTAAGGACACTTGTTTCCATCAGATTTATGGGCCTTTTGTCGCCAAAAGCGTTGTTTTAAAACAATTTGGGAGCAGTAGCACCTTGCTTCTAGGAATCTCTTTGTAAGGCGTGGAAATTAGGCAAGATTTTACTTTTGTTTTCGAAACGTTTCAAATTCGGTAGTTTGAGAGATGCTGTAAATTACGTGATTGTACAATGGCGTTTGAATGCTTGATACGAAGCCGACTCAATGTCCCGAGGTATGTAGGTAGGTATGAGAGCTTCAAAGACTGAGATTAAGTTCTTCTGGATACAATGTAGGAGATTAAAGAATGTCCGTCTGAACTGAGGGACCAGGGTGATATTTCACAAAATAAAAATCGCAGGATTCAGTAGTAGACTTAAAAAAATTGTAGAACAAATCTGGGAATTTGTAATCAAATAAATATTAAAAACTACAGCCCTTAAAGTGCGGTCCCTCAGTCCTCACAGACCATCTGTCAGATCTCGAAAAATATCTGAAAAATTAAGGTATTGTGACTACAGATATTAAGTAAAGAATTTGGAAAGATAATTACTAAGTAACAGGCCGCAAAGCATCAAAGATAAAAAATCTATAACGACTAAAGTTTGGTCCCTCATTCCACACGAGTAAGAAATGTGGGGTCTCTAGGGTTGGGCCAAAGAACAACGTTTAAGAGCCATGTAGGTACGGCTAGAGGCTAACTAACCTATTGCCATCAAACAGGTGTAAATCAATACTCCGTGCTGTGCTGCTACTGAGATATTCCAAATGGAATACTCATTATTACTTTGCCTAACCGTGGAATCGAACCCAGAACCTCACGCTCTCAGCAAGCGAGCTTGCCAGAATTACTTCTTTTACACAATCTCTGTGACAACAGTGACATCTATACAAGCGTGTAAAAGTTACAACTTTCACTTTTTTTTGCACATAGTGACATCTAGCGAACATAGGTTTAAACTATGTTTAAGCGTTGTGGTGTTCAAATAGAACGATAGATGGCAATGTGCATAAATAGAGTTTAATTACAAGTATACTTCTACTAGCTAATGGTGTGAAACTTATCATATACATTTTATTAGTAGGTATCTCTTTAAGTTACCATGCTCTTACAGTAAAAATAACAAAACAGCAGAAAATAAATTTTATTGATCGAATTTTAACTATTTAAATTAGCGCCATCTAGCGAAAGCTTGTTCATAACATAAGTTCTTGTATGTGCTAAGAGATGTCACGGCATGTATCGAAATGATCAGTAAACAATAATAAGAATATTTTACCAAAGAGTATAGTAAGTCTTTACTAATTTACACAAAAAGCCAATAATTAACATTGAATTTATTGTATGAGCCTGTTAGTTTGACCTTCGGTTTGGTAGTAAGTAGGTTTCCTGCATATGTAAGTTCTGTGTGTTTTTTTTTTAATAGAAGACATCCTTAATTTTTAATTTATTTGTTAGGGACAAAAGCTTAACTAGAGATTCTAAAATTAGTACAATACTTAGAAATACATGAAACACAATCTATTACATATTTATGTTACTGCACATGTAACCCACAACATTGTCCACGAATTCACAAAAAAAAAAGTTAAAAGAAAACAGAAAAGTAGTGTGCATCGTTAAATACTGGTAAGAAGACATAAAAAAAACATATATGTATATACATACTTAAGAATTAAGTAGCTCTATTGCTCTTGCCTTAAAACGATGTTTGGAAAGAGTAAATATGTCAAGCTCCATAAAGTAAGCGTTGTACGCATCAACGAGGCGACGAAGAGGCACGCGCACCCCAGCGTTAGTCTTGCACGAATTTGTGTGGAATAGTCGAGGCACACGTACCCCACGAAGCATGACAGATCTAGACACTATATAATGTAGACTATTAGATAAAGGAATGCAGTTGAATCTATTATTGCATATAGGGGGAAAAGGGGTAAATCGTTTATAGATACTAAATTTGCGCAGACGATGTCGCGGGCGAAGTGCTCGTTATTCATTCATTGTTCTAGTCAAGTTTCCGTTGTGAAGTCCTGGGTTCACTTCAGGTCGGGTAGTGTTATTGGGATGGCAATGGGCTCAGCCCAATGTAAAACTGGAACAATATGGGTGAACACCTCCCTAACCCCGTGGGGATTACAGGGCGTGAAGTTACGTGTTATGTCAACTAATAACAATGCATGGATATTTAAAAAACAAAGGGAAAAAGATACTTAGGTAGGTAGATTTTGATCTGCTAAGAGGAAATATTTATCTACAGATTTCAACAGACCTTGTAGTAGGAAACGAAAGACTCAAAGTTAATAAGTTTTTTAACACAATTATTAATTAGGTAAGATTAAAAGAAAATCTTATTATTTATTACTTTTCTATAGTAGGCGCCAGATAATCGTGGAATAACGGTCATTGACCCACCTACAATTATTGACATTTTTAATTTGAAAAACGGAATTAATGACACAAAGCTGTCCCGAATCATCATCTCTCGTGATCCTTAACATTATCTAATAATGAAAAACGATTCATATTTAATTGTTCAGGTACCTATGAACAGTTATTAGGGAAAGGTCAATGTACTTTATTCCACATTTATCTGGCGCCTACTATACTTGAAATAGGGATCTGGGACTTGTCTGCATTAAGCTATACAAGGTGTTCCTGAAGTTTAAGGGTGATGTTTGGTAGCTGATATACATTAAATAAAAAAAAGCAAAACAAAAGTATAACTATTTAAACAAAAATATAAAAATTGACGACACGATTGGCGCAGTGGTTGAACTATTGACTGCTGCGCTGCGAGTCGCGGGTTCGATTCCAGCACGGAACAGATATTTAAACGGCCGACGCACAGTTGTTCCCGGTCTAGCTGTTTGTGTATGTGACTTTGTATGTTAGTAAACGCATTCACAACACAGGAGAAATTCCTAGCGTGGGGCAACGTTTAAAAAAACGTTCACATAATTGATGACACCATCACACTGCTTGAAAAGTAATTTCTTCGGAACTTTTTAGTAATTTTTTGACTGACTTCAAAAAAAGGAGGAGGTTCTCAATTCGATTGTATTTTTTTATGTTTGTTACTCCGTCATTTATGAACCGATTTGAAACATTCTTTTTTCAAATGAAAGGGTATTTAAACGTTCCGATTGGTCCTATAAAAAATTTATCAAAATCGGTTGAGTGGTTTGGTCTTTAAATCAAAATAGCTCGAGGAAATAGAAAATATATCATCCAAGTAAATGAAATCGCTTGTTTTGCTTTCCTGTGACTTTCCACTAAAAATTGAACTTTTCAGTGACAATATTCAGAAGTCGGTGTTTTGGTTGTTTCTTCGTATTTTAATACCAACTTCTGAAATTACAGTTATTTCATACTTTGTAGTTTTTTTTTTTTAAGGTGGATATTATGTACTTAATAAAGTTTTTATTTTACACTTTTCAGTGGTCACTGAAAAGTCCACTTTTTATTTGGTAGTTGGTTGTATTTTTTTGTAAAAAAAAATTGAGTTGGATTTTATTGAAAAAAAAAAAAAATCTGTTTTGCCATTTTTTCCCTAATGTATGTCAGCTACCCAACATCACCCTTAAATATGACCACGAATTCTGGACCAGCCTGTATACCCATAACTACTCATATTATTAACGCGAAAGTAGGTACCTCTTCCCGTCATAGAGGCGGAACGGGTTTGTCATACAGTTCGACCATGTCCTGGATTAGGAAATAAGATACTATAGATCCCGGAACTATGTTCCCTTGGGATAGTTTCCGACTTGCACGCGAAAACCGCTGACATAGGCAAGTATAGTTAAAAAACTTGTAACGTTACGGCTCACCCGACCTGATACAGTCAGTATGAACAACAACGCACAATGGGAGTCTGTCTGACGGAGCACCACTCCTCCTGGATTTTCAGGACTTTCCAATAAAACACAGGTTTTTGATGTGAAACATCTATAGACGCGGGTAAAACCGATTGTTGGCGTGGCGACGCATGCCGTGGCAACGCGCCGCCGCCACGCTATAAGATAGTACCTATATATTACAGTCTATATGTTATTTTTTCATTATGCCATATTTAGTTCCTGTGGTGATCTGTTCTTTTATGCATTTTACTTGTACAAAATAATTTCGATGTTTCACATCTGCCAGGTGTCCCGTGACGACTTAATTTTTTTTTAAGAGCCAGTCACACGACTATGTTGAACTACTAACTAACCCTCCGATGTATTCGACGTACCTAAGTCACAGCTTATATACTAAATTCAACTCATGCTAGAGAAATTACTCACAAAATAATAGGTGGAGTGTATCTTTGTACCTACCATAAATCTTAGCCAATCATTAAAACCTAACCTCATTGCTGACAATCTATGAGCGTTTAGTCTTGACGGCATTTTGAAGTTTTACTTTGTTTACAAAATTATATATAATCAAGATACAACACGAAATACAAGCTTAATACACGTAAGTGTTTTAAATAAGGTATTACAGAATAATACCACAAACTATGAACTCTAACAACTGCATTAATTAAACATTTCAATGTACGCCGTCGCTAGCAAATGCACCTTGTATCATTGTTTTAACGGGAAAAACCTGACTCACGACACAAATCATCACGCATCCACGACATGTCCATGAATAACCTTAATCTGCTGCACACAAAACTGCTATTTCAACTTCGTATTTTGTCACCCGCCAAAATTGTTCCCATATGTGAATACCCACTCAATGGCTGTAGTTCCGCATGGGGCTACGGGGCCGCAAAAATAAGCCTTTGTTTAAATTCAGCATATTTTTGCGAAATATTTTCATTGTTTTATCGACGCGGCCCGTTACGCGAATCGTGCTAAATTCCGTGGGGCCCCAGTGTGAGGTTAATGACATTTTGCTTCACTGACTAAATGCTAGATCATGGTGTAGACTAGAATTTACTTGCGTGTATAAATATCCATAGATACAGCTAAATGTTTTAAAATTATCTTTGAATTCATTACAAATTCTATTTATTACCTGGATTATCAATTTACTGTTTTGTTACTTCATGTGAGGGGTTCACATGAAGTAACAAAACTTGTGATTCCTCCATTTCAAGTCGCCTGAACTGCCTTTGGATTTGGCCAAAATTCGGGTAAACAATGTAATGCTTTAAGGCATAAGTTACTTAATTTTAATTGTCGATTTTCACAGGAAGACACTTGCAAAAGCTTTTTAGATACACATCGTATAAACACAGATGTAAGTACCTTAAACACCTGCCAGGGTTGCGGAATTTGTTCGAAAGAGTCACCGCGGCCCTGGAACGCAGAACGCAGAAGGAACACGGATGGGTTTTAGTCAGTAAGCGTCCTGACACGCCCTTCCGCTCTACCCCGAGCAGAAGAAGTCATTTGATGATTTCCCATCCTTAAGAAAATAAAAGTACAATAAACCATTCAATAAACGTAAAATCGCTTTTGATTTTCCAAATATCAAAACACGGAGCAAATAACTAATTGTTGGAAATAATTTCCTGAAACAATAAAAGTTTGAAGTCATAATTCCACCATAACAGACATGTCCATCACCGATTTAATAGCTTTCGTTTGAAGTGACCGCTCAATACGTTGGATTCCCTTGGCCGGGAACCAAACCAGGGCGTCTCCGGGGCAACGGAGACACAACATGAGGCTCCTAAATCATTCAGCAGTCGATGGATCGAGGCTCTTTGTAATATGGTTCCGGTTGGAATTGGCAGGTTAATTACAAGTTGTCATTCTGAATTGTATTGCTGTAGCTTTAATATCGGTGAAGAGCTTTTTGTATAAATATATTTAGCTTGGTTTACCATCTATAAGACCCACCAATTAAGACGATAAGCCTGAACATTTTGGGGTACCCTGACATTTCTATGTATTTTTTTAACTAACACAATAAAATAAAATGAAAAGGATTAATTTTTCGTCCTATTTTATAACAGCGTTTCACTCATGACAACTTTTGATGTCTTTATAAGACAACAAAATTCAGTCTAAAATTATAAAAGATAAACATTAAAACCCGGAAAGCACACGTATGGGAGTCCTATGTTTAGCTTATACTGCCACGATCATATTACCTACTATGTATATTCAGCAGCTTCACCCTCGTGTCCCTATCTTGCAGAAATAAAGCATTTTGCGGGAAAAAGTAGCATTAGGCACTCAGCGAGAGTGTAGCTGTGCCTTTTAAAAACAAACAAATTTACCTCTTTTTAATATTGGTTAAAATATGTTTGCCGCTTAGCAGTATTGCTCTTGTTCAATTTGAAGGTGCAGGCAAGACACCTTTTAATATACCGAAGTGGTCTCACCAGATTTAAATTGATCAAACAAGCCGAATTTTATATGAAACGTTAACAAGCATTGCTAAATTTTTCATAAAAAATATCTACTTAATACATACAATACAGAAAAATATGCTAAGACATAACAGACATAATGTGGGTGTGACATAGGAACAACTTCTAACCCTGCTGTGGATACGGGCCTGATTCCACAGATATTATGTTGCCAAGTCAGTTTCCAAACTCATGACCATACAAAATAGATCACATCACTTTTCGGTAGCCCAACATACCATTACAACCGAAACACCGCATGTCACTCGACGTCGTCGACGAAGCGTGACGGCTCACCTGCGTGACAGCATAACAGCGTGACACTGTCACCCGATAGAACTGCACAGAGGGGCCACGTTTGTCAATCAGTAGACGTAACGGGATGCTATACCTCCTACTGCGACACTGATGGTGGAACAGGTTGTTAAATCTAATACCTATCTCAATTGAAGGCAGACTCATAAAATGAGGACTGCATATCGACTACACAATCTTCGACCAAGGACTCTAACATGACGTCTTTAAACCAATCATTATCATCGGGTGTAGGAGGGTGACGGAGCGACAAGATGCATAACACTAACCCATTTTCCTAACGGAATCATGATGGCACGTCATAATATTTAGGACCCATGTAACAAAAACCGTACTCGAAGTTAATATTTGTAGGTCTGCTAAGTGTCTGCTTATGAGCTTAAATAACTGCGGTTAGTGAATTATTGATTTGCCAATGGTATTCTAGAATCACCAGGGCACAGAGTTGGGTAACCACTTACGGTTAATCAATATAACGCTCGTTCAAATCTGCATTGAAAATGTTGGTCTCTAGAGAGACAGTAAAGTTGATAACTTGTAGCAAATTCTAAAGTGAGCCTTCTTTACTCAATTGTTATGCGGTAAAGTGTAAAGGGAACTCCTATGCATAAAGAGGGCCCCTGATTAGCGTGACTTCGAATCGGGTCACTGAAAGAATTGGGACGATCGATGCTTTAAAATATGGTAATTGATTCGGGAATTAAATGGCTCCGTCTTTTGTTTACGAGTGTCGATAAAAGATTGAATAGATTTGCGAGTTCAGCAAAAAGCACATTAAGAGGACTAATTCTACATTTAAAAAAATTTAAATTTAACATTTGCATCTCAGTCGGAATATTTCACAGTAATGTTTATTATTTAGGTTATTATGACCATCAGCTCATTGGGTATCACTCAATCTTAATCTCAATCTTCCGGCTTTTTGAGCATCGATTAGATTGTTAATAACCAAAGACATGAACAATTTATTCAATTAGAGCATGGCTACTGCACTATGAAGAGTGTTTCCAAGAATGGGTTCTAAGGTAAACCAATTAAATCGTGTTCGTTGCTATGTTATACGGAGTTAGGTGAATATCAAAACGCGGTACTAAAACTTAAACTATAAGACAGACTATACAAAAACCCTTGCCATAAACCAGAGTCGTTTCACTTTCCCAACCGGGAGTCGAACCCGCAGCATCCGCTTCCGTGGCTCACTTAATGGCAGGGGAGATAATACCCGGCAATACTCTGGTGCAACCACGTAGCGGAGAGGAAATGGAGTGCTAATGTGAGAGTGATCTAGGTTAGCGGACTTTGGTACTTAAAGCAGGTGTTTAAAGTTGCAAATAGACTGCAGTTGATAGTTGTCGACCAGTCAATGTTGATGAAGGTAAAAGATAAAGATAATTTATTTGTCAAAACGCGTGTTTACATTATACATACAATGTGCTTGCAGGATATTAATAGATTTAAACAAGTTTGGTCCTAGCGATTGGCAGTGGATTCCCACGTGTGATAATCAAAAAGTCGGGATACAAGGTTAAGGCACGATTGAGTAACAAACGTGCAGAATTTCACAATGAAATTATACTATTTTCTGCCAGTGACTCTCCATTTATATCTGTACCAAAATTCATCTAAATCGGTTCAGTGATGTAGGCGAGAAATCATACCAAACAAAAATACAAACAATTACTAACTACTACTAGTTAGGACAAAGGTTTCCAATTTTTTTGTACTACGACTCCCTTTGACTGTTATAATTTTTTTGCGATGCCCTTGCAAAAATGATACCTACGGTAGCTCGGTTTGGGAAAACGAGAAGGTATGTAGAAACAATGACGAATGAACTTGCTTTTCTGATTAAGATACTCTGAAAAATATTTATAAAATATACTTAAGGTCGATACACGTTTGGCAATGTATCTATTTTAAACTAAGCTACAGATCTTTAATAGTTTTTTTTTGCATAAAACCTTTAAATATAGGAAAACTCAGTATTTTGTTACTCTATTTCTGTTGTTTGCGGCCCTGAGAAAGCACCGCAACGCACGGGGAGTCGCGACGCACAGTTTGAGAACCCCCCCTGATATAAGGTGATGATAGTACGATTCTATTTCGAACGTTTTCCATATCGAACGCTGGTGGACTGATTCTAAATTTCGAATGATATGTAACGGCGTTGGAGGAAAACCGCTGACGACCATCTTCCATAATCCGGCTGCAAGACGGCGGAATTCTAGAGTCAGCACTCCATTTACACAACTTCTTGGGCACCGGTAGTTAGATACTAAAGTAATGGTTATACAGAGGAAGAACATTGTGAAACTAAATGTTAACAGTATAATCTTAATATTAATGCTGTATTATTTACTGCTTTCTTTCTCTAATGAAAGACCAGTGCAATGACATTTAAGTTCATAAGACGTATAAAAGAAAAAAGTTTTTCGATAAATAAGGTGGTTTCTTAGCTTTTTTGCAGACGAACAGACATTCCAACATGATCATCATGTCTTATACAAATTAATATTTTACCTCCGATACAACTGTAAAATAATTGCCCCGAAAAAAACGAAGGCTGTGCAACCCATAATCGGAATAATTAAGTAGATATACCCAAAAAAGTCATTACTTTTTGTTGGAGTAAGAATTCTGCCTGCCTTCGGAAGAGTGAGGTCATACCGTACCTGTACCACAAGGTCAACAAACTTGACTCTTGAAATATTTATTTTTTTATGTTCAAGCCTTTATTTAATATTGGGGTGGATCAGAAAAGGCACAGGGTCGAATTTATTGTAAAGGCGCAACTTAACTGCGGTCAATTAAAACATGTCTCATTTATCATTCTGTTCAAGAAAGTATGATCAGCAGGCCAATCCGTATAATAAATAATTTTCTGTAGGTACCGTAACCAGGCAAGGGTCTCTTAAAAGCACAGAAAGAAATATAATTGTGGTCATCATTGTTACTTAATGCTTATGAGGAGCTCTTTTGTAAATAGTAACAGTGATACGGGTCGATCTTCGAAGTTAAGCGACGCTTGCCGAGTTCGGTGTGTGGATGGGTGCACATTAATTACATACCGAAACTCTTTCGTGCCTCGGAAAGCTTGTTAAGCCGTTGATCCCGGCTGTCATTTGAAGATCTGACACCAGTATTTCCAAGGGCTATCGGGTTACCCACTGGGCAGATAGGCACTCCCTCCATGCAAGATACTGGTACTAAGCTGCAGTCGCAGTCAGGCTGAAAGACAACCTCAACATTGCTGGATTGCATAGGCAGATGGATTCACACGTAACACCTATCAGTGATTCCGGGTCCTGTCGATGTCGATGTTATTGTCCTTATCCAAGTCGGTAGTAACCAAGATACCAGAATAGCATTTTCCTTAACAGATTCCTTCATAACACATTTTAATATTTTACCTAATCAATCAAGACCAATAAGGGAGAGCGGGGCTAAACGTACCAATCAATCAATTGGAACAATTTTCCCGCGATACGTTTACGCGGTAAGCTTTATAAAAAAGAGATAAACATATCAAGTAAACTCGCCATAAAACTGAACGCTGTGGCAACTATCTTAGTTTGGCCAGCAACGTCGGGTACATTGCTAACACTTTCAGTGCCCAGAACTCAGCATATGGGTCGAACAATAATTTGTTCGTGCCAACGAGTCGTCGCTACATATAACGACGACTCGGCTGCCGAGTTGTGGGCACACGAACTCGGCAGCCGAGTCGTTTTTGGGGGGTCGTCGTGGGCACACGAACAAGTTCTGGGCACTGAAAGTGTTAAATAACGTAGGAACAACTTCCCCGCGGCACGTTTAGCCCCGCTCTCCCCTACATACAAAACGATGATTAATATTTGCGTTCGTTTCTCGAAGATTAATCGTAGTTATTCGAGCAATAACACACGATCACGGTTTCCTTAGAGTCGGATGCGCGCTATCAGATCGCATCTTTACTTCATTATTTATTTTTTGCGAACATTAATTTGACCGATGACGGGTAATCAATGTTTAGGGTCACTCGCAAGCTTATCGGCGTTTTATTACAATGTTTGTAGATATTGTCTTTTTTAGATTAACGATAGTCAAAACAGTTTTGTCTGTTGCGGATATTGTTAACAGTATTTTCATGAGTCTATAATTATTATTTTTTAAAAGCGATACTGTCTTCTGGTGCATTGTTGAGTAGGAACTCTATTTTCCGCACTTACATTCGATCCGTTGTGCTACAGGGTCCTGGCTTTCATAGCTAGCCAGAGTAGAGCAGAAGTTTCCTGGGGAATTCACAGGCTTTGCAGAGTGAATTCACTGTTCCAGGGATTTGTGCGCTTTGGGAAGACGTTTTTAAGGACGACGTGTGAAGCTGATTCTTACAAGTGTGTTCTAATTCTAAGAATATCCATTTTTACTAGCTACGTTTTTTAGTAACTACGGATAATTATAAAGAATATTAGTTAAGTTAGTATAGTCTATTTTAAGTTTTCTTCTCTGTCTCTTTACACACTGTGTCTACGTATCTCATATCTACTCTTCTGTCGCAGGTCTGCTGGAAGAAATTTCTAATGAAATAAGCAGTACCTTTGTGCTCTTTTCTCTGTATATTTTTTTAAATACATGAATAAATAAAGAAGTTTTTCTTGGTTCAAATTGGCATGGACCCGAATCGTTGTATAATATCCAATGAACAATTCCTACAAATCTTCGAAATATAATTTATGTTAAATAGTTTTCACAGGTTACTATTTATGTAAAATAGTTACAACTTAGTAGAACTGCAGCGTTCCGACTATCCTCAAGAATGTTCAGAAATAAGGAAAGAAACTCATGGATTTTTTTTCAAGGAAAACAGTGCCTAGTAACGTTGCGTCGCTGAAATTCTTTCTACAGTAAATGTGTCGATATTTTTTGTAGAAACCAATAAATTATTCGAACATTTCGCAGGTGTGCGAGAAATAAAACGTCTCTATTTGTTTATCACTAAACTGTTAAATTCACATGGTAACCGTTAATTTTGATTCTTTTTGTCTTTCTGATATTAGAGAGAAGATTTTCAATAAAAGAATGAATTGTCGTTTTTTCTCGTGGAGTTAAAGATAGGATTATGTCATCACAAGCAACATCCGCGAGTGAAGAAAGAATAATTAATTCACCAGTCTGTTTGTCAAGCTTAGGTATGTATTTTATTTTCTAAATTGAATGTTGCTCAATAAAAGGATTTCTCTTTAAATACGGAAAAAGATTTTGGTGTTCTTCATGTCGACGGCACATATGTAGGTACATACCGGCAATTATACGACGTCAGTGGACACACCTTGAGCAGCAGGCCCAGCTCAGTAAGCCATCTCATAGGACTGATACATTACCACTGACGTAAGGCCTACTGTATATATTTCTACCTGGTTTGCCATTTTATTCCCATCCCACTGCAGGGCAAAGGCCTCCGTTCCCCTTAGAATATTTTCTTGAATGTTAAAAATATACATACATACTTACGAAATACTTAACTCAGTAATCACAGCAATGACAACTTGTTATTTCGATACGATTAAAGATGTTAGAAAACTTTGAAGCTACTTTTTTTAAATTCTAGTTTCGAGTTGATAATAACTTTTCAATTTAAGCAATAACTTGTATGATTCGACCCACAATAGTCATTTGATGCCATTCGAATTTTACTGCATTGCTTGAGTACCTACGCACGCAGTACCTAGGAACTGCGACAGGCTTTGGTCTCTTGATCGGGCCGCGCAACGCTGCAGTATGCGGTGGTGGCTCCTCACCACTGACGAATACTAATCAAGAAAGAAAGAAAGAAAAATGTTTATTTGGGACTCGCACAAGACTAACAAACTAGTAAAATAAAATTAAAAACTAAACAGTATAAAAAAATAATTATCTGCGCGAGGCCAAAATGGTCCCTATCTCAGCTTATGCTGCGATATCTAAAAAATAAATAACGCAGCGCTGGTATTCTGATAGGGCCAGTCAGTGGTGCCACGGATACAGTCACGGAGCATATTTAACAGAAATATACAAATAAAATAATAAGTATAAATATGGTAAAAAAAATGCAACAATTATTAATATATAATTATACAGGGTGTCCCAAAACTCAACGTCAAGCCGAAACGGGGTGACAGGATTGATCATAACCATCACGAGAAAAATCTGAAAAAAAATCTATCCCATGCAGTTTGAAAATTATGGGCATTTTAAGAAAAACCTAGAAATTTGATCAAACTGTACCATTTTTCGGTTATTGTGGTTATTATTTTTTATTTTTGTTCATTTGAACTTTAGAAACGTAATCCTAAATAACATTTCTAGAATCCCAATAAAAAATAATGACACAATTGCCTCAAGTTCCCGAGAATTGAGACTATTTGTTAAACTACGAATTTAAAATTTTCAAGATTCGTCGACTTTGACAGGCCCTCCTATAAAAAAAATGTACTAGAGTGCCTTGGCAAGTAGCATTAAAAGTTGGCGCATTTAATCAGAATTCTAAAATGGTACAATACTTGTTAGTTCCATACAATAGAAAAGAGTAAAAAAATTAAAACCTCAAGTAACCCGATTTTTGCTATCTCATTTTACTCAGTTAAAATGTTTTTAATTCGCACAAGCTCTAGGTAGGTTCTTAATTTTAAGGCAAAATGATGAGAGAGATGGATAATGGGTATGTTTGCCATGAGTGAGCGAGACAGATAGTGACGCCACGCATTGAGACGGAGATGCGTCGTTTAAACGAGTGCGAATGAAACAGATAGATGCTATGGCATCTATCTGTTTCATTCGCACTAGTTTCAGCCAAGCAAATGGCTACGCTACCAGTCCGACACCAACCAGTTAGTACGTTTCGCTCATTCGTCTACTGCGCACGTTCGTATTCGCTTGTGTTGATTTAGTACTGACAACTTTGGCTTCTCTTTTTGGACTTGAATCTTTGTGAATTGGACTTGTTGATAACATACCGGCAACTTTGGCTTCTCTCTGGACTTTTTTGTTGGCATCCTTTTTATCTACCATGCCTACGCGCTACACTTCACAAGAATATGCGAACATGCACCTCATTTATGGGGAATGCAGATGCAACGCAAGTGCTGCCGCTAGACTTTATCGTGAAAGATATCCAAATTTAGAGCGCTACCCGGATCACCGCGTGTTTGTTAATGTGCACCGTTCACTCACAGAGGGCGGCCATTTCCCGAATCAAATACAGGCTGGAGGTAGACCTGTGTTTCCTTTCCAGGAAGAAGTATTGCAAGAGGTCGCACGTGACCGAAGTATTTCCGTACGTGGAATTGAAGAAAGAACGGGAATACCGAAAAGCACTGCTCATCGTATTTTACAAAGAGCCGAAATGCATCCGTTTCACGTACAACGAGTTCAAAGTCTTCTACCTCGAGATTATCAGGAAAGGATTTCTTTTTGTAGAACAATGCTACAGAGGCATAATGAGAATCCCCAATTCATCCAAAAAATTCTCTGGTCAGATGAATCGACATTTAAAAAAGATGGTTACATGAACTTGCACAATTATCACGAGTGGCATGTGGAGAATCCACATTTAATGCGAGAAGATAGATCCCAGTATCGTTTTAAAGTAAACCTGTGGACCGGAATTTTAAACGGTAAAATTATTGGGCCTATTGAACTGCCTGAGAACTTGAATGGAACTAATTACCTACATTTTTTAAGAGAAGATTTACCAACCCTGTTAGAGGACGTACCACTAGCAGATCTTCGCGACATGTGGTTTCAACAAGATGGCTGCCCAGCGCATTTCGCAGTGCAAGTAAGAGATTTCCTTGACCAGGAATATCCGGGAAGGTGGATTGGACGTTCGGGCACTATCTCGTGGCCCGCCCGTTCACCAGATTTAAATCCCCTGGATTTTTTCTATTGGGGAGTTCTCAAAGAAAAAGTTTACTCAAAGCCCATTGAGAACGTAGCCGACCTGCGTGAACGCATTTCTCAAGCAGCTGAGGCGATCAACTCTCGAAGATATGCCCGACTAATAAGTAGATCTTTTTTAAGAAGATGTAGGGCTTGTATTGAGGCTGATGGTAAACAATTTGAACATTTATTGTAATAAAAAACGTTATTTCTCTATCATCTGACTTTTATTCCAACAAACCTAATTATTTTACTAATTTTACTAACTTTTTTTCACTTTGGTAAAAGTGGCGTCACTATCTGTCTCGCTCACTCATGGCGAACATACCCATTATCCATCTCTCTCATCATTTTGTCTTAAAATTAAGAACCTACCTAGAGCTTGTGTGAATTAAAAACATTTTAACTGAGTAAAATGAGATAGCAAAAATCGGGTTACTTGAGGTTTTAATTTTTTTACTCTTTTCTATTGTATGGAACTAACAAGTATTGTACCATTTTAGAATTCTGATTAAATGCGCCAACTTTTAATGCCACTTGCCAAGGCACTCTAGTACATTTTTTTTATAGGAGGGCCTGTCAAAGTCGACGAATCTTGAAAATTTTAAATTCGTAGTTTAACAAATAGTCTCAATTCTCGGAAACTTGAGGCAATTGTGTCATTATTTTTTATTGGGATTCTAGAAATGTTATTTAGGATTACGTTTCCAAAGTTCAAATGAACAAAAATAAAAAAGAATAACCACAATAACCGAAAAATGGTACAGTTTGATCAAATTTCTAGGTTTTTCTTAAAATGCCCATAATTTTTAAACTGCATGGGATAGATTTTTTTTCAGATTTTTCTCGTGATGGTTATGATCAATCCTGTCACCCCGTTTCGGCTTGACGTTGAGTTTTGGGACACCCTGTATAAATGACAAAAAAAAAATTAAAAAATAATAATCGGTACATACAAACAATAATCAAGCTGACACCCAATAGCCCAGAGCTCCAGCTTCATTTGTCGATATCATAGACAAATGAATAGAGCGCGCGGGCGCAAGTGGGAGGTTATGGTCGGCTGTCACAAAGAAAAGATGGTTGAACCCGTTGAACAGAAACATAAATGTAAATAAACAAAACAAAAAAAATGATGCTCAAAGATCACTCATGACGTTTTTGATACGATGTTGTGCCCGGCACCGCATACCGCAGCCTTGTTCGATTGATTAAGAGACCGAAGATTCAGCCGACACGAGCCATCGTCATTAATTGCATTTAAATGACTTCGTCTATTACGACGACTCATATGTCAATTATATCTTTGTTTTTGTTCGCAATTAGCCTGTTACGTTGTGCGTAATAGGTATTCAGTCGATGACGTAGCACTTATTTTATCGTTTCTCAATGCAACCTTAGGTTAGGGTGTTGCTAGAGCGTAGGTAGGAGATGGAACACCGGGGTGGTTTTAGTCAGTAAGAGTCTGACAGACCCCTCCACCCGCCCTAGGGTGGAGAATTTCCATGAGGATTTCCCCCCCAACATCAAAAAAAAAAAAAAAAGGGTGGTGTTCCTAGAGCTAGGATACTCTAGCTTGATATTTCATGATTGACTACAAGTCGAAGTAGAGGCGAATTGAGCACCATTTTTTTATAATCAGGGAGAATACATATAAGGTTCTCTCCGGTGTGTGTTAGGTGAACCTATATCTGATGGGTTGGGTTGACATGAAACACAAATAAAATAAAAATAAATTCATTTTTAAATCATTTATTTTTCATCGAAAAAATATCCTTCGCTACAAATATGATAGGATGACGATGACCCGGTATCGTGAGACTCGTGCGAATGGAATGCGTAAGTACATACAGACTGGTTGTGAACAGGGGCTTTACTGACGCAGCCGCAAGCAGGCACAAGGAATTCAGTAACTGTGCAATGGCTAGATGATGCAGTAGAGGAATTTGTGAATCATTCATATGATGCTATTTTACAACGTGTAACAGAATTTTCCATGGAAATATTAGTGGTGCATTCCGGCACCACTCCATCCTGTCATATATTTAAGCAGTTCATTGTACTGCTTGAAGCTGCGTCGATCCAACAGAAACTAATCGAAGAAGCAAACTGATAAGCGACAGTGTTTACGAGGGGCAACGTGCGAACACAATGTAAACATGATGGTACTCTGAAGCTATTTGTCCTAGAACCCCACGCGCTGCATAAGTGCCAATACATTTCACATAAATGTACTCGCTCGCGCTCCCACAATCTGCCGCCTCCAGCCCACCTCAACAAATATACTTACTTTAAACAATAAATATAGACAAAAACAAAACAGATGTTCGTATCCGTAAAGTAACTATAATAAATCTTTTACAAATAAAATCTCCGATAAATTTCATCTAATACGTGAACTTAAATTACAATATATACAAACATTTAAACATAGTAATACGACAACTGGATGAAGTACTAGTGTACCCTGTTATTTACAAAGAAAATGGTGCGTTTCTAACACACGACAGAGACTGACAACCAGCTACTGATATAGACAATCCTGACAGAAAACTGGTTGATTTGACTCAATATTTAAAATTCGTCGTAATTAACCCAAAAGAACCTTTGTAACTTTACATATAATTTATACCCTAATAAAGGATTCACAATAATATTTACCTACGTGCATTGTTGTTGCCAGACGATTGAATTTCTAATTCTAATCTCATATAATTCGACAGTTCTCAACATGGCTGCCGCCCCGCTAGAGATCAGGGGAGCGCTACTTGTCCTTGGGACGTTAATTTTCTTTG
This sequence comes from Mamestra brassicae, assembly GCA_905163435.1. Taxonomy (NCBI): domain Eukaryota; kingdom Metazoa; phylum Arthropoda; class Insecta; order Lepidoptera; family Noctuidae; genus Mamestra; species Mamestra brassicae. Next base: position 20,960,372 of record LR990990.1, read on the forward strand.
AAAACAAACACTCGGAAAGGGGCAGCTAAACTTAGACCATAATAGTGTTACCAATGATACTCTCTTTGCCATCCAATAGTTCAGAGTAGCCTGACTCGTCGCTGCAGGCACTGTCATTGTCTCCCGTGTTCTTGAACACTTCAGTTTCTGTGCTCGAGTTGAGGCTGTCAACATCGGTCAAATTGTCAATGAGAGATTCAAACTTTCCTTCAAAGTCTGACATGATATTAGAATCCGCTCGCAATGGGGGATATGTGGACCTCCTCCTGAAGGTATTCTTTTCACCGATGGGGACGTGATTAACCTCCTCAGTGACATTGGAATCAGAGCTATTCATAATGTGCACAGAGTTGTAGCTTCTATTGCTGCTCCTCATATCGTTATGTTCGAAGCTCTGTTCCATGTAAGAGGCAGTAGTGTCCGCATGCTCCTTCTGGTCTTCCTGAGGGAACGAGGGCAGGGATGACGGCTCGGTGTCGGTAACCGTGCTGGCGGTCTCGCAGCCCGAAGAAACAGATCCGTCGTCGCTATCCGTGACGAGGTAGTTACTTTGCATCAGTGCCTTACAGTCACCCTCAGCCACCGCATTTTCACTCAGTTCGTTCGATTCGGCGATCGCTTCTAGCAATCTCGTTTCCTTCTCTCCATCACTATGACTAGTATCATCGATACATCCGTTCTTTTGGCTCTCCTTCACCAATAATTCCAGGAATTCATCGGAGACGGTAACGTTACCGCTTGCAGAGTCAGATAGCGTTCTATTTATAACTCCCTCTGGACATGAGGTCTTCCTCGGGGACTTTATATCGGGCCGTCGTCTGTCGAGCGTTTGCGAGGAATAGAAGTTGTCCATCGTCAAAGACGTTCGTGACCAGGGCTCGCCGTTTTGTTTAGCGTTCATTTCCGCCTCCTCTTCATCTTCTTCCGAACATAGTTCTTCAATAGCTCCCAGTTTTGGAGCTGATTTTGACCTTTCTAGCGGTGGTCTGTAGTTCATAGCTCCGACGCTTAGCAGAATCTTTCTGCGAGGCATACTTGGGTTTTCGTAGACACTGTTAGCGAGGCTGAGTCTAGCATTTTGTTTTGAGATTCTGTCCTTTTTGAATTCGCTTAAGGCCTGCTTCAGTTTGACTTGAAGCTCCTCGGTAATCTTCTTTGATATTGATTCTTTGGTGCAAAGGACGGCGTGGCAGCGCAGCTCGTGCTTGAGCTTCTTGCCCTCGTGGCGGTACACCCAGCAGAACAGCTTGGGGTAGTGCGGCGGGCTAGCGCAGTACGTGATGCGGTGGGACCAGTACTCGGTGAGGCCGTGCTCTTTGGTGAATCCCTTGAGGCCGGAGTTGGTGACGGACAGCTTCATCACGACGTCGGGCTTCGTCGACTGCTGGTAGTTGCGCCACAGTGTCGCCAGCGGCTTCTCGACGCAGCTCTCACCTGTAACGAAGAACACAATGTTATTATTTGAAACTTTTTAAAGCTCTTTTGAATGTAGTTATGGTCTAAAATGAATAGTATTCCATCTATATGATCAGCTTTAATTCAACGCGACATCACGTATTTGTGATTTAAAGGATATGTAAATCTAACAAGTTTTATACCAGTCTAGCTTGTCTTGAATGATTTTCAATATGTATTTTAAACTAGAATATCAGGTTTTTGTGATCATCTACAAGGAAACTATTATAGATGCATAAAAGTGTTACCAACGAAATCATTTGAGGACGGAACTGATTATTTGAAACCTCTCTATCCTAGCGTGTTATCAATAAACATGCATTCGCTTCCTCATAATATATGTATATTTGCTGATAGCATCTAATCAGAGTGTAGAACAAGATTGGCTGCGCCCACTTGCACATTGTAATCTGTGTGTACTCGTACATAATCTGTTATTATAATGATCTGTCGATCGAAACGTTCCGAGGTGAGCGAGTGAGAATGTAGTGAGATACATTTATTAACGTGGTCTCCGTGACATGGAGTCCAGTTTCTGATGACGTCAGAGTTAAAGTTAATTTTGACGTGAGAAGGATTTTCGGTGTTTTTGACGACTGAAATGAGAAGGGTAGAAATGATGTCAGAAAACCGGTCTTCAAGACTTGGTTACTTGGTGGCCTATGGTTATGAGACATAATCTTTACTGTATTAATAATGCCTTAGAATTTATAGATCTTAATCAAGTTTATAGTCGTTCTAACTCTATGCTATGAGGAAGACATCTGCAATGATCTGTGTTTATGACATAGAAGAAACAGGTTTGAGTGAAGAAAATTTCAATAGATCTGATTAATTTTTTTTTGTTAAATTGTCTTTACCACTTTTTAATAATGTTTCAATATTTTGTGCATTTATCTCAGTTTTTTGAACATTTTAGTTTTGAAGATTGTATTTTTTTATGAACCTGCCATGTTATCTTTTCCTGACCCTTGGTTGCTTGGCTGAAATCAGCCTTTGAATCTTTGTGTTGCAAGAAGTTTTAAGTAAATAACTATAATAAGATTTGCTTGTGTTTAACACCAGAACAGCTGAGCAACAGTATCAAGGACCTCGTAAACAAAAGGACCCAGTAATGTTCCAACGCGGAATAAAACTACGACCCTTAAAAGTTCGTCAGACTTTGCCCTTCATTACGCCGGCGTCACGGTGCTAGGAGCTTTACGCTGCGTCTTTGTGGGTTCTTTCCTCGGCTTTATTACAAGTAGGTTAACAAAGGAGGAAAAATACACAAAAAGTAAAGTTGATAAAAGTTTCCTCCTAGTATTTGTCGAAACATTGTAACATTGCAATGTCTATGATAATCTTCTCGCGGGATGTTGCTTCTTCTCGATTCTCGTAGGCTTTTTTAGTCTTATAAGAATCGAAAACCCAACAACTAGTCTAGCAAGGATATCGTGCTACCCAGTTACTGGGCGTGGAGTTCAGATAATCAGTTGATCCAAGTTAAATTTTGGCATTCTGCTGCATTCCGTTAGTATGGTAATCGATTTAAAAAAAGTTGGGAAATCGTGGCATATAGAGATTCTGTGATACTTGCATCTTCTTAATCTGTTCGTAATTCCTACTATAATGTAGAAATCTCCTTGAGAAACAGCTATAAACTCCCATAACAACGCAAGATTTATGACATTTTCTCTATTGTTGTATTAGCTTGGGAAATAACTGAGGCTTGTCTTATCTAACTCGATCAGAGGAAGTTGTGGTTGTTGGGAAACAGGGAAACCATCTGTCACGCACACGGAACCACACGGGCTAGGAAATAAGGTTGAGAATTGAAGGTTTTATATACCTTGATCCGAATCGACTACAGCTAGTCTTCCATTCCCCATTGACATGATAAGATGACGGAATGGCTGAAATATGCCTTGTTCTAATAGTTTTATAAGTAGAGATCGGAATAGGTGGACTATATTTACCTGATGTTCGTGGAAGTAAGTTACATAGAGTTGATAATACCTCCTGTAAATTCCCGGAATCATAAACATGACGATTGATCCCGGGATTTAAGAAATTGCAAATTAATTATTGCGCTTTGAATACATTTGAACAAAATTATTGTATTGAAACATTAGGTAAATCCCAAGCAGCACGCAAGAGTTGCCGACATCAAATATACAGCACTAATAGAACTTAGAGTTCTATTGGTGACCCATAAAGGTGTCAAGAAAAGATTATTTACTTATAAAAGTGATTAAACCGTTTTTATACAGCTAAAGCTGTACTAAGTTTTTATAAAATACTCCGTGTCAACTTAAGGCTTTAAAACAGAATATTTGAACTCCACTTTAAAACTCTAAGCATTTTTTGACACTTCAATCTAATGTAATCCTTCAAGCTGCATAGAGGCTGTATTTTGCATGTGATCACTTACTTACTACAGCTATAAGTTTAAAATGGTATCACTTTATACTTGTTTCTGTATAATGGTATATTAAAACTCCTTTCTAAAGCTTATTATTAATGCGTAACTGTACACTCTTGTCAGTGTAATAGTTTTTTAACTTCTGTCAAATATGATTTTATAGAACTATAATAATAAATGAATTCTGTAATACAGCTATAATAAAAATATTCTATTATAACGGCTATTAAAGGGTAAAAGCTGTGTAATGGAATCCAGAAAGTGCGTAGTAAAACCACGGAATCTATAATACTCTCCAGATATCTTTTACGCTGTATAAAATCTGTCGCCATTTTCGAACAAATAATAACAAAAGAAAATATGACTTCTTACATTATTATGAGTATTGCTGAAGTTATAGTTATGATTTTCAGATAAATAAATCATAAGTGGTACCTGTTCTATAGTATTATTTAACAATCTTATGATTCTAACCTCAAAAGCATGAACTTAGTTACTTGTTTTGGTAATATTCATCGTGATTTTTTCAGTATTTCGCGGGCGCGTGAATATTTTTCCACAAAACCATGCACTATTTCACAGTAAAAGTGAATCGGCACGTTGAATCTACACCTATCACTACCTAAAGTCCAACATTTATTCTTGACTTATAACTTCACAGTAAATTGGCGGCCCACCATTATCATCATAACTAAAAAGAATAAGCGGTTGTTTCATAAATTTCACATTGTAATTCTCATAAGAAACCTATGAAGAACTATTATCTTTTTAAGAAACTTATAAGAGAATAACTATACGCCTATGGTTTTCTTCAACAACATACTACAGCTCTTCTCCAGCTATAGTACAGCCTATTTTTTAGCTATACAGCTACTATACAGCTATAATAACGCATTAGGCTGTATAACAATGGGCCCAATTTTTACTTATAGAGGTTGTATAAGCGCTTATACAGCCCTTGTACAGCCTCACTATACAGCCTGTGGCATACAAATAAACTAAAATACAGCTTCTATACAGCCTGTCGTGCTACTTGGGATATAGTCTACCTATTCCGATCTCTGTTTATAGGTCTCAGCTCGGCTCAGCCTCCCTCAATCAAATTACAACAGTTACAACTTCTAATTTGTCATTCAAATCCTCAACTCGATTATTTTTCCGTTGGTCATGGCTTGGATGGAATGCGAGCAACAGATATTTTATTAATGTTTAAAAATATATTATGAAAGTATGACGTAGGTACGTTTATTAAAATCCCACCCGAAACCCACGTGAATGCATCGACTTTGCGAGAAATGCGAAAAATATAAATATAGCTTTAGTAGCTTCTAACATTATGATAGGTTGGTGTTACATTCAATTTTGAACGATGGACGTGTTAAAGTTTTTATTAGAAGTTGAAAATAAATAATTCCTCCGCTTTTATCTTTTCGTTTGTCATAAAACATTAAGGCACCCGCAGACTGTTGCTATGTGAATATTATAAATGCAAAAGTGAGCTGGTTTGTTTGTTTCACGGGTTATAATAAACTACATTTTTGTGCGAACATAAAACATGAATACGAGCGAAGGCTCGGGCAAAAGCTAGTTGCGTCTAATAGAACAGAAAAAAATACTGTGGAAACGCATCATCGGACTGTCGCATCACGTTCCGTCTGCTAGAGCCTTTATGCTAGCATTTGTTTAAGATTATTCATAATCAAGAAATTACACCAGACATGACACTTTTACGCCATATTCATGTAAATTGCAAAAGCTTGTTGTTAGCTTTTGCAATTTACATGAATATGGCGTAATATTGATCGTGTTAGTAAGTAATAGGTTTCGATCGAGTTCCGCTAAAAGACGATGTTATGATATCATGATTAGCGATCATCGTGATCTGATCTGAGTGTTAGCGATGTTAGCGATACGATAATTACTAGTTTTAACATGATTCGTGTGTGAAATGTAACAAGTCATAATTTACAATTTGTGTGCAATTATTTGTATCACGTTCAGGAAATGTGTTTTTTGCTGGTCTCGTTATTTAAATTGGCACTAGGAGTTCCTTATGTATTGTGGGTGGTGGGCTATTGCAATGTACTTAACAGAATTATCAAATGGATAAAAAATCAGACATAGAACAATTCTATAAAAAAGAAAAATATTTGGGTAGCAGCAGCTGTAGCAAATATTTAGTTAAATTGTGGATTTCATAATTGCTTGGTAGAAAAAGACTTATTCATATTAATATTATAAATTCAAAAGTAACCGTTTGTTTGATTGTTACATTTTCGCGCCTAAAACCATGAATCAGTTTGTAGACATTTGTAGGTAGGTTAAGCCTTGAATAAGGAAATAAAATACTTGTTATCCCTAAGCTGTATAATCTTCTTCTTAGCTTGTCGGTGGCAAATACACTTATCAAATTTTATGCTTGGCCCAGTACTCAGAACGACAAAATCGTTCGCTGACGCAGCCATAAGGTCCTCACACGTACAGGTGACAGGGCATGCGACGCAAGATAAGAGATAGCCCATGGACTGCGGAGCAACGCCACACAAACACTGAAGATAGGAGCCATCCGAGAACCTCCACTTGAGGAGGTTATCTTTAGTGCGACCGACCTGGGTGCGGAGTCTATTTAGGGTTTTCCAGATCGGCAACGGCAGCGCATTCCCAGGTGGGAATAATAGAAAGGAGTTGTATAATAGAAACGAAATTTTAGACCTGATACTCCCAATCCGAAATCCCCTACTTTTAACTCCCAATGGAGATAAACTCTATCAGTAACAACAGTTTCAGGTCAAGCCTCCTAACAAACAAATCACTACTAACAACTTTGACAGACCTGTAAAGCCTTTTCCTCGGCGCCATGCCCCCATAACTGTAGCGATCAAACAACCCATAATCTCACGGGATGAGCAGAACGACCCCATAAAGCTGCCTCGTAAAACAAAAGTAACAAACGCTTTTAATTTGAACTGCTGCTTAATTGTACATGGGCTGTTAAATCCTTTAACTTGAACGGGTTTTGGAATAGTTCCGAAGACAAACATCATCATAACTTCAGCCGAAAGATGTCCACTGCTGGGCATAGTCCTCCCCCAAGCGTCGCCTCTTCGGCCGTACCTGAGACTATACGAGTGACATTCTGTAACCGGTAGCGTGGTGAAAGCGTTGCGGAATTTGTTCGAAAGAGTCACCGCGGCCCTGGAACGCAAAGGGCTTTAGAAGGAACACGGATGGGTTGCTGGATGGCTTATGTCAGTTAGAGTCTGACACGCCCTTCCACTCCACCTAGAGCGGAAGAAGTCATTTGATGATTTCCCATGCCTAAAAAAAAAAAAGCGTGGTTAAGGCGATTGCGAATTTGCGATTGACGCTGTCGAAATGTCACGTGATCAATCACTTAAATCCCGCCGCTGCTGGCCGTGCCTGTTGCCAGGACCAACCTCCTCGTCAAAACACCATTGACCCGCGCAATTCGGGTTATTAACGATCTTCACATCAAGATCGATGTATTTACATGCCATTTCAGTGAATTCGCAAAAATACTGCTGTTTATTTTATGTTATAGTCACTTATAGTGTAGATTATTAGAGTTAAATTTTATTTATGTAAGTGGCTGTATAATAGGTTTGCCTGTGCTTCTTGTTTCATTATTAATATTTTGAGTTTACAATGGTTGCCACTTGGTGTCGCTACTTGTCTTTTCTCATCTATGGATATATCTTTAATCTGTACATGTGCAAGTTGTTCTTTCTAAATAAAGATTAAAACAAAGTGGAGAATTCTTGTTAATTGAATCAACAAGCCTCAATAGGTTATGGGCCCAGGCGTTTCGAGTAATTAACAAAGAGCAGAAAAGAGAATACAGTACAGAAAGTGTTTAGCGCGGTTTATCCAGAGCGCATTGTGCCAGGTCATACGTAACCTAAAAATGGAGTTTGGAAAAACGATGAACCTCGATAAGTTCGACGGAAGCAACTTCAAACAATGGAAATTCCAAATAAAATGTGCGCTGCGTGCCAAAGGTTTGGACATAAACCAGCCCATACCTGAAACGAACACTTGTGAATGGAATAAAAATGATGGCATGGCAATGTTTATAATAACATCTGCAATGGATTTGAAACAAGTAGCACTCATCGAGAATTGTGAAACCGCTCTCGAGGTGATGACTAAACTCGAATCTATCTATGAACAAAAATCGGAGATGAATAAAATGATTCTACATGAGCGTTTTTATCAATATAAAATGTCACCAGGTGATAGTATAGCTCAGCATATAGCTAAAATTGAGAGCATGGCTAAGCAATTAAAAGAAAATGGAGAAGACATCAGTGATACTGCGATAATAACAAAAATATTGAGCACGCTGCCTCTCAAGTATAGATCTCTCCGTCAGGCTTGGATGTCACTTGATGCAAGTAAACAAACTGATCAATCTAACAGCTCGGCTATTAGACGAAGAGGCTAGTTTCGGTGTAGAAGAAGAAAATGAGACAGCGTTAGTTGTAGCAAAACAAAATGAAAAGAAGAGAAATTTTAAAACTTCGGAAGCAAAGAGAGAATTCAAAGAAACAGTTAATCATCGTTTCGTTTGTTATAAATGTGGAAGACGAGGCCATTATGCAAAAGATTGTCGTGCTACTAAACAAAATCAAGAAGAAAAAAACATGTTAGCCTTCAATATAGATAGCCATGAATGGCACGATGATCATGAAGAAACCAGTTGGATATTAGACAGCGGTGCCTCAGCTCACATGTCTTACAAACGTGAAAATTTTGTAGAACTATATGAATATAAAGGACCCACACTGAAATTAGGAAACCAAGAAGACATAGAAGTTCTTGGACAAGGAAATGTTTTGATTAATAAGTGTGTCAATGGGCAGTGGGAGAAAAGCATTCTTAAAAATGTGCTTTATGTACCTAAACTAAGAAGAAACCTGTTTTCAGAAGGAGTAGTTTCTCGGCAAGGTTATAGTATTATGAAGAAACATACTGAAGCTTTGATTTACAAGGACAATGATATAGTGATGTGCGCATTTTTACAAAGTAACAATCTATATAAGTTAAAAGTAAAAACAGTTCAAAATCCAGTATGTAATGTTGTGCAAAAATTGGACCTTAAAACATGGCATGAACGATTGGGACACTTAAATGTCAAAGAAATTCAGAAAATGTGCAAAAATAATGTAATTACTGGTGTGGACCTATCAGACTGTGAAAAGTTTGTGTGTGAGGGTTGTGCTTATGGTAAGCATGCTCGTCGACCATTCCAGAAATCATCACGACAATCACCACAGCCGGGTGATATTGTTTACAGTGATGTTTGTGGTCCTATCAATGTACCATCAGTGCAAGGTATGAAATATTTTGTTATTTTCAAAGATGCTGCAACAAGTTTTAGATATGTGTATTTTTTGAAGAACAAATGTGATGTGCTGGACTATTTTAAAAAATATAACTCAAAAATAAAGAACCTTTTTTCACATGGTGTGCGTATTTTACACACTGATAATGGTGGAGAATATACAAGCAAAGTTTTCAAGGAATATCTAGAAAGTGAGGGTATTCTTCATGAACTCACGGCTCCATACACTCCCGAGCAAAACGGCCGTGCGGAACGGGAAATCAGGACAATAATGGAAAGCGCTCGATCCATGCTTTATGCCCGTAGTGTACCACTCAACTTATGGGCAGAAGCAGTCAACTGTGCTGTTTATTTGTTAAACCGCATGTCTTCTAGCCAGACACCTAATGTTACACCCATGGAGATATGGTGTGGTATAAAACCTAGCCTGGATCATATTCGCGTTTTTGGGTGTGAAGGATTTGTTCATGTTCCTGGTCAATTGAGGAATAAGCTTGATTCTAAAAGCTGCAAAATGATGTTGGTAGGCTATGATAACACTAACTATAAAATGTATGATCCAAACACAAGAAGAATAACAGTGTCCAGGAATGTTATTTTCAATGAACTAAAAGGTCTTGAAGTAAGAAGAAATGAAACTCAAATTTTGATTTATGATGAGGATAATGAAGAGGAAACAGGCAACACAGAGAGGGGTGAGAGTAATGAGGATATTACTTCAGATTATAGTGATAACAGTACACATACTGCTATTGATGAACAAGATGAGACGTATGAACCATCAACAGAAAATCATTCTTCTGATACATTTGATTCAAATGTCACTATTCGAACACGCAGTCATAGAACATTTGAGGCAAATTTAATGGAATTGAACGTGCCAGTGACTTATGATGAAGCAGTAAATAGTAAGGAGAGCAAATTGTGGCTAGAGGCTATAAATGAAGAATTGGAAGCTCATAATTTTAACAATACATGGAGTTATGTTGAAAAACAAAATCAGAGAACTATAACCTCAAAATGGGTTTTTAACATTAAAAGAAAACAGAATGGTGAAGTTGATAGATATAAAGCCAGACTGTGTGCCCGTGGTTTCACTCAAGTGGAAGGAATAGACTATACTGAAATATTTTCTCCTACTACAAGATATGAATCAATAAGAATATTGTTGTCAGTTTCAGCAGATTATAACTGGGAAATAACACAGCTAGATGTCAAAACAGCTTTCTTATATGGAGAACTGGAGGAGGATATATACATGGAAATCCCAGATGGAGTTAAAGCACCTGCAAATAAAGTATGTAAACTAAACAAATCCCTTTACGGATTAAAACAAGCATCTCGTTGCTGGAACAGAAAATTTACTGATTTTCTGGTAAAGTTTGGTTTTACACAGACACAAGCTGACAACTGTGTTTTTGTAGGTAAATTTCATGGTTATAAAGCTTTGTTGATCTTATATGTAGATGATGCCTTGATAATGTCTCAGTCAAAAAAAGTTTTGGACTATATTATCAGTTATTTGAAACAAGGATTTGATGTAAAAGAGTTAGAGTTAAACCGGTTCGTTGGTTTAGAAATTATTAAAACTAAAAATTCTATATGTATCGGTCAAAGACAATATATTGAGCAAATTATAAATAAATTCAATTTGAGTACAGCTCACCCATGTTATACACCTGTTGATGTAAATGTTCAAATTACTAAAAACGTGGATAAGATGCAGACTAATTTTCCTTATAGAGAGGCCATAGGGTCATTATTGTTTTTATCTATGGCAACTAGGCCAGATATTGCTTTCGGTGTCAATTTATTAAGTAGATATATTAATAACCCAAGTCTGCATCATATAACTCAGCTCAAGAGGATTATTCGATATCTTATTAAAACAAAAGATATGTGTATAAAATACCAAGGTCATGAAAATTTGATTGGGTATTCAGACTCAGACTTTGCTGGGGATTTGGATACAAGAAAATCAACTACTGGTTATATTTTTATGTTAAATGGTGGCCCTATATCTTGGGCAAGTCAAAAACAATCTTGTATTGCCTTATCAACGACTGAGGCTGAATTCATGGCAGGATGTGAAGCTGCCAAGAATTTATTGTGGTTAAGACAGTTTTTCAAAGAGATTGAAATCAATCAGGACTGTACTCGTTTGTGTATTGATAACCAGAGTGCTATTAAATTAATCAATAATCCTGTGTATCACAAGAAAACCAAACATATTGATGTGAAATTTAATTTTATAAGAGAGAAAGTACAGCAAAAGTTAATTGATATTCAATATGTGCAAAGTTCTGAACAATTAGCTGATATTTTAACAAAAGCTCTGCCTACTGTTAAATTTGAGCATTTAAGGGATGAAATACTGTTCAATGAGAATTAATTTAAGTCTTTATTAACGCACAGGCAGTCTTGTTATATAAAATTTAGTAGGAGTATTAGAGTTAAATTTTATTTATGTAAGTGGCTGTATAATAGGTTTGCCTGTGCTTCTTGTTTCATTATTAATATTTTGAGTTTACAATGGTTGCCACTTGGTGTCGCTACTTGTCTTTTCTCATCTATGGATATATCTTTAATCTGTACATGTGCAAGTTGTTCTTTCTAAATAAAGATTAAAACAAAGTGGAGAATTCTTGTTAATTGAATCAACAAGCCTCAATATAGATTAGGGTGTTATTAGGTATGTTTTTATTTTATATTTTAAATATTGTGTTTAGGGAACTTAGTATGGAAGTTATTTGTATTAGATATATATATTTTTTATGAGTACTATTAGTTTTTTTTATAGTTTTACGTCGTAAATAAGTTAATTTTAAGACCGCGCTATCGCATTAGGTATACACTTGTAAGGATAGTGGTAGGGAGATTTTAATAAATAAATATCCGATATAGAAACGCACTGGGCTTCTGGCATTCAGTGGATTCAAGCTTCACCAGGTCATCGTTCAACCTAGAAGAAGACCTTCCAATGTTGTAAGAATAAATAGTAAATACTCTCTGTATTGCCTGCTTTATCACCTTGCTAATTAATAAATAACTATAATAAGCACATAATATAATATAATACCTTGGGACAACTCACACACGGTCATCCGATCCCAAACTAGGCAGAGCCTGTGCTATGGCAACCAGACAACTGATAAACATAACATACTTTTATCTGTCAGTCCACGCAAATAAAAAACAACATAACTAAATCACTTAGTAAATAGACAGCCAATGATAAACATGACTTTCCTTCAGGTTTCTTCAAAGAAGATTAAATTAGAAAGCAGTTAGTAGGTAGGTATGTATTTAATTGGCTAGATTAATTAAATGTCAAGTTGAAGAGCCAAGGGCTTCACTGTCACTTGCAGCCGATAAGGTTCTCTTCAGCTGAAGATTGGATCAGGCTTATCCCTTTTATTACGTTTTTAAATCCCTAAACTTAAATTTATGAATGCAAAGAGTTGAGTTCGTTTGTTACGTTTTCACTATTGAATCGATTTTGATGAATTTTGGTGCTAGTTTTATGCGAGCAAAGTCGCGAGCAAAAACTAGTAAATAATTGCTAAACTTTGTGGGTGAGAAGTAAGTCGGATTTTGTGGTACGGGGCGTACGATTCTTGTACGAAACAAAAAAAATATTGCCTAAATACTCATTGTTTTGCATCTTGCTATTTGTGCATGTGATTATATTAAACACTATACAGTAATTCTTAAATCTGTATCGTAATAAAGAAATAGTTACCCCTTTCTCAAGGCTTTATAAAGAAATCAGTAAGCAATTTGACTCCCATCTTGAGACTTGAAGATTACTCGCAAAGTAAACTGTTTATCAAACATTACATGCAAATCGGCAACGCCCGAACTTTTATTTACATAAGTAATATATTTCTCACGATTTTACGCAAATCACGATATTTTTCAGGTGTTTCTGTTAATATCGAGCACGTTTTCTCTGAACAACTAAAGACTATTTGAATGAAAATTGCAGTTGAATTTCTTAAGAACCTAACCGTATATCTATTTGGAATTTACTAGATAAAAAGCTTAATAGGAAGTTGCAAACTAAATTCTAGTGTGTTTTTTTTTTTGTAAGCTGATATTCTTTTAACTCCTACGTCGTCGTTTAATATCAAACACTAGGCAACTCGGAATTTGCGCGTGGGTGGCTGCTAGGCGCCTTATGAATAGTTCACTACACTTTTGGACAGCTTATAATTAAATAGGCAACCCAAAAATTTTATATTAATTCGAGTTATTAAGATAAGACCTATTTAATTTTAAAAGGTAAAAAAAATGTACTTACAAATAACTTAACATCCACTTGACAGATTTTAATTGCATAACCTACTTAAAATAATTAATTGGCAATATTTTTAACGAAAAAGGTTCGTACTCCATAATTTGAGCAGGTTACAACATTTTGCAGAATGACCTGCGTGTTTGAAAAAGGAACGTTGGAGCATAGCTGACGTGAATGGAGTTTATTGCGACAATTCTTTGAGTTTTGTTGCAGAATCGAACTGCCTGCATTGCGTATTGCCCGGTCTGTCACAAGATTTTATACCTGTTAATGTTAAATATTTTATTTTCTAAACATTCGTTTCGACATGATAGGAAATGAAACTAATCGACTCATAGTGCTGAAATAAATAAATGAACTTTGTTTTTTTATTTTTAATCAAAGTTTTTTTTTTAATTCAGACTAAATATTTATTCTATAACCAGAAAATTTCCATCGCTCCAACAAGTAGCACCTGCCAAGTTCTATCTCTGCATCACTCTAAGGTCGACTGGTAGAAAATGCCTAAAGCATATAGTCCGTTTTGTAGTGTAAAACACTACAAAAGCAAACTTAATGCTAGGGCATAGTGTATTAAGTTTCAATAAATACATATTAATTACTGCAAACTAAAACGCAGCATTCCATTTCCAAATTTAGCAAATAATAATTCAACCGTCAAAAGTTAATTCTGCAACAATTCGCACGTGTCACACTACACTGACGGTTGGGCAACCATGACGTCAGTCGGGTAACGGCCGAGTATTGTGTAATCTATGCGCACATGTGAGCCTGACCACTACCGGAGGTGTTGCGGTCAGGGGATACTGTGTTGATGCGAGGCTCATGTTACTAGGCTACTTCGTGTTTTGTTTACCTTGTGGACGGAAGATATCAATAGAAGATTTTTTTGAGATTAGGCATGAAGCTCTAACAGATATCCACACATTGTGTGTTGAAGGAACTATTGGAAGGAAAATTCGGGTGTGTACTGTAAAAGAAACTCTCAACTACTAACATCCAAGAACTCTTTTTTTGACTGGAATATAACCCACAACATAAGAGCGAGTTTAAAAAAAAAAACTACTCTCAATAAAATGTCTTTTTTGTCTATTCAAACTAAATATGGGTATCAGCGTAATTGGATGAAATTATTGCTTTTACTTTTATGTTATTAGCCACTTTTATGTGTATAATCAACGTCAGATCACCACTCAAAAGTTTTTCTCGAGGCAAGTGCAGGATTGACTGACAAACTTTCTCCCACGCTTATATCGTAGGTAATTAAGGCTTGCTCTCCAAGAGCAAGCCTTAATTCAAACAATCAAAAAAATTGTGATTCAATTTACTGCTACACTAGTTATATCACCCGATGATGTTCACTGAATGTTATGTTGTAGGCTATATCAGACATTGCATCTGTCTACTACTCTGTCATCGTTGAACCGATGAGTCAGAGTAGTTCCCGGTTTTGAGGAGTCTCTTTTTCCCGTGAGTATAAAGTCGTATCTTAACGGAAGATAAATGTTATAGAAAAATGAATCATTCTGATTGTATCAGTTTTCTGGAACTGTGAGTGAAACAAACTTATCATGAATTTTATCAAACATTTTCATTCATTTTCCTACCAAAAGCAAAACAAAGAAATTTCATTGATCTTCACCTTCTAGCATTTAGGCAAAATGAAGTAAGAAAAAAAAAGGAACTCGTGGTTAAAGAATAAGTGGATGGGTGATCATCTTAACATACCGAGATTCCTCCGTGCCTCGGAAAGTACGTTAAACTGTTGGTTTCGGCCGTCATTTGTAGATCTTTGGCAGTCGTTACGGATTGTACTCTGCTATGCATAACCCAGTAGATTGTGAAGTCTGGTAGGCAGCCGCTCTACGTAAAATACTGGTATTCAACTGAATCCGGTTTGAACTGAAGCCGACCCCAATATAGTTGGGGAAAGGCTAGGCAGACGAAGTAAGAAAAAAAAAAAGAATTGCGACAAAATCACAAAAAAAATATTAAAAGAACTGAAATACCTAATCCTGAAACTACCCGAAATATAACAAGAAGTTAATCTCGACCCGTACGTATTAACAGACCTCATAAGATCGATGGCTAGCGGGTAAGTGAACTTGTCAAACGCGACGCAGGCGCAACTTTCACTATCATCTCGCCACACCGTTCATTGAACCGAGGTTAGTGTAATTCTTTTTATTTCTAACTTGTTTTTTTTAAGTATTACAGTTGAACAGTATAATTCGAGTTGGACTTTCAGCTAAGTAAAATATTTATACTGAATTTTCCTTAAATAAAAACAGAATGATCCTAAAATAATGTCATTTCGTCTCAGTGTTGTCAACATGAATATTTTTTGTTTCCTTGTGATGAAAGGATAACTCATAATTTTCTATTATAATACCTACACCCAGCAGGCTAACTTCAATACAGATAGCGGTAAGACAATGACATCTATATACATATAAAAAAAATGTAACGGATCACTGTCTGTACTTAAATGGAAGATAAATGAGAAAAAATATTATTGGGACCTTTATCAACGCAAATAGCACCCAAATCAATTATTGTTTGAATTTTTGTCTGTTTATCTGTGCGTTTGTGAACGCTAATCTCAGAAACGGCTTATCCAATTTAGATGTGGTTTTCACTAATACATTTTGGTAAGCTTCATTTAACATTTAGTATTTGTTTCATGTTATGCCAATTTAAAGAATCACGTCGAACATTTGTTAAACTATCTATATCTATCTTTTCTTTCCCTGTTCAGTAGCATTGACTGAAACTTTACTAAACTAATAAAAATGTCTGCCCCAAGTAACTATTCCACGCGGACGAAGTCGCGGGCAAAAGCTAGTATATAATAAAATCCTAACACATGTTTTTCTATGTTTTTTTTGTGTAATCAATAATAAGAATAAAATAGTATCTTAGTCATTTTTATTCTTATTTATAAAAACTCAGTAACGATAATTAATGATAAAGTTTAACTGATTCTAAATTGAAATTCTCTGTAGAGAATAAAGAATCTGCTAAATACCTTTTTGAAATAATCATGGGTTAATTTTTTTGAAATAACAATGTTACCTAATATTATATTTTGTAGCTTTATTAGTTAAATGGAAGATTAACCACTATTCATAGTAAGTTTTAAACATCCTGACAAAGTCAAATTCAAAGACGATTAAGTATTAATTTTGAGAAGTTTTTAGAAGACCGACTTTAATAACTAACTATAAATATTGTAAGTTAATTCCCTACAATAGTATAATGCCAGTTTTTTCGCACTAGGTGTAAATTGCTTAGCAACTGGTTCTTAATATTCCTCCGATTTGTTTTTTTTCGACTAATTTGCATGTATTCGATGTAAATCATGGTCTTAGGTTATTACCACTATATTATAATGGTGAACATGTTATTAAATTGTTATCTCGAGTTATTAAATTAAATATATCTTTATTACCTTTGGGTTAAATAATGTTTTTGCACACGTTTCACTGTGGTCTAGTATTCTACTTATTGGTGGCATAGAGTCTCTACTTCTAACTTTAGTGTGATCTGAACATATCTTTTCTTAAATCTATCTCACTTATTATTATTCTTATTTTACTGCTTCTGCTAGCCTCGGCCGCGTGAGTTGGTTCTCTTGGATTTTTTTATGTCAAAGAGAACTAACTCCTGGAGTAAAAGTTTAGTATCCTATGTTCCAATTCAGGACATGGTTTGTTTACCCGTGTGCCAAGTTTCATCCATATCCATTTAGCCGTTAACTTTTCACGTCTTACGGTCGGTTTCAAAAGTCGAGTTTAAAGGAAAACATGACGTTTCAGCTACTGTTGGTAGATAATTTGACAGTTGGTCAAAGGTAGATATGTTATTGAAACTGTCCGTAAGAGGTGTAAAGTTGACAAACAGATACACCGCCAGAGTTGCTTTCATATAAGTATGGTGTTTCTGACATTTATGTTTTTTATTAATAGAGCGTTGATATTCATGAAAATTTAATGGCAATACTAATATATTAATGTATTGCCATAATGTACGGTTATAAGGTTCACCAACAAAAAAATAATAAAGGAAAATATTTTTTGGGCACACTATTAAGGTCTCCTACCGATATAGGTCATGTCCATATTGACCCTAGATTTCGGTGGTGTGGTAGAGTTACCTGACCGGATCTTTCAGAAATACTCTACCTGCCTCGACGCAAGAAGTGGTGTGGGTACTTTATTTTATCATAGTAGTGAGTGTGGAAGTGGGGAGCGTGA
Source organism: Mamestra brassicae (assembly GCA_905163435.1). Taxonomy (NCBI): domain Eukaryota; kingdom Metazoa; phylum Arthropoda; class Insecta; order Lepidoptera; family Noctuidae; genus Mamestra; species Mamestra brassicae. The sequence continues at coordinate 20,978,152 of LR990990.1, forward strand.
CTTGCCTTGCTTACCTGTAAACAAAAGAAAAATCTTATTAATAATGATGTTAAAATAAAAAAAAAACCGTTTAGATAAATAATTTTATTAATATAATTATGAAAAATAACTTAATTTAGAATATTTGTATTCTATATTTTTTTAATATTGCTGTTAAAATTGGCCTGAAATTAACAGTCATGTCAAATATCTATCAATTGATACTTTCGTTAAAATATAATCATGGTTTATCCCAAAGAACATTGATAGAATGCATAATGTTTACCCATTTTATAAATATCGATAAATTAATCCGCTTCAATTCATCGTCAAAACAACCTTTTTTGAACTTGCTTTGTTTTAAATACAACAATAATAATTTTATTCAGTGACTTAAATTGATAAGGTAATTGATTGCCGTGTGTCGGTAGGGTTTACAATGCGATTTGTTTTAAGCAAAACGAATATAAATTACTATTCAGGTATGTAATGCATTTTGGCTCGGATTTCGATAAATAGATTTTTTCCTTAAGAACTTGTTTCTAAATGTTAAACACCTGAGTATGTACCTACAAAATAAAATAACGGTTTTGAATTTCGCTACATGTATAGATATTTTAACAAGTGAATATCCTTTCCATTTAACTTACAATGTCTACAACTGAATAAATATTAGTTAGCAGTTATAGTCACTTTATCACAAATACGTGATTGTCGCCTATCAGAAATTCAGAATACCTTGATATGGTATAATAAATATTATATGATATAATTATATAAGTAATATGATATAATAAATATTACAACTGCCTAATAAAACATCCATGTATAGTGTTATGCCTTCTATTTTAAATGTCTATGGCAAATATGTACAGACGCCCGCCAGCACATCGAGCTACACCAATCTGTCAAATTTATTTAATGAACTTTCAACTTTATCGCTACAGCATTAGGTTTAAGGTTGATTGGAAAAATTAAACAGTTTCGTACTTTGACGTATTAGGTTGTTTTTACTCCATTGTTGTTATTACTTGCCTCTAACAATGTGACGTATATATGTGTATGAATGATAAAAATCTAACAAGTACCTGCTAAATATACCACCTTCATAAAGTTATGTGACGTAGGTATACTTGTGACGTTATATCGACAAAGGTTAAAATTGCCAGGTCTTTATAAGCTCAGGCACTCATTAACACATTTGAATAAAAATGTATTCCAAACTAGCGTCTGCCAGCGGCTTCGCCCGTGTGAATATCGAAAATTATTCCAAGGTAACATACTGCCGGGATAAATCAGCTTATGTGATAATTATTCCGGACAATAATCTGTCTCTGTGCCAAATTTCATCTAGATCTGTTTATCCGATCTTGCGTGATTGAGTTACAAACATTCATCCATTCAAACTTTCGTATTCATAATACGAGTAAGATAAAAAAACAAAACTTTGTACCCCGTTTTACGCAAATTTCGCAGACGCAGGAGTGTGAAATTTGACACAGTTAATGTTTAAATAGAGAAGGAGTGCAGAAATCTAATATTTTTTTATAACAATGCTACATTAAATGAATAAAAAAATTTGGTCGAATTTCGACCACTGGGCGACCTCTAGTATATGTTAAATTGACAGTTATTTTAGTATCTGGCAGTTCATTCGCAAATATAGAAAAAAAAAAACGGAATTCAAAATCCAGACTCTTTAGATATATGGCGTGGCCAAAATGGGAACCAAGGATTGTAGTACGTACTGACTACGAAGGCCCATTATTTAATGCCGCCATCTTTATTTTTCAATACAATTTTACAAATATTTACCAACAACACTACCCCAACAATATCATTCAAATCTCTAAAAGATCCTTGCTGTAAATTAGGTTAACGAATAGTGGTATCAGATATTTCAAACATAAACGAGTTTTAAAGCCTTGAACGTGTTCCGAAATATCAAAATACGTCACGGTTTTACTACCTGTGGCTTATTGCTTAGTTTTTGTTAAGGTATTAATTAGTACCTTCATATTATTGGAATTAGCCAATCAACAAAATTGTAGTTGATCAGTTGGTAAACATTATGAATATCGGTAATATCGTAATATCGGAATACCTCAATAATTGTCCTCTGATCATTTTCTAGAGTCCAAACTCAAACAATTAAATAGCGATGCCGTGCTACCGTTGTTCAAGGCGATTCTTTTCAGTATTTTTTTTTTTTTTTTAGATAGCCCAAGACACAACAATATCGCTCGTACATTTAATTTAAATTAAACTCATAACAACCTACTTAGTCTACTTAGCATCTGCAACAGAATGAACAAGTAATAAGGAAGCCCAGACTTCCTCCTGTTCAGTATGCATTACGCGCCGTGTTCCCTGCGCACGCGCCGCTTCGGAAACCGGCAAGCAGTGGAATACTTACATGCGGAAGTGCGACTCTGCTCGAGTTAGCGAAGGCTGTTTTTCTTCAAATTATCTGCCCATATCACGTGCGTTTACTTACGTGAAGGCTGAGAAACTTAGAAATTTTGAGGAAGTCTCGAGGAGTCACGAGGTTGCAATAAAAAAGTAATTGAAAGGAAAATCTTAAGTTTTTTGATAAGGAATTCTACTGTAATTAAGGTCTTAACGGGCTTTTATATTTATTAAGATGTTGAAGATTTTCTCAAGCCCTTCTTTTAAGGTTTTTACCCCCTTTTGAATAGAATGGAATATTCTTTATTATGTACAGCGTACACCGTATAAGTTACAGAAAAGATAGACTTAGAACAATCATTACCACCTTGTGCTATTGTGCCACCATAGGGTGGTCCCTTTGCAATCGCATTGGTCCAAAAATAGCATTTAAGAGACAAGCTACTTCTGGTAGAACAAGCGTTACCGTAGATACCTATCCACATTGTAAGCCTATAGAACTAGACTGAGTCAAGGGCTGACTAGCTGCAACACGGCGCAAGCGCATGCTTTCTCCAACGAACTCGATCGAGGAATCTCGAACTTTCTCGACTTGTGCACAATCTGTATGCACTAATTGTGTCCTTGTCTAATCTATGCAGACAAGGTTTTTGTCCCTTTCTTAACAGTTAGTTTTTAAAGGTGTTTTCCGGGTAGGAACTTAGGAAACTGAAGTAGGAAGTTCGACCAGCGCCCCGCGGGTCAAACTAATCAATCAATCAAAAGAATCAAGTCTGCTACCGGTTATGGTTCTATTAACAACTCTAACTAAACATGGCTGCTCAACATAAACGTTTAGGCTCGACTGATAGTTATCATCCACACTCAATACTTTTCTTATCTCACGAAAGATCACTTTGCAAAAAAAAATCTTATTTCCCAAAACGAGACGCCATGCTATCAATACGTGTGACATGTGTATTTTTTTTTAGATGGGAGAAAGAACCTGTCGATACTATATTGGCATGATGTCGTATCTCCTCGACAGTGTGATTTTTATCGTAAGTATAGCAGGTTCCTGTCTCATTGGTCTAGGGGTCACAAGCGCTGCCTCTGAGCCATAAGTCCTGGTTTTAATTCCCGGGTCAGGTACAACTTATTGACCTTAGTCTGGAACTCTGTCTTTAAGTCTGGTTGATGTCAAAGCCTCGCATTTTCACCTCTGCCTAACCCCGAAGGGAAATATATGCGTGACGAAATTTTCGTGTCATCATTCCAGCCAAAAAAATTCCGCTGCTGTACTTTGAGCTCATCCAAGCGTCACCACATCGCGGTCCGGTGCGCCTCACATCCAGCGTATTCCCGCGGACTTCACCAGGCTATCGGTGTACCGTGTGGGCTGTTTATGTTATGTAACGCTATGTTATTTATAAGTTATTATAATAATATGCACGTTACCTGCTAGGTAGATACCTAGCGGGAAAATAGTTGTGTTGTTGATTGAATCAATGTTTATGTTACAACAGATGTTGTAACAAACATTGATTCAATAAAAAAACAATACAAACGGTGCAGTTACACAGAAATATGCGGAAAAACTCGAACCTATGCACAATAATTTCCCGTGAATTCTTTAACATGAGTAAACATACATTATGTGTGTCAAAACATAACCGTTATTGTGTTTGTGCACACTTGGAGTTATTAGCACATAGTAACAATAGCGACGATACTAAGAGAGCGGTCTGTCGGATGCAAATCGGAGAGGAAATGACGTCACTACGACAAAGTGACGCGCTGGTAGGGTTGTCCCATTAGGCTTAAAAATTGCAAATAGAAATAATATTAGTAATAAATCGTACTCTATAACCACAACTTTAGGTTATGAAATAGGTATACAAATTAGTTATTATTGTCATTATATACAAAGACTTGCAGGATCTTTTTGATGTGACAATAAATTAATTCTTAAAAGATCTTATTATACGCAAGCCTAGCTAAGAGGAAAGATTTGTATTTTTGTATGTAACGAATAAACTTAAAAACTACTGGACCGATTTGAAAAATTCTTTCATCGATGGATAGCTACATTATCAGCGAGGAACATAGGCTATATTTTATCCCCGTACTCCCACGGGAACGGGAAAAACGCGGGTGAAACCACGTGACGTCCGTTAGTTATTACTAAAACGCTTAAACACATACGATGAGGGAGCCAAATAATTGCTTAAGTAACTAAATAAATTATTGTTAGACAAAACAGGACAAGAAGAACTATGACTGAAAATGATTGTATTTTTTATGAGTGCTACTAAAACAGTAATGACAGCCATGATTGTTTCTTTGAAGTATTCATTACTGTGTTTTATTGCCATATACAGCATACACCTGTTATTAAAATAAATAATAAATATTTGACAGCGTTAGTATGAAATGCAGAAATCTTTTTTTTTAATGGCAACTGGTAGACTTGTTATGCAATGTGAATAAATTAGCTTCTATTTGGTTTTGTTTTTTTTTTCATCGAAGTTGCAAGTAGAAAAAAACGAAACTTTGGGGTCCGTCATATAATCACAAGAAATGACTGTTATTAATTACAAAAGCCTTTTAATAAGCTTTAATGAAGCTATTTTGTTTAGACTGAGTCTAATAGATCGTATCCTAAGAAGAAGTATCCTTGTATCATAAAGAAGAGAGACTAACAATCCATACAAATATTTTGAATGCGAAAGTGTATTTGTCTATCTGACTGTCAGTGACGTTTTTATGACAAAACCACTGAACGGATTTTAATAAAACTGATATTTTGTCACCGGAAAATTGCAAACGCCGTAAGATTGTAAAATATCGCGTAAAATTGTTTTTTTTTTTAAAGTCATTGATGGAACCAAAACAAAACGATTCTTTCATAACATATCGAGGAATTATAATCTTAAAAAGATTTATTACAATCTTACGGAGTCTGCGATTTTCCGATGACATATTCAATATTGCAGCCTTATCTTGCATCCATTATCAAGTCAGAACTAAACTTAAACAGCTGTTCTTACGACTCACATTCTATGACACATTTTTCTCTTTCAGAAAAGTATATCTGGGTGAAGATCTCAGGGACAGCCCTATCAGCTCAAAAGTCATCGGAACAATAGTGATGGGACATATAAGTGGTACCGTATATCATATTTCGACACAACAATGGAACCGACTGCTACGAGAACGATACTCACCTACATAGTACGCATTGCGTAGTATTCATTGCGTCCTCAGTTACCACTGCGTAATACGATGTAATGTATGAAGAGAGATGTATAAATATGTGTGGATATTCTCGTCAAAAGTGTGTCGCTCAGTTTTGAGGACGTTCCCACTGCACAATGGGACATTAGTATTGACTTTGTGCTGGTATTGACCTGAAGAGACCTCGTTTTGGCGCAAACTGTTATTATTTGAAAAGAAATGTGCGAGTTTTTGAAGTATTTCGGCTCGGAGTTTTGAGGGTAAAGAGTGACTTCGAGGTGCGTAGGCAGGTAGGTATTTTATGATCGATTGTTTCGCCCAAAGGATAAGAACCTGATTTTACTTTCCAAGTAAGCATTGCGATTACAAAGTCAATCTGCCGCCTTTTTCTAAAGAGGTATGTTGAGGTCTGCCACCTTTTTCTAAAGAGGTATGTTGAGGTCTGCCACCTTTTTCTAAAGAGATATGTTGAGGTCTGCCACCTTTTCTAAAGAGGTATGTTGAGGTCTGCCATCTTTTTGTAAAGAGGTATGTTGAGGTCTGCCACCTTTTTCTAAAGAGGTATGTTGAGGTCTGCCACCTTTTTCTATAGAGATATGTTGAGGTCTGCCACCTTTTTCTAAAGAGGTATGTTGAGGTCTGCCACCTTTTTGTAAAGAGGTATGTTGAGGTCTGCCACCTTTTTCTAAAGAGGTATGTTGAGGTCTGTCACCTTTTTGTAAAGAGGTATGTTGAGGTCTGTCACCTTTTTGTAAAGAGGTATGTTGAGGTCTGCCACCTTTTTCTAAAGAGGTATGTTGAGGTCTGTCACCTTTTTGTAAAGAGGTATGTTGAGGTCTGCCACCTTTTTGTAAAGAGGTATGTCGAGGTCTGCCACCTTTTTGTAAAGAGGTATGTTGAGGTCTGTCACCTTTTTGTAAAGAGGTATGTTGAGGTCTGCCACCTTTTTGTAAAGAGGTATGTTGAGGTCTGTCACCTTTTTGTAAAGAGGTATGTTGAGGTCTGCCACCTTTTTGTAAAGAGGTATGTTGAGGTCTGCCACCTTTTTGTAAAGAGGTATGTTGAGGTCTGTCACCTTTTTGTAAAGAGGTATGTTGAGGTCTGCCACCTTTTTGTAAAGAGGTATGTGGATGTGGAGGTCTGCCGCCTTTTTCTAAAGAGGTATGTGGAGGTCTGTAGCTGAATTCCCGCGAAAAAACTAATCAATTGATTGTAAAATTATCTTTTAAAATGAAATAATCTGTTAGAAAATTGACTGATAAAAAAAAATTACTTACGTTTTTTTTGAATGGCATATTATTATAATATCATCGTAAGTAATTTATCAATCTAACGGTATGTTTACAACAGACAATTAAATGTGATTAAAATAATCGTTTGACAATTATTTTCGAATAGGCATTTATCAGCCAATAAAGAAAATTACTCGCAATATTTATCGTATATTTAACATTGCTAGCAATCAAAGTGCTCAAAAAAATGCAATATGTTCATGTCCATATTAATCATGGAATATTTAAGTAACCGTCATAAGTGGTCGTCTTCGGGTATCAATAAACAAGGTCTTGCGCGGATTCCCCTGCTGTGTAAGTTATGTGGCTGCCGAAATCCAATAAATAAGGGTTTTTCGATACCTTCACTGGTGTAATACATATTTTTTACATAAAGTTACTTTATAGGTACAGCGACTGAATCGCGAGATCTCTACGCAAAAACTATCTAACACTATGAATTCCAACCCTTTAGGCCTTTGGGTCCAACTTGAAGTGGGAAAGCGTTGCTAACCCTCGGTCACTACGATACCCATGGGATAAATTCCCCAAAATTCTAGTCTACGTAGCAAAATTGTAGCGTTTATGGCTGAAATATGGTACGTCGGGTTTTAGAAAAATATCAACTTTGCAGAGCATCGATCTTCGTTTCTATGACTAAACAAAACAAATTATTTATTTACATAATACAGGTTTCTATGGTGTTACAAAGATAAAGCAGGTACACTGTACCTTTTATAACGGATTGGGTCCAAATACATACAATATTATGCACACATAAAAGCAATAGTACCTGGATGAGCGGTTTTTTTTTGGTAAATGTTTTCTAAAAATGAAACCTATCTCGATCGATTTATCGCCCCCGAAACCCCCTGCATACTTAATTGCATGAAAATCGTTGGAGCCGTTTCCGAGATTCCGATAACATAATATACAACAATTGCTCGTTTAAAGGTATTAGATATTTAGTATAATGTAATAGAATCAGTCGTGTCAGTAATGGTAAGACTGATTCTTATTTAAAAATCAAGAGTAATTTATTCAAATTAGACTGAGAGCCAACACTTTTTGATCGTCTACATTTTACATAAATACAATCCCCCATAACACCCGCCCGTCACCTCTTCCTAGTGTTTTAGCTGGGAAGAAGTGGCGCAACCAACTTCCTAGCAACACATCTCTATGTTGAGTTTCAAGAACTTGAATTAATGCAATAAACTCCATCTGTCAGTCATTTCTGGGTGACAATCTCTTTGTTTAACTGTTATATTTGTCGCTAGGAAACTGAATCCACCCAAATCATTCTACATTGCTAATTCAGAAAGCGGGCTAGTGGTCTCCGGTAGAGCGCCCTTGTGCTTCCTATCATAGCGGTGCACAGCAACAGCTTGTGCTCACAAATTGGTCACTAAAACAAACATTCGCCACGCTCCAAATTCTTCATCTCCAAACTCACACATTACTGACAATCAACATAATTCTCTCATAAAACTGATTATATTAAGAAGTTATTATAGCTATTATATAACCATCGCACAATAGGAGGAAGCAGCGTTATGCAAGACTTGCGCAAGAGTCGACAATTGTTATGCACAGTGTTTTTGTAGCGATTTGGTAGAAAGTATAGTGTGCTCGCAACGAATTGGCGGATCACGGATTATTGATGGCAGTTTTTGGCACGCAGGCTGTGGGCACGCGTGATGTGGTAACAATAATAATTTCATTTTATTTCAGACATTGTCCATACATTAAATAAAAATTAAAAGTCAATAAAAACACATCACATTAAAATAATCAACAATAAACAATAAAAGGTAATGGGTCGCAATTTTAGTTCATCAGAAGATAAAGATTTGAGCAATGTTCCTTTGTAAAGTTAAAGGTGCAATTACCCATACCAATTAAGTCAGATATCCCTTGAAGCCTTGACTCCTAAACCTCTTGAAGTGCAAAATCAATCAGATAATAAGAACCCTTTACTTTGTTTTGGAAATTGATTACTAGATCCACGAGACTATCATAATGCCCGTTCAAGTGCAATGCGGGTCGATTAGCAAAAAACGATACGTCTCATAGATTATATCCGGTTCCCGTAATGGTCTGGCCATTACGGGAACCGGAAATACCAAGTAGAAAATTGAATAAGTATAATGAGACCTTCTCTTTTAACATTGACCTTGAATAACAAGATTGATATCCCAATGAACCAGAAAAAATATTATTTTTAGAGGTAGGTACTGACCTACCTAAGAACGTACCCGGGAGATTGAATCAGTGTCAAAAGAAAATTCCAAGAAAAATCTGTGCTTAAGCAAAGATAAACAGTTTGTACACATCAAATTAACGTTTTCCCATTTACACGTAAGTACCACTGAAAAACGTCTTAGGTATTTATCGCACCGACGGACGTCACGGCTTAAACAATAGATAATTTGTTAGAATCGCATAACATGACCGATTGTGCGCCGATCTGGGAATACCTACTAACGCGAAAACAAATCAGTTGGTTATCGTCTTAGCTCAGTAATCTTAGGAATTCGCTGATCGAATCGTGGTCTAAGATAACTAGAACAGCTAGTCGTTGATGTAGTTTAATTACGCGGGATAAGCTGGATTCCTGTAAAGTAGGTACTATTGTTATTAATGAAACTAAACGTCATTGTCATTGATGAAGTAGGAAATTCATAATATTGTAATCCTAACTACGAGTATAATAATAAAAATGCGAAATTAACTTTTTTAGCTGATTTGTTATGTTTGTTTTGCGTTCAAGCATAAATTGCTGAACCGATTTTGATGAATTTTGGTTTAGAGATAGTGTGACCCTCGAGACGGTTATTTTTTTGCAAAAATTAAACTTTAAAAAAATAGGCAAATCTACTTGTTTATTATGAATGCAAAAAAAAATATGAATGGCTTGTTACGAGGGAATGCTTTTAGACAATTGCAGATATAAAAACACCGCATTGATTTCGCACAATGTCGGTAGGTCGTATAAGATAGATATTGCGCAATTCATTATGGATTAATAAATAATAAGGATGTTTACTACTTGTAATCGTTTCGCACTATATTCGCAGTATTTATTTTTGATTAGACTATCACGCTGAAACTGCTAATCATTCTCAGAATTTGTCCAAAAATTAACATAATATATCTAGATGTGTTATCAGTTATAATAATAATAATAATAATATAATAACTTTTATTGGAACTAAAACACAAGTTACAATAAAATTATGTACGATAATGACTGCATTAGTTATAAACTGTGTCGCAGCCATTAACGCCCTTACAAAAATGTTTATGCGTCAGTGCTCCAGGGTTGAGAAATTATTATTAACTTAAATAAAAAATTATAAAGGATAGTAATAATATAAAAGCGAAATGGTATAGTAATCATAATAGGCAAGCGTGTGATGTGCTGTGTTGTGCGTGTGTGTGGGTGTGGTGAGTTGTGCGTGGGGGGTGTTGAAAGTGAGTGTGTGAGTGTGGTGTTTTATGTTGTGTTGTGTGTGTGTATGTTTACATACGTATATGTGTTTTAATTACGTTTTAATTAACTTTTCAAGTTCTTCATAAGTAAGGGTATGAAGCCACTTATCAACGGTCACTCGACATTCCCTCAGACCAAGTGAATAAATATTACATATACTATTTACTCGGTTGTACAAAATAGAGCTTAGGTATGTATATTGACGTCTAACTGCTTCGATGCCGACTGACTCAATTAAACAGACTCTTTTAGTCCTTCGTCTGTGCTTAATGAGGTCAGGATCGAAAGTCAGTTCGGAGTGCTTACGTAGTACGGTGCTAAGCACAAATGAGTGTCTGACTCTTGGTACCTCACATATTGCGTAGAGTTCATTTGTGGGGAAGCGGATAGGTTTGTGGGCCATAACTTTTAAAACTGCCCTCTGCGCTCTTTCCATTCGCAGTAATGAGGATTTCCCAGAACTGCCCCAGGCTGTTATGCAATAGGTTATGATTGAGTGAGCTAGAGCATAGTATACCGTTTTTAAAGTAGGGAAATCAGCAGAAGCCCTTAGGTTCTTAAACACATATATTAATTTCCTGACTCTACCCACCAGTGACTTAATATGCTCGTTCCATGACAGAGTACTATCAATATAGACACCAAGATATTTCATACAATAAGTACGGACAATTTGAGTGCAACTACAGTCCTGATTAGTGCTCGGGTTACATTTGTGAGCTGTTAGTGTGTAGGCAGAGGTCGGTTGTGATGTTCTGCGTGGGGAGAAGGTCATAAATTTAGTTTTATCTAAGTTGAGGGTGAGCAGATTGTTTCTAAGCCAGGTCATAGTAGTCTGTAGGGCAATTTCAGCATGAGAGAGCGTATCGGACCAATCATTACCATGTACTACTATTGCAGTATCGTCAGCATATGTTATAATTTTACAGTTTATTAAAGGAAGGTTGCAGAGGTCGTTTATGTATATCAGGAATAAGGTAGGACCAAGTACGCTACCCTGTGGCACACCGTGACTGATAAATTTGGGTCCACTTGTGTAATTTCCTATTTTAGTAGTCTGAGAACGACCTGTTAGGTAACTTGTGAAAAGATTTAGGGGCAAACCTCTGATTCCAAGTCGTTCTATTTTGTTTAGTAAGAGTGGAATGGAGACCGTATCAAAGGCTTTAGAGAGATCTAGGAAAATTGCTAATGTTTTTAATTTATTTTTAAGGTGTTTAGCAATAGTATTAGTTAATTCCAAAACTGCATCTTCAGTACTTTTGCCAGATCTAAAACCATATTGGTTATCAGCAATAATGTTTTGGGCTTGTAAGTAATTGAGGAGTCTACTGTTGAATATTTTGGATAAAGTAGTTAGCACAGAAATTGGCCTATAATTATCGACACGGTCTCTAGTTCCACTCTTATATATGGGATGAACCAGACCCTTCTTGAACACCGAGGGAAAAACCCCAGTAGCGAAAACAAGGTTGAAAACATGGCACATAATTGGAATGAGAGTATGTCTTGCATTTTTGACAAGTGTGGTTGAAATGCCATCCCACCCAGCCGCACTCGTAGAGTTCAGCCTGAGAATAATATTTTCAATTTCCTCGTTATCAGTTTCGAATAAAGCCATTGAATTTGTATATGTACTTATTGCATGGGAGCCTAAGAGACCTTCAGAGTCATAATGATTAAAATCAATTTTGGATCCTAGATTCTTCCCGTTATCAGTTTGAATGGCTCACGTCAGCATTAGAAGTCTTTAATGAAATATTTAAGGATTATGTTAGATCAAACAAATGGAAAAGCAGAAATTAATGTGGTTAGCGACTTCCCATATCTACTTATTTTATCCTTATTTAGTAGACATTTCAGCTGTTTTTAGGGTTCCGTACCCAAAGGGTAAAACGGGAACGTGCAATATTCAATTCGTGAACGTGAAATATTCACAGAATATTTAGTTATACATTTATTCACTTTAAAAATAAATAATTAAATTTAAAGAAAAAAAAATATTTAAGCTCACAAACAACACACACGATTTTTTTGCCGTTTTTATAGATAATGGCGCAGAACCATGCGTGCGCGAGTCCGACTCGCACCAGCCAGTTTTTTTAAATTAAGTGATATACTAAAAAGATGCTTACGACCAGCAAAAGCCACAGTTACACGCACGGCAGCTTTCCGATGAAAAGAACCGAAATACTAGTGTTGATCACCTCACCTCACCCAAGGGTGTCTTTTAAAAGCATCTAACTGTTGATCAACATGACCCAGTCTCTCAAAGACTCCTCACTGTTGATCATCCCATTCCTTGAACGCTCCTGAACAGTCGCCCATCCACCGGAGTGGCCAGCCAATCGTCACTAATGTGTGTGTCCCAAACAAATATGTATGTTTGACTTGCCACATGCTTACTTTCATCAATCATACTTTTGCCATAGAATTCTTATGTTCCACCATTTTGTCAACGTATATTTCAGCAAAATTTAATGCTTGAAAGGCAATCATTACCCATGCTAATTGCAGAAATACAAGTACTAAGTGCCCTTTCATAATTTAGATAATTTCACCCTGTTGTCTAGAAAGTTTTCAAAGAATTCCTAAGCAGCAAGTTTTCCTCCTTAATCACCGGTATTGTTCAGTTCCAAGGCTTTTAATTCGCGGTTTCTAATTACAAATTGTTTGTGATTTGAATTTATAAAACCTTCGCATTAATATTTTATCTTTAAAAGCCAAGCTGTCTGCTCATTTTCCCGACGAAGTATTTATGACGTGATTCTCGAGCACACCTTTCATCTTCACTGGAATTACTAACTGAAGGCGAACAATAATTATGTTTTTACTAGAAAATCAATCGAAGTTTACAGAGAATGTTCAGTACAAAGGACTTACAGAGAACAGAGAGAGTTCGCGTAAACAAACACTTCATGTGGATGGTACGGTAAACTTCACGATCGTGGTGATAACATCTTTATTTCGTAACAGTAAGGGTGAAGTCCGTAGTTTAGACGAGCTGTTGACTGTTTCTAAGAGTGCTCACAAAAAACACAGGAATTTGTTTGTGTTTCGTGTATTTTTTTTAGAATGTTGTCTACCTATTATTTCAACACTACTACACAAGTAGGTATCCTTTCGGAAGTTTTCGCTCAAAAATGGGGCTATTTTGCTTGTGCCCCTAGCACGACAAGCTACCAAAGTGAAAAAATGTATACCAACTGTTACATTTCTAGACAGAATCGCGCTAGCAACAGTAGCAAGCAACAACTATGCTGTTGCAATTTCTATATAAAAACCAATAAAATAATCAAAATAAATAAATCTCACCGTCCAAACTGGCAACTGACCAAAAATATTCATTCACGCTACAAAATAAATATCTTACCAGTACCACTCATCTGAAATAACATGACTTTCATGGAACGTACCGAAGGCGTCAGGATTCAGTGCGACACCTTCGCCGAAGCAAATTTTGAAAGCTTTCATACGTGCCAAATATTGACAGGAACGGGGAAATTCTCAGAAACATCGATTTTCATTCATGATTTCGAAGCCGGCCTGTGACTAATATAAATTTCATGACAGATATACTCGTAGTTGATCGACGTTGGTATATATAGGCCTTTTTATCAGTATGATATGATATTACCTTAAAACACTGATTGATGACTTATTGAGTGGGTACTAGCTTGTTGCCACAACTCTGCCCCCGTAGCATATGAGTTCGCACACCGAGTGTTGTTTTCTAACCCGCAATTCGATCAAAAGGCTCCAGAGACTACTTCATTTTAACAATATAAAATATAATAATAATATAATAAGAGTTTGTTTGTGCGTTTGTTTGAATACGCTAATCGGAAGGCTATACGGAATCGGGAAATTCCTACGGGAACATGAAACAACGGGATAGGCGCGTACGAAGTCGCGGGCAAAAGCCAGTGATATAATAAAGCTGAAGTTGGTTTATTTGTTGGACCGCGCTATTCTCGCACTATTCTGGAACTCGGATTGGAAGTCGGTTTTGAAAAAATCTTTTTGTATATGATAGACACATTTATGAGGAAGACTATAAGCTATACGGGAACGGAAAATGTTCACGGGAACGGGAAAATCGGGATATGTGCGTACGAATTCGCGGGCAAAAGCTAGTTATTATAATAATAAGAAGCAAACACACAAACAATTTTTCGTCCTTATTAGTTTAGACAGTTTTTGACTCAGAACCGGTCGATGTGGCGACTCTTTTCTGATGATGAGACTGTTTTCTCAGATTTTCGAAATGTTTTAAACTATTGCGTGCACAGGAAATTTCCACTTCGATCGATACATACCATTAGCAACATATGTATTTAGTTTTCGCTATATTTTACTCACGAACCTCCTAAATTGCTGTACTATATTTGAGCGAGTCATAATTCTATCAACGCGGCTCGCTTCAGATTTCTTTACAGCTGTTATTTACTTTAGTGTAAAATGTTCGGCGGAATAAATGGGCTTTAGATCGTGTGTTACTCCCTTTTAATTGGTACTTAGGTAAGTATTTCAGCTGGGTACATAACTTCTAATGGTTTAAAAATATCTGGAAATTTCTTTAATGTGTTTAAACCACCTGTGTTGGAGTAATATTGTTCGATTTGCTTGTTGAAGAGTGGAGGAAAACTACTGAATGGTCCTGTTTTATATTTATACGCTCGGAAAACTTTGGAAGGTTACCAGTTTGAAAAATAATCTCCTGAATAACAAATAATACTAATGGGAAAGTTAGTTTGATTTAAACAACGGTTGATTGATAAAAAGTTAAATAAATTAAATAAACCTCTAAACATATTCGGAACTTTTCATGTGTAATTTATTGTGCACAAGAAGAAAGTCCCATACAGAAGGAAATTGAAGATACATAGATATACATAATCCTATTTTCTTAAAAAAATGATTAACGCGTCATCATTTACCATTAAAAAATCATTGAAACAATCACAACAACTAACGTACCTTTGTAAATTTTCATTTTACGATTTTATTCGTTACAAAAATTAGACCTAAATCTTATTTAAACGATTTTTTTATGTCACAGATGCGGTGCAGCAGTCGAACAACAGAAATATGTCAAATAATCTAGTTCATTAGAAAAATATGTAGGTAAATGAGTTCGTATGTAAACAATAGTGTTCAGTATTTACGTGTTATCGTAGTTTATTAAAGAAAGTGTGGCTACACGTGTTCCTGCCTAATTGCTTTGTATAACCGACCGCGGTCCGCGAGTTGAATCAGACTCGTACGTGAATTTTATACGCTGAGCGAGTGTTACCTGAAGTGTGCTGGGGTCGGAACTAGGTCAAAATGTGTTTTAAGTATTGATCTTAAAAATACCATAAACCGTCCATCTTAGATGAAGCCAATTAAGTAAACAATTATATTTATTTATTTAAACTTGATGTACAAGTACCTCGATGAGTATCTATCTAATACTTTTAAATGAGCAATTCTTGTTTATAATATGTATGTATATATCTCGGAAACGGCTCCAACGATTTTCATGAAATTTAGTATGCAGGGTGTTTCGGGGCTGCCAGGGTTGCGGAATTTGTTCGAAAGAGTCACCGCGGCCCTGGAACGCAAAGGGCTTTAGAAGGAACACGGATGGGTTTTAGTCAGTAAGAGTCTGACACGCCCTTCCGCTCCACCAAGAGCGGAAGAAGTTAATTTGATTATTTCCCATCCTTAAAAAAAGGGTGTTTCGGGGGTAAAGGGTGCATCGATCCAGCTACTCGTAGGTTTCATTTTTAGAAAACGTTTATTAAAAAAACAACGAGCAAAGCTCGGTCATCCAGGTACTATATACATATATGCAAGAATTGCTCGTTTAAAGGTTTGTGGTACATGGGCGGACTTCATGCATCAAGGTTTTCTTTACCAGTCAACCCTTGGGTTAAAAAGACACTATGTGATATCATACTATCCTCCTCTCAATGTTATTAATATGAAAACTATGGACGTATGTTCGTAAATCACGCATCAACGGCTGAACGGATTTCGATAAAGTATGGAACAGCCTAGAGAGAGATCGACATTGGAAAAAACTAGTAAGTTATTAAAATGGATCGAAGCAGACTGAATATCCTTTTAATTAAAACCCTGTTTCTATAATATTAAACAACTAACTAAAAGTCTATTATAAATAATCCTATTACTATGTACAGATAAAGATTAATACTATTACATCACTCAGATTAAAGATTAACAACACCTACTGTCAACACTTCACAGTGACGATGTTGTCTCAGATTAGATTAATTAATTAATTAACAAGCTTTGCTTTAATATAATATTGTTCAGTACGTGGGAAGGAATCAACCAATATCAACAAGTTTTCGTGAAAATATTAGCAAAGATACAACGTATGATTGAATAACTTCTGCTTACTAGAAATTATCCCTAGAGAATATACTCCCTTTATAAGAAGCCAATGTACTGCAGTGGATGAAATTTGGCACTGAGATAAATTTATAGTCCATAAATCTATCTCAGTGCCAAATTTCATTCACATCCGTTCAGCCTTTCTGAAGTGATTGAGTAACAAACATCCATCCATCCACCATCCAAACTTTCGCATTTATAATAGTAGTAATGTTTAAATCAACATATTATTAAAATGGAAGTATACATTTGAATTATCATTTTACTTAAACTAGATACATAAACAGGAAGATATTTGTGAGATAGGTACCAATTTCCAATAAACAATGATGATTCAGACGATGTGACCTAAATGGGTTTATATTTGAACGTCGAACATTAATATACCTACCTACTTACGGGTAAAATGTCAATGTTCAAAATATCGAAAACTTAAAATTCGAATATTTAAGTTTTCGATGTGTTTTACATTTCACCCGTAGGTATTTGAACATAAATCCCAAAAATAAATAAGTATAACGAAAGTTTAAATTGTCGAATGGTTAGATAACCTACATCCAATATATGTAAAATCTATGTATCTACAAAAGTGACGAAAGAACTAAATATCGGAGAGCAGAGTATTATCCTTTAATTAAATAACAAACTTTTCATTCGGGCCCGGTTGAACCTAACCTGTCCGAGTCGGGATGTCCCAAGTCCCGGGCTCGCTTCGCTCGCTCTTGCACCCATAGTAAAATAAAGTGTGTAGACATTTTCACTCGGCATTTAAATCTTAGACATTTTAAGCTTAGGTATAACAATTTTAAATTCGAATTGTGATAAAGGGTGTTTCTCAATTGGGATGAAGGTTTCGCTCCCTAAGTCTAGGTAATTATTGGGTTTCCAATTTGTAATATCATACACAAAGGTGCTTTACGGCTTTATCCATGGAAATATAAAATAAAATGCATTGTGCTCACATAATATAATCAATTGATCAAAGTTTGTACACAAAATATTGTAAAACTTATATTCCATCCATAAGAATCTACTTTTTGCGAATGGACAACTAGAGTCACTAATATTTTAATTTCAAACTGTAAATTTAACGTTCAAAAATGCCTTTTCATGGTCTAGTTGAAATAAATGAATTGACTTTGACTTTGATGTGCGGGCGAGTGGTGGGGACAAACTGGAGACACCAGGTTCCAATACATTTTCAACTACCTATCTATGTATATATCTCCTTCTTTCTTTTATCTATGGCTTTACCTTTTCGCAAAATACATCCGTGATATATTAAGCACTAAAAGTGTTCCTATCTTCTCCTCTTAAGCCAGTTGGCTAACCGTAATCTACCAAACTATAGTAATTAATCCTCACCTCGGCATTATATCACAGATTCGTCTGGACATGGAACGTGTTCTGTCACCTGCGGCGATAGTCTCAGATTAGTGTGCCGCGTTGTACCATGTTACCAAATGTTAGTCCCACGCCCACATGCGGGTGCACGGTGTGTGAGCCGTCTTGCCAGGCGCCAAGTCATGTCAATGACACTGGGGATTTTTGCAACTGTGTCGATTGTACCTTTTCAAAAAAAATTATATGAATAATGGCGTCTCTTAGCAGCTATGCGTACAGCTAAAGAGTGGAATTTGCTGCCGGATTCTGTATTTCCTGATAGCTACAACTGGGAGATCTTTTTAAATGATAGCACCCTATGACATTGCACAATAATATTTTATTTTATTGAAATTGTTATATTTCTTAATGTATGACTATTGTTTTTCCGGTGAATTTGACTTTTAAGAATAAGACATTTAAAACTGTTTACCTGACAATTATTGATTAATATAGATTTGCAATACTTATGACTATTATTTGTTGCATGCCATACGGTAGAATGTACTGGATCCAATTGTTTTTCCCTTTACACCATCAAAACTATGTTTTGTTACATGTAGGTAACAAAACATAGTTTTGATGGTTTTGCAAATCAATGATTTCTGATTCTGATTTACTTTAAGTCGAGAGTGAAAAGGTTCCTTTCTTTCTAGGCAAGCGTGCTCCGTCGTCGACACTTTTCATTTCACTTTTCGTCAGGATGTAGTCATACGCGAACCTTTCTTCTGAAACGATTTTTAGGAGGGGCCATTTAGTAGTTAACTGGTTTACTATTATTTACCCTATTCCAGTCAAAAAGAGGCCTAAAATAAAACGTCTAATTAAGTGTTCATTGAACCCAGACCAAGGTTCCAGTACCCGGTTCACTAATAGAGTAGTAAAGTGATAAATAATGAGCTAATCTAGTCAGGCGGTAATTACACTGATCTATGTTCTACAAAGTGGCTAGGAAATCCATTGGGGGTTAACGTACTCTTTATTGTATTTAATTAGTTTTACAATGTTCAATAATTAATTACTCTTGAGGCTTGTACAAAAACTTACAATGAATGAGCATTTATCATTAGCATTACACTTCAGAAAGCAGGTCTAATGATACGATTGGCTGTTGAAAAAAAACAATCAACCAATCACATTATCACAGCTGCAGGTTTGGGTCGTTTAATTAATAAGTCACTCTAATTTTGCAATCATTTTCTATTATTTATGAATAATTTGAGACAAAAGTAACTGAAAATAGCTTCAATGAATTCCGAATCGGTTCACGAATATTTCAAGATAATCCACCCACAATAGGCCCACATTCAGAAATCTTGCAAAATAAACAAAAGCCTTGCTCCGAGCTATGTGTGCCAATGACATGATTTCATCGAAGAATAACGCACTAGTAACATATCGCGTGCATGGGCACCGAATAAGGCCGCAAACCTGCAGAACCGAGCCTTATAAAGGTACAATGACCACGAAATAGCTTAGAATATAAATTTTGCACCGCCATTGATAGATCTACAACCTTGTGCAATAAAAAATAAAGTTTAATTTTCCATGCTATATACTGTAACTTAGATTTATTGACTAATTATTGGAAATTGCACTTTAGATTTTGTAGGATAGAGTTGGTTTTTGTATGTCATGGGTTCAGTGGTACGGTTGTGTAGGCTCGGTCCATTCATGCATACCAAGGCGGTCTGATAGTTCGCCTTGAGACTATTTTGTTATTCGCATGCACTTGTCAAGAGTGTTGTCTTATTGTTTGGTAATCAGCTTCAAATTGCGACGTATTGGGTACTTATTGTCGGTCTATAATGTTCAGTAAAGATAATCAACTCACATAATATTTGATCAATTGGTTAAGCCAGATGATCAGAGGTCGGAATCAGGTAGAGTTATTTATGAACTTGCATTGCCGGGATTTCTAATAGACAATTTCGTGTGGCCAACAATATTAAAAATAAAAAATAATAAATACCTCAGAGATAGATAAGACAAATAAAACAAAGTTAACGTACAATTTTTATTAGTATTTAATTCACAATACAAATTATTAATAGTCTTAAGCATATTGTCATACTTATACTTAGCCTTTTTTATAGATACGAAAATGCTTTTGCTTCTAGTCTAGATAATAACTTTTTTACTTAATAAATCACGGGATTTTCTTGCTCTTTAAAATTAATCTCGGGATTTGAGGCATATCCACTTAATTCTTTCGCTGTATGAAATCAGTATAAGTAACTCTACCTAATTCCGACCTCTGCTGATGATTTCATTAACAATCGGACATTATTTTCAGAGATTTTTTTTTTCACAAGCTTATCTTAGCAATAGCTTTTTTGTTTTTTTACAAATACTTAAAATTATCTACACTTCAAATTACCTTCACAGTATTCACTTCACACATACTTGTGACACATAAACGTTTCTCTTTGTTTTACTTTTAATTATTCGACTACCTGTTTCACGCATGAAGAAGTTTCACGTTATGAAGTTCATTAACATTATAATATTAACTTATTAAATATATCCCGCAGCGTCCTGAGTTAGGTCACCTAAAATTAGCTCACCTGACTCAGAGTCGGTAACATTATTAATATGACACCTTGCTTACCTGGAAATAAAAGAAAATAACATTTTAAATAATGTAAAAAATGTGACAAGATAATATACATTTTTTGCGACCTTATTCTGTAACTCAATCAAAATCGTTATCATATATATATATATATGTTCAATAAATCTCAATCGTTTTTTTGGGTATCGTCCGTCTATCTGTCAGGGAAATGTATCTCAAGAACCGTAATAGGTAGACAGTTGAAACTTTTAGAGACTGTGTATTTCTTGCTGCTGACAAAATAATTAAATAAAACATAACCCTTCTTTGGCAGTCGGTTAATAAAGTAAAAATTAAAGGAGAAGCCCCCAATCCCCCATACAATTCATACCAGATACATACGAGCTACGTAACCACTCTTGCCACTTTGGCCGGTGATTTTAACTCTATTTCTTCTTAAAAACTCACATACCTACGAAGTATAATTAGTATATGACACATAAATTAGATTTATTAATGAACTACTAAACATAAACTAAGCCTGACATACCTACTAAGTACAATCACTAACTGATTGATTCATTGAACTTTGTTCGCAATTAAGGCGTGAATCTCGTTAACTTTGTCAGTACCAAGTAGAGCCACTCAATTAAGAGATTCCTTTAATTAAAAACCAGCGTTCGTCTTTTATTGTGCTGACATCATTCTTAAAATATGTCAACTATGTATTTAGGGATAACAGACAGCTCGGTAAGCTAAACCAAGAAGCATTATTAATAGTAATGTTTAGTTTTAAAATTGCTATATATAGTAAAGTAAAGTCCCGCCATGGAAAAAGGAGGATCCTCCGACTGTACGGTTGTTGCGTCCGGTGGGCAACTGCCCGATAGTTGATTTTCATCATATCAGCCGAAAGTTGTCCACTGTTGGACATAGGCCACCTCCAAGGGGGGGGGGGGGGTTACGACACCCACGGGAAGTAGATGGGATGGTGCTATTCTTTTACACCTTGATATTTACCAGAAAGTTAATATTCGGACTCTTGTAAATGTTCAAATCGCAAGGAAAACTCTGATACCGCGATGCAGGATTTCGTTAGTAGTTTGCCGTTGGCAGGATAAATGACGTTGCGGGTCTTTTTGTTGCCGTACAAATTTCACTTCGTTAGTTTTTCTTGTCTAATCTACATCAATCTAATAGGACTTTATGATAACAAAATTAAGAAATGGAACGATACGTTAAGAAAGTCGACAAATTCTAGTCACATTTATAGCCGGCTACTAGAATTGGCATACGGGAAGTATGGCCGATAGACGCATTAGACGCCAACTACTCCACTAGTCGGCTAAGTCCTTAGTCGACTTATGCCTAACAATTGGAACGAAAAAGTGAAATGATAAACGCTAAGGCAGTTATATATTTATTGAAAAAACACACCTAATTGTCCCATTGAACTATTTATTTATTTAAACTTTATGTACAATAGTGGTACATGGGCGGACTAAATGCATCAAGGCATTCTCTACCAGTCAACCTTTGGGTTATAAAGACTATACTACTCCTATTTCATTTTATACTTTCGCTGTACCGTAAAAAAAATGTTGTGTTTCTCACAGCGCGGGCTTTTGATACAATTTCAGCATCTTGAAAGTGCGATTTGTTAGTTCTGCGAAGTGCTTGTCGAGATTGTTTGCAATTAAAATGTTTTGCAATCTGCACAGTTTGCCAGTGAGCACTGCAATCACTAGCCATTGAAGAATGTTATTTGAATATTCATCAGTTACCAGATTGCAGGTGCTTGTTCAATGTTTATTTTTATTATTTTTCCTTTATAATTTTTTCGAGTGTTTTTTTTGAGTGAGCAAAATTATAGAAATGCAATAACATACTGCTTTGGTGTTCATGACATAGTAGCTGACATCTATAAATGTATGTGCGTCGGTTTTCGCAAAAAAAGCTTATAACCGTCTCCCAGGATCCTATCCAGCATGTATCTCTGTACCGAAATTCATCAAAATTTGTCCAGCGATTTAGGCGTGTAGGCGTATCAAACAATTATATTAGTTAGGATGCACCTAAAATGTCTAATTAATCACACTAATATTATAATAAAGGCGAAAGTTTGTGAGTGCGTGTGTGTATGTATGTTTGTTACTTCTTCACGCGCAAACGGCTAGACCGATTTAGATGAAATTTGGTATAGAGATTTTTTGAGTCCCGGGAAAGGACATAGAATAGTTCATCCTGGGAGTTTGTTCCCTTTGGATAATTAACGATATTTACGCGGGCGGAGTCGCGGGCGGCAGCTAGTCCTTGATAAAACCAATTGCGTTAAAAGATTACTCCAGCAATCTTGAAGTGGTCTTAAAGAAATAACCGGCTATAAAAGAAATGAACATAAAACCTCTGTCATTGACATTTCCAATCCGGCCACTCAACTGGTAAGGATTCAAGATTCTTATTTAAATACAAGAATGATATTTTAGGCATTCCAATGGCAATTTGAATGTATAATTAAGGAATTAACCTATATTGAAGTGGCAATGGTACTTTTTAAGCGACGAAAAGAATACTAATTCGTTCTTTGAATATAATGAAACGACTACGAATAATAATATTAGGTGCTATTTCTTTTATTACGGTTGCTAAAGGTTTTACATACAACCTGGGGGTCTTTAAGTCAAGACAAGTCAAAAGTGAAGTGGCAAGCCTACTCCATTGACGACCACATCATTGCTTCCCATCAGGTGAACTTGTGGTCAAACGCGAACCAAAATAATTATTGTTTTTTCTTCTTTGCCCGTAGAAATATAAATCCATGATTATGCCAGTGTCATGTGATAAAAAAAACCGGCCAAATGCGAGTCGGGCTCTCATATGAAGGGTTACGTACCATAAACCGAAAAAAAAAACACGTTTCTTGTGTGGGAACCCCCTTTAATTTTTAATTAAATTAAATAATTATGCGGCAAATACCGTTCCGCGTATCGCCCGCTGACAGACAGACGGATGGATTGGTTACCCTTCGGGTACGGAACCCTAAAAAAGACCTCGATCTTTCTTTAAGAAAGTATCAAAAACTTAAGACAAAATGTCAAAAGTATGGGAGCATTGACAAATGTCATGATGCGTTGTAGCTCACTGGCATGGCTATGTTGTAACTTGTACCAGTAAGTGGAAATGCGATTATATCATATATGTATGCAAGGCAGCATCTACTCGAGTAAATATTGCGTCATCGTATAAAAAGTTTATGAGTAAAGGCGTTTGCGTTGAGATCGGGTGCAGCACTGTGGATAATCATACTTGTGGTTTGCATCCTGCTGTTAATTACCCGATCAAAGAAATGTTGTCACCTAAATATTACTGTCTAGACTAGATAGTTTGTATGTTCGGATGGATGGATGGATCAATCACGTGAGAACGGCTGAACGGATCTTGATGAAATTTATTACAGAGATAGATTACAGTATAAAATAGCCTATGCGCTAACATAGGCTTTTATATATTGCTTAATATTGTCCGACATTCATGCGAACGAAGCCACTGGCTGAAGCTAGTGTTCTAATAATTCATCATCATCATCATCATCATCATCATCATTAAATCAGCCTAAAGACGTTCACTGCTGGACATAGGCCTCCCCCAAATGTCGCTACAAGAACCGGTCCTGCGTGTCTCGCATCCATCGGCTACCCGCGACCCTCACCAGGTCATCGGTCCACCTTGTGGGAGGCCTTCCAACGCTGTGTCTCCTGGTACGCGGTCGCCACTCCAGATCTTTTCGGCCCCATCGACCATCTGTTCTGCGAGCAATGTCACTACAGTTTGGCGATCCTTCGGGCTATGTCGGTTCTATTTGGTTAACTTTGGTTCTATTGCGAATATTGTCATTCCTGATTCGATCACACAAAGAAACTCCGAGCATTGCACTCTCCTTTGTAAAATTGACGTTAATACATTTAAGAAGCTGCTCGATTAAATGCGATAAGTCCGAAAAAGTGTACCTGACATTGAAATATTTAATTGTGATTTTGTACCATTGACCCTAACACGAAGAAGGGATCCTTCAGTGCAATCAATAAAGGTTTATTAAGCAGTGTTCAAATTAATTTCCTTCAATTAAAGTTGATAAATTCGGCAAAAAACCTGCCAGTAGGTACTCAATTGAGCAAGCAAGAGTTCGTACCACGGACACGCCGGCGTTTTGTAAAACAATTAAGGTTCGTTATACATATCCTGTTTCACAACGCCTGTCCTGCTTTACCGGCCGATGTTGTTTGCAATGTATTCGGATCAAGGCGGGCTGCACGCGATTATGTTCGTCCCGGACTATTGCTTGTGCTGTTGTGCTATTCTGATTTGGTTTTTAGGGAAACTTCTAGTTTTTCTTTATATTGTGTTAAAATAATTCCTTGATCTTCAAGATGTAGTTAATTGGATAGCATCTAAAATCAGCCTTCACGAAATTATCCATGTTGTAGAATAAAATATTATAGAGCACGTATGCACTAAATCTTCTGCACTATTTTTATTTATTTGAGCAGCAAAATGAGATTTATAACCTGGAAAATCATTAACGATCATAAAAGATAATTAGTTCATATTAGGCAGCAATGCCATTTATATAAATAATGTTAAGCAAATTACATAAAAAGCTCTTTAAGCTACGTTCATTTATAAAACCACACAACCAAAACTGACAGGCTAATGTCACATTAGGCAAAATCTTAAATAAAATTTATTATCGTACACAATCACTAACAGGTCTCAAAACTCAGAGCACAATTAGTTTTTCATCTTACACGTCCAAATAACAGTGTTATTACTAGTACGTTTAGTATTTTTTGTTTGCCCACACTAGGCGGCCTTCTCAATGCCGATTGTAATAGATTGGCAGCGTGTATTATGTAGGTATTGATACAATAACTGTCGAGTAAATTGTGGGAAGTAAAAATGTTGTGAAATAACCAAAAGTATAGATAAAGATTCTATTCATATAATGCTTTCATTTGTTATGTCAGGTCAAACAGCTCTGTTTTGTTTTTCTGTTCGGATGTTATAGTAGGCGCCAGATAATCGTGGAATAACGGTCATTGACCCACCTACAATTATTGACATTTTTAATTTGAAAAACGGAATTAATGACACAAAGCTGTCCCGAATCATCATCTCTCGTGATCCTTAACATTGTCTAATAATGAAAAACGATTCATATTTAATTGTTCAGGTACCTATGAACAGTTATTAGGGAAAGGTCAATGTACTTTATTCCACATTTATCTGGCGCCTACTATAGTCAGGTCATCCTCTTCATAGAAAAAAAAAGGGTGCGGCTCGGGACGCTCGACAGAAGTGATAACTTAAACTAATCTAAGTTGAACTATTTATTATGGGAAATACGACTAGCGCTGTGGGTTAGAGTGAGAGAGGAAGAGCCTGCCTATCGCTGCCGTATACGTGAGAGAAAGGGAAGCCAGATAGACTGGCGCCGTAACGCGTTACGTTACGAAGCGATTTAACCTCCCATAAGAAGTTATCACTTCAAAAGGATCGATGACGATGCTGACCATCGTAACTCTAAATAATTCCATAATGGTACTCGTATAGCTGTTTGTTACAATTAAATTCTGTAGAGGCTTAGATCATTATCCAATGGGTACCTGTACCGTTCTTGTAATCTATTATGTAACATCTTCATAAACAAAAGTAATAAAATATCATACAATCATGTTAGCATTATGGGACATGTGCCTCCTCTGTGTAGCCTCCTCTGTGTAAGAGAGAGCACTAATTTAATTTGTTCTTATTTATTGAAACTAAGAAAATTTAGTACCTACCTACTTAGTTTTATTTCCTTGCCAAACAAGTTGGCTTTAATAATTCCAGCTATTTGATCACCCAAAACTAAATTCTGGTATTAGATAAGCCAAGGCTAGCATATAATTAGAATGACTGTATTCATTAAGATTTTTTTTCATATATTCTGAGCCTTAATGTCGCAATTAATTGAAATTCTGGTTTTAAATACACAAATGAAACGACTTTCAAATTCTTAACGAAAACTGTCGAGAAATTTCACCAAATGTCTGAAATGGTTAAAGTGCTTGCAACAAGTAGAAGTAAGTTACAATTAACTATTGACTCACATACCTGGGACTCAGTGAGTCAACTGAACTGATAAACTCCTATTTGAACTGGGAAGTGTATTAATTCTTATGCCAACTGTAAATGTAAATGTATGATCAATGCACTACCACAGAGTAAATGAATACCGTTTACTCATAAGATAGTGCTTATTACCGCAGCGAGATTGCTGATCCGTGTTAGTTATGGTTTGGTTCTTCTGTTACTTTGAATTTAGATAAAACGGATAATTTATAAATTTTATGTGAACGCGCCACTCATTAGGATTGTCCGAATGACAGAAATCATGTTTATTATTAAATTGAGGTAAAATCGACACCTTTGATTGTTTTAGGTAGACACACGGTACTAACACAATTCTGTTCAGTAACACCTAAAATTCAGTAGGTCACTTATTGCTTCATAATAATCGCAATACTATTGTTACTTATTTAGACAACCTCGTTAGACCCCGTTTGACGGAACGACTCATACACTCAGATGACTCATACACTTAATTACAAGTACCTAATTGATGTGTCTAAGTGAGTTAAAAGGTTAATATGGTAGATGATGCGGCTGTACTAAGGGTATTAGGTTGTAAAGACAGACCGACCGGAGATTATAACTTTGAAGATCTTTAAATAGAAGATGGAAATGACAAGAACGTTGCTAACCAAATAAACTGGACATCACTTGCACGATCGCGGACCCAGGTTGGTCGCTGGAGAAATAATCTGGCAGCCTTGACCCATCCCAAACTCAGAACCAGTGTGATGCTCTTGTACAGGACATGCGTCACATCCTTTCCCTTCCAGCATACACACTAGTCAAACAGAATTTTAGTGAAACCGATACGATACAAAAAATGAAACACAAACTAAAAGATCAAAATAAGTAAACAAATAGACAACATTGACCTTAACTGTTCAATCCTCTTTAAAGTGAGAAACTGTAGAAGTACCTAGTAAACCAATGAGTAGTCCACAATACAACATAAGGCGACCCTTACCCACTATCTCATGTTTATTGATCCAAGTCCTGCGCTCCACATACATAGTTCACATACTACGTTGCTCGTGACTCCACGACACACGATCTTCATCAGCATGCTGTTGGCTTTGCTCGCCCCAATTACATTCAATTTTAATTAGAGCTTGCATTTCTCCATACATCTGGCAAGCACAAGATAGCTAGAATTCGGTGTACCGTGTCATGAGTTGCTTCACATCGTTTGAGACATAAAGACTTATTATTATGTTTCCAACCATATTTGTCCCAATTAGAACACAAATATTTGCCGCCACTTAAATTTTCGAGGAAGGATTTGGTGATTTAATCCTATTCGTGCGTGCTTAGCCGCTGGCGAGTCGTTTGTTTCGCTTATACATTCGTGTTTACCTCCAGCCGGTTTTGGCCAAAACAAAGATGAACGTCTGGGTTTGTTTCGTCTTCTTAAGAATAGTCAAATATTGGGTCTTTAATCGATACACAATTTGGCTAAAACAAATAATTATTATTAGTATTTAAGATTTCTACTATCTTTTCGGAATTGGTTTCCAGATTTCAATTGCCTTCGTTTTTGTTAATGTCTTTAGCTACTAATTAACATTTTCCAACGGAACTTTTCTCCAGTATTTTCTCTATTTCCACGACACAGTGGTCGATCCGTCATGTTCGCTCGTGATGCCACGACTCTGCTCATTAACATTCGTTAGCCGAGTCGTGACGGCTCAACTATGTGTCTACGAATAATTAACTTGCCCTGTGCGCCGCATTATTTAGTACTTTGATGTACTCGTGATTCTTTGAATGAAGAAGTACGGTCGTTAATTTGGATCAATTTCTGGGGAATTACATTTATGTTTGTTGATATGAGATCTTTATAATCATGCACAGGTGTTTGTTAATTTTGTAGTTTTTCATGTCCGTTAGAGCACCGATGAAGATTATTTTCATGTTTTATCAAATGTCTCGAAATTTACAAGTTCAGGTATTCTAGCCAGACTATTAGAAATATTAACTTTCTGCTTCACATTTTTACTGATATCCTTATCATCCTGCAAAGTCTTCATCAAAACTTTAATTTCCAGTTTACCGGTTTACAAAAGTCACCATGCACCATTTTTGTCATGTTAACGATTCTGTCTGACGATGTTATGAAGCGATTACTGAAAATAAAATAGTCAGTTTCTCTTCTACGTTCTAGGAAGCCTGCAACTAAATTACACGAGGAAAAAGCTCAGACTACAAAATTACCTTTTCGAGTGGCGCTGCCAACGGTAGTGCCAACTTTTGTGTTTTTTGTGGACTGAGTAAAAATGTAAGCAGAGCCACTCTCGAGCCCGTGCCAGTGCAAACTCATTCATATTCAGGAACTGGTGGATACAGGAGCGGAATTCAGGTGGTTTGAAATGAATTTCTTTTGACTGTAATTTTCAATAATATTTGTGTTAGTTAATAGTTAATAGGAGGAGCTCTTGGCTAAATAACAACAGCCGCACGGGTCGATTTTCAAGGTTAAGCAACGCTGGCCGAGGCTGGTCTGTGGATGGGTGACCATCTTAACATACCGAGACTCCTCCGTGCCTCGGAAAGCACATTAAGCCGTTGGTCCCGGCTGTCATTTGTAAATCTTTGGCAGTCGTTACCGATAGTCAGAAGCCAGATAATCTGACACCAGTCTTGCCAAGGAGTACCGTGTTATCCAGTTAATGGGTAGTGGAGGTCAGGTAGGCAGCCGCTCCACGTAAAATACTGGTATTCAGTTGAATCCGGTTTGACTGGAAGCCGACCCCAATATAGTTGGGAAAAGGCTAGGCAGATGATTTTCGTAGTTAATAAGGTTTTGTAAACACAACGACACAGTGCAGAAGAATTGAAAACATTAATCGCTTGTGAACTGGTCGCAATTATTGCTTTGTTTTGCTTTTCCTAAATACAATAATGATGACTATACGAACTAGAACTCGTAACACTTAAATCTACAAGGAAATCTAGATCTCTTTACCTCCACAACGCACCTGTGGCTAAATCTGTAACAAGCATAATAGTGAACAATGCCGAGGTGGCTAGGTTAGTGCGAATGTAAAACACAGCGAATAGGTCATGATCTAGTTTAATAATATTTAATTATTTATCATGTCATAATATGAAAAGTAATGGCAAGTTTTGAGTGGAATCACAGGTACTTTGACAAAGCGTAAGCTGGGTAAATTCGAGCTTATTATGTTACAAACAGTTTTGGGTTTTTGCCACATGTCCTAATATTCTGTGAGGGTCAATACGGCTCTCTCTGATATTATTTAACTTTGGGTTGTGATCCTTTGAGGATTTATCTACTTAAATGGGCCAAACCGGGCTTATGTGATAAATGAGAAAAACTGGATAAGTGCGAGTTGGACTTGCACACGAAGAGTTCTGTAACATAAGCCGAAAAAATATGTTTATTTATTTATTTACTTTATTTCATTTTTATTATTTGTTGTTATAGCGGCAACAGAAATACATCATCTGTGAAAATTTCAACTGTCTAGCTATAACGGTTCATGAGATTCAGCATGGTGACAGACAGACAGACGGACGGACAGTGGAGTCTTAGAAATAGGGTCCCCCTTTGGGTACGGAACCCTAAAAATGAGGCGATGCAATCAAGTCCCAGTGATGTAAGTAATGTATCTGCCCAAATAAACGCTTACTTCAGTGACATAACCGACAGTTACATCTTCAGTTAACTGGACAGGTAGAAACGGATTTAGTCGAGGCGAAGCGGGTCATGCTCGTGTCATGCTTACTGCGCAAATAGACGCAGTTTTGGGTGACACAACTTTTTGTGCGCATAGTTGCGTATTTATAAATTCTTATCGTATTTGGTGTGAACAGTCTTAAGCTGTTCTAGTATTCAGCTGAATCCGGCTTGACAAGAAGGAGGCTTCTTCACCTCTTTTTATTTTTCGGGTAGTCAAACTGTGGAACTCTCTGCCAGCGACTGTGTTTCCTATTATAGAGGTATGCGGAACAGAGAGTCGGTGTCGGTTTTAGATGGCGCTGCGGTTTTTTTGTTGCTGTACAAATTTCGTTTCTTAGTTTTTCATGTGGCGGCATTGAATCTACTTAGCTCATTCGCTCCATCGCTTTCCATCAGGTGAGATCCAGGTTAAGAGCTGGTTCATCATGAAACTTTGGAGGTAGTTATCGTGCTTAGTTAAAGAGCCCGTGGTAATGTTGGTGCGCAAATACGCACATTCCTCTCGTGAGATAACGTTTGCGCAAACTATTGCGCAGTGTGATGTCCTCAGACTACTTAGACACTCGTAGGTTGTTGACATCTCCGTGTATGTTGTTGTGAATTGTAATGGTAATATCATTTATCTGTGGAAATAGTCACTACATTTTTTATGATAAAATTATTCAAAATGTAATTGATGATAAAGTAGGTATTAATTTATTCATAGCAAGATATTTATTTATGTACCTTTAGTCCCTACACGTGTTGTTTTATTACATAGTACTTAAAATCAAGCTCCAACCAATCCCCAATCTTAACCCACACGAAAAACCAAAACTATTTTCTGAAATATCGTTTTAAAAAGAGCAACACACATAAATTATCGTAATTTAACAAGATATTAGTTCCTAATAATGTTATATTGTAGCGGGAAAAAAAAAATACTACATATTTGACGGAAGATCTGACAGTCATATTCGTACCACAGACTGAACAAAAAATAAGTGAAATTCAGTTTGCAGAGTTTGAATATGGAACGCGGAAATTTGAAATTAAATAACTTCAACACATATGTAGGTATGTGTCGTTGGTCTTATTACTGGTTTGTAAGATAAAAGGTTCTTTAAAGAAACTTGAGGAGTCAATCCTAAAGCTACATGGAATCAATCTCAGGACGAGATATCAAACTAGAGTTCTGTATTAATCTACATACTTAATAACCAATTCGATATGTAGGTACAAGCTCCACTATTATGCACAATTAGTTCTTATGCATTGTTTAACCACAACTGCCAGTACCGTGTTAGGAGGCAATAACTAATACAATAATAGAACATAATTTAATGATAGTCTGTATCATTTTATTATAATCAGTCAACCGGTTACGGGTTCTTAGCATGCGTTGGTTGGAATAACTTGCTCAGAGTACATGGACTGGGTAGGTACGCAAGCACATAAATAGACAGAAAAATGATGTCTACCTGAGAGTCTATTGCCTCGCTACAACGATCGCTGAAAATTTTCTTCATGATGGTTTGAGTATAAATTTAAATAAAACAGAATTTAAATATTTTCAGAAAAACAAGAAATTTACACGTTTAAGATATTGCCAAAAGACGGTATTTGCAGTAAACATTGGAAAAAAAGGCGCCTATTTATCTTGGTACCGCACAATTTTACAAAAGAAACGCTGATCTATAAAATTAAAGTTACATCTATACAATTTCAGGATATTGACGGGGGATGGAAAAATATGTATCGTTTTATTGCATTTTTTTTTTAAGTATGGGAAATCTTCAAATGACTTCTTCGCTCTGGGTGGAGCGGAAAGGCGTGTCAGACTCTTAATGACTAAAACCCATCCGTGTTCCTTCTAAAGCCCTGTGCGTTCCAGGGCCGCGGTGACTCTTTCCAACAAATTCCGCAACAGTTTTATTGCATTACCTAACGATTGCCAAGAGCCACCTATGTTTAATGTTCATCATAATAATTATTTGTAACTTATTAATAACTAACCCGTCCATCACGGAAACTATAATATTTATTATAAACATATCATACAGTTTAAATCTGCTCCACCTATTAAGTTGTTCTAGAAGCAAAACGTGACACAATGTTAACTCTAAAAATAAAATTGAATATTTTCTTCCTGTTCGTTCTTTTTTTGTAGTTTAGTAAAACAACCGGTTTAAATCCAATCAAGAGGAAACGTATGTTGTGTCGAATTAATTAAAATCAATTAGTGTTAAAGACATGAGGAAAATATGTTAACGTTACATTATGTACATAGCGACATAATTATTTAGAAAAGGGTTCTACAACATTTAAAATATTTCCGGGTTGGTGTAATAGGGATTGAAAGCAGTCAAAATTATTTCGAGATATTCTTTTTCGTTTTTTTGTTGAAAATACGGAGATTTCTAATATTGATATGTAGGTATCTCAAATAGGTACTTGCAATTAGTGTTAAATACATGAGAAAAACATGTTAACGTTACATTATGTACATGGCGACATAATTATTTAAAAAAGGGATTGCATCGAAAGCAGTTAAATTTATTTCGTGATATTTTTGTTCGTTTTATAATAATATGTAGGTATCTCAAATACTTGGCAAGATTTAGAAACTATTATGTTAATAATTTAAGTCGCTCATACCTAATTAATGATCTCTTAATTCCGGTTGCTAAAACTGAACTAGTTTATACCACCTGTTTTATTATTCTTACCTCTCGGTAGGCTCACGGTTGACCACGATCTCACCTGTTGGTAAGCTGATTTGGTCTGCGATGAAACACGCTTGCCTTGAAGTAACCTATTCACTCATGAATTAAGATCCTCACGTTGTAGCTATCAGAGTCTGAGGAGCACAGACTTCGGCAGCGAATTAACTGTACGCACAGAAGCCGTACTATGAAGTCTTAAAACGATCATGATTCCGCTTTAAGAGGGAGACGGTGCTATACATAGCGAATAGCACTATCTCGTTTACATCATCGGAATTGGATGGCATTAGCACGTCATAGTAGGGCTGCAAATCAGATTCAATATGCACGTGTTTCAGACTAAACACGATTTAGATATTATTTAAATTGTAATTAATTTGAGTAAAACATATGTAAATAGAAACGACAGCATTTTCTCGCGCACGATGTCGGAAACGTGACCAGAAGAGATCACGATAATGTATGTAAATTGCAGATTGTTTGCGTTTTTTACTGTTTAAGCTTTTTATAACGTGTTACAGCAGTTAAGCACATGTTTATAACACACACATATAGCGCTTAAGTTTTTGGGCAAAAACCACGCCAATGTGAAATAACGGTGGTGCCACCTAGCCGTCTCTATGTTCTTTTATTTATTTCTGATAAGGGTTCCTGCAAATAGGCTCGTCGCGACAATGTGGCAAAGACAACTCGAAAAGCCATTTTTCTAAGAATACGCGTTTTCTCATCGCTCCGCGGAAGCCTTAAATTTCGTTCTACTACGACTTTAACCTTTTGCGTGTCTACCACAGATTTTTATCGTCCAATCCTGACCAAGCCCTTAAGTGTAACTGTCCGACTTAAGACATTTGGAGCAATTTTTTCTTATGTCGAACTGTGTAACTTAAGACACGCAAAAGGTTAATTGACATGCCCATTAATAGTTAACCTGTTATCAAAAAGGGTCAGATCGATAACCGATACGCGGATAAGCGGGTGATGTCGCAACTTGCGCCGGCGCACGTGAACGTAAAAACTCGTCGGCTGTAGAAAGTGGCGCTCGGATCGAGGCCGCGGCGCGGGCGCACACACCGGTGCTTACCAGCTCAGTCTGTAGCTGCGGATTGCCTGTATGAAGCGAACTTGTGGAAGTAATCGATGTACTACTAGATATCTGTTAGTAAATCTACATGTTGTTATTTTGGTAAAGCAGAGAAAACTTCCCTAAGGATGAAACTATCGAACTACTAAATAAACCTTAGGCTCTAGACAAAATGCAGTGTATCAGCGAATCCGATTGTCGAAATGCCAAAATATAAGTGACTAGTGGACGTCACGCGGTTTCACCCGTGTAGTTCCCGTTCCCGTGGGAGTACGGGGATAAAATATAGCCCATGTTACTCGCTGATAATGTAGCTATCCATTGCTGAAAGAATTTTTCAAATCGGTCCAGTTGTTTTTAAGTTTATTCGTTACATACAAAAATACAAATCTTTCCTCTTTATAATATTATTATAGAAGTATAGATTGATCACGTGACATTTCGACAGCGTTTGTTAACCCCGTACAATTTTGATGTTTTGACAGTCGCCTGCGCCATTCTACCGCCGACAGAATATCACTTGTAAATATAAAGAGCCTCTAGATCTTTTTTTAAAGGGAGGTTATAGTTCTTTAGCTGAAAACAATTTTCTAACTTACTTCCCTGACTGGAAGTGTTGATGATAACCATCACTTATCGTTCTATCCCAGCACCACATCGACTGCGCTGTATGATCTGCACCATGCGACTTTACCCTTGACCACTAATAGAGAAGCTATTCGTAGTCACCCCATTTCTATCCATTCCTCATCTCTCATCATCTTTGGACTGGCGTATTTAGATACCTAATATGAATCTTCAATAAGCTCAAAAAAGATCAGATAAGAATCTTTTCGCTCTTTACATTTTTACATGGACGCAATACGTCTGGGTAAGATTGGTTTACATAATAATTCTGGGTAGAGTAGACAGGGTCAAAATGGACACACTCGTCAGTAAAGTAAAAGTATGTAACACTGTAAGTTTCGAGGAATCTTTTATTTAATGTAGAAGTGAAATTATTCAGAAGGTACCTGTTTAACCTCAGTTTGTTTACCATGAAGACAAACTACGCTGTTTGCAAATTCAGCTCAGTGCATAAAAATCCAATTTTATGTACAGTTGACTGCACCGTTTATTTTGAATAAATGCCCACATTTTACATAATACCTCCCCTGTTAATAAACATCCAAATATTATTCACGAATAATAAATTATCTACTATACTACTAATGTATCACAATTTATTTTTAATCTAAACGTAATCTGTGTTATGGCAAAACTGGCTTAAACCGGTTTAGTAAACATAATTATCTACGTCAATCACTGAAGTTACTCCAATACTTTGTTGAGC
This sequence comes from Mamestra brassicae, assembly GCA_905163435.1. Taxonomy (NCBI): domain Eukaryota; kingdom Metazoa; phylum Arthropoda; class Insecta; order Lepidoptera; family Noctuidae; genus Mamestra; species Mamestra brassicae. Next base: position 21,013,858 of record LR990990.1, read on the forward strand.
CACAATATTGCGATAAACAAACATTCCAGAAAAATCTTAATTCATACGAAGCCACTGTTCAAGACACAAAATGTTAAACTTCTGAAAGCGTTTGTTTACGCAATGTTATATCTGTGGTATTTGTACCCCTTTTTCTTTCATGCCAACACCAATCTTCGAAGCCAAAGTTGGTCAAACACGTCGTTTACCTGCCTCCTGCCTGTTATGAACTCGTTTATTCTTTTCTCGGAAACAAAACCAAACTAAATTAATACATTTTCGTTCCCAATAGAATAAATCAGACCTAAAGGTTGTTGACTCCATAAAATGGGCTGGCCATGTGTGTACTGACCTTATGAATGTTAAGTACTTTATCTATCACATAACGCATTCCTCGACCTCGTATCTACTGCTGTCCCTATTGGAGACCGTTACTAAACACATGTTAAGTTATTTAACAGATGTTTATAATAGTTGTTCGACTTCATGATATACTATGTACACACACGTAGTTTTGTACTTCATATAAGTAATATATAACGTAGTAGACTACGGTCAGGAGGGCTACTCTCTAAGCCCGAAGTCCGTAGTTTCGGGCTTAGTTGCGGGCATATTCTACTTCGTATCACCTAACCACTAAGAATTAATGACAAGATTGATGTCATTAATTCTGTTAGGGTTCGGAACGAACTGTAAGTCCGTAGGTAATATGGAGTAGAATACGCCCGCAACTAAGACCGAAACTACGGACTTCGGGTTTAGAGAGTAGCCCCCCAGGGCCGCGGGAGAGGGTCTTAAAAATCCCGGTTACACGTACAAACCTATTTTGCACCAGTGAGTTGGGTAGTAAAGATTTTCAATGGCGTCTCTATCCGATTGGACATTTTTCCTGCTCTTTGGCGGAATTCCAGAGGGAGGATTTTAGCGTGTGGTCCTCTGTACAACTCGTGCCGGTTGTGAGTGTATGATCGGTTTTTGATTAGTGTATCTGAAGGCGGCAAATTGTGACTACTTTAAAAATAATTGCATGTTCGAATGAATCAATAAAAATAAACTATAATATTGCTTAACGGCTATAAAAGAAGAAGGCTACAGTCGTAAAGCGCGGTAATAGTCCACTGGAGACACTGCTGCGCTTTATAGCCCCTACAGAAAGGACAAATAGCCTTTACCGGAACCATATTCCATCGTAATACATGTCATTCAACTCTTAGCCGTCTATCGATACTTGGAGGCTGTATGGAAAAGGTGAGTCAAGCATTACATAAGTTTGACGAAAAAACTCTTTTAGCTCAAACACGGAGTAACCCACATACCTTTAGCCAGTCGGCGACGGAGCAAATTGTGTAACACATCAAATTACATAAATTGTTTTCTATGAAGCCTTCGATTGGTTTGAACTTCTCAGAAAGTGTGTGGAGGCTAAAGCAGGCTTATTGGCTGTAATGATAGGTGTTATTACTGAGATGTTTAGCCTGGTTATGTAGAATTATTTAGATACTCAAATCGCAAATCAAAATGAGGGTACCGTACTAGATTGAATTGTTATTCTGTGAAGTAGTTAAATATTTTAAGCAGGTAACGTGGACTTTATTAACATAAGAGTGATCCATCATTTTGAACTGTTAAGTAATTTTGTCACAAAGCAAGTACCCAATCACGACAGTTATTATGAGATTCACTTCAAAGATGAACCGCTAGCGCACGTGATAATAATCAATATTTACTGCTATGATGACGGGAATGATGAATGAGTGTCACTCAACTGACAGTGCGAACAAATTAAAACGTAGATGTTTACCAGTTTTTTAACAATGCAATTTTTATGTAATGCAAGTTCAAGGTAATGTTCAATGAGGTCGCACTTCCTCGAATAAATTTATTGATCACCTTTAGTAAAGAACTTTTTGCGAGATTATTATGACATTTAAACCTTTTATGAAGAGTTTAATGATGTTACGTCTTCAGGAAATAATGTCTCTCTGACGTAACAGCAAGCACAATATTTTCAATGTATCTCTTAAGTTTACTGATACAACATAAAGTGCGAGTCATTGTGACCTTAATAATTAAAGTATTATAGTTGTTAATGCTGTGAGAAGAATCGTTGACATATTTCCGTGCTTATTTATTACTTAGGAAATAACAATCACATGGTTTAGAATAAGAGAGAGCCCACGGGCTGCTCAAAAACTACTTGAAATCGTATATTTAAGGCCAGCTACAAAAGGTTTTGTTCCTATACAGTTTACTGAATCAGGCAATTTGACATCGCCCTGCAAGCGATCATCGCGCGAATACGCGATCGTCGCAATCTCTTGTATAGCAAACCAGAAGCCGCACCGAGCAACTTTAAAAAAAAAATGGTAATTGGGTCAATAAAGATCTCTCTCTAGGTGATAATCTGTAGTTGATATTTATTATTTTCTTAGTCGAAGTTAGTAATCGTATGTTCCATACATGTACATTAGGGGCATCTATGTAATAGAGGACCACGTGAGAAAAATAGCAGTAGTAACGATCTCATCTGAGCTCGAGTGCCTACCTACGTGAAGACTTCCTCATTTCCATCAATTGCCGTTTATAGCTGCGCCTGGGACCTGCGCGGGACGATAAGCGATGGGTACCTGTGTACCCGCTACATTTATACTAATATATTCCCTGCATTTTCCTGTTATTTCTTGATTGGTTACAGCTATAAACAAACATTGTGTAGGTAGGTATGTAATTCCAAACATTCAACGAATATCTTGCTTCGATAAATATTATGATGAATGTTTTACCAGGTTTTACTACAAAAACAATACATCACAGTTAATCAACAATATAATAACAAAATCAACTTTATTTTGATGTTATGTTATTATTTAATTTAATAGTATGTATGAATTATTTATGTATATATATTATTGTAAATATTTGTTGTGAAGTGATTTTATACAGGAAGAACCTGTATAAAATCACTTTACAACAAATATTTAATAATTAAATAGATGATTTGTCAAGAAATCCCAGTACCTAAATTGATACTTTATTAAGCTTAAAACTTCGATATCTTCAAATGAAAGACTGTCGTTTTATGACTTGCGATTGCGAGTGACATTACATCTTAAAGAAATGGTCCAGAGACATGATTATTTTACTTAGAAATTCCAACAACTCGTAATGTTAGGAGATCAGGGGCCCTACTATGAAGTCTTAAAACGATCATGATTCCGTTCTAAGAGGGAGACGGAGCTATACATAGCAAATAGCACTATCCCGTTTAGATCATCGGAATTGGATGGTCATTGGATCATAGTAGGGCTGCAGATCTCTATGATTCATACAATCATCATTTATTTAAATTGATCACGCCGTACCGTCCTGATGCAGGGCATAACATGTTGACCACACGGATACGAACTATGACAAACTGTGGTCAGCAACAGACAGGCCATGACAGACTATGGTCACAAATTACCGCTCTTCTCGACAGTAGAAATTGTGAGGTTGGATTTAATATTAAATAAAGAGTGGTAATGGCGAACTTTGAATTGTTGTTCTTGTTTAATATGTAACAAATGATCAATGTTTGTCATATTGTCGGTGACAACATTTTTTAATGAATCACAAATCTCTTTTGGTCGATGAAAGTGTCAGTGTCGTAGGTACCTATATATTAAACTGCTTTAACTTTTGAGAGTTCAAATAAATAATAGTTTTTTCACGCAACTGCCTTGCTAATCAATCATACCTCGACATTTAATTTTTATAAATATGTACTAAATATCTACATGTGTATGGTACAAATGGACCTATACCTACAATCAAGTGTTTTTGGTTTATACATTCAGCCAAATAATATCACAGTCGTGCAACATTTGTTTTTAAAAATTTTAAGTATAAGGCCAATGTCTCCCAACTGCAACTTTCAAAAGATGATGAGACTTTAAGTATTTATTTACCAAAACATACGAAGCATTTTTCAAAATCGACGACCGTTTCTAAATATCGGACACAGCACAGACACGTCCAACCACCAAGCTATACGGCAAAGGAAGTCACGTGGCGAGGCTAGGCGCCGCGTCTTCCGGCACACGCCGCACTCCACGCGATGGGCTTACGATGCCAGGCTGATTACAATAATTATACGGGAGATACATTCTGACTACGATTGTTTAATTAATTAATTTGTCACAGGAATTAGTAGAAATGGGTTTAATAACAGGACGTTAGATCGTCGTAGGTAAATCAATATTATTAATTCATTGAAAACTTGTATTTGCAAACAATTTGCCCAAGATTAAGCGCGCCTTGTTAGCGTTAAGCATTTTAATTCCCATTTGAGACCAACTCAATCGTCACAAATCTCTTGCCTACTGGCCATAGCAACGACCTTGCTACACTAGCTAAAGTAGTTACAATCAATCATTCATCAGTCAAAACACAGTTCATTTTGATCATCAAAATAATCAATCAACCACAAAACCTTTTGAACTTCATCCGACCCAGATCGACGCTTTTTTGTTTTACACATCACTTATATCTAAAGTACGACTCGTATAACAGTTTTGTCTGTTAGTATTAGTAAGAACCGTGGTCCACACATGCTGTTGAAGATTTAGTAGAATAAACAAACATCAAGTCTTGTTTTTGTATGAGCAGTTGAGCACGTTGTGTTTTGAGAGTGATGTCGTTATGTAAGCATTGTGTAAGTGTTGTGTGAAGGTGCTTTATTTGTCAGAATAACAAATGATAGCTCTGAGCTTTGTTGATGGGCCTGCCATCAGCTGCCTATTCCATGTTCTATTTCTTTTGTAGAAAGTGGCATCAATTTGAAAAGCGGTATTGACTGGCATGTCTTGCATAAGTGCGAAATTATCTACCGACTGATTCTATTGCAACCATTAGAAGTACCAACTTTAAAGTACGATCTAAACTGAACGTCTGAACCCCTCGACTTACGGAGTTTTCCGAGCCGCCAATAGGTTTGCCTTGTTCTCAATTTTGCATCAATTTGACGGTAAGTTTTTTTTGTTCCGGAAAAACTTGCGGATGAAACTTACAAGCCAATAAAATTAAGCTTAAGTTGGTATTAAAATATAAAAAATAAACAAGGAAGTGATCGGCTTGGACGTCACTTTTACGGAAATCAATGGCCGTTCATTATTACATCCATTTTTGTCAGTTCGACCTTTCCGATTCATTATGTTAAACATGAAATTATCGTCTCTCAAGGAATTCATTTCTCATGAACAGCTTGAAGATAATTTGAGGAAAAACACTCAATTTTATTTTTCTTTCCTTACATTTTGCGAGTGCTATTGAGACGTTTTTTGTTGATCTTATAGAATCTTTGGAAAACCCTAGCTACTCATCTCACCACAAAAAGTCACATGACGTACAGATATTTAAATGGCACATCCATTTACTTAAATCAATATTATGTTCTCAGTATTTGGCATAAAATCTCTATTTGAAGCGTATTCAATATTTGACCAACAGTCTAGCTTGTGTAACATAACACTATGTATAATTATGTAGGTATTTATGAGTACATGAGTACTTCATCTAACTTGTCTCAAAAAACTTTAATACAAAATAAATAAATCACGAAGTACTTGGAAATGTTTACTGTTAAATTCCACACTCCGGAATATTTCGGTATTTTATTTGCATAGATAATAACAAACCAGATGGGGCCAGATCTCCGACGTCACACACTATTAGTTAAAAATAGTTTTAACTAATTAAATCATAAAGTTCATTGAGTCGTCCAACATTACCTCGATTAAGTTTTAAGATTTTGATGAAAGGATTAGTACTTAACAAAATAATTGAAATTGTTGTCTCCATATTTTTAGAGTAGATTTTTTTTTTAATAATCCTAATTGTGTCAGAAAACATTGACTTTCACCGTAAGGTAGGCTGTAAGCATAGTATTTGTCACTAAGGTGTGAATTTTCACAACTGTGGCTTGATGATGTAGATTTCTAACAAGCTATTCGAAGGTTCTACACTGTTTCTACATTTTTAACCATATACATCTAACTTTTATTTGCCTGGTACATTTGGTTAAGAATGCAAAGCAATCTCCACAAGTTTAAAGGTAAAAAATTACGAGAAAAAAATGGTTCAATACTATATACGCTTTCTTTTTGCGCAGTCTTGCCCTAAGTAATTACCGATTGTTTTAGGAACAAAACGAGAGTACTAGTAAATAATGACCGCGTCCCATGGAACTAGTTAGTCAAGTATTAAACGGGCGTGTCACTGAGACTATTACTCAAAATACCGGAGACTGGTATACTCGTATTAGTCAGCGTCTACGTTATCGGTAGATCGGTTACTTTGATTGATATTACTCAAACGATTATAATTACTTAAGTACCTTTCATGACGAATAAAAAGCCGAGAGGAAAAGAATCTTCCGAAACAAAAAAACATTTAAATATTTCATCACGTAACAAACTGTAAATTAATTAATTCCTAAACGTCATATTGGTCTAATCAAATGTGTTTATTTTTGGCATAGCAAAAGTTATATTATACATAATTATTTTGACATGCAAATTACTGGATGCCAAAAATTCGAGCTGACAGCCCTACAGCTTTATGATTTATATCATAAAACTTGAGCTCCTTAATATGGACTTGAAACTCGGTTTTATTTATTAGTGTCAATAAACTCTACTCACGTAGTCAATACACTTGGATAACTTGGGACTTGCTTAGCTTGCTTGCTTGCTCTGCTTTAGTACTCTAAAGGACCCCAAGTCTTCAAGGTGGTTTTTAGTCATAGTCTAAAATTGCATATCAACCTAATAAGGTTGTAGTGCAATTTTAATGAGCCTTGTTCCTTCCAAAAAGATTGGCCCTACAAATTACATTTTTTCAAAATAATGGCAATTTAGTTTAACTCTTTTTTTTAAATTGGGTTATAGTTTTACCTACCGTATTCCAGGAAAAAAAACAGGACATTACGAAATATGCTTACCTGTAACAAATAAATTACATTTATTAACATTGGTGGATTCAATTGAATAACATACATAATTATGAATAATGTGCTGAGGTTATGTGTTACTTAGGTATGGTTCTAGTATCAGTGAGCAATGTTTGTGCAGTTTCATAAACATAAAATGAACTTCAAATACATTTGAATGTAACTATTGCGGTTATCAGCAGGTTAATGTAGCGAAACAGAAAACTGACTATTTTCAACTCAGAAAAAATAAATTCATGGCTCAATATCTATAGTATTCCGTCACTATAGCTTACCAATCAAGTACTTGCAATCAGCACCAGATGCTTTTAATTTGGCCGCGATTCAACTGAGTACGACTATAGACTACTGTATGATCTGCGTATGTCTGTGTATGACCGCACCAAGGTCTCCATACATCTCGGCAATGTTTATGGGATATTAATGTCGATGTTTGGTGAATCACGGGTTGATGGGACCCGTATGTTTGTAGTTGCGATGATATAATGGTAGTTACGTCTATTTGCGTCGTCTGGTTCACGGGCGATTCATTCGGGCAAAAGCTACACGAGAGATCTACATCCTCTACTGAGTAGATGTAGATTCTGTCGTAAGATTAACAGTTTCTCGAAATCCGCATTTCGCAAATAGCATTAAAAGAAACATAACATTAATTCAGTGTTCGCTGTCTGTTTGCGCATGCGTATTTCACGTTTCTTTATTTGCCACTCCAATGTAATTTATGAGTTTAATGAAACGAAATAGACGAAATCTATGCGTTGCTAGTTGCACTAAATATTTTCAGGGTACTAGAAGCAATTAGAGATCTTTATTTCTCTAGGCACCTATAAATTGACACTTGGAAACCATTGCCTAGTGGAATTTCGGAACTATCGCTTTAACAAAACTCTGTTTAACCGAGAAAAGAGGCAGATTATGGACAGAGAGGTCAGAAGCATAGGTACCAATTCTCTCATCCGGCGTGCGTATACGACCCAAAATATGTATGTAACGTGCGAACAAACGGAGAACGTAAGGATCTCAGCAAGCGACCGACGTTCAGATGTTTGAACCTACTTCCATGGGGAAAAGCGTGAGTTTTTGTTTGAAGGTATGAGGTATGTCTGTCACCGGAAAAAGCAAACGCCGTAAGATTGTAAAATATCGCGTGAAATTGTAACCTATTTTTTCTAAATAAGATGTGTACAAAACGATTTTTTCATTATGTATCGAGAAATTATAATCTTACGGAGTCTGCAATTTTCCGGTGACATGTCCAATCCTTGTTGATTAATTTACATTTCCTAATGAAACATCTACACCACCTTTGCTTTATTAAAGGTTGCAAGAGCAATGCGGATCGCAATTTATTCAATGTAAAGGTCGCCCTACATCATACATCAGAACAGTGGCACAATTCATATGTAACGTGCCATTGTATTTGTAGTGCTGCCATCTAGTGGCATTGTACTGCCTGATAGTGAGTTACAAGTTTTCTGAGAGGCACGTGGCTTAGAAATCGGAGCGCGATTTATTTTATTTTATCGCTTGCTGGAGAAATCAGATACTTTGTTCTTATAAGTAGCATACTCTGGGTGCATCGTCCTCACATAATATTAAATTATTTTTTGTAAACCAAATTTTGTAAAATCATTATTTGAAAAGAGTAACTATGGAGTTTCTTGTCCGTTCTTCTCCATAAGAATCTACCTTTCCGAATGGACAGTAGAGTCACTTTATTAATGTAATTCTATTATTTTTACTGAACTGTAAACGATGACGTTCAAAAGTGCCGTTTAATGGCCTAATTGAAATAAACGTTTTGACTTTGACTTTGACTTTGACAGGCTGCGTGGAATAAGGTGAGATACAAGTTGTAAAGGTACAACTACAACTTAATATAATAAGTTTAGCTCGTCAACCTGCTACCAGTTTTTTTTAAGTAGGTACCGCTAATAAACCCCTTGTTAACATCAAGTAAAGTTATACAAAACTAGAAAAACATTGTCAATCTAAAATATAACAGGGATTGTCATTACTGCGCGTTTATTTATAATTGAATAAAATGAGCCTTTTAAAATCCATCATTGGCTACGCTCTTACACTATCAGATTGGACATAGCCATAAATAACGAGTGTCTCCAAGAAAAAATATCTGAAATGTCGACATTACAAAAAAACGGCGACTTAATTAAATAACTGAAAAAAATGCTACCTCATTATTTTTATTCTTTAGCATATTTTTCTTGCAGCGTCTTCACAATTTTATTTTGTGGCCTGAATACACAATAATACACATACAACGCTATACCTGCACAAAACTTATGTGATGTAGAAAACATGCTGACTCAGTAATTAAATTCTCATTACACCTGACATCACTCCGTACATGTATAGATATATTATTATTATAATGAAAAATATTAAAAATATGACACCATTTCCCAAATAGTTTTAGGCTTTAATTTTTATTAAAGCCGGAGATGACAACCTCAAAATTTGACCTGCCGAAGGCCATTCAAGGAAAAATTTAAGTCATCAATATAACTTAAAACTACGAAGTAGGTATATCCAGTTAAGTAGAATTAGCAACTCGACTTAAACTACCTAACACAGTTTTAAAAAGAAATCCGATATTTGTTGCACGAAGCAAGCTTCTCTTTAATGATCACCTAAACAGCAAATAGCTGTATTCTACCGCATACCCTATCGGAGGAGAACCCAGTAATAAATCCGAAGCGGCCGCGTACCTAGCCCTTGTACAAGTTACGAGGTGCTTGTAACTGGGTACACACTACGTGGGGCCGTAGAGCTGGTTCAGACGAGGGGACACTACACGTCGGTAGTGTCTAGGTATGCATATACAAGCAGATTGAATGGATTAACTCGCGATTCATTCATTTTGATACGAAGTTAATGTTAATTTTCATTTGCCTTAACTTTCCGAACTACGAGTGTGTTGGGTTGTCGAAGGACATGACAGCCCAAAATAAAGTTATCGTTGTTTTAATGTTAACAATTTCTTACTAAACATTCCTCTTCTCGTCATCCCTATAATCTAGGCTTTAGATTGACTAGTCAAATCATTATTCCAACATATAACATCAACATTCTACGCACGTATGCACGCCTATGTTTTGATTTCGCAGCCGCATGACGGAATGCATCGGCGCCTACTTAACAACCAGTGACTACAACACTACGTTATAGACTCGTGCGGAACGCATCGTCTGGACAAGACCTTAGCTCAGAGAGTTTAGAAGCTGGCAAAAGTAGGGCGATGGCCAGTTAGCTGCCTACAAGCAGGATATTGGTAGTTGATGGCATCGGTGTTATGTCAACCTGATCAGAGATCGCATTCTATCATCGAAGGCAGTCATTAACTGCAGGTACGATCAGCGATACAATTTAGGTTAAGTGTTATTTTAAATCTGTACCGAAAATAGTTTTGTTTATTAGTAATGATGATCACTTAATAGTATAATGAACCTCTAATTAGAATGGGTATGGCGAGCCTCTTTCTAGAAGTTTACAAAATGGTCTATAAATTAAGGTTAATATATTAGTGAAATCATTAAGTTAATCAGACGTAATATTACATACGTAGTAAGACACTACTGGCAAACGAAAAATATGATATTCAACATCGATGAATGCTGGTCCCTATTCAGAAAACCTCAAGCCGATAATTTGGAGAAAACAGATTTTCTTCCGTCATTCAACAGAGAATAAGCTACTTTTCCCACAAACAATCGAAGCCTCAGGTTTGTGTTCCCAAGCCTCAGTCAAAGCAAAGCAAGCAACTATTTTAGCGGCCATTAATTTAGTTAAGCGCAGAACAGGTTTGGCCATTAAGTCCGCGAACCAGTTCATGGAGTTCGTCAAGTGAGGTTTTGACGCCCCAACATACCTACCTAACTTATCTACTACTTGGATTTAATTGGAACGGTAAATTGAATTAACTTCGTTGTATAACGCGCTTGGTAACATTTAACTTTATTATACGTAAATGTTTAAAGACTGAGGATTTTTTTGTTATTTGATAAACATGACCAAAGAAACGATGCATGGAGTGTTTCCCATTTTTTGGATGGTAAATCATCAAATGACTTGTTCCGCTCCGGGCGGAGCGGAAGGGATTGTCAGACTCTTACTGAATAAAACCCATCCGTGTTCCTTCTAAATCCCTTTGCGTTCCAGGGCCGCGGTGACTCTTTCGAACAATTTTCGCAACCCTGGGGAGTGTCCTCAGGTGATGAAGAGGTGGTGACTATTAATATGACGTAGAATAGAGAGAATATGAACACATGCCATCTGACAACACATAAATTAATAATTAATATGTAGTATTTTAATGTGCACTGGATCCTACCCTCTATTGTGATCTCTCTGTATAAATCAAAGGTATGTTGGTAGAAAACTCAACTTTGAGTTAAGCTCGCCTTTGTACATGAACTTTTCTACACTGTAAATATATAAGTTACTATGGTGTACAATAAAGAATTAAAGGAAGGATGCTGATAAATCTGGATGACTGACCTGATAGAAAGTGGCATTTGCAGAAGGAATTGGCGCCTAAACCTTTAAATGCTAGGTAGGTAAGTCACCTAAATAACGCAATATAGAGCCGTTTTGTTGTATGTAGAGCAGAGATAGAGCACATCAGCTGTGGCCTGTGTGCTCTATCTGCTTTGTCTATTCAGAAATCCGTTATTTGAATAAAACTAGGTATATTGAGAGCTTGAGCTATGTGGCCTATGTGTTTCTTTGTTATGTTTTTGTGATTGATTTTAGTTTCATAGGGATTTTAAAACTCTACTTTTAGCTAGGCTGGAGGAAATTGTTTTATCTTAAACTTCTAAAAGGTCACGATAAGGGCAACGACTTACAAAAAAATGTATTAAATAACCTTCTTTAATACGTTTTTTTGTAATTTATTGCCCTAATCAACAAACACACAAAACAAACAGTATACTTCAAATATTTCCAAAAAAAACACCCACCGGCTAAAATATAACACATGCATCCTCATGAGATAAGGTTATAAATAAACCAATTTTATCCAAATGACTCCCCAGTGAAGTGAATGACTTGGAAAAAAAACTCCTTGTTTTTTAATTATCACAATTGCAAGATTAAAACAAACTTGAACTGAGTTGCAGTTTAAATTGTAGACTTACATTATAAACAGGTTTTAACGTTATCATTTGCATATTATTTAACAGAGAATTTTACCTGAGAACGACAATCGATATTCTAGAAGAACATATCAACCAGAACCAATCTGAGCTTTCTCACTTTGTTCGTGATATTCATCAAAATTACTTTGAACGTAGAAGCAAACTTGTCAGAAATAATAAACGTCTTAGAATACGTAGGTGCCAAAACTGGTAATAAATCAAGCCAAACAAGTTTTTAAGAATTAGTTAATTTATAATGCAGACGAATCAAAGTGCAGACAGCAATATAGAAGATTGGTACAATTTTGCAATGATACGCTTTCTCAAGTATTGGCAAATATCGATATAATGTTTATTAATATGCAACCAAGTCATCGAACTGCAGTTGTAACATGACCTTCACATCACCGTCACCTGTGTTGGAATTGGAATCCAAAGGTAGGGAACAGGTATATTAGGCTCATTTACGTTTTTTATGCTCCCGAATACAAAGGTTCTTTTGGATCTCAAGACAAGATTTACATGAAAAAGGTCCCTAAAATTTTAACTCATAATTGGAACTTAAACTCATACTATAGAGGACATGTCAATCACTCAAAGGATTTATATTAATGATAGCTTATATCCATCGAAGCGTTGAGAATTTCCTAGAACCCCTGATGACCTGTATATTGACCCGTGACGTCACCAAGCCGCCTACGGTCGACGGTTCTCCGAGGAACATTTGATATAGGCAACTGTTGCCACAGATCATACCATAGATGGATGACATTCCTCTCATGATGACAATGAATGTTGGGAATGGCGATATTGCAATAATGGGGCAGATGACTTGGATATATTGGATGCAGAAGGTAAACTGAGGGCTGAAGAGGAACTCTTGGAAGGACCATGTCCAGCAGTATACTGAAATAAAACTGAAGATAATACAGTAATTGCAGACAACAATATTCGTACTCCTGCTACAGTTCTTGACATCAAAGTTGATATAAAACATCCGAAAGAACTCTTTGTTTACATTCTTGGCAAAGTTAAAAACAATCAGGTGGTCTAAAGTAAGTAGGTACGTGCACTGAATGTGCAGGAAATCTGAACGCTTTGCCATTTGTGCTGCGATTTGCGGAGTACATGATGGAAAGCAGTTGGCATCCGACTTTGGGGAAAGGACGGTTAAGGAAAGTTGGTCAACAATTGGCAACAAAGTAGATACATGTGATAGATACATAAACACATACCCAGAAAGAGAGTGCTTGGAAATAACCGATAAGAGAGACAGAAGTACCTACAAAAAAAGATAGACATAATATTTGGTCATAATTTCAAGAAATACAACCCCATGAGTGATAATACTGATAATACTCTTGCTAGGTGAATCATAATCATACTCAGTAATTAATTAAAACTGAAAATCACTTAACTTGGCAACACAACGCTTGCAATCAGATCGTAGTTGAATCGATTAAGCGGTGCGCGGTGGGCAGTGCTCCAGCCGTAAACGTAACGGGTTCGCAGCCGGCGCAGTGCACATACCTGTTATGCTATCCTAGACAACTATTATAAATAACTACTGATAGTACTAGGTGAGTGTGATATAAAGGTTAAATAGCTCATCTAGACACTACGGCCTATCCTCAAAGAATTCATTTCGTTTATGTTTTAGTTACTAATAAATGTTTCAACGACTGAATTCAAATCGACCAAAAATGTAGGTATGTATGACGGAAATGCATGTATGGCCATTATAATATGTCGAATAGTTCGTGAATAATAAGCACTATATATTAAATAACGATAAGCTATGGGACTCAATGGGACGTGCCATCGATGCGATACAAGGAATACGATTTTCAGAGCTGTTAATAAATCAAACGTAAACCAATTTAATACACTTTTTGCACTATGAAAATGAGAAATGAAGGTCATTCCCCATCACTGTCAACTAGAGATAGTGTAATGTACAGCTCCAACAAGTAATGTAAAGATATTACTATAATGGCGTATCATACGCGTCCATTCGACGAATCTATTGTCTCTCCCATCAACGATATGGAGTCCATTAGAGAAATTAAATCTGATATGATGCATTATGGCTTCCCCCGTGTGTTGTGAGCGAGACACGTTCATGTAAAAGCTTTTATCCTCGGATAAGCTTTAAAATTTCAAAACATGTAGCTTTTATAAAAATGATGAAATGGTGAATAATAATAATAAAAAATAATAATAATAATATCTTGGGACAACTCACACACGGTCATCCGATCCCAAACTAGGCAGAGCCTGTGCTATGGCAACCAGACAACTGATAAACATACTTATATATTTCTAAATACATATTATATACAAATTACACCCAGACACAGAACAAATGATCATGCTCATCACACAAAGATTTGTCCTGGGTGGGAATCGAACCCACGACCTCCGGTTTAGCAGTCAGGGTTTAGCAGTAAATTTGATAAACGTGTTTATCAAAAGACACAATTAGGTAAAAAATATGATAGATGCTATAAAAACTTTACGATCTTTGAAGTAATTTAAAGATACAACTTATTGACAAGAGCGTGTAAAGTTTAATTGTCATGATAACACTGTATTGCCAGATAGCAACAAATATTTACAAAAAACTGTTGTCTGTCAAAGCCATTTTTATAAATAACACTATTATGTAACCTTAGTTAAAAAACAATAAATTATCATACAGCTAATGACTTCAAAATAATTGCTATCTTTTGAAGAGAATTAAATTAACACTGATTCAAGCAACGTAAATTTCAATCAACTTAATTTTAATTGTGCCTTGTGTCATTTATAGATTCATCACACGACAGGTTTTACCTTTGGCATGGCAACATTTAGTTCCGGTATCTAAATCTAAACTTTAAAGCGTACTCAATAGGTCTCTAACAGCCTATGTATGTTAGCAGTTTAAAATATTTCTCTGTTATTAGGTACTTAATTAGTACGTAAAGTGTTTCAAAGAAAGTAGGTACATTGTTTCTACGATATTCAAATACACGAAATATTACACGTGTATATTTTCGCCTTGAAAGAATTTAATCAATAAGTATCACTAAAATGAGGTCAGCTATCAATTGCTTCAAGTCAGTCCAAAATTTTGCCATGATACTCCAACACAACCGGATGGTAACCATCTAAACGAATTGCTTAAATAAGACATCCTTGCTCTTTGCTATCTTCCGAGAAGTCTTGACTTTCAAGCCACAAGGTCCTACGTTCTTTAACCACGAAATCTTTTCCTCGACAGGTCTCGGATCTCCGAGGCTCCACGGAATGCGACGACTCCTGTCAAGTTCGACCACTTTCACTCGATCGGCGTCGTTGCCGTCAACATAAGAAATTATCGTCATTTTTGCCGACGGAAAGGGCATCACTTATTAACATTTATTATTCCAGCAATCGCTTCCTTGTTTCACTGGTTATTATATGCTTTTCCTTGAGCAGGAATTTCAAATGGACTATAGGTACCGGATTATCACTTTTAAAGAAAAAAAAACCCATTGAATGTGATTTGTATTGGCAACACTAGTCCGTTGTCTGTGGGCATCACATTAACTCGTTCACTAGACCGACATGTCTGATTGGTTTCCTCTTGGTCGAGTACGATAGACGATTGTTAGTTGTATCAATTGTAACCTATTCTGTACAAAAATATCTTCTATGTTCTATATAAATTATTGCTTGGCTGCTTTTAGTATCAATTCATGAAACAATATTTTCTGATAAGATATATGTAACTGATAAACAGATAACAGCTTTCTACACCTGCAAGGAACGAGAATTCATGAAATGGATGGAATTGTTACTCAGGCTTTTGTCTAATTATGTATATTGTTTTTGTGTTCGTGTGATCTTGTGAATTTTAATTTATATATAAATGTGATTTTAATTTAATTTAATTTTATGACTTGTTTCCAACATTGTATTTTAAATTGTATTGAGTAATTCATTCGATTGTTTTTATGTATATTTATTTTAATTGAAATTTAATGTGAATGTTATGATCTAAAATTGATTGAAATAAATGAATTTGAATTGAATTGAATTGAATAATAAGTGGGTCCACACCTAATTTGAGTTCAAGTAGTATCTGAAATGTCAAATATGCTATAAGGAACTAGTAGCTGCCAATCATAAAATTATATACCTACCTAACTAGACTACGACTTTGTACGCGCATATCCGGGATCTTTCCGTTCCCGTAGGAATTTGGGGAAATCTTCTCTTATTGCTCCCCTACATCCCCAAGCAACCTAGATGCCAAATTTCACCTTTTTAAGACCAGTAATTTCGGCTATGCATTGTCTGTCAGTCACACAGTCACTCAGTAACGGAAGAATTTTATATAAATATTGATTTATCCGATGAATGCGAGTTCATTTAAAATAAATGCTAAAATTCGTGCCAACTTTTTATCCAAAACAGTTTCAAAATTATTTTAACATTTTACTAATTTTAGAAACAGAAATAAAGACTTCATGTTTAATGGAAAAACCACGTGATCGAGGGTGGAGTATATTCTTAGAACAAATAATTTGCCAGAGCTAGAAACAATGACTTTATTTTATGTAACTTTGTCTCAGTATAGATATGTTTAGATTAGTAATATGCCTGCCTTTAGTGATATAATAAGTTTGAAAATAGAGCGTTAAACGTCATATGAATCATTTAATAATTCACAGTCTGATGCATGAAATTCACGGAAACAGTAAAAATTGAAAGGCATTCTTAAGTGAGAAGCCACACGATGAGGTGCGGTTCTGGCGCAGCGCTTGAGCGGTGCCGCTGCGACGACATATGAATGTCTATGATATATCACACCACACAGCGCGGTGCGTCGCCGTAGCCTTTGTCGAACGGTACCGTAACAATTTTGGGACGCCGCCGCTTAGTATGTGTGCACGCTGATGCGGCAAAATGGTTGCGGTGCGGCGGCGCACTGCCCCGTACCGCATCGTGTGGCCTCTCCCTTAATCATCGAAACTCTAACCAAACATTTAACTAAACCACGATGTAACGCGATGCCCTCAAAGTGACCGACCGGTCATATTCCATGACGTCACAGTTGATATAGTCAACATGGATAGCCCCTTGATGTCCAGACAATGACATCACAGAAACCAGTTATCCTCAGACCGACAAAGAGTTATAGGATACCACGACAGCTTTGGAACAAATCCTAACACAAGATTACACTGTACCTGGTTCATTAGTAATCAGCTGCTGACGTAAAACTCTCATCATAAGCTCTTTATATTGAAACTGAGATAACAGGCTTAGTCAATTCTCTGTTTGACTTCCAAAATATTGAATCATAATATTGAACTTTGGACTTAGAATTTCCAGGATTTTTTGCATCACAACTTCAAGTGCAAAAAGTGAATTGCTAGGCTAGGTTAGGATATATAGATATATTAACCAACGTTGCGGAAATTGCCATGAAAGACCATGTAATTATAGGCAAACGTTAAATAGTAATAAAATATAATTATTCTCATAAAAAATCGGCAACAGGAAACCCAACAAATAGGTAATAACTAATAAATCAAGCTTTTTAGATGACTTGCAAACAGAAGGCTAAGATTAAGGTAATGACAGGCTGTGGCAAAGTGCGTAGCGGCTGTTATGATTGAAACATCACACATTTGCCACAGAACAATGGCTCGATTTTATTTTCGCGATTACAGTTTTGGTTCCATAGTAAAAGTTGTTCATAATGATGAATACAGTGATCCCTTTTCAGATATTACGTTTATTCGTTGTAGAGACGTTGATAGGACAATAAATGAAAACACTGGTAATATAAAGTAAAATACTGGTTCATAGGAATATTTGAAACTATTATAAATCCAGTCACCGAAATTAAAAATAAACTTACCAATTCAATAACGTCAAAAAACTCAAAGTAATCCAGGACCATCATTCTGACGAAATGTTCCAAGTAGTTTATTGCAGTTATTGACATCAAATTTGTGATAAAAGATAACATATTTGTATGAAATATTATTGCCAGTGTTTTGATTTACTGTCGTATTGTCGTCTCCACCTTGTATAGATTTATGTAATCGGGACTTGACATTTATATTCACAAATAATGACACTAAATACTACAAATCAACACATCAAGGTTCTTGTAAATATATAATACATCTTAAGATACTGTAAGAGATGTATCTACATGAAATATTAAAGCTCAAGCCACAGTGAATATGCCGTTGTATCTTTAAAATGTTCTAACAAAACAATGCAAGCATCCCAAAATAAAATAATGTATGTAAAACGTTTTAAAGAAATTTATTTTCAGAAAAAGTGACGTGTTTCCTGAGAAGCATTGAGTGCATTAATCCGTCTTGTTATACTGTAATGTATGAGTAAATACTTGAGACAATGGGTGAACAATGAACATTTGTCGAATCATTTTTGTCATTGTGACCGTCGCCCGCCGCGTCGTAACGATCGCACGCATCATTCTCATGTTACATTTTTTGTATCAAACAAATTATATCAACATTACGATAGCTTTAATGATCAGCTTTCAGAAGTTTGCAGTTTTCGTCATTA
Organism: Mamestra brassicae; assembly: GCA_905163435.1. NCBI lineage: Eukaryota > Metazoa > Arthropoda > Insecta > Lepidoptera > Noctuidae > Mamestra > Mamestra brassicae. Next base: position 21,032,563 of record LR990990.1, read on the forward strand.
TTTTGAACAACCCAGGATATTATATATTTATTCGTTCAGTAACAGCCAAACAGTTAAAATTTTAGAAAATACTTAAAGGTTACAATGACAATATTTTTTATGAAAGCAAGTTATGGTACGAGGAGTAATTATAATATAACAGACACAAACCAAGACTTCATTGAAGACAAACTAAAAAGAGAGAACGATACAACAAAATAATAGGATGTGAAAATGGAAGAGGTTACCAACGTAATAGAGGAAAGCGATAATTTCGATGAAATGGCCTTTCTCGTGACAAAAGATCGGAACAAAACTATATAGCAACTACAATATCAGCATTGACTATGGTATCGTGTGCCAAATAGCAAGGTAATCCTTCAGATTATAGTGTAATCACAAACAAATGAAGCCACGATTGAATATGATACTATTCTTATCTCAAATAATTGGGTTTTTAGTTTATTTAGATAGTGCTAATGTGCGTGCACTCACAACGATTACCAAACGTAAATGAGGATTATGGTCGATGGCACATGGTGGCATGTACCTATTATTAACAAACTGAGAGTAGGTATATTAATAGAAGAGTCCAGACAAGAAAATGTATACAATTTGTTTGAATAGACTTAGCCATTTTATACTAAGTGAGAGATCAACAAGTATTGTAACAATGAATAAATCCAACTGCTGCCGCTTACTTTCAAAAATACCGTAATCACTCTTTCCCCACACGTTAAAGACTTAGGTCTATACATTGATGACCGGTTAAGTTGGAATAAGCAGATTGCTCAGGTTAGCCAGAGAGTAACATTCACACTGCGATCTCTCTATAGATTCAAGCATTTTCTTCCTTCTAGCACTAAAATCACTTTGGTCCAGTCACTTGTGCTTCCTATAATTGATTATGCTGATGTTTGCTACTCTGATCTATCCCAAGAACTTCTCAACAAACTGGATCGACTTCTTAACAACTGTATTCGTTTCATTTTTGGCCTTCGTAAATATGATCACATTTCTTCCTTCCGTTCTCAGCTTAAATGGTTGCCTATCCGTCAGAGGAGATCCCTCAGATCCCTCTGCATGCTCTTCACTATCATGAACGATCCTTGTGCTCCTGATTATTTAAAACAATATTTTAAAGTGTTGGGCAGTTCTCACAGTCTCAACCTTCGAGCATCTAAAAACTTACTTCTTCATATCCCTTCTCACCGCACCGGGTTTTTGTCTAATTCCTACGCTATTTCTACAATTAAACTCTGGAATATGCTACCCCTTGACATCAAGAAGGCGGAGTCAAATTTTTCCTTTAAGCGTAAAATCCGAAAACACTACTTAAAAGCTTGTCATTCTTAGTTGTTCTTCGTCATGATTACTATGAATTCTCTTAATCGGTATGATTAAGTATAGAATGATTAAGTATATAAGAATAGTTTATTATTTTAGCATATATATGTATTTTATTACTATTATATACATTATCTGTATATTCTTTCCGAATTGTTAAAATTCTATTTTGAATCTTATTTTTATTTATTGTACACCTACCACAATATAGTCTTTATAACCCAAAGGTTGACTGGTAGAGAATGCCTTGATGCATTAAGTCCGCCCATGTACCACTATTGTACATAAAGTTTAAATAAATAAATAAATTAATATACTATAAACTTTGTTCTCGTTTAGATTTCTATTTGCTTTGAAGTACCGTCCTTAAAGTTATTAAATTATAAAATCGCTCAAATACTTCGGAACAAAGGCTTTCAGTTTTCAGCCGTTGTATTACTGCCCAGAATTTTAACTTTGTGTTTCAACAATTTTTTCCTAAGTTTTTGTTATTTTTCCTTTACTAAAGTTATTATTTAGAGTGCCTTGTTTTTCTTCACTTAATTAAGAAAAAATACAATGTATATGTTTCGAATGCTGTTTGAGACATATAGACAATTTTGTAGGCTCTGAATATCAACCAGATATTAACTAAAACTAGTTTGATACTTGGATTTCTATCTCAACTAGTTTCACTGCATTCATAATATTTGCGTTCGTTTAAAAGTATCATCTTAATAAAACCGTTTTCTTTACCATTAGGATCTTAGAATTTACTCAAATTAGGTCAAACAAATGTGCAAGTAGATAGTCAGTTCCTATCTTTTTCAATAAATCTCCATGATTGTTTACAATCTCACTATCAATGTTATCAGTTATCACAGATGTCACGAGGGAGTATTATCATCGTGCCCTTTGAAAGGTGAGCCACTTAATTACACTTCTACAGTAAGTACGTGACAGTTTTATTCGAAAAACGTGTTTTTTCCCAACGTTTTTGTGCGATCCAACTTATTGTTCAACTTGAGAAAAGGTTGACGAGACGAGGTGCTTTATTTTATTTTCTTTGCAAAAGGCTTTGGTGTCACAGATAAAAAAGGAATCCTGCGCCTCGAAAAAAATACAGAGTTGTTGAACAACATTAGTTAGAATTGTCTTGGAATATGATTGACTGAGGATTTCAATTTTGATTACGATCTTCGTTTATATTATTCTTTTTTTGCGTTGCCTCCGTAATTCAAGTCGAAATAAAAGCGAATCACAGCAGTCCAGCAACTCATTGCTTTTCTTGACAACTCATTTACAGAATCCAGTCACGCGTTTAATGGGAGTCAATTATTCGCACGTAACGCGATCAAGTCTGATTCCAACCTGCGAATGATTGGGTGCGATCACGTGAACTTCGCCCATCACGTGCGACTAAATGCTATTATGATATATAACTATGTAGTTCCATGGTATGGACTCCTGGTACATCGGCTGGACGTTGCATCATGAATGTATAACGAGTGCGAGTTGCTCTTGCTGTTATGTAATCCATAGATTAATGTGCGGGTAGCGGCTTGTCGCATACCCGTCGTAATACAAATACAGATTTATTTTGATGACCCAACGTTCAGGTATTATGGCACCGATGATGTTGATGAGTTTGATGTACCGCATACATGTTACAAGCTCGGTTTATTGTGACTGTAAATCATAACAAGCGTTGAAAATGATGGTGCGTACTACGAATAAATTAGAGGCATTAGTAACTACATTATCATTATCAGTGACTGATTACTGAAAAGGCACTAATGGCAAGTAATGAGAGAGAAGCACGTATACCAAGTACCAATGTTATGTGACAATCATGATGATTTGTCGTTTGCCATAAGTGAAGTACTTGACTGTTTCAACAATTACTCTTTCCACTCATTTTTTTTTACTTCTAAAGATCTGTTTCATTATAGGTACGTTGAAACCGGCATTGGCATTGCACGAACCTGTATAATTTTCAATAACATCGTCAAAAATGGTTTCTTCAGCATTTACTTTAGGTTATTTAACGTCATCAACAGTTATAGGATTACCAGCATCGCCAAGTACATCAGCTGTCACGTCACGTCACAAGTACACCAACGACATCATGTTTTGCAAATAAACAATACTAGTATCGTCTTTCTCGCGTTACAACTTGTTACCGCAGTTGTACTGTTTACGATGGAAACATTGTTTTTCAATCGTTTGATTTGAAAGGCTGGCGCTCAATTGCTATTTTCTTAGTAAATAAACAAGGTGTAAGTGTCACATTTCAATGCAAAAAATTCTTTTGAAGTGGAATCGTGTATTTTGCGTCGATACAAGGAATTTTAATCGGTTTTTTATTCAACGTTTTGAGAACTTGTTTAAAATTATTTTATTTAGGTTGACCGATAGATTACGAATAAATTCTCCTCTTATCATATCTGCTCTTGCCACAGTTGTGTAACAATTCATGACTGTAAGGAGCTCTTTGATTACCGTGGGAAATTTTGATAAGATAACTAAACCACTCTACTTTAACCGCTTCCGTATCTATAGCTGTTGCTTTTTCTTCCTCGATAAAAAAGCAGTGTCTGCCACTTTTTGAGTGATCTTATCTAAATATAGATAATTTTGTTTGCTACATATACATATAGTTTGTATCTACCTAAGTACATATTATTATTCATAAATGTCTTGCCTTAAAAACTTGTCCAAATTCAGATTTGTATAACAAGTTTAGCCTGTTCCACCTAGGCGTGTTTGTGGCACTCGTGAAAAAACCTTATGCTAATATGGTAGAGTACGTTTTCGAATACAACAATCTGCGTCTCTGTTTAAAAATTTACCGGAGGCAAGGTGAAGGAAACCACAAGCCAGAATAGATTTGTATTGATTTTAAACTGAACAATTTTGTATCTGTTTGTTTATGTTACTTATAAAATTAATTTTACAACTGTCTACTTGATTATATTATCATTCCATTGCGTATACATTTTTAACCGACTTTAAAAAAGGAGGAGGTTCTCAATTCGACTGTATGTTTTTTTTGTGTGTTTGTTATGCGATCATTCCGTCAATTATGAATTGATTTTGATAATTCTTTTTTTATTCGAAAGCATCTCCTGCTCCTGCTCCTGAGGTAGTCCCATTGGCACCAAGTCAGAATCTGATGATGGGATCCTAGGGAAATCGGAGGCAACCCTCAAATTAACATACAATGTTTTTCATATACTTTCTAACGCAATTCAGATATTTGTGCCTGGTAATCAACATCTCATCTTGCTAAGCGGATAAGTCAGGATCTGATGCTAGGATTCAAGGAAAATGTTTGTTTAGCGATATTTTCGCCAATTGTCAACCGATTTGGATGATTCTTTTTTTGTTTGGAAGAATATTTTTCCAAACAGGCCCCATTTCAATTTGGTGAAGATCTGATGAAGGATTTCGGAGGTAGGCAACGGAACTTTTCAATAAATGATAGCAAATCTCCCGCAATTGCTGAAATTGCATGTCTGTTTATTGATTACACCAGTTTATAACATCAAAAAACAACCAAAAACACCGACTTCCAAAATTAAAGTTATTTTATACTTAGTAGTGTTTTTTAATTGGAAGTCGGTTGTATTTTTTTTGTAAAAAAGTTTATTTAACTCCATTATAACCTCAGCCTCTTATGTTCCTGCCTGCAACCTGTTATGTATGGCCATAAATTATGTTGATTTTTAGATGAACAAAACGTGTTTTCTCACATAAAAGTTTTTTGTAAAATATATCACGTTGCGAGGTAATGTGATTAATATCAATTGGAATGATCTTCTACATCTTCAGGTAATGCTAAAAGAAAATGAATATTTACTTTTATCACCCACCATCTATGCTTATGCAAATACTTCATTGTATTAGAAATCAACTTATTTCTTCGAAACAGAACAAGAAAATACAATTAAAAACTTTGCAGTTTACGAGTTTTCCCACACTAGTAAAAATAACAGTATCAAAATTATGATAGGGAATAAAAATCGTGAAACAAAATGGTAATTTCACAGTTGTTCTATACATTTTCCGAACAATACAAACCAGTTTTACTTTAACACGCTGGGAAAATAATCGTCTCACTTTATTTGTGTCGTGGTCTTAGTAATTATGTTTTTGCTCAAAAATTAAAAAAAAAGCCATATTCATCAATTATTTTTATAATTTGAAGTTTATTAAATAACACGTGCCTTTTGGCTTCAAATCACTTAATTGCTTTACAATCAGATCCTTTTATGGTATAGGTATCTATTATATTACTTTTATTTAATTGGATTACCTACAATTAAATTGAAAATTAAACATGTGTGATACAATTTATTTAAACACCTAATAGTTACCATCATAGACAAACTTGTATACACGTTCATGAATAACTTAATTTGAAACAAGGTATATAAGGACCGCTAACCAAATCCAAGGATTTAAAGGTCCATAACCGAAAATATTCAAGGGTTTATCGGTGTGTCTTGCTAACCCTTCAGGGGATAGAACTTTTAACCCACGGATCCAAGTCGACGCGTATATATATTTTTTATAATTCATGTCGTTTCTTTGTATTCACTTAGTTGATCCCAAACGTGATAAAAACACTAACTTCGTACAAGATAAAGGGGCAAGTATCAAAGTTTCTTTTTTATCGTTTTTGTTATTTACCTGTACAGGTAATAATGACCATGAATAAAAGTTTTATGATCAAGGAAGTTCATGTGTTTGCCCTTCGTGTCCTTGAGCTCTCAAGGGCAAAGGTGACAAGAAGTGTTATGTATCTGTTATTTTCTTAGCACTCATTTTCCTCCAAAGCGATACTGTACCTATAGCTTGGCTGCTTGACAATAAAATAAGACATGACCTTTCCGGGCAAGGGGGAGGGAGGAAAACCAAAGAAATTTATGAACGCATGAGACGTGATATCTTAGGTATACTGTTGATATTACAATGTAGTAAGCCCGCCAGAGGTATGCGGTACAGAGAGTAAAGTCCCGCACACCTCCAGTGAAGAGTGGGAGGATCCTCCTGCCCGATGGTTATTGTGTCTGCTGGGCAACTGTCCGATAGTTGATATTCGACTGTTGTATATGTTCAAATCGCACGGAGAACTTTGCTTGCGCGACGCAGGATTTCGATATTAGTTCGTCGTAGATGGCGCTGCGGTTCTTTTTGTTGCCGTACAAATTTCGCTTCTTGGTTTTTCATGTGGCGGCATTGATGCCGCTTCAAGTTCTTACATTGTGCCTTGTGCCCTGTGCTGATTGACAGATACTGTATTATAGGGTATTTGGTATTATGAATAGATTGTGTGGCTGATAACGTGACTACTACAAGGGGAGATTTAAAAGAGGAAAACAATAAACACTGATTTCAAGGAATATGGGAAAAGTATTATCAAAAGAAGGCGTACTTTTCGGGACCAACCACCCGAGGTGATGTAGTTTTCTAGTAGATATTTGAACAATAACATTTTCGCCTTGAATCATTCTTTCTAAGCACTTGACTTCAACATTCCACAGCTTATCAGTTAATGAAAACCGAGTACATCTGGCTGCAGTCGGCGTGACATCGATTAAGCGTGAACGTCTGCGCAGGCGCACAACGCCGCAAGTACCACTCGGCAAGCGCAATTAAGTTACTTTAACTAAGTGTACCAGATTAGTTTGCCGGATTTTCGTTATAATAATGCTAGTTTTTTTCAGTAGATGTCATCATCTACCTAGCCTTTTACGCCAACTACCTTGGGGTCGGCTCCCAGTCAAACTGGATTCAGCTGAATACCAGTATTTTACGTGGAGCGGCTGCCTACCAGACCTCCACAACCCATTAACTGGGTTACACGGTAGTTTCTGGCAAGACTGGAGCCAGATTTACTGGCTTCTGACAATCCGTAACGACTGCCAAACGGTAGTTTTCTCACTTGATGTGAATAGTTAGGCAGTCTCTATTTCCTGAAAGCTATAACTTGGGGAACTTTAAGTGAAGAGTTAATAGGGTTCTCTCAGGCAAGCGTGCTCCACCATCGCTCGCAGCTTATCAATAACATAACTTAAGAAATGATTGAACTATTGACAACAATTGCACACAGTCAAGAAACCTCCTTCGATTTGAGTGCTATTAAAAAACAAAAAAGAAAAGAGTGGATAATTCCACATTCATTATTTTATATTATTTTCAAGAAAGAATTTAGACTCTAGCTAGCAGTAATTTTCTAGTGCAATATCCTCGATTGCAGCTTCACTTTATTTTATTTTATCAACATTACAATCACTACACGCATTCATTTTCTTCAGATAGCTAGAATATAAATGAATATCTAAAGAAGACCGCAGTCGCGGAGCGGGGTTCCATTATCTTATCTAAGTCAACCTCTCACCTACCCACCAGCCACTAGCTACCAGCCACTTAATTGTTGCCGGGCACTACAGTAATTATAACTAAAGTAATTACTACTGTTCTGATTATGTGAACCAGTCGGTCCGTTCTATAAAACCTTCATCGTGAAAAGTGACACTCACTTCAAGTGTCAATTTCTAGCGTCACTGACAGCTTATTTCACTTCACTGCAAGCTCACTTCAATTAAGTATTAGGTGAGCCATATTTTGACAGAATAGCACTGTATCTATCATTTAAGAGACAAACTGAATTTATTTCGAAAAGGCAGTGAAAAGTAATATAATCAGTACTGGTATATTTAGTTTAATTTTATGCAACATTCGAAACTTTGCTAGCTACGTAAATGTTATGTGTGAATGAATTATTCAACAAATATATTCAATTAAATAAATGTTTCCGATTCTAAATTAGCTTATAATTATTATGAGATCAATGTAACATCAGTAGGATTCGTGGCAGGGGACAGAACGTTGCACGTCAGGGGTAACAAAACCGGTCTATGCGGTAAACATCCCTGAAAACATCGCTCGCTGGAGTGAGCTTAAACTGGGACCCTACTATGAAGCCTTGAAACGAACATGAGTCCGCTCTAAAAGGGAGACGGAGCTAAACATAGCAAATAGCACTATCCCGTTTACATCATCGGAATTGGATGGCATTAGCACGTCATAGTAGGGCTGCTGAACTGTCATACCACCTTGTTTTTATGTATTGACAACTCTCTTCATGTTCGCCTCCCCTGAGTTTACACGATGAGATTTTTAATGAAATATCAGCCACAGCATCTACTCGTATAAGTTAGCCTTATGTTCTTCAGGAACTCTGCTCTGCTAGGGCTGTGACGTGCTTTCTGATGTACTAAATTGGGTTACAGAAGAGAATCTAAAAGCGCATTTTACTAACTTTCTGAATCGTCACAATCCTAAGCCAAATAAGCTCATTGAATCCCTATCACCGCTCCAGTAATCCTAACACTACTATTTGTGTGATAGTGAGCTTGTTCAAACTCGCACCGAGTCGACAATCATCGCAGCCATGTTACTCGTATTTAACGCTAGATGGCGCGAGTACTGTGAACACTGCACACTGCACTGGGTGCCCAGTGCAGTGCACTTTGCACAGATTGTATCTCTGTGCTTATAAATCGGTGAGAGGCAATACACGACAGACGATCGGGGTTTGTGAATGTTTATCAACTGTTTTTTGTTTAGCAACACTTCTGTAACTCTATGGTTTATTTTTTTGGAGCTTTTAGACCAATACCTTGTTTATTAAACTAGATGATTCGTTATTTTTACCTTTTTTATCATTTACTAGTGGCCCGCTGGCTTCACAGGATGTTTTTTTTCAGATTTTGTATCATAAGAACCTTCTCCTGACAATAACACAACACAACAAAAAAAATAATTTCAAAATTGACCCAGCCGTTCTCGATTTTTGCGCTTAGCAGCACATATAGCGATTCATTTTTATTTATATAGATTAACCACCTCTTATAACAAGACCTTTCTTTTGATACTAAACATGTCACGAATTTCTCAAATTTAATTTTTTTTCGTGGTCAGAAATCTACGTGTCAAGTCAACCATAATACATTTAGGTATCATTTATATAGCCTATGTCACCCGGGCCATTATTCCGAATCTATAAATACCTCATTCAACAAAATCGGATATGTAATTTAGGCGCTACGGTGGAACATACTTACATACACACTTATATACATAGACTGTTGAAATCATAACCCTTCTTTTTGGCTTTGCCGTAGTCGGGTAAAAAGCCGCTGCACCAACTAACCAACTTTTTCATATTTCAGTGAAAAGTTTATAATGAACACCAATTATTGCTCATGTTGACGTAGCTACAAAGCTGGATTACGAGAGAGAAAAGTATTAAAATTTAAATATAATTATGACCCGGCCAACCCTAAAGTTGAATCCCAACGATTACAAAACTTTTATAATCTCTACAGTAGAGTGAATCGCGTGCCGAAGTTATTGAACATCGTAAACTAGTTCATAATCATTCATTATTACACAAATACCGAGAGCGCACCAACAATGAACTATGTTAATTTAATTATTATCCAGGTTATGAAACCGATCGAACAAGTGTATCTTATTATGAAACTCAGAATTGCTGCATGCACGAAAATAATTAATAACATCGATTATTATTTATTTAATTGCAGGTAGGTAGGTACTAAAATATTATTTAATTGCACAGCAGATACGTATCGGAAGTATTCGCCGCACGTGGTTTCTTATTTTTCCTTAAGTTTTTAATAAAAAGGTTAAAACTATTTATTTAGGTACGTAATAAAGTATTCAATTGATTCATCTTGCTACTACTAAATTAGTTAGTACTAATAAATTAGTTGCACTTTCTTTACAAAAATAAACATGAATATGAATAACGTCTAGTTGTTATTTTTCAGAAATGATAACATTTGAACAGGTGGGAACACTAAAATATTATTATTTCGCGCGAGTCTATGACAGTGTTGACGATCACACAATCAAACTGATTGGCTGATGTTATGCTATGCTATTCTTTTGTTTTGCATACATTGGAACTTTGCCATCAACATAGAACACACATCTTCAGAATTATACACAATTATAACTTAATTTCCCCGAAGAATTAAAAAAATATCTGAAATTAACGAGACCAAGGTTTCTATGTACTCAATAAAACAATAACATAACACTGGGAACAATATATCGACAAGGAAAAACAATATCCGTGTAATTTAACCAATTACATATAGTTTTAATTCAAACCCGCAACGTTTTTCCTGCATCATTTTGTTCACATTGTACAATCGTGCGAATGAGTTGTGTCAACAGTTGCGATATGTCTGCTTGCAATTATTGTTGCAGCTGAGTAATGCGGTGTACGAAATTAGTTGCTAAAGCCACTATTGAAATATAAATCACGCAATAATGTACATAAGAAAGTTATTGTTGACTTGTTGTTAATATTGGCGTTAGCGTCATGCCTCTACTTTTCACGTAAGAATAACTGAAATCAGATTTTTTTCGCAATTGTTCTGTTAGCCTAATTTTTTATTAACTTGAACTTTATTTATTATAATTTAGTAATGTTTCACATTTCAAGTAAATGATTAACGAGAATGTGTTTTCCCCTACCTACGTTATATACGGAGGCGCCATTGACATGACACAATAACCGTTTAGTCGACTGTTTGGCTCGAGTCCATGCCGCATTTCCGTGACTATGCATTTCATTAACTTGACTATAAATACCACTCTAAGATACACTACACATAGTACATCTGCATGCATGTACAAAGTAATTGACGAAAATAGAAAAAATAACAATTTCTTCTCTTCAAACGTTGGAATTTCAAAAATGTATTTCGTTTCTCATTGCAGTGTTATCGTTAGCATTCGTAACGTATTTGTCAACGATTGAATTAATCGCTCTCGGTCGGAATGCCGGAATATTTCACGCTTGCCGGCCGATTGTAATGCGACGCAGTTTTATGCGAAACGTTATCCAGCGAAATTAAATGCGAATTGAAAAATGATTGCTTAAATTCGCTATGTCTATGACTGCTAAACATGCGTAATTATGAGAATACAATCGCTATAATCACCAAGTTTCATGAATCACCAATCACCTTCCAGTGAACGGTTATATATTTTAATTTATTGTGACTAGGTAAATGAAAAGAAGACGTTATATTGATCTCTATCTTTTCACATTCGCCTGCTACTTCTGCAACCTATTTTCAGTCTATAAAAATGAAATATAAATCATAAATATAAATTCTAGAAGATTTTGTTTTATTTTTATTTGTTCTGAAATACCAGTGAAGGCATTTTTGTGCTTGACACATTCTGAACAAATAAAAGTAAACAAAATCTTCTAGAATTTATATTAATGATGACACAAATAACAAACACAAATCAAGCAGATTATGACAGAATTTGCATGACAAAGTATGTATTTTAGAATCTGTGTCAGTATTTTTTGCACGGAATGGAAGTATTGCGTGCGCGCATTATATTTAATAAGAACGTTATTTTTCTAGTCGCTAAGGAATGTGTATTATGATTATCAGCAAAATATATTATTATGTATTGTCATGGTAAATAAATAAGGTACGAGTACAATAAAAAAAAAGCCCACTGATAGCTTTACAAAAAAATACATCATAATGCGTGACTTCGTTTTTTCTTATTTTTAATTAATAAAAAATAAGGCTCATCTGCACTTAAATTTTCGTTACAAAACCAGTATTGAATGGATTTAATGATGCAAACAAAGATTAATTCAAAAGAATATCCTTATCCACACCTAATTCAAATACGAAAAAAATATTATGTTACAAAACAAATAAAAAAACACTTTAACTTAATTCTTTGTGCCTGGTATTTTGTACCTGTTTGTTCATCGAATTTGTTTTACAACGAACACAAAACTAAGTTCAAGGATAAAGCTAAGCACACACCACCGTGATATAAGTTGACAAGTTTGTTGCGTCTCCTGCACAAAAACTCCTCGACAACTGTGACACATGTCACGGTAAGTTTGCATTAGGGCTCAGGTTTTTATGAGCCCATTGTTGAAACGTTTTACAGAAACAAAGCCAGCTTGAAGGGAGCACTTTAGGAAACAATGGGAAAATGTTTAATAAGCGAAGGACATTAAAATTTTACCGAGTTCTTAAATGACCCATGCCTGCAGAGGTCGAGTTGCATTCGTCACCTACAAGTGCAAAATTTTTCAGGTACAGGTTTTCAAAGATATTGGTTAATTTCGAGGATTGTTCCGAGAAACATTCTGTTCTATGACTTGATTGTTTTAAAGCCACATAAAGATACATAATGAATATCGTGAAACCGTCTAACAACAAGATATTTGCTTCTCCCTCTAATTCATAACCACAAGACAGAATATCAGCACAGATTTCCTCAACATTTTATTTCTAAAGTCAATTTTGACATCAAACATTTGGTAAATATTCCACCTACCTAACATTCAAAACGCGCATTGGCAGATACATGGCCTATTTCGTAGTCTCAACCTTGTATTAGACTCGTGTTTCCCCACCAAATATTTATGATAAACACAACTCGACGAGCAACCGAACTCTTCCGTCCCAAATCTCAGAGAGACACCTTCAATGATGCATGTATGCTAGGCACGTGCTATTTCGAAGCTGCATTACATTACAGTGTTACCTCAGCCGGTCCAGTGTGTGGCGACCTTCAGCTGTACTTTCTAGGGGCAGCCAGCCGTGACGGCGTGCGAGAGGCCGCTTTACATGTGTAAGAAAATACGATGAAAATGTTCTACGAAATGAAATGAGCAGACATCCTTAATATTTAGGCTTTCGTCCGGTCCTTAGGATTGCTGGTAATGCCGTCGCTGGCTCTCACCTCACTGAGTCTCAGCTAATTCCAGCACAGTGAAATATGGTTGGTCGGCTAAATGATCGGTTCCTACAGCTATTTCCATTTTGATCACGTTGTGTTTTTAAGTGGTCCGTTCGAAACATGTGGTCACACTTCCTCCACAAGAAGAGGTCAAGTTATTCTTGTTACACATATAACGCAATAAAAGTGAAGCTATTGCTCACACCAAACCATTTCAGATTAGACTTTTAGTCACACTTCAGGGGATTCACAGGAACAGAACCATTAAAAAGGGTTTCTCATTCAAATTCACTGAACTGTAAAAGGAAGTTCCAAAAGCGGAACGACCCATGCACTATGCACCCAAGTGTAATAAACTGGAAGTTATTTAAATTAACTCGTTTTACGACTTACCTGTTAAGCAATGAAGAACAAGGTACATGTTTATAGAAGAGCAATAATTTTGTAAATGCACAAGCGATAAGCGCTTACACGATACTGCAATATAACCGTAATCGCTTATTATAGGAAGTGTGCATTACACCATTTTATGAGGTACCTATGTATGTACTTGTCCGGGGAAGGCATTTTAATGGGCTGCCAAGTAATGGCCTGCTACTTTACTAGCCAGTACTTAACACTGTACTTGGTATAATCTGTGTAGTTTATCGCTAACGCACTTATATTTTGTAATTTCACGCAGTGCGCTCAAAATGTGAAACCAATGGACGAATAGATACACGCATAACATGTATAAACATAATCACAAACAAAAGAACAATTTTCAGAACACATAATTGCAGATGAAATCTGCAATTGAAAAAAAAAACAACAAAGTGAAATTCTTCCGGCCAGTAATGTCGGAAAGAAAGAAAATAAAACAAGTAAGTAAGCGAGTAATGGTTACACCTGTTGCGAAGTGGGTTGCCGACGGGTTACGATAACCGCGCGGTTATCAACGGTAACCGACTCGCTTGCATGCTAACATGGTGGCATTGGAGCCGTATCTCTTAGTTAGTTGTAGCAAGCTTAGGAATGTCGGAACTTAGGAGTTATTTTTTTTTAGAACGGAGTCTTCTCTTTTAGTTCTACAGTTATCCAAAGATATACAGTTGCCCGAGTATTTTCTTCTACATTGACTTAGATTACAAAATTCTCAATACTTATACTTTATTTGCACTATGTGTACACTTAGGTGGTAAATTTAAAAAATAAATTGTGATCATTATGGACCCTGTCGGGCACAGCAAAAAACAAATATATGTAAGAGAGAGGAATCTTTAACTAGCCAAACTTATATTTAAAATAAATCCAATAATACCATATTAGGGACTCCTATACTTGGCAGTAGACAATTAGTTTTATGAAATACTTAAACAAAAACATTCTGAATGAGTCCTCCTATTGCGATTGCTAATCAATTCTTCTATATGATTGTCACACACAACAATACAGATTTATAAACACCTTCACCAATTCAAGCACGGTCTGATTCCTCTGACTCAATCACTTCATCATTCAATTCATTCGTTCTATATGAATGATCAGATCACCACCTGTAGTAGGTAGGTGCCACTAACACTTTGGAGTAACAATTATGAAGTAATTGAACCGCGCTTAGCATATTAATTACGAAATGAATGCTAATCAGATTGTCGTATGTAGTGACATGAAGCTAGGCAGTGTTATTAATTAATCTAAACTGGTAAAAAAGTTTATTTTCATGTTTGTAAAAGGTACTTTTGTAATGTAGCCTAGGACAGTTTTGGTAGATAATCGGATCAGTAAAATAATAAAAAAAGGGTTCCGTACCATTATTTATAAAAACGGCAATAAAATCATGTCTGTTGTATGGGAGCCCCCTTAAATTTTTATTTTATTCTGTTTTCTAGTATTTTTTGTTATAGCGGCAACAGAAATACATCATCTGTGAAAATTTCAACTGTCTAACTATCACGGTTCATGAGATACAGCCTGGTGACAGACGGACAGACAGACGGACAGCGGAGTCTTAGTAATAGGATCCCGTTTAACCCTTTGGGTACGGAACCCTAATAAAAAAATGTTTATTAATTACATAAAGCTTTAACTTACGTGATTTCGAAATCACGTATCATCACGGAGTCATCAGGTGGAGTCACTTAACCCAAGGATATTCTTGCTTAAGAGAGCAAGAAGATCCTTGGGTTAGGTGATTCCGCCTGATTACACCTATCCAAAAAAAAAAGAAAGAGGCTCCCATCGTAAACGTTGTTCATAATGATGAGCGTAACACACAAATTACGAAAATTCTGTGAAGAAAACTATTCTATCACTTATTATACTTTTATTCCGGGAAATTGAATGGTTCCTATGAGATAGATCACGAAAAAACTACATAGTTATGTTGTGTTAAGTGTATTTAAATAGAAACTCAAATGTAGCAAATAAAATAACAATATCAATTAAAAATGTATCAAGTATTAAGACTGAAGACAGAAGTACACATTGCCAACCTTACGAACATTGTGAAGGTAAACTGGCCTAATCATAGCGGGTTAAGTCAACCGACGGGTTATGTTAATGAAAATTAATTTTTTTTCAGTGGTAACTCGCTTTAATTTTGTCAAATTATAACAAACAGCGAAGCAATTAAAATATTTGCGTCAATTAAGTAGTGATTGACGTAAACAAGAAGTCTTAAATAGATTTTTATATTAAAACCAGTCACGTTATGTTTATTCTAGCAAAGGGCCATTGATGAAGATTACCTACCTTAAAATATAGCATCGCCTTCTTTATTGCCTAATGAATAATCAAGTAACAAATCAATGTTGAACTTTTTCATCAATGCTATTATTTTTGAAGTGAAAACTTCTTTAGCGGCGTTGTGCACTTTTTCGGATGGGTAAAAATGTTAAACTCGCGTCAGGACACGTGACCTGATCGAAAATTCGTAAGATGGAGGGAAAGTTCTGAAGTGTTAAATTTTTAATGTAATATAAATTGTCATATTTGTGTACGATAGCGCAATAAATGAATATTGTATTTTACCACATAAATGATAGTACTTTTATACTGACAATTAAAGCAATTTGTGCGAAATTATTCCCTAACCATTCTAAAATATCAAAAATGCACAACGTTAATGTTCAAGTTTTCACTTCTGCCGGCACTCCCGGAGTGTAACCCGTTGTTTTTTTTTTTGATCCAGTGATCTACTCAATCAATTGTTGTTTGAGTGACCATTAATACTTTGCATAGTTCAACGCATAATTCAAGGCTATCAAGTAAAAAGCCCAAGTACCAAAACGCGAACATTTTGGCCAAGGGTACGCGCAACGCCATGGCACTCTGAAAGTACTACAAAAAATCTTACTTAAGGCGCTTGGTACCGTCGTAGTTACATACAAAATGTTAAGAAATGTTATAATTCAGAATTTTGATTTTTCTGTGCTTGAGTTAATACAAGCTAGTGAAATATATGAATAAATGTGCAAGCGTGATAAAAAGGGGAGAGAAAGAACTCATAGGACATCAAATAATTCGTCCACATCGCTGTCAAGTCACCGGAATAGTGCCCAGAACACTGGCCGCATTGCCACGTTGAATGGCAATGCTGATTCGTTGACTGGAAAAAAAGCCAGCTCTCTGGTCACGTGATGAGTTGACTAACTGCTTGCTGATTTCATGTTACCAAGTGCCTTAACAGTGGTCCAAAAGAATGGTTACGTGATGTCCGTCACGGTTTGATTGCTAAAATGATAGTTAATTCATGTCGTTTTGTTTCTTTTCACATAAAACCGGCTCGAATGTGCCTGAGCTTAGAATAATCGTGTTCCGTTGAGTAACGACTTTTTAAATTAGATTTGATAGATGAAAGGTTTGGGGCAAAAGGGTTGAGATTTTGTTAGGTAACAGGCAGTCAGGCACTATCGTAGTAAAAATGGATCAATATGTAGGAAACATGGTACTTAAAGTGCCTAAAGTAATTGTTCTTTTAGATGCCAACACTAATAAAGTACCTAGCAGCTTATTATATGCTATTAGCTTATAGCTGGGGCATACGTTTCTGACAGCAGTAGGTATTTAATTGGGCTGCACATTAATTCTATTTAAAAAAGTTAATCTAAAATAAAAACATAAAATGCAAATGGAACTCATCAGTATAATGATACCTTCAATTATATTCGATAAAAAAACAATAACGTAAAAAATGAGTATTTTTTACGGACTTTCCTGTCAAATTTACGATTTTTTGCAACTTAGAAGATATGGTAAAAATTAACAATTATCATTTAAGAAAAAAAATGGTTACGACGCGATTAACGAAAAACTGAAATTATCATTACGAACAGTTTTACGTACGGACTATGAAGATGAGATTCCGAGATGAGATAAAGACGAACGTTTGTTCAAGGACTGTAGAAAAGTTTTCATCAGGAATCAGCAAATTGAGACATCTATCTATCACTAATCTTATACTAATACAATAAAGCTGAAGAGTTTGTTTGTTTGTTTGAACGCGCTTATCTCTGGAACTGCCAGTCGGATTTGAAAAAATGTTTTTGTATATGATAGCCACATTCATGCGGAATGTATGCAGGCTATACAGGAACGGGAAAAAACGGGATATGCGCGTACACAGTCGCGGGCAAAAGCTAGTTGAACAATAAGATAAATCTAACACGAAATAATTAACTTTATAAATTACATCAAAAATACTCTTGAAACCCAGAATACCGATGGCATCAAAACAACAGAATTCCTTTTAGAACATCAAAGCACGGGAACGGTGAACGTTTCATTACAATTGACGAGTACATTCATAATGTTAATGAAGAATAGCGTTAACAACTGCTACAAAACCAGTAGACTAGGGACAATCACGAGGGTAATGATACAAACAAAATTAGACTTTAATCCTTAATTGATAGAGCTTATATGGATGGTAGATCTGTTCAACGTAGGTTGGCTTAGTAGGCGCCGCCGAGCGTGTCTGTGGGAGCGACCGACCAAACAATGATGCTTGGAATGCGATACGAAAAAAGAGTGTGAGTGAGAGGCTGGGAGGAAACGAGACAGAGAGCACTCGTGCGCTTCCGCTGTATGTCGGGGTTCAAAGTTGGGCTCAGGTGGAAGTCGAACCCATACCCATAGTGTCAGGTGCGCATGCACCGAGGGGAGATATCCACAATCAGAACTTGCAACATAAGTTGATAAGGAGTAATACGGTCTTGCTCGGGGAGCAAACGTTTCTTGAATACGTAAAGCATAAATAATGTTCTCATGCTGATAAATTTTAAAGCAAGCTAGAGTTCAGTGTAATTATTAGTTATAAATAATGATCACGGTTTTAAACTAAAAATATATACGCATGTACCCATATCCTTATAGCATAAATGTAGCAGATGGTGTTAAAAACAGATATCAAAATCAAACTCATAGGATAGTAATAAAACATGTATATAAAAAACAAATCCAGTTTCGTTTTAATTTGCCAGGAGCGTTGAGGTAATAGCTACATAGATACATATCCCTGTGTCTACAACCACGTAGCTTATAAAAATATTTTCATCTTTTTAATTCTCATAGAACATGTGACTTAACCGATTATGCTACAAAAAATGAAGGCAAGGAATATTATCTTAGAACAATAGAACCATTAGTATTAATGCGGCTATAATGATTATAAATAAATATCACATTACAGCAATAATAAAGATAAAATAAGACGGATTGCGACCGGGGGACCATACATTTATAGATAAACTATCATCTATTAGATTTAACCTTGACGACCATTGCTAAACTTTTGGAAGCTAGCACTGAACTATAAATTATTCAAGTTTCTTAAAGGCATGTCGAAATAACAGCAACATTTCACATTCCCCATGCATATAAAGAAGTAACTAGAAATATAGATAGAAAAGTTGTTTCTTATTTGAATATTGTTTCGTGTTTTCTAAGACGCGTAGTGAGTAAGTAGGTGTATCGAATAAACATTTATATGCTAAAGCAATTAACGGACCTAGTGTGCATTTAGTAGGTTACAGTCATTGATAAGATAAAAACGAAAATCTCAACCAGATAGAAACAGTTCTCATGGACGAGCAGAAATAAATTTATGACTACAGATAACAGTAATTTGATAGCAAATAAAAATAAATGTCGGGTCAAGTAATTCCTGAACATAAACAATTTTAAGTGACAAGAAACAATAAGATTGTACACAATGGATGATAATCTGTTTACCCACGTTGTTTTTACTGCATCTCCATACATGACCTTGAATTTAACTTGAAAAAGTTCAATGTTTTATAAAAGTCGAATAACACGAAATTTCCGATAAATATTGGTGATAGAGGTAAACAAAACTAAAATATGACGTTCTTGTGTACAGAGAGTCTGTTGTGGCTGTGTCTGAACTTGCTCTGTGCAGTGATTGTAATAGCAGTGAAAGGCTGGCCCATGGTGGCTTTCGAGCATTTCCCTCGGTCCACGCTCATAACATAACACATAACCTACGCTAGAATTAGAAAACAGCAATCGTAGGTAATACATTCGGTAATTCCTTTTATTATTGAATCTGCCTCCGAATTACTATCAATTTCAAAGTAGATTGCTTTCGCTATGTTCCATCTAAGCTATAGCTGAAAAAACTACTTCCAGAAAAGCAATTACATAGGAAAAATATTATTAGCTATATTTCATTTGGAATTTTGGACACAAAACCAGTCTGACTGTTAAGGTAAGACAAAACATTAAAATTATTTACTTTAAAATTAATCAACCAATTCACGCGTTATCAATAAGTGGACGAGCTTGAATTCGCGCTGGTGTCAAAGGTAAAGTTAACAAAAACATCAACACGTCAAACTCACGTGAAAAAAGAGCAATTAACACCATAAATCACAAGAGACTCATCAAGTGTGTGACTAATGACCATAATAGGTTTAGCCATGATCTTAACATTCTACGCAGTTAAGCTTATCTCATGCCGCGTCACCTATGATAAGAATTTTAATCGCTCTGTACTCGGATCAAGTAAAAGTACATTAGGATGCACTGTGCGGATGCTGCGGACTTTCACTCGTGAAGTCCGCGTCCAGGTTGACACCAATATTCTGATCACAATCTTTTATGTCCACTTCATTGACTACAACTACAACTTTCTTTACATCATGCCGATTTGAATGTTTACTTTCTTCATTTGTATTGTCAACCTATTTCTAGCAGTAGGTTATTCTTGGCGTTAGCTTGCTGAATGTTATAAATGTTATAACAAACTTATCATCTTTTCTAAACTAATCAAAACATCTATTCATAATTATATCGATTATAATCAAAGGTGATATTGAAAGAGAATATAATGATAAGTAAATGACATATAACTTCTCTGGCTAGCTGTTATAATAGCCATTATGAAGAACTGTTTAACGAAAAATAAGAATAGTTATTATAAAAAGAGAATATTACGAATGAGCGGCAAATATTCCAGCTAAAAGTTTAAAGATTCTTGTAAAAACAACTTTGGATAAAACAATAAACAGATGTGCAGTAACAGACGTGCATGTCATTATTTTAAAGGAGGTGTAATATCCAAATACCGAGTGCAGAAACATTTGACGGGACATAATTTGGACAGCCTAATCTTCATAATTTATCACAAACTTGAAACAAATCCTATTTAGTCGCATATTTACAGCTTATAATGTAATGATATTTACATTAGAAGATGTAAATGCGAACATTTGTCCAAACAGTGTGCGATCTTCACCTACTTTTTCAAGTACACATTTATCATTTTATAAACAGCTTTTTTTAAAATAGCAGCATTCTGCTGCATCATCAGGTGATGATAAGGTTTGTTCAAACGATCGGTTTCTCTCTGAGCGTTTCGGATATCTCGCCAATTAGCGCACACAGCGACGCATGACAGATGCGTCTAAAACGAAAGTCTCTTACTGATTAACATCGAAATTCCTTTCGCTTTGTTCAATGTATTTATTTAAATTGAAACATTTACGTTTCGTGTTTGCATACCGCTCCTGCATTTAAAGTTACATTGTCATTAAACGAAGGAGATAAATGACGCTAAAATGTTTCAAATATTTTCATATCTCTTGTAAGATTCCGTTGTTATGTCTACAGATATTGTTATAAAAGCTAAATATTCAGAATAAATATTGGTTATCATAGAATTGGAGTGGTGTGTAACTTTGTTTACGCTTAAATATTTTGCAGATATTTGATTAGTAGTAAGTTATAGTTTTGTCAAAAAAATAGTTAGTCGTTGGTTGGCACGAGTTCTAAAGCTCAGATTCATAATTGAATACAAATTTGAATAGGATGAAAAACATGTTTACTTAAAGTATTCAGTACGAAGCTTTACTCAATCAGTTGTAAATAATCCCAGTCCAGGCGTCACTCTGATTAATAATTCGGATATCTTTTGTATTTTTGAGTCTTTCAAACACTTAGAGCAGTTATTACATACATGGTATCAATAACATCCTCGTGTCTGTAATGGACGTTCAAATTTCGGATATTGCTTTAAACGGTGCATTATGAATGTTTAATATTCGCTATTTGGAGTTAATTTACTAATTTGGAGATCCGACCGTTTTGCTCGGCCGATTCGCCTTGGACCACTTACGCAACCTCAGTTACCGACGATTCTATTGACATGACTATAAAACAACTATACACCATTACGTGCTTAGACCAGAAAAGATACGTTCTCTAACGCTACCTTTATCATATTATTTACTTCTTGCGTTTACTTAAGCATGTATTCAATATTAATAACAATTCCTTCTTAGATTAAGCTGAGTCTTTGCTCCTATTTAAACTAATATTTTTACAACATTCGTAATTATGTTTCTAACAACAGTACTTTATTGTAATTTGTACGTGCATTTGTGTTGAAACCTACCCAATACATAATCAATTTGTTTATTGGAATGTAGCAACGGCCCGTTGTTTTGCAGGGGACTAGCTTAGGACCGCCGCTTTTTCTGTGTTTTGCGAAATTACTTATCAATAAACTGACCCAAATACCTCATCTGATAACTATAAGGTTGAGCAACAAACACTTTTATTAGGAGATACCGTTAGTGATAATATTATCTAACAGGCCGTTGTGCCGGCTGGAGAGTGACAGAGCGTGACGAGATTCGTCTGTTAACCGAACCTAGGGTAACCGTCTCGGTTGTAAAACGACCAGTAATTGCCGAAATTCACTTTTTATGTAAACTTTACTACATTTTTATACATATTCACATTGTTTCTGTTACGTCGAGTTCATCTTTCTATAATATAATTAAGTAATAAATAAGCAAAACTTACCTCTAGCCCAGCCGGTGAGTACATTCCCGAGATACGCCACTTTGTACACTGGATCGGGATCACTAATGCGCACGCTGTTAGTGCGCCGCAGCAGCTTCCCGATGCCCCTAGAGAGCCGCCCGATGGCGCGAGCGGTGAAGTCCTTGCCGGATGCCCCATCCGCCAAGCATACTTCAGCCGGCAAGATCGACTTGCTCTGTCCGTTTTCCTGAATCTTGTGGCCGATGAGTCTCGGCATCGTCAGCGGTAACGACTTCTTCCTCTCCGGCGTCAGGGTTTTCGCCTGATTCACACTGTAAACGTTGCAGTTCTTCTTAAAGCTCTGACCGTTTACTTCTTTGGTTTGATCAGCTTCATCAGTCTTATCGGATTTGTCAAACTCTGTCGTTTTTATTCTACCGTTCAGGTTTTCGTTCAGGTTGTTGTTGTTTAGATTGTCAGTGAGTCCGTCACTAAACCGGCGTTCGGAACTGGAGCGCCTCTTCATGAGAGACGGGTTCCTCAGCAGTATGCTCGTTTCGCTGGAGCTTCTGTTCTTAAGAATGTGTATCTTCTTGACTCGCGTGACAGCGCAGTCTACCTCGTCGGCGCTGACCATCCTTTCCGTTTTACCTTCCTCGTCCAGGAAGCGCACTCTAAGTCCATTTGGTTTGCAATCACTAAGTGTTTTTTCTGAATCTTGGAGACGTTCTGATTGATTTTTTGCGCCTCCGTCTAAACATTGACGCTCGTTTTCACTCAGCGTTCCGCGAGCCATTTTTCTCTTGAATGCTTCTCACTTTTTGTCAGCACTATTACATTATGGCTGGCAAGCTCTACGCTGAGATGAGTTCACAAGTTCCCAGTTAACGTTTCTTACTGTATATCACTATTTACTGCAAAGGAAAAGCTGTACACTCCGAAAACTGAACCAGTCACCACCCGATAACTACTAAAACACACACAGAGTACTACACACCTCGTCCATTAAAGAACGACACCGGTTTGGAATGTAGCCTTCTCCACTTACTCAATGCACTTGTCCGTTTATAGGAGAAAATGTTAACAAAAAGGCGTACCTATCAATTAAAATACCAGTCACTTGTCTTAATGAAGAGACTACTGCAATCAGTAAGTGATTACGTTTAATACACTAATCAGTCACTTTGGGATGTAGTATCGGAGCGAGAGTCGCGGGAGCACGGCGCGTGCGCATGCGGTGGCTCGCGGCGACGAAGTGGTGCCGGGTGGCGCGGGTGGCGGCGCGGGCGGCGGCGGCCAGCGGTCACTTGATCCCGGCTTTGATTTTAATGATCCGACTACTTGTATCGTCGCGTTAATGCATCGCAGTCCGCACCATCAACCTGGAACAAATAACAAATGTCACTTTAATAATAAAGTCAAAGGGGCGCTCAATTAAATAGCTTTGGCAGTCGAAATCCAATCAAATACGTTACATACGAGTAGATAAACTAGATTCCTTTTACGTTCAGTCACTTCCAACACCGAGTATATTTTTATTTGTCATGATTGACCGTTCAAAATGTGAGTTTGATTTGACAGAGTTCTTGCTAAATTCTTTATTGGTACAGTTCCATAAAAATACTGATATTCAGTCGGGTCTGATCAGAAGGCGATACACACTTGATGATAACATACACATTCATTACTGTATTATTAGATGAAAATTAATTAACGGGGGAAAATGGTACAGATGCGTTAACGATTTGCAGAAGAGGTGCAAAAGGTAAGATAAAGTGACAGTTGTCACAAAAACTACTGATGAACAGAAAATTATAAGAATAAAGAGTAGAAAGTAGAGGAAGAAAAAGATGTGTATGGTACACGTCTTTTTCTTCCTAAAAATACAACCGACTTCTAAATAAAAGACTTCCGAAATTAAAGTTATTTTATACTTCGTAGTGTTTTTTTTTAATTTGGAAGTCGGTTGTATTTTTTTGGAAAAGGTTTATTTTTATTTTTCACGTTTCACTTTGCTTTTGACTTTCCAGTAGTTGTTAGGTGTGGGGTACCACCCACACCTAACAACTATTGGAAAGTCACAAGAAAGAAAAGTCTTTCCTGTGACTTTCATTTACTTGGATTGACGCAATTTCATTTACTTGGATGATATATTTTCTATTTCCCCCAGCTATTTTGATTTAAAAACCAAACAACTGAACCGATTTTGATGAAATTCATGGGAACAATAGGAACGTATATCCTTTCATATGAATAAACAATTTTTCCAATCGGTTCATAAATGACGGAGTTATGAGGTAACAAAAATAAAAAAATACAACCGAATTGAGAACCTCCTCCTTGTTTTGAAGTCGGTTAAAAAAACGGGACAAGAGGATGATGATTACATTTAAGTTTTTAATAATAGATACTGTAAATAGATATCACAAAAAAAAACTCATACAATCTGGAAAGTTCTAGAACAAACATAAAAGTTCTTTTTCTTCATGACATCACTTACTCGCAAGTGTTAAGTTACATAATTGTTCACCTTCAATCAACTGGTTTGCTACGTTGTCTCTCTGCTCGTGACAACTTTTTGTACCTACATTTTGTTATCTGGCACTAAAAACACAACAATTACTAATTGAGACTCTCCAAAGAAATAGCTTTTGTTACGGCTTTATGAGTTTCTTTTCTATTCGTAACAAGATGTTCTGGCTAGTTCCTGGCTAAGCAAATGAGCCTCAAGTTTTCCTAAAGTGGTGTATAAAAAGTGTTTTCTTTCTGCAGAATTGTCAAAAGTTCTAGAATACTAGGTTGGCATTGTAGTTAAGCAACAGCCAATGGACAAGATAATTGAGTAATAATACATCGCCTGTATAACGAGAAGAGAGTAGAGGAGAGTATCCCTTGTTAATGGCAGCTGAATGTCATCAATCAGGCCCAAATACAGACTCATGTTTGTAGATGTTCCTGAATGACTAAAAAGCCACTCTTAGATTTTGTTATAGAAATTTATTATTTACAAGTTAGAGCGGTTACGATATATTAAGTAGATATTCAATCTATAGTTAAAAAAATAGATGGGATCGAAAACATTTTTTTTTTATTCTAGAATAATAAAACAAAATGACATATTCAAAGGTATGTTTTCGAAAGAGTCACCGCGGCCCCGGAACGCAAAGGGCTTTAGAAGGAACACGGATGGGTTTTAGTCAGTAAGAGTCTGACACGCCCTTCCGCTCCACCCAGAGCGGAAGAAGTCATTTGATGAATTCCCATCCTTAAAAAAAAGAAAAAAAAAGGGTTGTTTTCAATCTTTACAATCTTACACTGAATGTCGAAGACAGACTACATATGTATTTGCAGAAAATATATATTTTAATATGATTTACGTTGATTTAATTTCTGACTCCACAAAATACGTTTCCATTGAATTTCCTCTCATACGAGAACATACAACAAAGACTGGATATCCTATTGACTTGTACTTACTATTGTCTTCCCAGTAAGTCATGGCACAATAGTGTTTCCTTCACGAAAATTGATTTATTTGTTTAGAGTTTTAGATTGGCGCGCCATGTCCACTGCGTTACTATTGTGATCCGCTGCGAGATTGTTACTGCGGGTTTAAGGAAACACAATACACATTTGTCGGACACTTGGTGTTGGAATTTGATTAATGACAATTAATACGTCTGGTTGAAATAGAGAGAGATATTATCTCAACAAAAATTAATGGTGCGAACGGTAATTTTTATTTTAAAACAAAATTTATTTGATATGCATAATGAAAAATGTTGTTACAAAGATTTCAATCTATGTAATAAAATTTTTCATTTGCAAAGCAACCACGTTAAGTTAACGAGTTCACACAAAACAAAAAAAGAAGCTAATCACGAACTATTCAGAAGAGATTTAG
This sequence comes from Mamestra brassicae, assembly GCA_905163435.1. Lineage (NCBI taxonomy): Eukaryota > Metazoa > Arthropoda > Insecta > Lepidoptera > Noctuidae > Mamestra > Mamestra brassicae. Next base: position 21,058,877 of record LR990990.1, read on the forward strand.
AGTTTTTGTCGTGTGCATTTTTCCCGCCAAACAAAAAATAGTAAAATGGACGCTTGTATGTACTTACCGACTATAAGAGCTGGTACAAAAAAGTGCGTATGTAGCAATTTTAAAACAATTTACTTCATGTTTAATGTTTTTCCTTTGAATTGTTTAAAAGTTATTTTTAACATGTAGGGGGAGATTTAGATTCAACCGCGTGATCACGTTGAATAGCAAACTAATTGATATTTTTCCATGAATGTCGTAAGCTGCTTGTAAGAAATTATCGTCATCTAAGCTTTCTAAGCCTTCTCATCTAACTACTACTTTACAAAACATTGTCACAGAAACATTTTCGCTATGTGATGGGTGGTGACTCGCGATTTTGATATAATTAAACATTTGCTTTGTCTAGATCAATATCCATTACTTCTATACCTACATCTCTGGTTTATGCCATTAATCTTTTGATATTTATGTAATTAATTAAATAATATTATAGGTGTTACTGTCCAGCCCATTCAACAGTACATACATTATTTTGGTCCTTCGAGCCGGATGAGTTTCTCGAATACCCCCGACCAAATACATTTATTGTATCATGACTATAGAAAGGTTTGCAGCTTCTAGAACGAAGCTCAATTAGTCCAAATAATGTATAAAAGGTATTTAGAATAAGTCTTTATCAGAAAGATCAGCCCCTACATTATAACGAACGGCGTGATTTCCCCCGGGAGGCTGGAGCATAGACAACCGCCATTCCTAGTGAACCCACGAATTAATATGTAGAGAGTGTTAGTCAACTGTTTGACGGTTCTAATGAAATAGGACAAATTATGAAGCATATATAAATGAAAGAATATTGTGAGGTGACACTTAAATACGACATCAATACAACACAGCGATTTCAAATTGTTGCATTGTTGTCGCATGGACTCGCAATGCCTGTCTGCGGGACATATTACGAACGACAACATTTTGACAGCGTGTTTTTTCTCTAAAGCTTATGATAGGTAAGGTCTGCCTACGTCCGCATACCTAATCATAAGCTTTAGAGAAATCATTGCACTCACAAATAGGTACTTAGAAAGCGAGAGCGATGGCATCGGTCGCGAGTGCGACCTATCACCGCGATGGGAGTATCAAGTGATTCCCCTAACAATAAAACTTATTTCTAGACCTGATAACTTTTTTTTAGGTTTAAGAACAACTTTATTACTCATGAAGAATTGCATACATAATTCACTTACTGAGAAACAGTATCTAAAACTAAGATTAATTAGAGCGCACAGATGTACGTATATAGAATAAAATATAACTTGAACTCATAAATAGCCCAGCCAGTCAATAATAAATGCTACGTACCACTAGAGCTAATGAGCCTATTTCTACCTTAATCATAATCCAATCAAACAATATTTGAGGTAAAGTTAAAATTAAGCTAAAAAAGAAATAACTATGTGCACTTGTGCAGACGCCATCGCCAAGACATCAAGCTACCCGAAATTGTCAATTTTCCCAAACAACCTTGAACCTAATGCTTTAGCGATAAAGCTGAAAATTTATTAATGAAGTTTGACACATTGTACAGCAAATTAACCAACAGAAACGAACTGTGTCTACATACTACTGTCCCGAAGATGCATAGAGTAAGAAACAGAAAAACATTAAACCATGACTTAAAGATCCTGCGAATGTGCGTTCCTTCCTGAAATTAATGAACTTAGCTTTTGACATGCCATATACATACTTAGCATTAACGCACTATTTTAAGAAGTGTTTATGATGTTGGTACAACTAGACTGTTTGTGGAGTGTGTTTGTGCAAGTAAGTTAGGCAGCCTTGACCCCCCCTCGCTACTTCAGTGAGATCATTTGACAAACACTACACGTTGGATAATCACTCTTTTTATTGCATGGTACTTAGTAGTTTGAAAAGATTATGTTTACACGTTTCTTAGACGTAGGTCTTTGCAAAACTGTTAAGGCACAAGCGCGAGGTGGCGGTGGTGTTTTCGACTCAGAGATTGTTGTATCTGCAGAACAATTTTAGAAAAAATCCTTTAAGGATTAATCTAGTGGCCAATAAACTGCGGTGTACTGTGGTCGTCTGTGGTGTCTGTGAACTTAAACAGTCACATAATTAGGCGCTTCTAAATCTCTAGCCTTATTCCATGGTACGTACTACCCGTGTGCTAAGTTTCATCCAAATCGGTTCAGCCGTTGAATAGTTTCGCATAAAATATTAGTATAGATGTCTGTTTGTATTAGTAGAGTGTGTGTGAATATTTTCCTCAGACAAGTCAATTCTTAGGAAACTTGATACATAGATATTACCGTTTGTTTCATAAAGGGCCCTCCGATAATGAAAAGAAGTATCATAATTTTCACAAGAGCATCTACGGTAGGAAGATTCGGTTGAAATCTTTTGCGTTGTTAGTAGGTACTGTAACACTAGCGGACTCATGCTAGTGCTACTTAATGCTCTCATGACATCTGCCATCAACGAGCGTTGGCACCGGAGTCCCATATAAAAATAAAACATATTTTCAAATTTCTAACTCAAATTCTCTTTTACTTTTTGCCAGACGCTTCCAAAGATCCACCTTGTCTGCCAGAAACCTGGAGCCAAGGAGATCCTCCTGACAGTACTACACATTATTTTTAATGCGATGTCGGAAAACATGGTTAGGTACGGGAATACAGAGTAAGGGTGACTGACCACTACAGCGGAGAGGAGAGGAGCAGAGAATATTAACCAATGGAATTGCATAAAATCTCAGTGACTGACGCGGAGCGGAGATTTTACGTAATTAATTGGTTGATATTTCTCCGCTCCTCTCCTCTTCGCTCCAGTGGACAGTCAGCCTAAAGGCTCGCTGTAGTCATATTTCATTATTTATAGCTCGTTAATTATAAATGGCAGACGCAAAGGTTTTGTTCCTGCATGACAACAACCTGAAATAAGTCGATAAAATATTGGAACCTTATGAACAACATTCAACACAGTAAAATCTTGATAAAACAGTATCTAAGTGAGTACATACCTAATAGACATTTGTTTTGTAAACTTTTCATATATTTTCTTAATTATTCGTTCATTATTTCATTACATTGTGAACATTAATAAATATTTTAATAAAGCCAGCATGACAAACTTGTTGAGTACAGTAATAAAAATTAATTGAGGGGAGTGTATTGTTGTATAGGCATTTGGGAACTTATTCTGTTGCTTGGCAAGTCTGCTGTTCCTGTTCGTGAAGGTTCTAAATATACCTTCGTTATGGCCGGTTAAAGGTGATGTACAGTCAACAAAGCTATTTGGTATACAGGCAAACATTAATTTTTCCACTGCACTATCAATATTTATTTGTAATGCGTGAATTACAACTTTTTAAGCTTATGACATTCTTACAAATGTGGTGTACAATAATTTTCTACTCAGCACACTCACAACATTGTTTAAAAGTAGTTGTAAGTTAGCTGCCTGCATACCAAATTGCTTTGTTGACTGTACATTAAAGCTGGAACCTTTTTAGGGTTCTGTAGTAGAACAAGGAACCCTTATAGTTTCGGCATGCCCGTCCGTCCGTCCGTAAATGCCCGAAAGCACCATATACATATATGTATATAAGGAAGTTAAAAGGAAAACTATCACTGTTAATTAGGCTTAATAAGTTAGTGACCAGTAGTCAACCAACTTATAAAATATTACTGGTAAAGTAAAAAATCCATAGAAAATGACTTGATAGACTTGATAGAAAATGAGAAAAAGACTAAGTGCATTTGTAATCGTTTACGGCACGGGTAACTACGGAACCCTTCACTGTGCGTGGCGGAAACGGAGTCTATAAACAAAACGGAGTTTTGTTTATAGATAGGCACTGTTAATGAAAATTTTAAGTCGCATTTCGGTGTCGCGTATCTCCGGTCTGCCTTTATCAAGCTTTCACAAGTTTACACATTTCCCTGGGCGTGTTACAGATGCAACTACTATGAAAACGACTTCTTTATTGTAAGAAATACATGATTTGTTAACGTTAGAATTTCTAACGATCTCTAAGGGCAGTTGACAATGATTTAACTTCTATGGTCCGGAAAAAAAATCATTTTGTCTTTGAAACACCTTTTTACATAACAAAAAACTTCTCGTTTGCTGTATGACATAACCAACCTGCTACTTTCGCAACATGTCACTTAGTTGTGATGAAATGTTGCGAAATCGTAACATTCGAGACGTATCAGCCCTTGCAATACTGGCAAGTTTGTAGAACTATCTTCAAACCTGTCTGTATTGCATCTTCAAGGGCTCGTCTCGAATGTTACGATTTCTTTCATCCGAGTCACGTAGCAAATCTGTCGCAACACGTATTAATCTCTTTATAGCGATTTAGAAATAATTGTGCAGCTAATGTATGGAACACGATTCTTATAAGCTGTGTATGGCAAATGATTGAATTGATGGTTTATGGTATTCGGTGTCAGGCTTGTAAGAAAAAGATACCTACGTTACATCTTTTTTTTTGCGAGCAATGAAATTCATCGTTTAATTCACTATTTTATTCAAAGTCTATCTTTTACCAATTGTCGTTAACTCACATATTTGGAAACAATAAAGGTAGGAAATAACCAATAATCTTAGTCATTTAAAAAGAATACTTATGCTTTTGCTTTGCTATGAAGCCTCTTCTGCGAAGTAGCCTCAGGCCAATTACGTTGATTAAAGGCAGCTAGAAGCCGTTTGACGGAACCATCTTAGTTTAGAACCACAATGTTTCAAATGGTTGTAAGAGAACGCTGGTTGTAACTATATCCCTATAGCCCTGAATAAATAGAGAAACAACCAGGGACAAAGGTATGGAAAATAGTTTTGAAAGTGAATTATACATTAAACGAATAAAAAGCCCCGCAGACAGCGACGCGACCATATGACAACGCGTTGCGCTTGGTTATATCTGACAAATAGAATTACTTCTACGATCACGCAACTGTCTTACTTATAGTGTAAGCAGAATACCCCATAATTATTTAATTCCTGATGAGCCCTGCTTATTCTCACTGGATGTCAAGCCGATTCCAAATCAGAGGAGTTTTCCTCCTAAAACCGTACAACGGTAAAATTAACACCACTTACGTATCTACCAAATTATCATCATCATTAAAAGCTGCATCCACAAAAGCAATACTAATTTAATCATTATACCATTCTGTGATTTTTTTAGGATAACCCTAGACTACACTGTGTCCTGTCTCGGCTCGGTCTGACACTACCGTGACTCTGACCTTGACTTCGGTTGTTTAGAAAACTAGCACACAGCACAATACATGCCTACTACTTGACTGGCGCAGTCCATTATTAGACAGGTCAATAAGATGGTCATCGCTGCTTAGGAAACTGATTGTTGATGCCATTAGTACAGAGGAAAATAGTACCTTAGTAGCATTGGATATTATCATCAGAGGGAAATTTTAAGTTGAAGATGTCGATAGTGATAATCACACTGTAAGACAATGAGTAACAAACGATATGTCACTCACCGATCTACCTAGATTTTTTCCAACTATCTTAGGGTTGGCTCCCAGTCTAGCAGGATACAGCAGAACATAAGAATTTTATATGTAGCGACTGCCTATCTGGCATACACCGGCTAGTTGGTGCACCTCCGCAGACTGCTGTCATAATTTCTGGCTTCTGACTGCCCATAACAACTGCCAAAGATCTACAAATGACAGCCATGATCAACCTGGTTAATTTAGACCTTACTGTCATCATGATATGGGGTTCTTCAAAATACTATTAAATCATTTTCATTTCAGTAATATTCTAGACTATTACAATTCAAATGCACGCTTCACCAACCAGTCTCGAGTAGTCAGCAAATACGCTCGTCAGTCCGACCCTGACCTCCGTGCGACCGTTGCTTAGCAAACACTTGCACTGCATGTCATAACTATCTGCTGCTAACATTAGATCTATGTTATTATCAGAGAATCAAGAGATCGTGCTGGAGCATTCGAGATGATCCTCCTACAGAGAGAAGAGTATGTTTAAGTTACAAGCATGAGATTACGGTAAATAGGTAAGTAATGAATGGATAGATTGTGAAATAAGTGACGGGAAAGAAAAGAACCAATAAAAATGTGGCAAAATGTGTCAAAAAGGAATGATGATGAATGTGTCATAATGAAAGAAGAAAACGTGTTTTTTTCGACTTCTAACATTGGACAACGGCAGGAAGATGATGACGAAAGGATGATGAAATGGCGTAGCATAATTAATTATGAATATATCAAAAATTGAGACGGATAAAATGATGCGGCCAAAGTTGGAGATGAGCTCAAGGTTTCTCAGGATTTTATCAAATAAACACAAAGCAAGAGCCAGTCAATGACAAATGTTTTACTTTTTACAAAGTTCGAATCAAATTTCTCAACCTTTCAGAGAATAACGAATGAATGGCTGACAGTTCTTATTTGATGTTTTCATATAAATCATTGTCTCGTCGATCTGTGAATGAGGAAAAATATTGGATCGACAATGACAATGAAACTCGACAATGATGAGAAAATCAAACTATAATTACAAATTGTTGCAATTTTGTCAACGTCTGAAACCGAAGGTATTTCTAACTGTGATGAAAACATTTTACGATGTATTGTTTGAGATACAAGAGCTGCGCTACAAAGATAACTTAGTATACAGATGTCTTTTGTTACTCTTGTCTAGTAAAGTGGATAGTGTCGTGCCTCATGGCATATGAACTGTGATCTAACATCATCGGTAGCATCTTAAACAATGTAGTAACATCGAGGAACAATACAGCTCTATTTGTAATATCTATTTTCTATACGACAAGTATCAACAATGGCAAACTCCTTCATTTTACTTCAATCATAATTATATTATGGATAAAAAGTGAAAAGTGCATGTGTTTCTTGAATCTTTATTCAAGAAACACAGGCGGTACAATAGAGATATAGACATCAAAAAGTTTTGTGAAATAGATCTTAATAAGGATAAAGGTAACCAGTAAATTGAAGTTTTCGAAATAGTGGTTTCTGATAAAAACATTGTTTTAAGCATACCCGTAATTATAAGTAATAAAATTAAAAATCATAGACGTAGTTATACGAATGATGTAATAAAAGTGTGGTAACAAAGTCATTCAAGAATTCGAAAGACATTTGAGAAGAAACATGTATCAAAGTAAAATCGTTATCATGAACGAGTTGCTGACTGTGCGTACATTTTTAACAAAGAGTTTTTCTTCTGAGTAATGTCATGGTTTTTGTGCAGGTCCCAGTGGTTATTTTCAAATTAGTCTTAAAATAATTGTGAGCAAAAACTCAACAAATGAGCAGTTTTAAAAGTAATCAAGAGAACATTTTTTTCTGATATTAGTCAATAAGAGATGTACAAAAAAGTAACACACTAATCATCTCTACATCCTTAAAACAATTTTTTTATGTTTGCCTTCCTCCAAAAAAAAAACAATCACTAAAGATTTTTTTTTTATTTATATTTATTTTTTATCCATTAAATTCTAATTACAAACACTATTACGTAAAAAAAAATGGGGCAATCCAATAAAAGACGCTTTAGAATCGACATTACTATGCTTCATCGATCTACCTGCTTATAGGAGAACCCGCATTGTATCGATGTCTAACAAAGAACTAATTGACAATGCTTGTAACACACCTGCAGTTCGCAAGGCATTGTCGTCATGACGGGAAACTCCGGAGAGAATCACAATGTGGTCCCGGAGTGTGGCAATACGTGACAGACGACGGAGAAATAGGTAGGTAAGGACTGTGTATGTCTGTGTATGTAGTGTGATGGTGTTGCCAGGGGATAGTTGGTAAATCGGTTGTCAAATGACAAAACCGGAAAGCTTGTAATATTTTTCAGACAAAATTCTTCAGGTTTCGATTTTAATAGCTGTGATATAAGGATGTGCCGACAGATGCGAGACTAACAGGGCCGGTTGTTATGGCTACACTTGAGTGAGGCCCATGTCCAGCAGCGGACTTCTTGTGGCTGATATGATGATAATGATTAGGGTGTTAACACAGCCATTAAACTATATCAAAGAAATGAACGAAAATTTTGCAATGTATGATTCGTTAAACAATGCACCTCTGTGTATCATAGTAAAGGATTGCCCAGAGTGCCTCTCCTGTTTGGTTGTGGGTGTCAGACAGGCTGGCGCTCCATGTTAAATACTGCACCTGGTTAGACTGCTAAATATCGTCCCCAACAAATGAAGTTGAAGTATTTTCGGTTTAAGATTCATCAGGAATCTCAAATTCAGATTGACGTTAATGATAACTTGTTTCTCAAAAACCAAATCAACAAATTTTAATGAAGAAAACGTTTCAAAGAAGAGTCATAATCATAATGTTATGACCGCTAAAATAATAAGCTCCGACAAGAAACCAATTAGTCGAGTTTTAAACATCAAAGAGTGAATAACCGGTACCTGATATTTATCAGCATTTTCCGTACAAATATTTCTCAAACAGAATGAAAGTAAATTGGTAAAATTTGTGAATGATATTAAGAATATTCTCTCTTTTAATTTCGAAGCGTCCTGTCAAATTATTGATTTGCTTAGAAGGTACCATCTTGGATTGGTGACGTTATACATAGGTACTTCAATATGTTTGAAATCACAAGACATTGTATTTTCCTATTACCATTTAATGTACAAATAAAAATACAAGCTCTGAAACGATCAAAGCGTTCCCCAGGGCGATATATTAGGCATATTAATGTTTGAGTATCTACTCTAAAAGTCTAGACTTCACTTACCCCTGTCTAGCTACACATTCATATTAATCAGGAGCCGGATTTTATTTAAAACCTTTCCAAGCAAAGTTTTAACTAGCTTTTAAATACAAATTCTCAAAAAGTTTACGTTTGATTTGGCCGTCATCTGGCAACCCGTTGAGTGAAGTTACACAAGTTGTTTGGGCTCGTCGACGTGATCTGAATGCCCATGACGTGTGCTTGCGTGGCCACCGTTGCCAATGATACATATTTACATTTTATTGCTGACAGCTCGATCAGTGACGTCATATGAATAAGTTTGAGCTACTTATTTTCTGATACAGAATGGGGAAGTAGGTACTAAGCACAAAGTCTCTTATAAGTAATTTAATGCCCGTTAGAATTAACTAGGAGAATTGATAAGGGAAACAATTAAGGGAGGCTTTTCCTTAGGACTGTAACAAAAGAGGATAGCAACAAATCTATTAATTTATTATACAACTTGTGTACAAGAGGAGTCGTAAGAGCTAACTAAAAGATTGCAGTACTTTGATAGTTCCTCATCAAGTAACCCGATGAAATAACATTCTGCTCCTATTTCCTAGGTCGTTGTTTCCTTTTGTGCGTTAATGTGAACTAACCCAACCCTATAAACAAGTACAGTAATCAATGTCTAACATTTCAATTAACAATGTAATCAGTAGAAAACAGAAGAGCTGGGCATGCAACCACATTTTCTGTTAGAATTCTAGCAGATATTAATTTACCAGCTAGATCTTAATAACCATCAAAATTATATTTATCCTAGAAACTCAACGAAACGTGAACAAATGAATTGTAATACAAAGCGAATAAATCACTTAACAAATCCAGTACTCGTACAATACAAACAATCAGAAGTTTAGAACAAGCAACACAGACTAAACGCCTCCACATTCGACCACGGAGCTGAGAACAACGGACATGAGCTGCACTGTGTAGTCGCCGAATATGAATACATCGGATACAACAAGTTAAGTAACCACTTGCAAGCGCTTCGAGGAACTGCACAAATACGGAATATCAAATGGACTTAGAGAGAGCACACACTTTCCTGCTGACATATCTAGATACGCGTAACGCAGCTCGCACGCACACGCACACGCAGCGTGTCAAGCAGTTCAAGCCAAAAGGAACTGACGACGCATCAGTCACGATAACTACCTCTTTATCAAATTATATGCTAGTCGCTAAAGATATTCGTTGCTTAATAATAAATGCCGCATCATGATCTTCGTCGCTTCATTTTCGAACGCTTTCGAGTTTAGCCCATGAATGGGTTTGTAGTTTGGGACCCATCTGTTACATACCGGGCAACGAACATATAGTCATGCCGGGACTACTGCGTGTTTCTAAAAGCAGGTAAACCGTTGGTCCCGGCTGTCATTTGTAGATCTTTGACAGCCGCTACAGTTTCCTTCTTAGCGTGTCGATAGCAAATATTTAAATTTCTGCTTGGCACAGTATTCACCACAATGGTAACACCATTCGCTGACGCAGCGATAAGGTCCTCACATGTAGAGAGAAGACAAGGCATGAGGTACACGATGAAAGATGGATGAAAACACTGACGATTGGAGCCATCCGAGAACACCCACCTGAGAAAGTTATCTTTAGTATGGAGTCTATTAAGAGTTTTCCAGGTCGGCCACGGCAAGGCGTGCCCAGGTGGAAGGTACTCCGAAGGCTCAATGAAATAATCAGGGGAGTTGAGCACCTCTCACCAAAGGTCGGATCTTACTGAGGTGGCAAAGTGGTCGGAAGTCAGAAAATCTGACCCCAGTCTTGTCAAGGGCTATCGTGTAATCCAGTTACTTGGTTGTGGAGGTCAGGGAGTCGTTTCATGTAAAATACTGATATTCAGCTAATTCCGGTTTGACTGGAAGCCGATCACATAGTTCGGAGAAAGATTATGTAGATTTTAGTCCATTAAGTTATGGCTAGAAAGAGGAGACGGGTGATAGAGATGCATTTTAAGGATAAGGACATACCAATTCGACAAAAATAAATATGACAGCAATAAGGTGAATTAAGCTTTCTAAAAGAACATTTCTTTCTAAGTCCACAACTGATAGCACACTTTGAACTAAGAAATGAAGCAACGTCGCCAGTGATTGTATGCACACTCCGTAACTTAAAATCAGAAGCATCAAACAATTTATTTACGTTAGTATCTCGATTAGTATTCCAGGAAGGGACAGAGCTTTACGAATATTTGCAATGCAAAGTATTTGTGACCTGTTTTACTGTTACTTCTGATAAGGTACTTCTAATCTTTAATTCTTAGAAGTAAATCGTCGTACACAAGATATTATTATTCACCGATTGACGATATTTGAACCAAAGTCGCGCTGTTACTGACAGTGACAGGCAGAATCTTGTAGCCGTTTTAATAAATCGAGAATAGAAAGATGTTAAAAGGTTTAGTTATAATGTGGGCCGAGCAATCCACGAGACCACCAACCTCATCATCCCATTGCCATTGATCAGCAAAACACAAGTCGTATTCAAAGAAAAGGACTGTGCATTCGTTTTAGAATGACCTTTACAAACCCATTTATCTGAAAATGATTAACGCACTTGCAAATGTAAATCTCATGTAATGCGATGGCCATACTCGCCGGAATGAAAACTAGGAGACCGATTGAGTACTATCACTTCGAAATTAACTTCACATTGATCCCTCGTACAAAATCACAAAGTGTATCTATTTCATATTCCGCTATTGGTGTGGGGTTGACGTCACCTCGTCGACCCCGACTGCTCCCGGCCGATCCTTTATTAAACACGTTCAACTTCGAAGTGATTCCTGTAGTAAAGCCTGCCCTTCAGAAGTCAAGGCCGTCTGTTACTATTCACAGTACTCTCATTTCTTATAAGGCGCTACCTCCACGGGCGAGTGTAACGCTACGATGTCTGTCTTAAGTTGTTAAATTGGTAACGTAAAGTGTTATTCATGGTTAAGTTGTACCATAAATAACACTCCCCATAACCGATTTCCATTCCATTTTCCCCCTGTAAATATATATTGTTCCATCGCTTAATTTTAACCCTTCACCACTTCCATTCACAAAATGACGAACTTTCTCACCGTTTTAATATCTACAGTACTTTAGAAAAGTATCTTTGTTTATTTATTTATTGAGGAATTTATTTGTGATCGCGTGCCGACCGCCTTACAGCCTACGGATGGGTATGGTCAATTTTATTGCTCTATTATTTCAACTATTTACAATATCTGCGGTTTACTATAAATAGCAATAGCGGTAGGTATTGTTTGTGAATTATGATAACTTCAGTAGTGGAAGGAAACTCTGGCAATGTTTTGATGAGTCAAGTGAACTTTGTAATTTATGACAGAGCATTTTTCGACGTAAAGCTGTGTAATATTTGATACAATTACGACTATGTAATGCTATATTGTACCTAGAACAGTAATGAGACGAGAGGTACGCTCTTATGCACTGTTTGCTACAACTCCGTGTCGTACAAATGTAGGAAGGAGAGCGCCGCTCCAGAGATTGTTTCATGCTTACAATAACCATTTTAACGATATCGATGTATAAAATTTGCTCTATCTAAACATAAATTTAACAAAACAAATCATTAAGTGCCTTGCTCAAATTTTTTAACTGTTATGTATTCATTTAGTATATATTAATATATATATATAATATAACTATTAGATTTTAAGATAGCGAAACAACTGTATTGGTGTTATATGTATATTGATTTTATTTAAGTTTACCAGATCTGTATTAAATTTAAGCTAGTAAAATGTGGAAACGTAGTGGATTGTACATTTACTAATAGCATACTGTTTCTAGATATTATATACAATGTACGATTGTATGTTTTCCTAAATAAAATAAAATAAAATGTTACGTTAACGTAACGTTCACGTAATTTCAACTTGACGTTCAAGCCAACCAAATCTAGAAACGCTACCCTGCAAAGGTAACGTTTTTTTTTAAATAGAAAGTCAGAATTCCTACACAAGTATAGGTTGTAGCAAAGAGTTCTTGGTAAGAAGGCTTTTCCTAAATTCATACTTAATATTATAAATCCGAAAGTAACTCCATCTGTCATTCTGTCTGTTTGTTACCTCTGCGCATCTCAACCGTCGTTCAGCCGGACACAGGATACGTTTCATCCCGGAAGTTTATTCCCTTGGGATCATTTTCATAATTGACGCGGGCGAAACCGATTGAAGAAGCTAGTTTTATATAATTTTCATATTTACGTTTAACCACCAAACAAAACTCACAACAAACCAATCATCTTTAATTTATTCTTCTTAAACAATGAACTGAATAAAAACTTAATGTTATGTATCTATCCGGATGCAACCAGCATTTACATATCTAATACATTTAAACGAGCAATTCTTGCATATATATATATATACAATCTGAATCTCGGAAACAGCTGTAACGATTTCCTTCATCATTATCATATCAGCCGAAAGATGTCCACAAGTGGGCATAGGCTTCGCTCTAGGGTTTACCATAATCACCACCCTTGGCAGGCGGGTTGGCGATCGCAGTGTAGCTGTTGCAATGCACAGAGAATGCTGCTGCCCATTCTCTGGTGAGTCCCTTAGTCGCCTTTTACGACACCCACGGGAAGTGATGGGATGGTGCTATTCTTTTACGTCTGACACCATACAGACTATTAAGTTTCTTTGAGATACTAAAATACTTTTCATGCAGCTGGAGCCGCGTGCAGAACCTAAACGCTATATATAACAACAGAGATCATCATCGTAACTTAACTTCTGGCAGTACAGCATAGTGCACATGTTCTGAGCAACGGTTACATAACTATATTCCGTATACATACATAACGCTGTTGTTGAGGAAAAACTAAGGCTAATTGTGATCACCGTTTTTTGTACGTATATAGTTAATAGGTGTATAATGCTCATCCGGGTCCTCAATACCCGGTTTCCGAGTTTTTATCGGCCGTTTATCTGTCCGTTAACGCTTTTTCTCATAACGCCATTGGTTGGTACCTCGGAAACCAGGCATTAGTGGATCTTTTTGGTTTTTTGGCCGCTACGGACATAGGATTTTTATCCTGAGAGATAATTCCCTAGGGATAATTTTAACTTGGTACACGGGTGGAATAAGACATGTTTAGAAATAAACTCTCTATTTCAGAGAGGGATACTCTCTTAAATAAAGTCTCTTTGTGGGATACAGAGAGAGTATATTCTCTTGAGATCATTTTTTACTTTCATGTTTCTCTAACTATGGCATCAACTCCGTGATATGAAAAAAAAACAACCGTAACAAATCCACAATCACATTTGCATAACTCTATAAAACATAGAGAACAGCTAATTTTAAAAGTTTTTAGATTGAACACAAAGAAGAAAAGTTAAGTTTGGTTATTGTACTATTTGTCAAGCAATCGTCAGCTCTTAACAATCATTATCATCAACAAAAGAAAAAGCGTCAAAATAAAACTTTTTAAATCGATAAAAAGAGCACTTGCTATCAAGTTCCATGTATCTCATGACCTTCAAAATTTAAAGACTTTAGTTTTTTGTAACGCAATCATGAGCCAAAAAACCTTTTACACGAAAAAATAACTAGTCATTTTGGTTCTTATGTTTATTTTTTACATCAATATGGGAAATTATGCCATTGTAAAATTACGAACCTGTATTTATGTCGTTCGCAAAAAAGGCTCCCTCAGACAGGTGCGACGCAACAATCTAACAACGCTTTTCCAAGGAAATTCTTCAGTCTTTCCATATTTTATAACATGGCCTATTGTTAAGATTTCATAAGATGAAAAACTGTGTAAGACTATCCTATTGAAAGGTATTTGATTCCTTGTGATTGCAATTCCTGGAAAGTAAAATAATCTATATAGCATTTAGTTGGTGTGTTACCAGGAGATATCGTGCTCCTCGGTAACTTAACTATAATGAAAAGTTCAGATAGGCTATGGCTCCATATAAACTAGCTACTGCTAGCGGCTTCGCTCGCGTGGAAGTTAAAAAGTATCCCAAATTAATAATCTTCCGGGATAAAAGCACCCTATGTCCTACTCGTATTCCAAGACATGGTCTATCCGTGTGCCTAATCATTTCATACAAATCTGTTCAGCCTTTAAGATGTTGAGCGGTAGACAGGGACAGAGATTTACTTTCTCATCAATATATTCGTACCTCCCTCCGTTACCTACCTATGTTAGCGCACACACGTGTGCACTATAATATGTCCCGCGCCGATGGCTAGTCTCGATTGAGAGTGGCCGCCATCCCGAAATCGGTCAGGAGGACTATATTTATATATTCGTACTTAGGTATATAAAATTCTTTCATTACTGACTGAGTGACTGACAGACAACGCACAGCCGAAACTACTGGTCGTAGAAAGCTCAAATTTAGCATGATGATGGCGTGTAGGTTCCTTGAGGAGTGAAGGGGAGCACTTCCTACGGGAACGGGAAGAAACGGGACAAAGGGATAACTCGCGGGCAAAAGCTAGATCCCTGTTCCCTTACTCACGCCATCATCATTAATTTTTTTTTAGTTTTCTAATACATACTCTGTAGAAAATTCTTACGGCAAGAAAAGTTTTATAAAATGCTCAGAATATATTCCCTCGGAAACGGAAAAAAACGGGATATGCGCGTAGGACTTTGTAAGTTTAAAAAAAACTTTGTAAACTATTTCTCATGTTGTGCACAAATCATAGACCTGCAGTTTAAAGAGGTCACCTTTGGGTAGTTTTCGCTCGTTTCACTGTGTACAAAGTTACATAGTTTGCACGTAATAATATACTTTTGGAAGAAATTACACTAAATAACTTTACCATTTCACTGAACAGCAGAGAAAATTTGGAGCATAAGGATATTCTAGCTGAATATTAGGCCAAACCAACTTTACTTGGAATCAATCATCATCATCATCATCATCATCATCATCATCGTCATCATCATCACCGTCATCATCCTCACCGTCATCATCATCATCATCATCATCATCACCGTCATCATCCTCACCGTCATCATCATCATCATCACCGTCATCATCATCATCATCATCATCATCATCATCATCATCATCATCATCACCGTCATCATCATCATCATCATCATCATCATCATCATCATCATCACCGTCATCATCATCATCATCCTCACCGTCATCATCATCATCATCACCGTCATCATCATCATCATCATCATCATCATCATCATCATCATCATCATCATCATCACCGTCATCATCATCATCATCATCACCGTCATCATCATCGTCATCATCATCATCATCATCATCATCATCATCACCGTCATCATCATCACCGTCATCATCCTCACCGTCATCATCATCATCATCACCGTCATCATCATCATCATCATCATCATCATCATCATCATCATCATCATCATCACCGTCATCATCATCATCATCATCATCATCATCATCATCATCATCATCATCATCATCACCGTCATCATCATCATCATCCTCACCGTCATCATCATCATCATCACCGTCATCATCATCATCATCATCATCATCATCATCATCATCACCGTCATCATCATCATCATCATCACCGTCATCATCATCATCATCATCATCATCATCATCATCATCACCGTCATCATCATCATCATCATCATCATCATCATCATCATCATCATCATCATCATCATCATCATCATCATCATCATCATCATCATCATCATCATCATCGTCATCATCATCATCATCATCATCATCTGCCGCCTTTTCCCAACTATATTGGAGTCGGCTTCTATTCAAACCGGATTCAGCTGAAAACTAGTATTTTTTTTTATTTAATATGGGTTTGCTCTTGACTCTAGTCTAGGTCATAGAAGACAGAGACAAAGTCGACGATGGAGCGAGCTTACCCAGAAGAAGCCTGTTCACTCTAATTTTGAAGGTATTTGATCAAAAGATAAACTGTTTAATCGTATATTAATAATTGTAGTAATAAAATTAATAGCTCCGAGAATTGAAGAAATACCAGCTAAATGGTATTTTACGTGAAGCGGCTGCCACGCGGTACTTCATGGCAAGACTGGAGTCAGATTTTCTGGCTTCTAACTGTCAAAGATCTACAAATGACAGCCAGGACCAACGGCTTGACGTGCTCTCCGAGGCATGGAGGAATCTCGGTATGTTAAGATGGTCACCCATCCACAGACCGACCTTGGCAAACGTTGCTAAACCTTAAAGATCGACCCGTGCGGCTGTTATTTTTTACGAGCTCCTCCATCTATTTGTAATCAATATGCTAAGAAAAAGTTTTTTACGAAAGTGGGTCAGTCCATCACAGCGGGCCCTAATTGAATATCAGCGCTCCGTTATTTTTTTACATTGAAGCACAATGACATGCTGATAGCAGCTTATTGGCCACAGGTCTTTTTGAGTCTTATTTTTAATCAATCAATCAATTAATCAAAACATATATTTGCTAGAATATGGTACAAAATGGTGTTACAGTAAATTTGTTTCAGCATACCCTGCCATAACATGGCGTGCAAATGTATTCACAATTATCGATGTTAATCGCTTTATTACATTTTCCTGTTGTCCTGTGCGAGTCTTAAATACACATTTTTTTTTATCTACGTCTTATTTGTAGCGGGCCTTGATCGTCTTTATACCTAGGTGAGTAGATGGTATTACCAATATCCTGCTAACTCGACAGGACGTCGGAACGTACAGTCGACGAACTATATTAATATCCTATTCGATGCAAACTAACGGAAACTCGATTGGATCAGACTCGACATCAGAAAACTTTTAAATAACGACCAGTTTGGAAAGTATGGAACGTTCCTTCTCATGCAGTATGTAGATGTCTTTGCTTTTGTGAGCTCAGAGCTCTTGTTAGCGAAGTTATTCAATGTAACCTAGACCCTGAACACGTTGAGGGTAAACATTGCTTCCTTAGATCTTTATTTAGGTTATACAGTACACATAAAGGGCTTTCAGATATTTTCATAGATATAATAAACAACTGTTTTTGAAGAGATAACTTCTTATGGGAGGGTAAACCGCTTCGTTACGTAACGCGTTACGGCGCCAGTCTGTCTGGCTTCCCTTTCTCTCACGTATACGGCAGCGGTAGGCAGGCTCTTCCTCTCTCACTCTAACCCACAGCGCTAGTCGTATTTCGGACAGACGCTTCCCATATTAAATAGTTCAACTTAGATTAGTTTAAGTTATCACTTCTGCCGGCCGTCCCGACACGCACACGTTTTTTTTTTATATTTCTATGGATATGATACATATATGACTAGTAGCCTACTAAAATACGAATACGACGAATACTGATGTGGTCCACTCAAATCTGTGTGGCACTTTCCTCAAAAGACCACTTCAGACATTAACCTACATGGTTCTCATATGATTTGACCAGTACGATTGTATGGACTTTAAAAGAGACTGACCTCTAATTTTGTTTTGGTGTTTTTTCTCAGCGAAATCAGCTAGGAAACACCGGCCTCGTCTAGTTTAAAATTACCCAAAAAGATTGACGTGTAAAAGTGTTATGTTTAACCTACTTACAAAACATATATCATTTGTAATTTTATCATTTATAATAGTATTATATTACATCTGGCTAAGCTATAACTCCATGTTATAAAATATTGAAAACTGATATCGTAAGATCTATACCATAATGTCGAACTCATGTGAACCCATGCTCTTTTCTGTCATCCCCCCGCACACCGCACCTTCCTAAGGCGCGGTACAGCGGTCCCGGTCGAACAATAGTACTTTGATTGAGACGGCTACTTTTATCAAAACGAAAATAAATATTAAAAAACCGAGCAAATTCCTTACTATTAACAGCTAATAGCGACAATTCAATTTTTCCTCAACCAATCCAGACTTCTTTTGAACACGAGACAGCTGAAGGAAACATAACCCATGCAAGTACCTAGTTGTAAATAAATTAATATAATACACAGTTTCAGGTCGTGAGAAACACTATGGGCCGCACATCCGTGTCAAATCAATAATATTAATAAAGAGTATTCTGAGCTGACCTACAAATTAATAATAGATTAGAAAATGGTCTACTAGTATTGTTTGCTTACAAGATTGATAAGAAAGACCACACTTACATTATGCCGAGCAACTTTCGGCGCAGCATCCCGAGTGTTGTCGCCCAACTGTTTCTTGTCATGTTTCGGTATTCAAACGGTTTGTATAAAGATACGCATGAAATAAACCCTAAATGACTTTTAGGGTTTATTTCCAGAGTTTTATTATCGTTCATATCCTTCCATAAACCTGCAAGAAATATGGCGGTCACACTCATATGAGAAAAATGTTAAAAAGGGCTATAAAGACGATGGTAGATCGTGTAGTAATATTGATATATTGCAAACATCCTCCCGCCTAGCACCACCTAATATTTACATGATAAAAGACCTTTGCCGTGTATGTAAAGGTACTGTATAGTGAGACGAGAAATAATGCCTGTAATGCTTATTACTACTAGAGACCTAGCTTCTGTTAGCGACTTCACTCGCGTCAAATATAATATCAGCCTGTAATGTACTACTAGAGACCTAGCTTCTGTTACCGACTTCACTCGCGTCAAATATAATATCAGCCTGTAATGTACTACTAGAGACCTAGCTTCTGTTAGCGACTTCACTCGCGTCAAATATAATATCAGCCTGTAATGTACTACTAGAGACCTAGCTTCTGTTAGCGACTTCACTCGCGTCAAATATGAATAATATCAGCCTGTAATGTACTACTAGAGACCTAGCTTCTGTTAGCGACTTCACTCGCGTCAAATATAATATCAGCCTGTAATGTACTACTAGAGACCTAGCTTCTGTTAGCGACTTCACTCGCGTCAAATATAATATCAGCCTGTAATGTACTACTAGAGACCTAGCTTCTGTTAGCGACTTCACTCGCGTCAAATATAATATCAGCCTGTAATGTACTACTAGAGACCTAGCTTCTGTTAGCGACTTCACTCGCGTCAAATATAATATCAGCCTGTAATGTACTACTAGAGACCTAGCTTCTGTTAGCGACTTCACTCGCGTCAAATATAATATCAGCCTGTAATGTACTACTAGAGACCTAGCTTCTGTTAGCGACTTCACTCGCGTCAAATATAATATCAGCCTGTAATGCTTAGTACTACTAGAGACCTAGCTTCTGTTAGCGACTTCACTCGCGTCAAATATAATATCAGCCTGTAATGTACTACTAGAGACCTAGCTTCTGTTAGCGACTTCACTCGCGTCAAATATAATATCAGCCTGTAATGTACTACTAGAGACCTAGCTTCTGTTAGCGACTTCACTCGCGTCAAATATAATATCAGCCTGTAATGTACTACTAGAGACCTAGCTTCTGTTAGCGACTTCACTCGCGTCAAATATAATATCAGCCTGTAATGTACTACTAGAGACCTAGCTTCTGTTAGCGACTTCACTCGCGTCAAATATAATATCAGCCTGTAATGTACTACTAGAGACCTAGCTTCTGTTAGCGACTTCACTCGCGTCAAATATAATATCAGCCTGTAATGTACTACTAGAGACCTAGCTTCTGTTAGCGACTTCGCTCGCGTCAAATTTTGATACTTTTCAGGGCAATTTACTTTGGAATAAAAAGTATGTTATGTCCTTCTTTAAGTTCCAATCTATCTCTAGGTAAACCAAAATGTACAAAATTGGTTCAGTTTTTTTAACGATAGGTAATCATCAAATAATATACCCGTCCGTGTTCCTCCAAATGCCATGGGCGTGCAGTAGGCTACAGTATGGGTAGGCCAGCCCACACATAATGCCCAAAAAAAAAACTCACCACATTATTCAGGGTTGAAATCACGATACTGACGATGCGAATTTTTTTTGGGCATTATGTATGGGCTGGCCTACCCTTACTGTAGCCTACTGCACGCGCATGCCAAATGCCCTTTGCGTTCCACGTTTTTCGAACATATTCCGCAACCATGGCAAATTGGTTCAGCTGTGTATTTGTTCGAAACAATTACCGGCCTTGGAACGCAAAGGGCATTTGGAATAACACGGGTCGATTTTAGTTAGTCTGACACTCCCTTCCTCTCCGCCCAGAGTGGAAGGAGTCATTTGATGGTTTCCCAAACAAAAGAAGAAAGAAAGTACACACTTTTGAAAGATAAAAAAAATATTAGTATTTGTGTTTGCTCCCATCGCGTATAGAATAGTGTTGCAACAGAACTCTGCTTCCGCTTCCGCAACTGCAGAAGTTCCGCATGTTTTTTCACTTCTGTTTCTGCTTCTGGTTCCGCAAACTTTATAACAGAACTCTTAAGGGAAGCGGGGAGAGAGCGATGAGGAGCGGTGCAGCAGACGCGACGGCGGCACGGCGCGGGCGGTTGCGGGGGCCGCGCGTGGACGAATGTACACGAGCGTCGAGCGTCCAGGCGCGCGTGCTGCCGATAATTGCCGAATCCCTTCCGCGTATTTTGCGAGGGAGGGGCGCGCGGTAATCAAACGACAAACGTATCACGACGAGTTCGTTTATTTAATTATTGTTTTTAGTTCACTATGCGCATCTCCGCGCCCCGTGACTTTGAGTAGTGACATTTTCAGTTGTTTTTTCTTCTGTTATTGTTTGCTTAATACCTAGTTGTATTTAGTGCAATAAGAGTGCAATTATGAAACCAAAAACAAGTCCCATTTGGAACTATTTTGATGAAATCGGCGACTCGAGTGCCAAATGCAAACTTTGTGAAAAAGATATTCGCGAAAAGGCCGCACAACTACAGCTTTAAATATAACTTGCCGCTGTTTAATTTTGACTACTACTAAAGTACAAATTTAATTTTAAAAAAATTAAATGTAAAATTGTGCTTTTTTTTCATAGTGTTAGTTAACGCTTCCGTTTCCGCTTCCGTTATGCCAGTTCCGTTGCATCACTAGTATAGAACTAAGATGAAATTGGCACAGGAGTGTGGGGGATTGGCACAATCAAAGAGATGCCCAGCTATTGAAGAATTCAGATTGTGTACGATGATGATGATAATGAGTTACTTTCCTCCGAAACGTTCAATAGTTTTTTGTGTACGTGTGTATGTCACTGAACTCCTCCTAAACGGCTGGACCGATGTTAATGATTTTTTGTGTGTGTTCAAGGGGATTCGAGAATGGTTTAGACTCACAATTGGATCCGGTAGGTGGCGCTGAAATCGATTTTGATAATTTTTCGTCATACACAAATCAAACTTTCGAATAGGACAACGTCTGCCGGGACCGCTAGTATGTTAATAAAACTATATAAACATCAACAAGCAACTACAGTAATCACAATAAACCACATTTTCCTTAATCACAGAGCACAAGGCCAAGTATTTATGTATACAGACTCGATAGTATGACCACAGTTGTACAAAATACCATTTTGACAGCACGGTTAGCGCAGTGGTTGAGCGAATGACTGCTGCGCTGCGTGTCGCGGGTTCGATTCCCGCACGGAACAATTATTTGTATGGCCTACAGATAGTTGTTCCGGGTCTGGCTGTTTGTGTATGTGACTTTGTGTGTTTGTAAACGCACCCACGATACAGGAGAAATTCCTAGTGTGGGGCAAAAAAATATTTACAGAAAGTTGTAAATATTGTGAATCCTTTCAAGTCTGAAAAATAGATAACAGAGTGAGTTAGCTGTCACTCCTCTCCTTTGTCCTTGTTGTGTAACTAATCTGTAGTTCATGTATTTGTATGCTATGTTTGTAATAAACGCTTTGACTTTTGTCTTTGACTATAAATAGGGTCGTGTCACATTCATTTGCAGATTTGTTTAGACTTTAGAGTCAAATTGACTTAATAGTTGCATCGTAAATAGTACACAATTGCTAAACACTGCACTAGGTTTTTTTTTTTAATTTAAATTGTTCTCGTGTATAGAAGCAACAAGTAATTTTATACATAACATTATTAAATGGAGTTCCTCCAAAGAGATCTGCTTACTGAAATGTTCAATAGCTTTGTCTTTCTGACTGATCGACTTTTTGGTAATTCAAGTGTCTGTAAATAGTTCAATAATTGAAATAATTGTTTTGAATTTGAGTTAAATCATATTTACTAACATTCGACAAAAAATAGTTTTTTTCTTGTTGAAAATTATAGTCACGTGCCTCTTATATCCAATATTAATGAAATAGTTGTATTTCACCCACAAAGTGGTTCCACGCACACCTTCACGTCCAAAGTGTTACCATATTTAGTTAGTTACCATGCCACGAATAAAAAAAATATATACTTACATATAAAATTAATTATTAAATTATGATAAAATGAAAACACTTTTTTCGCAGCACACGACCTATTCGCAAACAGACGGCGAAGTTACCGCACACAGTTTAATGATGCAGGTCACTCGCGAAATGTACTAAGTGTCGCCGGATATTCTACGCTTCGGCCGAGAGCCTAACCGAATATTGGGTATTCGGCAAAATCACTATTTGTGGCATCTCTAATATTTAGCTGCTAGACCCGACAAAGCAAAGACAAAACGTAACTTGAAATGAAAGCAAACAAATCACCCTGCATAAGTCAAAATAACAAAACCATCTAGCTTATATATTTCAATTATTTCATCCAAGTATACATTATAATAACAACACAGTCTTATTTAATTTCAATCCCTTAACAATACATGTGAACATTTTCTGCGGTAACATAATAAACATGGATAAAAAGGGAAGCGTGGGAAGAAAATGTAATTAAATAAAATGTCACAATCGTGTATTCAAATGCTCTCTGAGATATTGTTTGTAGGAGAGACTCGGGTTAAGTGGAACTGTTACTCCAGGCCCGTTAAATATAGAATAGGGAAAGTTGTAATGGCTTGCAGTTCGCAAAGACTGCCAAGTTCCGTCCGTCGGTGATTTAATTCGCGAATTTGATATCGTTTTATTACAGACATGGGCAAAAAATGAGATAACGCGTTTCCATAGCAATTTGTTTTACGGATTATACAGTTTCCGTAAATGTAGTGATTAATTTTTTGAGAAATTGTCTAAAATTAAAATACCGAAAGAACGAAAAAAAAACACATCAAATAAAAATAAATATGACAGCTTACATTCATTTCTGGCAAAAAAAATCTGAAGCGGCCATTTTTATATTATTTTGTGAACATTTTCAACTTCTGTTCCACTTTTCCCCGATTTCCTCTGCGCCATTTTCAGAAACATACGGTATGAAAGGTAAAGCTCATGGTTTCGAACCGAGTGATGTAATTACTTTCTTTCAGCGCAGTGAAGTAACATACAAACATATTTGCAGCTCATAAAGGACTTTTGTTTACTAAATTATGTCCAGTTTTGTTTATGCAAGATTCCACGAAATTCACGTAATATTTGTTAATAGAATTATAAACGCGTGCAAGCTTATTCTGTTGCTATTTTATTTGATAGTCTGTAAAAACATTCCAGTTTTTGAAATTAACGCAAAAGTGAGTTTCATGTAAAAAGTAAAACTAATCATTTTTCTTTATAGTGTAGTTAGTAAGGAATACGTTAAAAAGGTAGTTGTAAAAAATCTTGAACGTTATAAGAAGATCTTTTTACAACTATATGGAAAATCAAAAACTTTACTTAGAAGACGAGCTGCGGCCACACCGGCCGTTCTTATACGTTCTATAGACATTCTAGCAAAATAAGATATCTAAAAAAGAGAGATCTAAGATGGCGCGCGTTATGACTATGACTTTGTGATACGAATTTCAGCCACAGACACTCCATTTTTATTTACTTAAACTTTATGTACAATAGTGGTGCATGTGCGAACAGGCATTCACTACCAGTCAACACATACAAGATGACCATATCAACCACCCTCACGGCCCACTGCGTACAATCATAATTTCTCCCGGGGTTCGTTCGACCGCGACCACCCATAACCACCGGTTTACCACCGGCTAACCACTGTGTAACCCTGCACGCATCGCTTCCTGTTCTCCACTGAGTTTCCCGGCTTTCCACTGAGAGGGGGGAGGCTAATCGAGTGTGGAGAACCTACTTAGTGTTTAGGCTTTGTGAGTGATCGGCTAATTAACATGGTTGGTGTGGTTTCGATGAAGGTACTGCGAAATATAGGATTTTACCAATAGGTTTTGGTTATGATGCACTAGCGACCCACCCCGGCTTCGCACGGTTGCGATTTATAATCACAAACCTTCTTCGTTTATCCCTCTTTCTATTGGTGAAAACCGTAGCAAAACTCGTTCCGTGGTTCAGAAGAAGTCAGCGGACAAACAGACACAAGAAGACACCGACTTTGTTTTGTACTATTTCGAGAAGAGATTGTAAAAGAGATATCAGAGTAATATTGATGTTTTATTTGCGTTCGAATTTTGCATTTGCATGAATATTTAACAATAGGTTTATAAATCCACACAAAGGAAAAGCCAATAAGATCTAATGTTATTGTTTTGCTTAATAGGGAATAACATAATTCATCAACTTATCAAAGGCTGGTGCGGTTTTATCATAAAAACACATATATCAACTTCATTTACATGGCTAGATCCTCCTCTGTGTAAGAGGAAATAGACGGCCCACTGCAGAGAATATAGGTACTAAAGGTAGTACCTATATTCTCTGCAGTGGGCCGTAGAAGGCTACAAGCGACTGACTGAGATGAAAATTCTCCAAGAAGTCATTCTCCTGCCCCAAGGCATGGTCTACCGTGTGCCAAGTTTTATCCAAATCCGATAAGACGGAAGAAGTATAAATCAGATAGACAGGCTTCTACATTCATAAATATTAGTTTGGATTATGAATCTTGAATTGAATCTTCTATGATCGGACAGGATTTAGTACCGATTGGTCGATATCTCATGTCTCCGAATATTTGGACAAGGTTGTTCACGTTTATGATAATAATTATGTACTTACTTATTATTTCATTGGGCCAGCAAATCCATTCGTATCCCACACAGCATCACATGCATCGGTGGAACCTTCAACATGCCGCCGACCTTAACTCCAAGAGTGACGTCAGTCGCGTCACGACCTGAGGTCAGGCAACACGTGCCTGTCGGAGATGTCAAAGCAATTAGCATTAATTAATGTCGAGCTTGCGGTCTGAGCTTTAGCAGGCAGCACGGTGCTGCCGTGGGCTTCGTGTGGGCGGTGCTCGCGGCAAGTAAGTGCGCTTTTAATTATAGCTTTAGATTTTAATTTAATATTTTATTTTAATCGGCTTATTTCTCAATACCGAAAAATAAAGATGGCGTTTTAACAATCATATTTTCTATACAAAAGTTATCAAACTACCAACTTTATTCGTTACATATTTGACGGTTGAAAAATCGGCCCCTCGGCCCGGAAAATTATTTCAATGAAAATAAGCTTCACTATCACTGAGTGTTCTGTGACACAGACAAGGTAAACTACTGTGTATTGTTGTGGATAGGCCATCCACAGCAGCAAGAGAAGCTGCGGGGGAGAACTACTTTAATAAAACAGTGATGAGTCTCGATTGGCAAGTGATTTTTGCAATAAATTTAATCCACACTACAAAGAAAGGGATATTTCTTAGGTGCCAAATAACTTGTCGAATTTAATGGAAACTTCACTGTAATCCACTAGGTATATATTATAATAGGAATGTATTATTTTATTATAATTATGTATTTAGCTAAATGTATTTGTGTATATTTGTGTGTATGTTTATTGTACTTTAATATATTTATTATTAGACAATAATTGGTTTTAGTTAAGTTAGTATAGTCCATTTTAAATTTTCTTCTCTGTCTCTTTACACACTGTGTCTACGTTTCTTATCCCACTCTTCTGTCGCAGGTCTGCTGGAAGAAATTCTAATGAAATAAGCAGTACCTTTGTGCTCTTTTCTCTGTATAAAATGTTCTTTTTTTAAGTATACTGTGTGTACATAAATAAATAAAGAAAAACCTAGTTCCTACCCCAATTTTCCAAAGTAAAGTTCTGCGTTTCCATAGAAAAACAACGATGGCTTATTTATCGCCACTTAAAGCCCAATTGACGATATTCCAAACATAAAAGTTACTAGAAGTCGAGCCTTAATAAAAATGTATGTGTGAACATTCAAAGGTTGTAATCTCCCCGGGGAGGGACGTGCCTCGACTGTAACAAGTAATAAACTGATCCTGAATTTTGCAGAGGCGATTAGGGAGGAGGTTTCAATGGACGGGGGAATATTTACTCTATGAATAGAAAGTTGGGAAATTAAAGTAGTATTTGCGAGTGTAATGGCCGCTTGCTGTGTCCAAGGAATCGGTCTGCATACTAATCGATACATACTCATGTTGTTTCAGACCCCTTCACTGACTAAACTTTTTACTTTTATTTACTCAAAAGTGTTTCAAGTGCTGATTTTACAATAGACTGATATCTTTTATTCCGTGAGTATTATCAATCCTACTATTTATGGTATCGGAAAATCGCAAACATCGTAAGATTGTAAAATATCGCGTGAAGTTGTTAACTATTTTTTTTAAATAAGTCACGGATATTTAGTAAAGTATTGAATTTGTATGGGATTTAACAGTAATTCGTTAAAAATCGTTTTGTCACATAACGATTATTTATAATGTATCGAGAAATTATGATCTAATAAAGATTTATTACAATCTTACGGAGTCTGCAATTTTCCGGTGACATTTATTCGAAAGTAGGTTTGTTTGTTACGCCTGAATTTTGCTACCTACGCCTATAGGAGCCGCGGGCTAAAGTAGGTACTAATTAATATTGGGAAAAGGGGAGGCCGTAAATAAGGCTAGTAAATAAGGCTTCTTATTTTGATAAAAGTAAACCGAATTGAAATATTAACCGTAAACCTACCAATAGATTATTTTTTTTTGATAAATTAAACTTGAACAAAGTTTTAAGAAACTTAATCATGGGAGATTGGAAAATGGGAGTAGGTATTCTGTGCCCCCATCCTATTTTATTTTGACTTTAGCACGTGAGTTCAAAATACTACCTTAATTAGATTTCACGTAGGTGTGATTATTCTCATAACCGGCCAAGTAAAACAAAAGCGCCTTTGACTCTAAAAAGAAGTTACTAGAAGAAGTAAGGACCTATCAAAAACAGCTATTTAAAAGGTCACAGTTCTGTTCCCAGCAAAATTTTTTCATAAAGGACTGCGTGCGCCGTAATATTACGTGGTATAACGCCGCGGGCCCGCGGGTGGGACGCGACTGAAACGCCGGGAGATTGCCTTCTTTACGAAGTTTACACCTCAACAGTAATGTGACGGCGAACATTGTGAACTTGTAAATGATCAAAAGAGAGTTAGATGGGATTCTGAAGTAATTTCTTGAACTTGTTATTAAATGCTACGAATATTACGAAAAATAATATACATAGGTAATAACAATTTATGCGATAACCTAGATTTTATTAGAATCAATCACGCCTCAAGGGTTTAACGGATTTGGAGAACCGGTTTTGATGAAATTTCTATGGGACCAACCGGAAAGTATATCCTTACATTAAAGAAAAAAATTATTTAATAATTTATTTACCTTCTAATTCCAGTAACTGGGTAACAAAATTATACCTGTCGTCGCTGAAAACCAGCGCTGTGACTGTGTCTCGCACACGAGTCCCAGCATTATGCTGAGCCATGGCCGATTTGCGCGAATGTGACTCATATCTTCCCAACTTGCGTAACTTTTGTTATTTAGTTTATTTATTTTTTTTGTATGCGTCATGCTTGTCGCAAATAAACTCTTTTTCTTTCTTTCTTTACCCCTTAACAAGACTGCTGTCAGATTTTCTGGCTTCTGTATCCCGTAATAACTATCAATGATCTACAAATGACAATCGGGACCAGCGACTTAACGCGCTTTCTAAGGCTCCCTATATGGAAAGCATGGTCGCCTATCCTTGGACCGACCTCGGCAAGCGTTGCTTAACCTTGAAGCTCGACCCGTGTGGCTGTTAATACTTCGGCACATTGAAATTACTCACTAAAAATAAAATTATAATAGCATTAAACGTCAAAAACATTTTAAAATCTTTCAGAATAATCTTTCAAACACTTAAACATTAAAAGCAGTCTCTGCGATATAATCTTGACATTTCTTTTAGAAAACAATTTTATAACTTCAGCCTCTTCCCACGCACTTAATACCGCTAACTACTTTCAAAGTTAATACTTGTAGATAAAAACGCCTGAAACATTTTTCAATAAATCTCGACTGAACTCCTACTTCCAACTAATAATAAGTCCGTATGTTTATTTATTTACTTAGGATCTCCAACAAAGAATATACACAACACACATAAATGACAAATTACAATTAATATCGAGTGGGTGTACTCCTTCACTTACAGGAGACCACAGCATGCGCAGTTAACAACTAAGCTAACAAAGTTAAATTATTAAAAGGAATAAAATATTTAGAATTTAAATCACTTGCAGCAAGACATGAATTCTTAAAAAAAAAACGTAATTGAAACAAAACAAAATTAAACAAACAATTTCAAAAGTGCAAAATAAAATTAAAAGGGGAACACAATAAATAATAATCATTACATATTATAAATATTAAATCAACTCACTCAAACAGGTTTTGAACATTGACAAACACCTACAGATGTCTAGGTCGTACTGTTTGAATGGTTGGAACAAGTGTAGGAGTTAGGAATGAAAAAAAGAAAGAAAATACATTTGTTTTTCACGAACGAATCAAGTTTTCAGGAAAAACGAAACAAAAAATAAATAATATCTCGTCTATTAAAGAAAAATCATGCGATATTTTTTATCCCGGTACTACGTTTCGTGGGAAACGACGATGCTGGCAAAAGCTGGTATTCTTAAAATAATACTGGTATATAACGAGTCTGTATTTTTGTACGTTTTCGCGCCTAAATTACTGAACCGATTTTAATTATATTTCGCTGGCGCCTGGAATCCGCAGAAAGACGTAACTTAATAAAATTTCCTTTAAAAAGAAATATCTCGCGTGGGTGACGCCGAGCGATGAGATGAATGGAACCGAATGAAATGGTACACCTCAATGTTACTTCGTACTACAAATCTCTGGCTTTGTACTTGCTTGTGTATTGAGCTGGGGTAAACATTATTAAATTGTGACCTATTAATAAGAGTAGGTCTCTTCAAGACAATCTTAAATTGAGCTCTCTTTAATAAAACTGGAACTGGAACTCTCTGCCTGCGTCTGTGTTTCCGAACGCATACAACCCTAATCTCTTCAAAATTAGAGTGAACAGGCTTCTTCTGGGTAAGCTCGCTCCATCGTCGACTTTGTCTCGGTCATCTATGACCTAGACTAGAGTCAAGAGCAAACCCATATTAAATAAAAAAAAAATAAAAAAACCTTGAAACTTCGCTCGGATTTATTAAACAACCATCTTATTTATCTTTCAAAACTTGAGCAATATGAAATCTAAAGTAATTGACACAATTACCCAATAACCGAACAGCTCTCGAACTCCTGCTGACTTTAGAATTATTTTAGTGCATATGTTTTTGTTTTAGTCATACTTCGATGATTGCATAATTTGATACTTAAAGTAAACAATAAACTTTAATAAAAATAAATTTACATTATGAAATTGAATCTAGAAAACAGTTGTTAGTGATAACCTAATTTTCAAAACTATTTCCATTTCAAGTTTTTCTGCCATCGAAACATTTTTGGGGGTTGAAATCGAAACAGTAATATCTTTTTGTCGAATATTCGTAGACCGTTTTTTTTTTTAATTTAGTAATATTTTCTTTTTTGGTTTTAAAGTTCGCAGGACTACGTACGATATCCTCCCCCTCCCCCTATATCGTCCCATGTATGCATTTTCTAACCATTTTCCTGTTTCTCTACTTCTATTATACCTACAATTTGTTAACATAGTTCCTCTACCTCTTAGGTGACCTTTGAAGCTTATCCAATAATCAGTACTTCGTGAAATTATATCAGGAATGTCCTACAAACATAGTCATCACAAGTCCTCCCACACTAGCCGACAGTGTCAAACAATAGCTAGGAGTTCAACGAACTGTTGTCATAGAGAGAGCATCATTACTGCTAACGGTCCATTGTGGACCATCGCTGACTAATATAGGTTATTAGTATCACTACTAAGGACTAATACGGGTTATTACTTAGTATTGATTAGAGGTATTTGATGTTAGACAATATGGAGTACGTACTCCGCGATCTAATTTATTTAATGGTGAAATTGTGGACTGGTTTTTGTCTAGAGCTCTAGACTAATCGGTGCTTTGTTCTTATGGACGTAGTCTTAATGGATATTAGTAGTTGAATATTCTATACGAATGGATACTAATCCATTTGCCATGAATTAATCATTTTTTTACTGGTTTCATGCAAATAAAACATGTTGGCATTCCCCAGTAATTGGTTTGCGGAGGTCGGATTGCAATCGCTGTGGGCTTGTAATATGATCAAGTACTCCTCCGCATATGGTTCGATTTAAAGCCGATACTCATCATAAGTACATACTCGTACTTAGATGGAACTCAATTTATGAGAGAAAACTACTGAAAAGCTCTCTCTCCTGTATCGTGGGCGCGTTTACAAACACTTAAATTCAAATATAACAGTCGCACGGAGAACAAGTATCTGTAAGCCATACAAATATTTGCTCCGAGCGGTAATCGAAACCGCGACACGCAACAGACTCGCTAAGCCACTGCGCCAAAAGTGCCGTCAATTAAATAATATATGTATGTCGCTTCCATGTATTGATAGAACGGTGTTCATTATTGTATGTACGGACTGACACTGTGTGTTACACTGAGAGGCCTGAAAAGTGATATTCAGTCAACTATAACGATTGTCAAAATATCTAAAATGTAGATAGGATTGACTTGCGCTTGTTTGGGATTTACAAATTGTCACGTTGTAAATCCCAAACATTTTGGAGTTTTTGACAACCGGTATCGCTGATTGAATATAACTTTTTTAGGGTTCCGTACATCCGTAAGAAACGGAACCCTTATAGGATCACTCGGGTCTGACTGTCCGTCTGTCACAGCCAATATTCTCCTCATCTACTGATTCTGTTGAAATTTCGTACACATATGAACTTCTGTGATACAAACACGGACGACAGGGTGTGGGTGTCACTTTTGGGGGATCAACTAGAAAATTAAAAAAAAAAAGTTTGTCAACCTGTACCGTGTGAAATATCAAATTAAAAGGCTTATTGTGAGGGTTTTAATCCAATTTTTTTCATAATTTAGTAGTTTTGAAGTTATTCAAGAAATTAGACGAAAAATGACCATTTCTACCCCTTATCTTCGGAACTATTGCTCCAAAATTAAACAAAAATGGCAGATAATAGTTATTTACCTCTAGATTACAGGAAAACTACTATAAAAAACCTATAAAAATTGAAAATCGTTCGGAACCCTTTGCACGCGAATCCGTCTCGCACTTGGCTAGTTTTTAGGAGCCCAAAGAACTTGACATCTTCTAATTCTGCAAGTCTAATTAAAACCCCCGACTACACTCATCCAATACCTTGACCGTCAGACAATTACCGCTTTAATATAGGACAAGGATATAGCGTAATTGGGGATTAAGGGGAACGGCCATCGCTTGCAATCTCCAGACGATGTAAAACGATATGACAATGATGTGGTGACGTCACGAGTGAATCTATTGAAGGGCAGAGATGTAACCACTAAGTACTAATCTTGAATAATGATGATAGAAGATGTAATTATAAGGCAGGTACTAGAATGTTCCCGCGGCTCCGCTCCAGTTAGTATAGCTTTCCATTAGTGGAAGGATTTTCGTAATTGGATTAGTACTTCCAGAGTCAAACTTCTTACAAACAAACGTAAGTACAAACATTTCATTTGAACTACATGAAAGATCGACAGAAAAATGGTTGTCAACAGTTGCCAAACTGAACCTGTCACACGTATTCCAAGATCCCAGAGCTGCCACCACCACACCTTATCTACTTATTTTCTTACTATCAAAATGTGTGCGATGGACTAAGTGCTAGTAAACTTTGAACGTACGCAAATCTCCTCAGGTATGAGTGACAAAGATGAAACACTACATACACTTTTTTTTTGTGAGGATGGGAAATCATCAAACGACTTCTTCCGCTCTGGGTGGAGCGGAAGGGCGTATCAGACTCTTACTGACTAAAACCCATCCGTGTTCCTTCTAAAGCCCTTTGCAACCCAGGGCCGCGGTGACTCTTTCGAATAAATTCCGCAACCCTGGCAGGGCCTCATACACTGCACATAGTATTTGAACAACGCTTCCCTTTGTTTACTAATCTGTGATTCATTGTGAGCTGGCGCCGGGATTGTGCCAACCATTTCTGTGAAGAGATGTGCACGGAATTGCGAATCTGTGAGTTTTCTTGAGGGATTTTCCTTGGCGGTGATTTGTCTATTTTTAATATAAGTTAAGTACTTATTTAGTTAAATAGATATTTATTACAATCAGACAAACATAATATAACTATATACTATCTTAAAACTATTTACATCTACTAAACCTAAGTATGTACATATACAAAAACAAAGTAAACTTAGGCGTCAAAGTATTCCTCCGCATCGCTGTCATGTTGTTAAGTACTTACTTTCCAATGTGAGACGAACACATATTTAGTTTTCGGTATTGAGGAACGTTTTCTATTAAAGTATCTCATAAGAAGAGAGAACACTAAGCAAGCTATGAAATGCATTGGCATACTATCATGTTTCTATTGTGAGAAAAAGTTAGCGCTATTCGTCTTGTACTGCTCCGTCTCACTCTCGCAACGGAATCATAATTGTATGAACCCGTTGTAATGAAAGCCTTGGTATATTTGAACTGGAAAAGGCACCTCTAGCCTTTGGAAACATGACCCCATCGTATTCAATCAATTTGGTATATCATTAAATTCAATGTGTATACAATACATACAGATTAATGTACATATGTATGTGTTGTAGTTCGAGGGACGTGCGCCGAATCTGATATGCAATTAAATACTCGATTCTCCCCATACAGTGTCGTTTTACAACTTGATGCTAATAAATCATTCAAATTGTTTAGTCATGTTAATTTTAGTAAAAATGTGAGTTGAATATGTTTGTGTAGCTACCAGTATTATTTATTTATTTAGAAATTACAAGTTTTGTTTGTTCTCCATTCACTAAAACAGAGCACACAATTACACCTCTGGGGTCTGTCCTAGCATGCCATGACCTGAGATTTGATCAACGCGCTATTAACAGTTGAGTTATAATCAGTGATCCTATTATCGGGCGCTTATATACCTAAACTTCTTCCCGTGAAAGAATGATATGGACAGTCCTCTCTGAATAAATAAGTAATCCCGGATTCCCGGGATTTAACAATTTTGGAAAAACAACTATAGCAAACTTAATGAAATTATAGCAGTGGTTATTTTGATTTAGTATCTTTATTGTATTCAAAACAAATGGAATACCTATGTATAAAAATTATAACGAGAGTTCACAACGAGTTCGAACTACATATATTTTTAGCAATATCAGGATTTTCGAACGATTCCGGGATCCAGGATTCTGAAAGCATATCTGTATTATACTTTCGTGGGGATAAAAGTGAAGTTTAGGTATATTAGCGCCCGATTATCCGATCACTGGTCTACTACTACTACTGGATACTGGTCTGGTGATCAAGTTGACGTAATGTTCTTTCAGCTTGCGCTTTATGTTTTCACTATTCATTGAGTCTCTAATGTCTACAGGTATTTGATTTAGTAAATTGAGTATTGTGAAAGAAGCGGTACGCCAAGTTATTTTTGTGGGGCATTTGAAGTAACATAGTTTGGTACTGCAAGTTTCAACAAACGTGTTTGCAAATTATGTATGTTATCTAGGTAAGTTTAAAATGTCCATAACTGGTGAGTCCATAAGAGATAATCGATTCAGCGAGAGCTGTGTACATTTGAAGGAGGGTTCTGTACGGCATTGTGCTTTACTACGGAAAATTTGGTGAGTTTTGCACGTAACTTGCCACAGATTCCACTTGGTAACTGCAGTTGAATCGGTTTATGGGATTTGTTGGCAACAATGATACAATTTTTTTTTTTTTTTATTATTTGAAATGGGTTTGCTCTTGACTCTAGTCTGGGTCTAGGACAGAGACAAAGTCGACGATGGAGCGAGCTTACCCAGAAGAAGCCTGTTCACTCTAATTTTGAAGAGATTAGGGTTGTATATATTAAAAATTCCGCCCATTTCTCCATGCTCCATGATGTACTTAAACCGATCACAAAGTATAAGAAACACAATATTTGACGACGAGAAAGCAGTATTAATATAAAAACTAATAAACTAGTTTGTTAGCGATAAAAACGGAAAGATTCGGACGATAAAGTTCGTGATACCTTTGTTTCTGGGTCAAGGACGTGTTTTGGTCGGGATTGGCCCCCGACACTGATGGGGCACAGTCGACACTACATCAATATTGTCTCAGGGGGTTTCAGGCTTCATAAAGGTATTTTTGTGTGAAGGAAAAGCTTTCGTCTTTCGGAACGACGAAGCCTCTGAAAGATGTCAGCTGGACGGTTTATATATTTAGCAATACAATTTAACTTTCTGCTCTTAATAACTTGAATGTTGAGAATCTTGTAAATATTTTGGACATAACTTTCGGAAGTCGAGTCGAAATATTCGCCAGAAGTACTGTCTGGATAGCTTTTAACTTCACAAGAGAAGCGTAATACATAGGTACACACTACACAGTTATAAGAATGATAAACATACACAATATGAATAAATGTACCCATATACGCAATCTCCACTCAGTAATAATTAATTATTTGCATGAACATGCATAGAATTTTATGACAAGCTTCTCCCTCCGGAATACCCAAACAAGAAAAAGAAACTACAAACTCAAATTAAATTACTAGCGACATTACACAATAACAGTACATTAGTGAAAAAGTTCCTTCAGTCCCCCCCCCCCCCCCAACGTCCCTGACAACGTACCCCCCGCCCCGCAGTCCGTGCAAACGACGACACTCGTCTAATGCATACAAATGTCCAGCAAGAAGTATGAGCAACTACTCAGCATTCTACAGAGAAACGGAAAGCCCCCATTAACTGGATAGTTCTGGAAACTTTTGGCTGGTGAGTAGGTACGAGAGTCGGGATTTATTTGCTTAGTTTAAACTTTTCATTATACTTCCGCGAAAATTATAATTTTCTCAAATACTTTCGAAATTTCGCTCATTGAGAACTTGCTCCAGGACTTTATGAGATGCTTTTCCTGCACTATGAATATACATGGTTAATTTTCAGCTGTATTCATGTATGTGTGTTTTATTTTAGGCGACCACTGATTTCAGTGGTCGCCTAAAATGCCATACATCAAGCTGAAAATCACATCTACCTAGTTTCTGATATTTCATTTCTTTGCTTGCTTGCTTGAAAATATTGTAATCGATATTTAACTTGTTTGGTACAAGTTAAATATCGATTACTATATTTTCGTTAAGGAATTTTAGTTTAAGCTGATATCATTTGAATGCACGTGAGTTCAGTGAGAATAAATATTTTTTCTATGTTTCTTCTTTCTGTAATCCTATCGGTGTGTTAAGATTTTACAAAATCTTGATTACCCGCATGAAAAGTATTTAATTTTTCAGCTACTTAAGATACAAATGATGTTGTTTTTTTTTAATTAACTTTCCTAGTATTGGGTTCTACAAATCTTAACTTGACATTAGAATTATAGAACAAACTACAAATCATCTTCCAATTCAGATTCTGGAATTTTTTTAGAGGAAAAAGTCCTCTAAAAAAATTCCAGAATCTCGATTTCATACTACCTACATGGCTGATACTAGTGTTACAAACGGTAGGCGTGAGGCGTCCCAGAGAAGGTCAAGCCTCGTGGAGCACCCACTTCAACTTGACGCTTTGCTGCGCGGCGGTGGATCAGACGAGTATCGACTTCAAGCGCACACCTACGAGGCTACGAGTTGTACGACTCTTATACTGGTAAGTGTAGAAACAAAGAAAATAGGAGAATGGGTACGCGCGTTTTTATTATTTAAAAAAAACTGTCTATGGAGTTTTGTGCTCGTTCTTCTTCTCCTTAGGAATATTCTCTTTGGAATGTGCAACTGCCGCGCTGGAGATAGGGTCGGTAGAGGGTCGCCCGGTCGGTAGCTGTGTTCTGCTGTATCTCTGGTCGCTAGCGTGACAGAACTAGCTTCATATATTTGACTGACATTCCTCGACAGCTCGAAAGTGCATGTAAATGGTATATTTGAAACCAAGGTTTTTGATTCGGATAAAAAGTTCAGAGGGAAAGAGAGTACTATTTTAAGTTTTCTATGGCAAGTGAAAAATCATTTTCTGTAGCTGCAATCATTTCCCACTGAAGTCTTTTCCGATAAAGTTCTTTAGTAACTTTTTAGAACTAAGTATCTTGTGTATGCGAACAAAGTTTGTCTAAAATCGGTTCATTAATTTCCAAAAACAAGGACTTGACAGTTTCTATGAAACCCCCTCAGGAATAAACGATCTCAATAGTGTTTGTAGACACATGTATAGGAGACAGAAGACGATTGGAACAAGATTTCTAAAGAAGCATCACCACTGTACCTAACAGGCGTAATGCTACCTACTAAAGAAATCTTTTCCAGTGTATTTGCGAAAGAAGATGCAATGGAAATTGCTCATTGATTCACGCTCGAACTACATCGATATACCAATGACTACAACCGTGAAAACAATTTCTTCGTTCATTCGTCTCCAATATTCGTGTGATTTTCTGACAGTGAAAGTCGCTCGGCCGCCGCCAGGTGTGTGACAAGAGATAACGTGCTCACCTAATCCTCTTTGCACATAAAGCTAAATCAACATTATTATTTATTTGTGTCCTCCTGTTTAAACCATCATCATTTTTTTTTCAGACTGGTCTGTTGGTCGAGTGGTTAGTGACCCTGACTGCTAAACCGGAGGTCGTGGGTTCGATTCCCACCCAGCACAAATCTTTGTGTGATGAGCATGATCATTTGTTCTGTGTCTGGGTGTAATATGTATGTATTTAGAAATATATAAGTATGTTTATCAGTTGTCTGGTTGCCATAGCACAGGCTCTGCTTAGTTTGGGATCGGATGACCGTGTGTTGTCCCAAGATATTATTATTATTATTTAGGTCTTTTTAACTGCAATTTTCTATGACACATTTACACCAAGCGTTGTAATCATTTTCTGTTGTCATTGCTGCCGTGGTAAACAAGAGACCAGTTGGTCAAAAAAGGCGGTTTAGAGAAATTATCGAGTCAAGTTATGTCTCAATTTTTAATGCTGGTGAAAAAATGGGGTACTTATTGCAATATCTAAAATTTAAAGAACTAATGTAAAATAACATTTATTTAAAAAAAAAAACAACCACGAAGCGGATAGCGGGGTCAGATTTGCTGGTTTCGCTCTTGCATCCAAGTTCTCCTAGTAACAGAAGTAACATTGTTTTAAAGGAAAACAAGATTTGGTGAGCATTTATCCATTTTGGTAGGCAAAAAGAATATAAGTACAACACGTACAATTATTCTGATGAGTGTATAATTGTAGTTTTTTTACGTTATTTCAATACGTACCCGAAAAAATTATGTAATCGAATTTAAATGCAACATGAAAATCGACTTTATATATTTTTTTGACTTACCTACTCCTATTTCAATGACCACAGCAGAAAGCATAACATTAGTTATTATCCTTGTAAACAATCGGAAGTCAGCGACAGGCCAGTCAATATCAATCATAGAAACTTATTTAACAAACAGGAGTCAAGCCAATCAGTCTGACTGCTTGTCAACAACTTCACAGCTTCTAAACAATGTTTGACACTCGTTAGGTCCTCGTTAAAATTGTTTGAAGAGTCAACTCTTGTTTACTTGCATAGCGGGTGGATATAATGAATGGACTTGCCTGGGAATATTTATAATTAATTGGTGTTCCTTGGAAACAGAAAAGATTAAATTAAAAATAAAATTTCTTGTGAAATAAAGTTCAGTCACTGAAAGGTGGACTCACGCAGAGTATGTTCCAGAGACGAAGTTTAAAGCGTAGAGAAGAAAAACTGTGGATTTTATTATGGTTTAATACTTCAGGTTTAATAAATATTTGTGAATGTGACAACAATAAATGGGTACTAATTTTTTACTCTTAGTTCAGACATATCAGCGATCTTAAGTGTATTAATTAACATTATTTATTTATCTAAATAACAGTCTGGTCTTTTGTCACTTCTATGTCACACTTTACAAATACTCTTATCATACCTGAATAGAAGAAGAGTTAAGAACCCAGAGATTTTTTATTTTTCATATATTCATCAAAAATCGATAGGCGGACGTCGCGGACACTGATTTGCGTCACGGGAAAGTACACAGCTTCGATGTTTCAGACACTGTTTACAGCTTTTACTGAACCTTTTTTCGTGCCTTAATAGAAACATGGGTAGGCTCGCTCCATCGTCGACTTTGTCTCTGTCGTCTATGACCTAGACTAGAGTCAAGAAGAAACTCATCTCAAATAAAAAAAAAACAAAAAACATGAAAGGGAGCTTTCATGTTTTTTGTTTTTTGAAATGAAAAATCATTGAACTGAACCAAAAAATGTTTGTGAGAGAAGCACCTACCCTGTACAAAGTTTTAGTAACATAAGTGGTGACTGCAAAGTAACTCATAAATATTGTTTCAGTACCCATACAAATGACTTTTAAATCCTTTTAAAAACTCGAACACTTATAGTAAAATGGAGAAGGCTGCGGATATAGAACATGAACAATGGCACTAAGTAACAAATACATTACAACTCTTAAATAATTCAACGCCGCTTCGCTTTGCCAGCTTCCTCGAAGTTTTCACTGAAATATTCAGATGACTCGCTTCCCAGCATCATAACTTGATTCACAAAGCATCAAACGACTAGATTTTCTAGGAAACATTCTCTATATTTAAAGAGCATTTCACAACTTGAGCAAATTAAAAAATGCTGAAATTATTTAATAAGAATAACAAGTATAAGGTGTCGTTTCTGCGATGCAGGATAATAATGTCGGGGGATCACAAAATATGTCGCATCGAATGAATAAGATTTGTTAGAAACGACGCTCTGTAAAGCCGATACCTTAACATCTAAGTATTAACAGCCCGACTGTATTTGAGAACTGCAAAACTTTTAGTTCCTCGAGTGTGGCAGAGCCGTCGGACTTGTAATTAAGACTCAAGACAAAACTGTCGGCCGAGTGAAGATATTGGCAAAGTTGGCCACATCCATTACTGAGCGCCGACCACTCGCGAACTGCTGAGATTCGCTTACAATGGAACAACTAATTTATGGTTTAGGTCACAGTTTGACCTTTTCTATCTCCCCCTGTTACGTATTTAGATTGATTAAACTATTGGAGTTTCTTGTCCGTTCTTCTCCATAAGTATCTACTTTTCCGAATGGACAGTAGAGTCACTTTATTAATGTAATATTATTATTTTTACTGAACTGTAAACGTTAAAAAGTGCCGTTTAATGGCCTAATTGAAATAAACGTTTTGACTTTGACTTTATTAATTCAACTTGTTTTACGAAGAGCCTTTAAACTTAAAACTCGAATAAATCACAGCTGGCCCTGATATTCAGGACACGACCAAATCAAACCTTGGACTAGCTGCTGACGTTTTATAAGTGCCCATGTACGCCTTTGTGAAATGAAAAAAAGAATTTGGATACAGATATTTTTCATTGAAGAGATCTGGTGTAAAGAACTTTGAAGCTACTAATATAACGGCTTAAAACATCAACACGCTTGATCATAACATCCATAATAAACTATTAAACTGCAGAATGTTCAAAACTTTCAAACTTCTGTAGCCTCAATATTTAAAATCCAGTTACAAATGAACAAAAGACGAAGTTTGGTACAAAGTAATTGTCGCGAGCGGCGCCGCGGCGAAGCAATCTCATAACAGTTAGCGGCACTGTAACGACCCGGGAACGGCCGGGAATAGCCGAGAACATCTGAGAACAGCCGGGACACAAAGTGAGCGCACTCTGCACGGTGCAGCGTGTGCCGCTTACAATTAAGTTGTAGTCACGGAGACAGAAACATGGAACAGACATAATTGTGCTTTGAACGTGTCGTGCGGTAACAGAAAACCGTGGGCCTGGATGTGGAGCAATAACGTTAAGCGGCAATATTGCGTTGTGAACGTAACCAAAGATAGGTGCGAAGAACACCTCTTCATCTGCCAAACCTATTGCGGAATTGTTCGAGAATTCGCAACCGCGACCCTGGAAATTAAAGGGCATTTGAAGGAACACAGGTGAGCGTTAGTCAGTTAGAGTCTGTCCCTCCCGCTCCGCCCAGAGCGGCAGCGGGGAGAAGTCATTTAATGATTTCCAATCCACAAAAACCTTTCTAACCCATTATAAAAATGTTATTCATATTTTTGCTTCTTCCGGAAAATATGAGACGTCGGGTTTCATAAAACCAACAGAAGATTTTTCTTAGGGTACTTGGTTGTAAATTTTGAATATTTATTTTTGGGTTGGAGGAAATACCTCCATAACTATTCGGATTTTCAGAATCCCTTCTCAACACAATAATTATTATCTTAGATACAGTTGCAAAATGGTCACTTCCACAGACTCTCCACCTCAGTCCACTCCACACTGCAGCATACATCGTTTGCCACCCCAAATCTCCCCACGTTACAATGTTACCGCACACAATATTTCGTGGAGCCAGCAGCTCCCCGCGTTATTAACATCCGAAACAGTAACTCGATTTCATACGTTTTTTATAACATGTCGAACAGTACGCGCTCTGAAAACTAGATCGTCGGATTTTACGAATTTTAACAAAACGATAACACCAAGCTGTGTTTTTAGGGTTCCGTAGTCAACAAGGAACTCTTTCGCCATGTCAATTGTCCTGCCCCCCCTGCCAGCTAAACGGTTGTTTTAGGAGACGTGAAAAAAATATGATAGCTGCATGTATAACTAATTTAAAAGGAAAACTATGACAGCTAAGTAGGCTTTACAAGTTAACGAGTGAACAACTTATAATTTTATAAGTTGTTCACTCGTTAACTTGTAAAGCCTAAAGTTACTGATTAGGTTAAAATTTTAACCCCATAGAAAATAACTTAACACTAAGTGTGTTTGTAACTTTGTAATGTTATGGTAAAATTAGCTAGGTATTTATTTTTGTCATGGCTTACGGAGCGGATAACTACGGAACCCTACACTATCCGTGGCCCGACACGCACTTGGACGATTTTTGTTTTGTAGCTCGAACAAATGCGGCGCAAAAAGTTTGTTTATTTTGTGTTTGTAACTTTTTTATTACATTGCAGCTATCTTTTAATTATTTACTCTGTCGTTTACTCATATTAGATACACAGGTACCTATCTTATAATGTACCACGTCAATACCAAACATGAACATCATACAAGATAATACAACACGGTATCAAGGTATATTCGTCAGAAAAGGCAGCCATATTGCGTGGATTTCGCGGGCGAGGGATTCAAAATAAATTAACGTCTTTGTGAACGATCACAAATTAAGTAATGGAAAATATCATAAACGACGTTCCAACAAACACGTGGAATATGAGCACCGATCATCCACTTACTCTCACTATTGCAAACTATGTATTACTCTTCATGTATTATTACAACTCCTCAAATCAATTTCCTCGACCGACTATCATTTATCTTTTCGGCGGGAACTTGGTGTTACGTCAAGTTGACATATGTCAAATTTGTTCTAACGCAACTTCTTCGTCTCAAAACCAATTGTTTAGAGTCGTCTACATATTCATAAATAAGGAAAATAGACCCACAAGGCCTGTAAACTGCGACAACTGAAACACGCTCCTCTCAATGACCGCATAGATGATGATGGAAAATTGTAGTACCATTACTGAATCATGTTTGAATGATGATTTGATCACTTACTGTGTTGTTCGTCATTGTAATGCACTCACATGTTTGTTCAGCTAACACAATTGTGCTCGTTAGTGAGCACGATACTATGTACTATGTGGCTGAATGGGGTGGGATACTTTATGTACAAACCCTTTATATTAGCGGTTATTGTGGTAAAAAATAATATCGTTCATTTTTCACGACGTGACTGACCCAGATTTGATTGGTGTTATTCTTCAGTAAGGTCAGGTACGTAGTACTGGCAACCGGCGGCGGCGTGCGTGTTTGAACAGATGCATGAAAAAAATACAGCCGACTTCCAAATAGAAAACACTAAAAAGTATAAAATAACTTTAGTTTCGGCAGTCGGTGTTTTTGGTTGTTTTTTCGTTTTTGAGACCGACTGCCAAAATTAAAGTTATTTTATACTTTGTAGTGTTTTTTATTTGGAAGTCGGTTGTATTTTTTTGTATAAAGTTTTATTTTTCACTTTTTAGTGGTTCACATGTGCTTACCCCTTCACAGCGTACCGGCGTGATGTTATGTTACGAACTGGTGTTAACAATACACAGACATGAGATTTCAGCAATCCCAGTCCATTTGCTATCATTGAGGAGTTCCGTTGCCTATCTCCGAAGTTCTTCATCAGAATGAAATTTGAAAAGTTTTCTCTATTTCTCCAGGATCCCATCATCAGATCCTG
The DNA here is from genome assembly GCA_905163435.1 of Mamestra brassicae. NCBI lineage: Eukaryota > Metazoa > Arthropoda > Insecta > Lepidoptera > Noctuidae > Mamestra > Mamestra brassicae. The sequence continues at coordinate 21,102,329 of LR990990.1, forward strand.
ACTTGATGATTATGGGACCACCTGGGAAGTATACCCTTTCAAACAAAAAAAAAATCCAAATCGGTCCAGCCATCTTCGAGTAATCGTATCATACATATAAAAAAAAAAGGTTCCGACGAATTGAGAACCGCCTCTTTTTTTGAAGTCGGTTCATTAAACGAAGCAAAAGGAGTATGATAGGATCGTAATAGGTGTTCTATAGTTTCCGTCTACATCCATGGAAAATAGGCGTGAGTTTATATATTTTAATTGTTGTATCCACTTCGACATCTCAAAACGAGTGTATTAATGTTCAACTGTCTCAAACAAGGAATAAATGAAATTAAGGAAGACAGATGGCAAGATGGGTCGACGACCTAGTTAAGATTGTTGAATTGGTCTGATTGACAGAGAATAGGGAGGAATGACGTAAACGGCCGGACGAAAACTCTGTGGGTGGATGATGGATTAGTTGAACCTAATCACTAATCAGGCTACTAGCATCTATTAACGACTTCACTCATGTAAAAGAGGTCATTATGATCAAAGTCAAAGTCAATTCATTTATTTCAACTAGACCATTAAAAGGCACTTTTGAACGTCAAATTTTCAGTTTAAAATTAAAATATAAGTGACTCTAGTTGTCCATTCGCAAAAAGTAGATTCTTATGGAGAAGAACGGACAAGAAACTCCATAGTTACTCTTTTCAAATATAAGTTTTACAATATTTTGTATACATAGGTACATTGATCAATTGATTATATTATGTGAGCAGGGAGCGTACCCCCAGGATGACCCTTTCCATGATCCAATCTATTACAAAATGTATTTAAATTGATTCAGCATTTTAAGCGTGAAAATGTAACAAACAGACAGACAGAGTTACTTTTGCATTACTAATATAAGTATGGGCACATAACACATTGGACACAGGTATGTATTAGCCAAAAGTAGGAACTTGGTTTTGACAGGACGACTAAAACAAAACATGCGGCATGAAGGCTGCGATCAAGGCAGTAGTGAAAACATTATTCTATTTTATGGCTCCACGACTGAACACCAAATAAATCTCCTCAATCGCCCTACATGGGGTCCTATATCTGGGCAGACACGCGATCCATTGACACTGACCTTGTTAGGTGGTCGGAATAGCGCGAACTGCGCCGCTGCTGCAAGTCTATTTATATAAATAGTTTCGTTCCTGACTCACAGAAAGACAACGCGGTGCCGGTACAAACAATAAAATAACATCGCTCCGGTAACTCCAAAATAAATTTGCAGAGGTGTATTGACGCAACCGCATTTTACTTCATATATATATTTAAAACCAGTGTTATAGAGGTCAAGCCCATGGCGATCAGCCGGGCACAATCTGGAGCGGCGAATTACATTTTCGAAAAACCCTATAACACATTCAATTTATTTCTATTTCGAGATCGAGCCCCTTGCTGCTGTAATACTTTTGCGACGATTTAAAAAGGCGAGTCACACTTACGTATGCATCTAGAATTCAAGACGCATGGGCGAAGATAGTCACGCAGTCGATAGCTGAGGACGGGCTTGGTTACCAATGTAGGCTTAAGAGTCTCTGACGTTACGATTTGGGCTCGTTACTACCGGATAGACCGAAGAAGGCGAAATATAAAAAAGTTATAAAACTACGGGGAGACCTTTGCTCAGCAGTGTTCAATTAAAAGTCTAGTTTACAGTTTCGATCTCAGGAGTCAGCGTGGGTAATTGTGCCCAATGCGTCATAGTCAGGCGTCAGTAGCCGGGCTACACACAGTCCGCCACAGAAGTGATAAAGTCAACACCTACCTACTCTCTTACCCAAATGGAAGAAGCCTAAATCCTTACCCAAACTAATTTGCTTAAATAGAGCAGTGACTTTGTTTTTTTGTTCTACTTTTCACGATCTCCACGACTATCGTAATTGGGAGACGGATTAACTATGACATGGGATGGACTGTCGCTACTTTAAGATGGAATAGAAAGATTAATGAGATTTACAATAGGCGTAACATCACCATCGGCGATTTCTATCAGATTAGTATGAACATGCATAATTTTCCCCAGAATGTTCATTACATATACGTTTGACCTTATAATAGCCGGAGAGTGGTGGCACGGTAGGTAACCAGCGCGCAGTACCATGACGCATGTCCTTCAGGTACATGATCAGGTCAATGTTATCTAGATCATCACTTATTGTTCAGTATTGTACCTAACGTAAAACCGTCGTGGCTTTTCATTATTTTTCCGCAATGATTGAACTTATTCAATGGATCTGATCAGCAAGGCATGTTAGCCGACGATCATCAACATTCTCTTGCTTTTTTTCCAATTAATTGACGGTCTCGGACTCTTGTTACACTCCTAGTATCTATACGACTCGTCCAGTCTATAATATTATTCATCAGGCGCCGAAATACGTGCACCAACTACTAAGTAACGTAAATAAACACTATATTACAAGAATTACCATACCCCTCCAAGGACCTCTATGTCTGCTTCATCCGAGACCTTCATTAGAGACCACGGGCGTGTGACGTAGCAGTGACTAGACCTTGAATGTTGACCGCCAACTAGTGACGTCACAACATGGGACTCCCCAAACAAAAGGATTGAGATGATTGATTGATTAGCACTTTAAATATAGCAATCAACTCTGTTTGAGTTAATCGTTAAAGCATTATATGGCAACACCATTATTTCTTTTTACAAGCGTTTTTTTTGCTGACAAGCGATAATTGTACTTATTAATTCCATAATAATGATGATAATAATTGTGATTGATTTGTTAACACGTCCCTTTCAAAGCATTTGTTTGGCGCCAAGATAAAGTTATTTAGATAAGGAAATGGCAACAAGGAAAAATCTGGCAGAAACCCTGAGAATGAAGCCGCATGACGTTATACGATGTCTATTTTCGCGTTACACCCACTAAAACTAACTGGGGTTGTTAACTCAATACTTTGGTAATTTCCGACACTAAATAGACAGAGATTAAACCTTTTTGCTGCCAGCAAGTATCCTTAAAAGGCAACTAAGGGATTTTAAAAGAAATGTCCCAATAGCGGGCATTTATAAGATTGTTTATGCTGAAAGCTAGAATCGTTCCACATGAGTAGATAAACGGAACGTTCTGTAGCGGTGACTGACACTGCCTTCGCCTGAGAAATCCTAAATGTGTCTCCATAAAAACCGACACTAATCGCAACACTTTTTGGCGTATTTTAGGAAGCTCGGCGCGCCGACGCTGAAGGAGGGTGACAGGCACAGGTCACACAGCTCCTAAAGGTCCTTCAGAAAAATGGTTTCCAGTAATTCCCCCAGTCAAAAAGGGAGTACTTTGAAGAAGACTAATTCTGAAGTAAGGTTATTATTTTCGTCGTAACGTAATTATTCACCGTATTTTTTTGACACTGTAGTGCATCTTATCGTGTGTTTTGGCCCTAGTAGTACTCTTTATTAACAACAAAGGCAACTCATGTGACAATGATACTGACCTTCCATACGGACACGCCATGGACTGCATGATATCATGAAACACCGACACATACCATGCAGTTGGACACGACATGATATTTGCAACGTGACATTAAACTATGTTATCACATGTTTATGGATATTACATAATATGCTTATTGTTTTTAAACGACTTCCATAAGGAGGAGGTTCTCAATTCGTCTGTATGTTTTTTTGTATGTTTGTTATGCGATCATTCCGTCAATTATGAATTGATTTTGATGATTCTTTTTTATTCGAAAGCCTATACTCCTGAGGCGGTCAGCCAAGTCAGAGTCTGATGATGGGATCCTAGGGAAATCGAGGGCAACCCTCAAATTTCAAAGGCACATATAATGTTTTCATATACTTTTTTTTTTAAGGATGGGAAAACATTATATGACTTCTTCCGCTCTGGGTGGAGCGGAAGGGCGTGCCAGACTCTTACTGACCCATAAGTATTCCATCTAAAGCTCTTTGCTTTCCAAAGCCGCGGTGACTCTTTCGAAAAAATTCCGCTACCCTAGCGGGCCCCTTCTCTATGCTGACATCTCTTTGAGGCGCGCGTGGAACACAACGCGCCATCGACCCGAGCCTGGCGGTGATCGGACAGCGAGCCACCCAACGCTCGCCGTCCGCAGGCCCGTGCCTACATAATTAATATGCTTACGACTACAAATTATCTTGGACACAGTTGATTATTATGAATAACTCGGTTCTACCAGCAGCCTCGTCCGCGTGAAAGCTGGATATCATCCCAAGATATCATACTCCTACAATAAAATGTCTCCTATATTGTAATCCAGGATAGTTTAACCATGAACTACGTTTATTTCAAATCCGATCAGCTGTAAGACGTGAAACGGTAACAGACACGCAGAATAACTTTCGCAATTAAAACATTATTACGGATGTATTTAATTAACAGAGCGTCAAAGTAATACATCCATAGAATGTTCTTTTATAAATACTTATTGTAAACGTGAAATTTAATTCGATACGAAGCTTCATTTCACGCTAAAACCTGACTCATGAAGTGAACTCACATGGAAATTCCCACTTGTGTGGTCTTTACTCTCCGAAATTGCCGACATAACGTTTTAATGTTCTCAACTTTTTTAACAATGTGTATTTTAAATAATAACAGCCGTACAGGAAGATCTTCGAGGTTAAGCAACGCTTGCTGAGGTCGGATAGTGGATGGGTGATCATACATTACATACCGATACCTCCGTGCCTCGGTAAGCACGTTAAGCTGTTGGTCCCGGCTGTCATTTGATGATCTTTGTCAGTCGTTATTAAGTTTAAGTTAGGAGCCAGAAAAATCGGTCACTAGTCTTGCCAAGGGGCATCGTATCGTGTTATATAGTTTTGGGCTGTGGAAGTCAGAAAGGCAGTCGCTCCATGTTAAGTCGCAATCAGCTGCATCCGGTCAGACTGGAAGTTGAGGCTACACTGATTCATTTTATTTTCACCCAGCATCAGAGATCAAATGATATTTATTTGGCTGGCCTGTTGGTCGAGTGGTTAGTAACCCTGACTGCTAAACCGGAGGTCGTGGGTTCGATCCCCACCCAGGACAAATCTTTGTGTGATGAGCATGATCATTTGTTCTGTGTCTGAGTGTAATTTGTCTATAATAAGTATGTATTTAGAAATATATAAGTATGTTTATCAGTTGTCTGGTTGCCATAGCACAGGCTCTGCCTAGTTTGGGATCGGATGACCGTGTGTGAGTTGTCCCAAGATATTATTATTATTCTCTTTATTCATTTCACTTACATACTAATTTATATTTTTAAATATTTCTTAAAAAAACACACACACACACATTAAAAAAAAAACATTTAAAAATATAAAAAGCAGTAGTCCGCCGGTGTCGGGAGCAAGGTCCAAGCTACCGGTGGTTAGGGCTCCAGAGAAAGGAACCTCCTCACAATATGAGCCGTATCGAGGAGTACTGCCTTCTGTATCAGGCCCTTTATCCAACCGCGTAACGCCAGCTTCGACAGATGGTCGTCGAAGCTTTTGGCCATCAGGCCATTGGCCGTAATGACAATCGGCACAATGACAGCCGAGTCCACATTCCACATGTCGACAACCTCGTGTGCTAAGTCGAGATACTTGATTTGCTTCTCTTTCTCAGCCTTCACGAGGTTCTCGTCATGCGGGATGGTAACATCGATTATCATTGTGCGGCGCGCTAATCGGTCTATCACCACGATATCCGGCTTATTGGCAACAATAGTCCTATCAGTGATGATAGACCGATCCCAGTACAACGTGACATGGTCATTTTCGAGAACTGGGTCGGGCACATACTTGTAATACGGTACTTCGGAATCTACAAGTTTGTATTTTAAAGCAAGTTGCTGGTGGATAATCCTGGCCACTTGGTTATGCCTGTGCAAGTACTCGCCGTTAGCAAGACGAGAACAACCAGAGATAATATGTCTGATGGACTCACCCGGACGGTGGCATGCCCGACACACGTCAACCGTCCCGTCCTTCATAATATGCTTCCGGTAGTTGTTCGTCAAGATAACTTCGTCCATAATCGCACAGACAAAACCTTCGGTTTCCCCGAAGAGATCACCGAAACGTAGCCAGGCCACGGACGCTGAGAAATCTACATCGGACCCATAAAGAGCCCGATAGAAGCGCCCGTGAAGCTCCTTGCCTTTCCATACCTCCTTGCGGTCATCTGTAGTAAGTATCACAGGTTTGCGCCAGTTCTCTTTAGCCATGGACAACGGAGTGAGTCCCTTGTCCACTGCGACCACATCTCGGTGCATACCCACATCGGCTTTGAGAAAATATTCTCTGAGACTGCACATCTCACGGTTGTGGAGAGTCTTAGCATTTAAAAAGCCTCGACCTCCACACTTCCGTGGGATGTACAGTCTCATCACCGACGATCGTGGGTGATGCATCCGGTTTGCGGTCAGCAGTGTGCGGACCCTCCTATCCAGGGCATCGAGTTCGGTTTGAGTCCATTTGAGTATGCCGAAAGTGTACATTAATACCGGCATGACCCAACCGTTGAAGGCGCGCACCTTATTTCCACCCGACAAAAGGCTGTTTAAAACCTTTTTCAGGCGGCCAAAGAAGCGCTCCCTCAGCGATTGCTTCATGTCAGTACCGTTAATGCCCAACGCCTCCGACATACCCAAATACTTGTAGGATTCGGTTGAGCTGAGGGATCTAACCTGTATGGAATCCGAGAGTTGAATTCCCTCAGATTCCATAATCTCCCCTTTCTTTACATGCATGACTGCACATTTGTCCACACCAAATTCCATCCTGATGGCACTACTGAAGGTTTCAGTTACCTTTAGTAGCTCCATCAGTCGCAAATTGTTGGGGGCAAAGAGTTTCAGATCATCCATGTAAAGAAGGTGAGATATGGCCTGACCACCTCTTCTCAACCGATAGCCTAGGCCTGAATCCTCCAGCAGTGTGCTTAGAGGATTCAGAGCTAAGCAAAACCAAAGTGGACTCAAACTGTCGCCCTGAAATATTCCCCGTTTAATCCAAACAGGCTCATCACTCCCTTGGATCGGTTGACATCCTGGATAGCGAAGGACTGTTTTCCATTGCCTCATACATGACTCAAGGAAGGTGCGTAGGGTTGCATCTATTTTGTACAACTCCAACACCTTCATGAGCCATGTATGTGGCACAGAATCATAGGCCTTCTTGTAATCTATCCAACATGTCGACAGATCCTTGCGGGATCGACGAACCTGTTGGCTTATGGCCATGTCTATGAGGAGTAGCTCCTTAGTACCGCGGGACCCCTTCCTACATCCATTCTGAGAGGCGGACATAATTGAGTTACTCTCAATGTGCTCATTAATTTTCGTTCTCAGGATAGATGTAAGAAGTTTATAGACCGTCGACAAACAAGTAATCGGTCTATAATTCTTGGGTTCCGCGGGACTACCTGTCTTATGGAGCAGGTGGGTAATGCCAGTTGTTAGAAACTGTGGTAGCGACCCAGACTCTAAGGATGACTGGAATTGAGATGCCAGGAGCGCGTGTGAGCTGCTATACCACTTCAGCCAGAAGTTGTGCAGTCCGTCCGGTCCAGGAGATTTCCAATTCGGTAACGGACGGACTGCTTTGGCTACATCCAATGTTGTTATGGTAATTTTTTCCATTTGTGGTATAGCTTCGCACACGCGCTCGACATCGCGCATCCAGCCACCCTCAGCGTGACAGATGGGCACCGACCAGATGCTGCGCCAGAATGTACTCGTGGCGACATCATCCGGGCGGTAAACGTCTGTCACACTTTGTTCAGGTCGCTCCCAAGCTCTGTATACCCACCTCTCATCGCTCTGGAACATGCGGTTTTGCGAGTATCGGTCAACCCGCCGCTTATACCGCCGAATACGGTTTGCCCATGCACAAACTTTCTGCTTCAGGAAGTCGATGCGCTCTGTGACACGGAACGTGTATTCTCGGGGGCTGATTCCAGTCCCCGAAAACGCCCGCCTCACAAAGCGCATCACACGTGGTCGTGTGTTGCCCTCCCTGAAGCAGTATAGTTTGCCGATGAGTGCCCTAGCCTCATCGATACGCCGCTCGATCCTGCACTGCCAGGCTGGTGCAGCAGGCTTCGGTCGTATAGCTTCGTCACAACTAGGAAACTTTACGTTTGCTATACGACATGCCGCAACAGCCCCGCAAAACAGGATTGAGTGCGTATCAACAAGGCTCTCGCTGCTTTCAAAGATGTTCTGCAGCAGCGAGTCCAAAGCACACACCAACGCCCTATTCTTTTTGTGCATAGGTAAACGTGGTAGTCGGGGCCTAAGTTCGGTCGGTGTTAATCTATACTCGCGAAGCGCATCCTCCAGTGCGCTCCTCAGTCTATCGTTGCACTGGCTACTTACCGTGACAACCCTATCATCTACCTCATCACTACCGTTGTTGGGCCGCGGTGTGATTGCGCCACTGGCTGGCGCCTGTACCACGGTCTGTGTTGGGGTCGAGATGATAAGGTTGCTCAGTACCTCTGAGCGCAGCCTTTCAAGTGCGGCATCGTCCAACCTGCAATTATGTTGGATGACCCGCACCTGATCCGACAATCGTTGGGCCGAGACGTTCACAGTTGGTTCCAGGTCCTGAAACAGAGACAGCATCCTGACACGATACGCAGTGAGGTTAGTTCCCCCCTCTGTAGACCCGTAATATGCGCGCATGACGTTCTCGTTCATTGACTGAGTCCATCGCATGCGCTGCACACAACCACCGGCAGCGGGGACCCGGCTCGGGGCCGGTTGGCCCCTAGATCCCAAGCTTCTCGGTGGCCGGCCTCTCCCCTGCCGACGCACAGGTGTTGGCGACGTCGGCGAGGAGAAATACTCGTCGCTCGAGCTCGACGCAACTGCAACCACCGGTGACACTTGTGATCCAATGTCCGGCGTTGGCGAGGCGGAGCTGAGCGACGAGCCCGGGGGTGGAGGATGTGCGCGTCGGGCAGCTGCTCTTGTTATCATACTCCAAGTTTCATTCCATCATTCCTCGTAGTACGTACGTTAAACGTAGGTATAGGTAGTCATAGTCATTCAATTTTCATAATGACATATGTCATCAGTCTGTACTGCATATTTTCTTCTATTGTGGCCATTTTATTGGCTTTATGATTTAATAAAGTTTGTATTGTAAATAATCTGTTTGTTTTTGGAGGTTTTGGGCGAAAGAAATGTGCATAAATACAATCAAAAACTGTTATTTTAAATTTAAATTTGCTTGTACGGAAATAAAACTTGTGTTGACATCGGGAGTTGTCAGCTTATTATTATTATTATTATTATTATTTTGCAAGGAGGTTAAACATTACACTTTTACACGTCAATCTTTTTTGGTCATTTTAAGCTAGATGAGGCCGGTGTTTCCTAGCTGACTACCCTGAGAAGAAACACCGAAACAAACTCAGAGGTCAATACGTAAGAGATCAATACGGAACGTTACCTACACACTTATTGTGGAACTAATAAAAACGCAATGTCTTACACAATCGAATGTAATTTCGGATCTATTGCTTCAAATGTAAATATTCGTCTGCTCGACCACCGTAAAATAATTATTAATTTTTGAATTATGCAATGAGGCTGCTGTTATTAGTTTATATACGTACATGTGCAATCTCTATTTATTAACTTACCCTCACGGATGGCCGCGTCATCTCTGACGGGATAAAGCCTTGTATTCACGAGCGACTAATATCTTTGTCTTATGGTCGTGACCTTGCCATGAACGCATGACACCATACGTCCATACACCAGTGCAGACGCGACGGTACTTTTATGAGCTGATACAAACAGACCATATTGTACCTATCATAACGTTTTATTACAGGTTTCATGTGTTATGGGCGAATGGCGTCGTAAACTTGTTGGTGAGATAGTATCATTTGCCAGTTTTCCAGAGCATTTGTTTTGGTTTAGTGGGTAAATAACATTATTTTGGTTGTGGCCACGTTGTGACCACATTGTGACTATGTTGTGATTTACAAATGTCAAATGTGGTAATGGTTTTAACTCGAGTTTTGGACAATAGACAAACATTGACTGTCTGAAGCTATTTTGAACATTAGATATTAAGATCAGTCAAAGACCTAACATAAGAACGCTTTGCATTAAAGCATGCATGCAACATACTAGTTGCGGATTCAACCGTTTCATTTCCACTAAATAAATGTAGTTATCAACAAAAAGTTCGTGGAAATTATTACACTAATTAACTAACTTACCTATGGAACGTAGAAGTTTATAACAAATCCCTGCCTTCTTCTCGGAAACGCGTGTAGTAATGAGTGCCACAGAAAGCGCTGAGTACGACAAACTTCATTCATTCACTCACTCTTTCATTCAGTCGAGCTGCCTCGCGTGCTGGTCGTCACAATGGAACCTCTCTCGAGTTACATGATCTGTGGTTTCAGTGCGACGATATTAATTCTGTTGATGCATTGTTATGAGGAAGGATTATTTATCAACATTGGTATTAGTAACTGAACAATCTTTTTTATTTAAAACTATCTGTTTCTTGATATTTACAAACCTGGGGGAAGACCCCCCATATTTAGATATTCACTCTTGACTTGTTTTCAAGTCAAGAGTAAAAAGGTTACTTGTAGGCAAGCGTACTCGACCATCGACACAACATCGCATTCCAGCAAGTAAGATAGTGTTCAAGCACAAGCCTATCAACAGTTTAAAATATAGTGTTGTTTGGTGTTGTTCCTGATTGGAAAGGCTACTAAGTTTACGTAAGCTAATGAAAAGCATTTACTTGGAAAAGTACTAGAGATTGCTTCCAGGAGGAGCTAAACTTTTGCAAAACTTTGCCTTGAATCTCAAGTCTCCCAACAGTTATCATGTTATTATGCTGTCTTGGTCAGCGGTTTGACCCACTTTTCAGGGCTAATAACCCAAGCCATGTTGGACCCAGGCCATTAGCCTCCAGGACAATATCCGTCAATCAAACAAATGTATCCACAGCAATCTGCATGTTTGTCAGCCACTACTCGCGGAGTTTCAGACATAAAGCCCACATGTCCATAATAAAAGGCAATGGGTTTATTGGCCCGAACAGGCGACAGGTAATGTTCGTCGCGCTGGGAATAAACTCCAGCGCGACAGAGATAGATCGAACTACCCACCCTTTAAGCGACAAAGCCATTCATTTAATGGCGCTATACCCCATTGCAGGGCGAATGCTCCGCCAGGGTTGCGGAATTTGTTCGAAAGAGTCACCGCGGCCCTGGAACGCAAAGGGCTTTAGAAGGAACACGGATGGGTTTTAGTCAGTAAAAGTCTGACACGCCCTTCCGTTCAAGCCAGAGCGGAAGAAGTCATTTGATGATTTCCCATCCTTAAAAAAAAAAAAAAGGGCGAATGCCCCTTTCCATAGAATATTTATTAAGTACAATAGTTGATAACGGGTTGGACTTCAGACTATTTAGAACAACGAAGCCGTCTTTGATAGTTAGTCAAAGCTCTCTGGGCTCGAGACAATGTGGAATTCTGTCTGCGAAAACGATAGTCAAAAAGTCCAAGAAATCATTCGCCCTTCATCTTACACTTCTAGAATCACTTTCACAAGATCAATTTCATCTTGTCTATATATTCAAAAATTCTTCAGTCAAAGAGATTTAGTTAAACTAACAACTTCAAATTGTTCTACGAATGTGTTATCCAAATTCTATGAAAAATCTTCGTCACATCATCGCGTCGTAGACAGCTGCCTTTATACAGCACTTTTTATAAGTTTTACATGTCGCAATCCAGTTATATTAATACATTAATGGGTGCTGTAGGTCAGTAACCCGACTAAACTAATACTATGGTATTAAAATGTACAAGTTATGAGGTACTTGACACTTTAGACAGCTGGGCGCGCCTCGCAATGAAAGCTTTGCAGGTTCCGAGTTAAAGTCAGTACTTAGCCTGATTATTTTATTATTACTCTAATAATACGTATTACTCTAATAATTCTATAATACAACAGTTTGTACTTAGAGTACTTATAAAATAATCAGGCTTATATGCTTAGTTTTAAATATTGATTGCTTAGATTCTAAACTCAAATGCTGTATAGAATGAAAAAATTGGAATACAAAATCTGCCAATCAGATTTTAACTAATCATGAGTTTTAATGTTTAATGGAAAGCGCTGAATATGTTAGGTTTTTGAAGAGTTCGTTGTTTGATTTCAGGAGTAAGCATAATGTGGTAAAAACAAAACAATTAGAATACCTACGTTCATGTAATATTTATACGCTTTGTTCCCGACACTATCTGAAGAAAACATAGAAAGGCTAGTAGCGTTATTTTATACCATCCAATACCCAAGTTCTTTAGACTATCGTGGAGAAAAGCTATTCAAAACAGGAATCCTGCAAAACTTTACTGAACACAAAAAATAAGTAGCAAAACTAAAATAAAATACTAATTCTACTTATTATGATAAGTTAACAATGAAATAACTTCGAATAAAACTGAAAACAATCGGATTTAACTCACACAATTAAACAAACATTTTTGTTCAAATACTATCCGAATCGTAGGAATTATTTCAATCATTTGTACGTAACTAGCACTTCGCCCGCGGCTTCATCTGCTCAGTTTTATTACAAACAATTTTCTCCCTTTTCACCCCGTTTGAGGTCGAATTTCCAAATATATCTTCTGAGTGCTCACAAGCTTTTGTAATTTTGTATAGGTATTTTATTTATTGTGTGCGTCATGCTTGCCGCAATAAAACTTTTTCTTTCTTTCTTCTTTTCTTCTTTACATCATAAAAAGAAGCCTTCAACAAGCCTGCAACATTTCATATCCCTAGTCCCTGTGCGTTAATATGTCAGTCAGTCAGTTTCCTTTATATATATTTTTTGCCCAGAATCATTAAAAACAGGTGACGCAATTAATTATCGTGCTATTCAAATAATTCCGCGGTAATGTTCCGACTCATTATCGTGAAAGCTCAACACACATTGTGTTTACATTCCGTCCATAATGACTAACAAACACGTATTTATGAATTGAACGAATGAACAAACAAATTCAAAAGTTTACATATTTTCTGTTTTGTTTGATTATTCAAATTAATAATTAATTTCAGTAATGTATACATAGAGACGTTCTTATCTTCTAATTAAAGAGGTTGACTAAATCATTATTATTACCAAACATAATTTACTATGAAAAAAAATTAAATAACTTACCCTTCTCCAAGAAAACTCAAGAAAGTTCGCCTCAGAAACTGTAAACACTGCTACGGCGTAGCGGTGTAGCGGCGGCGTAGCACGGGCGGGCGGCGCGCGGGCCTACGACAGACTGGCTCGCCGCGCTACGAAGCATCCCTGCGTGGCCCAAGTATTGAAATAAAAGCGTTTGTTATTATTTTAATAGCCGAAATTTTGCTTAAATTACATTTTTAATAGAAGGTATACTGTGTAATTGGGTCAATGTCGTGTCTCCAATTAATAATTTTATTTTCATTATAGATTGTACAGTACAGTACAGTACAGTACCAGTGGTTAATAACAAGCCTATCAATGTAAATTTTCAACCGATATGAACTTTTTTTTTGTTTGTTTCGTCTCAATATTGAAGTGGTCTAGGAAAAAAATGTTTTACAAGCAAATCAATTTTAGCTCATACGAAGTTCACCGAGTCATTTAGAACTCTAGACGATAATACAGAAAATAGGTTCTAGTTAGATAATATTACTAATTGGAGTTAGAAGCTCATTTTAGTAAATGTCTATGCATATATTAACTTGAACATAACATAACGTAAGAGTTTCGTGAGTGGCATTTCACTAAGAAATAATGTAATGCTAGGTACTTAGACGAGCCATTGCGACGGTAATTGTAACTGAACCTGTCATAAGTGCGACTTGTAAGAGAGATCGCACTTTAAGTGTTACTTAGCGGAATACTTAGCGATAACTTGAATGGTGGACTTATAAGACTTGACTTTCTACGTTATTTATTATCATGAGATAAAATGAATCATAATCCTAACTAACCAACAAAAACAAAACAATTATATAAATGGCTCCATAGTAATAATTTCTATAGTATTAATGATTTTTTTAGAATTACTTTAATGTTATATATGTCAATGTCATAATGTATTTTTAGTAAGTTTGCACGCTTTAGTTTTAAGCAAAAATGTTTGATCTAAAATATATATATATTTTTTAATAACACCTTGTACCATGTTTTAGGCAAATAAAATATCTTCTATCCTATGATAAATACGAAAGTGAGTTTTACAAACAAACAAAAAACTTACTTCCGCTTTCACACGCAAATCGCTGAGCCAATATTGATGAGTGGTAAATGATAGATGGAATTCTGGCGACGGATGTAGGCTATTTTTTATATTAACGCGAGCGAAGACAATAGCAAAAGCTAGTAAATCAATAATTGACATTGTTATGTTTAAAACCGCATCGTTTGTTTTGTTAATCGTAACAATATTGTTTCTGAAAACTAATAAAAAGACACGAATACGTAAAGTTTTCATTTTTGTTAACCTGTTCGTAAAATATAGATTTTCAGTTAAACTCAAATTGCCTTTGTCAATGACACACAAAATAACTCTATAAAGTTCAAAGTTCAGTGGCATGGTACAGTGTACTGTCGATTATTTGTATGAAACTAATATTTGTTAAACGAGTACAAATCAGCGGATAAAATATAAATGACTGGCTTCAGCCAGCGTCTTCACCCGCGTGAAAGTCAGAAATTATCCCCAGGGGTTGAAATTGTCCAGGACATGGTCTACACGTGGGGCAAGTTTAATCCAAATTCGTTCAGCCTTTAAGATGTGAAAATGTAGCAAGTAGACAGACTAGCAGACAGGCAGTTTTTTTAAGGGGTTGGGTAGTCATCAAATGACTCCTTCCGCTCTGGGTGGAGCGGAAGGGAGTGCCAGACTCTTACTGACTAATACCTCTCCATGTTCCTCCTAATGCCGTCGTAAATCTTTCAAAAACAAATTCCGCAACCCTAGCAGGCACTGGCCCTAGCCCCGTCTCCTATACTGACATCTCTTTGAGGCGCGCGTGGAACACAGCGCGCCATCGACCCGGGCCTGGTGGTTATCGGACAGCGAGCCACCCAACGCTCGCCGTCCGCAGGCCCGCGTCTACGGTGGCGGGGATCGCCCTGCTACTCCCAACGCCCGGGGCGTCTTCTTCTATAGCGGCGGTTGGGATAAAGGCCTTGCCTCTCCTTCACGCGGCCCGCCTCCTCCTTTACTAGCATTACTGCTTCGCAGAAGGAGGTGACTGCATCCCATGCCCCCTCACCGGACTCCGGACCTACCCGATGGATTGAACCAGGGCTGGACGGGAGAGGTCGCCGCCGACGATCGCCGAAATCGAAACAAGTAGCTTCCGAAACAGCCGTTTCTGGTGAGTGTCAGGCGGATGATGAGGACGCGTTTGATCGCCTCTCTAGCCACTCAACTCAAAGAGGGGACGTGTCGCCACAATAGTGGCGCCCAGATAGACAGAGCTACTTTAGCATTTTGAATATTAGTATGGAATCCTTTCAACTTAAAAACTTAGCTCTCCAGTCAATCGTAATTCCAATTTAAATATTTAAAACGTATTGGACTTCAGACATTTTGAACTTTTATTTTGAACATAAAATGCCTCGCGGGTTAATATTTAGCCTCGATAAGGAATATGAAAGTCAGTGTTGTAGATTTTGTCACATGTTTGATACTAGGATGAGAAATTGTAAAATCACTTGAACATCATTAAGATGGTCCGTAGTTAACGAAGTCTTTCATTGAAAATGGTTCGTAATTACCTACCTACTTATGAAAATGGTATTCAGTTTTTCATCATCAGTCATTATGTATGCTAATTTTTTAAATATTAATTAACGCACTAAAAAGTTTCGATAATAGGGTCCAAACTACCGGTGGTCAGGCCTTCTGAGAGAGGAACCTTCTAACAATACGAGACATGTCCAGAAGTTCTAAATGAAAAATGATATTTAATTTTGCAAATACAAGTAGGTTACAACTGTTACAGGTAACTTTTTTACACGACGATATACTTAGGATTCCGTACCCAGAAGGTAACCACCAGTACCCTATTAATAAGCCCCCGCTGTCCGTCCGTCCATCTGTCTGTCAGCGGATGTATCTCAAAAACCATAAAAGGTCGACAGTTGAAATTTTCACAGACTGTGTATTTCTATTGCCGCTATAACAACAAATTATTAAATTAAATTAAAAATTAAAGTTACAAGAACCGTTCTTTTTTCGGTTCATGGTACGGAACTCTTCCTGTGAGCACTTGGCCGTTTTTTTTATCATATTAATCTAGAAGCGGCCGGTGTTTCCTAGCTGACTACGGCTTTCTGAATCAAGCTCTTGATCCAGCCGCCTAACGAGAGCATATTATTAATAATCATTATTTTTCTTACGCTAACCAGATGCCATTTTATCATATAATTTATGACGTCATAATTACTATCGTACGAGCAGTAATTACTATAATGTTCGTGAAACATTGCCGGGTCAATGTCAGACCCTAATCTTAAGTTAAATACAATTTATAGACTTAAATATGGGTCAGTTCGGCCATTTCTTTACTAGATTTTCCTTGTCCTAAGCCTTTTCAAGGATAGATCCATCTGATAACTGGTAAAAGTTAGGCAAAACTGTAAGAACATAGATTCTTTGCTCGATAGTCGGATTGTTGCCGAGTGAAGATCAGATAACACTGTCTCAGGGTTTTAACCGTTTAACGTCAGAAACCGACTGAAAGGAACTTATTAGGTACAAAAAAAAATATGAAAGTTTTCGTAATGATGCCGTCATGATTAAATCAATCTATGTAGCACCGGGTTCATATTCCTTATCTACTAATGAATATTTGCGTCGACGACAGTTAAATACTAGTACTTTACATGAAGCTAGAGCCCGTCTGTCCTCCTCTACCCAGTTACTGGGTAACATGATACTCCTTGGCAAGAATGCTGTCGCATATTCTGGCTTCTGACAATCCATACGACTGTCAAAGATCTAGTAATGAGAGCCAGCTCAACGACTTCTCGTGTTTTCCGAAGCAGGAAGGAGTCTCGGTTACGTAATGGATGGTCACCCATCCGTAGGTCGACCTTGGCAAGTGTTGCTTAACCTTAAACATCGACCCGTGCAGCTATTATTATTTAGACACGAGGTCCTTCTCAAAGCCGCCATGATTCCGTTGTGAAAATGAAATAGCATTATTTGTCCTGTAGGTATAGCTCCATCCCTCTCTTACCGCGGATTTATGGTGACATTGGCACGTTATAGCTAGCCATGTAAAAGGGGAAAAAAGCACACGGAAAAATATTTTTAACCAGCTACAAAAACAGTAAATATCCCTCGTTATTTCATTAACTCAAAACAAACAAATAACAGCGCCAAATTACCTGACAAACAACCCGGTGGAGAGTTGAGACATCTTAATTTATTCCTCCCGTTCCTGCATTTATTCATTTGTACGAGCACAATACAATTCTCTCGAGTCAAAGAACGATCTAATCTGATTATCTGAAATTCTCCTTGAACTTTTAATGATATTTTCTTTGACGTTTTCCATAAAATTCGAAAATAACGCGATGGTATCAATGCAAGTTATTTTATAGAATTCAGTATTATGAAGAGTGACGCGATGACGTGTTCCGATGTTTCTCCGGGCTGCACCAACAAACACGTCGATTTCAATAATATATGCATCAAAAGCTTGTAAATTATATTGTTTTTAAACAATACCGGACGGAAAGTATGAGTGAATGCGTGAGTGTTCGACATTGACTTTGAGAATCTATATCGAGAGGTAGCCTTATAGGTACCTTCATACATATATCTTTGTCCCGACGAGCCAGTAACAGTAGCAATGTACGGATGAATAAATATAAGAATTCATATTCGGGAATCATATGGAATCTGTTTCTCTTTTATACTATCACATATTTTATCTTACAACGAATACAAAATGATAGATTATACAAAATAATACCTACATCACAATTTATTAGATATGCAATTTCAAGAAATATTCCTTTCTTGAAAGAACATTAGGAACATTAGACAATAGTGTATTAGACAATAGTGTTGTTTTACGACGCGCGACTACAAAACTGTACTAGGAAACATACATTACATAGGAATTTGACTTTCATAGCTCCTTTATAAAAATAACAACACAAGTTGTGCACGATTTTATCAGAAGAAGAAATATTTTCTGTAGACAAGTGAGAGGTCTCAAATTGAATGGTTCGACTGCGGTTGGAAAGTTAACAAAGATGTTAGTTTGTTGTTCCCACTGGGACTTTGATGGTCGCCCGGTCGTTGTGCGGACTGCCCGGCTGTTGCCGCCACAATATTCAGCTACGGGTACATAATAATGTTGTTACATACCGGAAAATGCTGGGAATTCAAAACGTGGTTGTATTTAGACTTAGGGCCGGCGCCCAGTAACGGCACGGCATGGCATGGCGCACAGTGGTGCAGGTAGTACGGGCATGCGGAAATTATTATTTTTAAATAAAAAGAATTTGCGTTTCTTCATAATACTTTATTAAAATGATAAAATGAATGTAGATACCAGTATACAAAGAGAAAGATATAATACGCTTTTTTTTTGTTATTAAATATTTATCATATTTTTTCACATGAATTCAATTATAAATATTATGCAAAATATACAGTCTTCAAGCATTTCTATTTTTAAGCTACTGTTAATTTTTTGCTATAAAAGCATTTTTATTTCTCGCTCCAGTTTGCCACTTTTTCGTAAATACGGGCAGAAAATTACGACTCAACTTTTCATAAATTTGCTTCCAAACACTTTCTGTAAGCTGTGAATACATTTTCGAGGCATTTATGTATCTCACAATTACTTGATATTATGATTTCCACTAAATCGGCTTAGGCAATAGTAAAGTTATCCATCACTATGATAACACTGTTATCGTAAGAGAAAATAATTGTATGTGAAGTTAAAACTACCGTTCAATGCTATTTATACTTACATTACATGATAGTGTTAATTACCCTCATTAGAAACACTTATTAATGTAATGCACTTTTTCTTAATTAGAGAGCGTCATTACTTGATGACCTGGTATTTCCAAGATCGCATGTTATCGCAGCCAAAACTGATGTATTCTCAATCTATAGGGTGTAATTTATCTCCGAAAGTATATTTTTACGCATCGGTCGATAACGGAAATTAGTTATGATCTCATGATTGAAAACAAAAGGTTCCAAATGACCTTCTTCACTAAAAATGTAATAGCAAGTAAGTATTCATTATATCATAACATATGGTTACGTATTTTATTAATGCACACAATAAACTTATGACTAAACTAAAAATAAAAGTTGATAATCATAGTATTTAGGTTCTATTCATACTTGAACTAACAAAATTTTTTGCACGAATATTGTGAATTCTCGACTCTGGCATCATGTAATTAAATACTGTATAATTATTTACTCGTATTCATTTTTAGGATTTGTTTCTACTAACATTCTAGTATGTGTGTACCAAATTGTAGACATTTTAAACTTTTTTTTCTTAAACAAACGACATTTTTCCGCCCTTGAACCAATGTGTGGCGTGGCAAAGGGTTTTTTTCGAGGACAAAAAAATTACATAAAATAATGACAGTTCTAAACTCATTGAAATAATGAGTTTAGAACTGTCATTATTTTATTTTTATACGAATAAAGAAACATTCGCGTGATGACGCGACTTACCGCGGAACGCCACGTCATCCCCCGGGATGCTACGGCACGTCGTAACATTCCACAAGATGCCACGGCACGCCGCGGCAATAATTTTAACAAAATACACAACAAATTTTACATTATCACAGTACTGAACTGAAGGAGTGAGTGGCACACCTCAGGATGATACGGCCGATGATATGCCGAAGCGCACCGTGCCGCGCCATGCCATGCCGGCAGTGGGCGCCGGCCCTTACGGTCTACCACATGCTGTGACATGTGTCGCGAACAATCATATCTCTCATTCAGTGATAAAACATCTTCTTGTGACATCATTGTGTTCCTGTTCACATCGTATTTTTTATTCTAAATGGAGAGCGTAAAATTAACTTCTTCTTAGTAGGTATGTATTTAGGTGAACGCTAAGCTCCATCCATTTTACTTCAAGAAATCCGGTTACAGCGCATCTGCAAATTAGGAAAAGGCAACTGTAATACATTTAAATCCCTTGATTGATAAATAAAATCGATTAAAATCTTTTAGTGGCGCAAAAAGCAATACGTAGTACCTATATAAATAAAGAGTAATACTGTACACTCCTGAGAACATTGCCCCCGGCTATAACAATATCATTCTCCATTGTATTCACAAGCAACCCGCGTTATTTACAGTGCAAGGAAAGCCGCGTGTACACATGTTCCGCAAATTATTTTGGACGTATACATTTGTTGAGCAAATAACATATGTACATGTCGTAGTGGTTCAGATGTATGAAGGTGGGGTTTTTCAAGTAAAAATGTGTGTTTTCGTTATTTTTTCAGCTAAACTAGATCGAAGCTTAGGGGGCATTTTTTAACCGCCTTCAAAAAAAGGAGGAGGTTCTCAATTCGTCGGAACCTTTCTTTTTTTTATGAATGTCCCCGATTACTCGAAGATGGCTGGACCGATTTGGATTTTTTTTTTTTTTTGTTTGAAAGGTATACTTCCCAGGTGGTCCCGTGATCATCAAGTCAGGATCTGATGATGACGATTTGGGTAGTTTTTGGAAGAGTACTTTCTCGGAGTGGTTCCATTTCACTTTGGTGAAGATCTGATGAAGAACTTCGGAGATAGGCAACGGAACTCCTCAATAATAGCAAATGGACTGGGATTGCTGAAATCTCATGTCTGTCTATTGTTTACATCAGTTTATAAAATTACATCACGCCGGTACGCTGTGAAGGGGTAAGCACATGTGAACACAAAAAAAACCTTTTACAAAAAAAATTACAACCGACTTCCAAATAAAAACACTAAAAAGTATAAAATAACTTTAATTTCGGCAGTCAGTGTCAAAAACAAAAAAACAACCAAAAACACCGACTGCCGAAATTAAAGTTATTTTATAATTTTTTGTGTTTTTTATTTGGAAGTCGGTTGTATTTTTAAAATTAATATTATCTCTGTAATTAGAATGCTTAATCTTGGTAAATACGTTCGGTGATAGAAAACCTCTTTAGTAAATCTAAAATCTAGATGCTAGCAATCGTACTAAAGTTCGACGTTTCTTCTAGTTTTAGAAAAGGTATTTTTCCTGTAATGGGACGGTTACATACTGGTAGGTATATCTATTAATAACTAGAAACATTGACAAGGCAAACATTACAACTCGTTCTCAAGTACTTATAAATAAACAAATAGGTCAATACGCTTTGAAGGAAAACACAAGTTATGCAGCAGTAGTAAGTTGTAACTGTTGTTAGTGGTCACACGTAGTGTTACACCCTTGGCCTCAAAAACGCACCGCATTCGTAGGGTCGTGGTCAAGTGTTATCACGAACAACGAGTAACCGAATGTTACATGGTCAAAAGAAGGGTGAATACTTAATTTTGGTAGCAAGTGTACTTTATACTGATTTCATATGCATAGGTTAATAACCACTTTCTGGTACGTATGTTTGTTTAGTGGTTTGGTAAGAAATTACCAGGTTATCACACTAATATTATAAAGGCGAAAGTTTGTGAGAGTGTGTCTATGTTTGTAACTTCTTCACGCGCAAACGGCTGGACCGATTTAGATGAAATTTGGTATAGAGATTGTTTGAGTCCCGGGGAAGGACATAGTTTTTATACCGTGAGTATGTTCTCTTCGGATAATTTGCGACGTTCACGCGGGCGGTGTCGCGGGAATTGAGATTATTTTATACTATTTGTAACCTGACAAAGAAAATAGCAGCATTTTGTATACCGTGAAGTAGCAATGCACTCAGACCTCTATTAACCCTCAAATGTAGACATTATCGCCGTACTTAAGGTAATGGCGCTAGGTAGCCGGAGGGAGGTTCGCACTCCCTTCCCCAGTACCCCACAGAGTATCGAACACTTCTGTAAAAAAGGGTCTCATTATTTTACTAAATCGGATCGGTGAAAAGGATAATGCTAGGTACCTACTTAAGTATACATGCCTGTCTGTAAAGGGTTAGAAAAAAACTGATTTGGATTATTGAGATCCTCGCTTTATTGCGCTTTTAAAGATATTACATTTATAAATTTCAGTAAAGCGCCTTTGACTTGCTTCACTGCAAACTTTAAATGTACTTAACTCAAAATAAATTACCTAGACTTTTAAGAGTAACACACAGCAGATTTATAATAACAGCTGTCGCCGGCGGCTCCGCCCGCGTGAATGCAACTTACTCCCCGAATAAAAAGTATCCTATTGTTGTTCCAGACTATAATCCATCTCTGTGCCAAATTTCATCAAGATCCGTTCAGTCGTTCTGACGTGATTGACTAACAAACATCCATCCATCCATCCATCCGAACTTTCGCATTTATTATTAAGTAGATACCTATAGATAAACTGATTAGAAAAAAAACCTACGAAAACTAGTATCAAATTGGTTTACCTACCGTTACTACCGTTTTACTATCGTTACCGTTACCGTTTTACTACCTTCGCAATTTTTAATACTAGACCCGTCTATTTACCGAATCAAGATCGAATATTTTCATCTAGATATTTCTTCTAGATAATCCCGGTCTTGACCGGCCCGCCACTACCTCCAAAGGTCAGTCACCCCAGACTGAAGCTCGAAAACAAAACTTATCTGCAAGATTCGGAATAATCATCGCATTTTCTGAACAAACAGAGAATCACGAGACGTAAATAGCTAAGTAAGCTTCATAGTGGGGCCAGTGAGTGTTTACTAATAATATACTTACCTAACTAACGAGTGGTTTTGTCTTAGTACAGAAGAGAAATAATATTCGAAGACAAATACGTATTATCTACTAAGAAAAATCACGAGATAGAAGACAAAACATGACATGACGGCACCGTTTATAAGGTTTCAAAACTTAATAAACTTCAGACAATAACTAACATAAAGTATCAAGTTACTTTCTACAAACTGTACAATTATTTATGAATTATTATTATTTATTTTTAAAATTTATTTATGCAGAGGAAACTTAAGGAAAACTAATTGAATTAGTTCGAAGAGTTTTGACTAAACAAGATCTTTTAATCTTTCTAAAAGTCATAATTCTTGGTCAAATAGGTCATCAAAGAGATTGCCCGGGGCGAAAATACTCTGCCATTGTTCAAGTTGTTAGGACAAGGTAAATTGGTTTAATTTAGTATGGATGTAACAATCGATGTCCTCTCAATTGGTGTAATAGAGAGATGAGTTAGATGGAGAAGGATTGGGTTGGACAAAGAAAAGTTGCATACATATTGTAAATAGTGATTTGAAAGAAAAGGAAGGGGATGCTAGTGTGACGGTAGACAAGGGTGAATTAAAGAAGAATACATCGTGTAGCGCTGATTCTAAGTAGCGTAATATAGGGCAAGGACGATAACATGACGACGTCAAACTAATTGGTGATGATCACCGATCCCAAACATTCAACTAATTTAGTCAAATTCACTCTTCTCAAATCGCCTTTTTAATTAAAAAATCCGGCAATTTGCCAGTCCAGTTCCGTACCATAAACCGAAAAAATCACTTTCATTAAATGGGTTTAATTTTTTTTTATAACTTGTTGATAAGGGGGCAATAAAAACAAATTCAAATGACCACATTCTGTGAAAATTGCTGTCAACTGTCTACCCATTATAATGGTTCAATAGATTAAACACGCTGCAAAAGACAGCGAAGGCTTTGTAGTAGGGTTCCGTTGGTTACCTTTCAGGTACGTAACCCTAAAAATACAAGTCACAATCACTAAATAAAACATGTGAATTAAAGATGTCAAGATGATCTACAGCCATCGCGTAACTGCTGATTTTCGATATTTTCTGGCTTCAGATCGAATTCAGACGTGCTCCGATTACCGAGTCCCTCGCAAAATAATGGAACCATTAACGTTGTTCGTGGAATTAACTTTTACTCAATAATTTGTCGGCCGATGGCAGTTAATGTACTTTTTTGTATCGAATTTTATGCTTTGAATAATAATTTCAAGGATCTAAATATAACGTTTTTGAAAAAAACGATTCATTTTATTTAAGGGCCCACAATAACTCCACCAATGGGATTTTATTCGAAAGGTCACGTAAAATAAACATTTCGACAATCATTTTCGCTGATAGAGAGTCGCTTTGTCGCAGGCACCGGGCCCTCTTGACAGCAACACACGGAACTGTATCATCTAAGCCAAAAATATCCTCCAGTCCAGTGTTGTCCTCTTGACCGATTTCAGCCATGGCGGTCAATTTCAAAGGAGTCTGGCCATGGGCGCGAGAGATATTATAGTGCAGGCGTGTGTGCGCAAACACAGGTGCACTCCCTCTTCCATCAGTCTCATACTCCGATGGGGCGGCAACCCGACACGACCGGAAAGAGATCTGGCGCAGGGCCAACCTTTGACCTGCAGACACCGGGATGTCAGAGAAATTCCTAGTAAAAAAAAACTTGAGAGGTGTCAAGGGACACCCGGATGGAACGAAGTTCCAAATAAATATGATTTCTCATTTAATATCTAAACTACTCATCGGATTACCAATTCTTCTGCAGATTGAAAGCTTCAGTATCGCTGTGTCATAACTCATAGCACTCATTCTCGTAGCCTACTTGTTATCCTTGAAAAAAACACCATCCCTGTTCTGTTTCTTGATAGAGAAGTGAAACCGCATGAAATAGCTAGTATTTAATCAAATAAAAAAAGTATTTCACAACTAAAAAAGGGATAAATGTTTTAAAATATTTGTATTGTTTTCAGCTTCAATTTGTTGCGTTCGAACGATCGCCAATTAAGTCTATTACGCTAAATAACTGATACGTTTCATAGTTTTAAAACTGTTTGTTCATAAAATAGAGCAGATATCATGCAATTATTTTTTTTTTGTTTCGAATGTTTCGTTTGTAGTATTTGAAATTAATACCAACTTTCTATTCTGGATTGTGTGTACCTGAGAAGTTTTTGGGTACCTACTTACAATGACATATAAGTTACGAGACTCCTTTTTTCAAAATAGTCAATACTAATAATTATTATAAACGGTAAAATTCTTTGTTCCGTTCTACTGTAGATACAGATCCGATTAAGAAAACTCATTCATGAAGAGGCTGTTTTTTGTCTTCGAAAAATCATCATATTCCAATAAAATCTTCTAGGATAAAATAAAAGGAGCTGAGCCGCGGGAAACATTAGTGTCTAATCAATTACTTTTATCAAAATATTTGTATCTTATATTTTGGCGCTTTATTTCGAAATTAAAACCAATTCTTCTTCGAAATTCAAACATAAAAGAAACAAAAGACAATAAAAAAAGTGTCGTTACAACTTTTCGTATGATTTTTTCCGTCTAGCCCCCTTTCACAACGCGCGGTAAGGAACTTCGTTCCAAAACCCATTACACTTTTTTCATAATATTTTAATCGAGCCCAGGACCCCACGCTCAGCAGACCGCTAGACCAACGGAGGTGTACATAAAACGGTATCTCACCAACATTGTCTGCGCAACTATATAAAACTGCTGCACGGTAATTACCTGTCAATTTTTCGCTCATCAGGCCGCGTCAGTGCGGTGCACCGCCGCGCGCGGACCGTGACGTCACAATCACGAGGCTAGCCCCGTGCTCCACCTACATCGTTACTGTCGCTGCTGACAGTTCACTTGCACTAGCTACGGACACGGATTCACTTCTGATTTAAGGTTGATCACACATTAGAGCCATGACCGGGCCGTGTTCTGTCACAACGTGGTCTGACACGTCGCGAGCACGGGCACGTGTGTGAATGAGTTCATATAAAATGTACACACCGAAAATTGTTTGAGGTCCGGACGGACCACGGCCCGGTCACGTCCTGTGCACGGCCCGGATAAGAGTGGATCAACCTTTAGACTTTCTTACATAGTGTTACTTCTTCTACTTTGATAGTCTTCATCTTTGTTGTCACTTGCAAGCAGTTCAAATCGTGATATGAAGTATAACAAGTCTACGGTTGGTAGCCGAACTGAGAGATTATACAGATTGCTCTGGCTGTGGGCACATTATATTGGTGTCATTAAGTGTCATCACTAATGCAGGCCCTTTTATTGTAGATGTAAGAGAATATTGTGATGCCGATGATAAAGAGCAAGACATTATGGAGATTGACATTCTACATTTAGCCACCAGAAAATCAATAACCAAGAATGCTAAGTTTTTTATTATTAAAAATGAGTTTTAAATAAATTATTTCTATAGAAAACATTGACAATACAGATGCTCTGTATGTATGGGGGCACTCAGAAGTTCATTTTAGAGATAATTTCCTCATTCGCTACATCTAATGCCACTATTGTTAGATGATTCAGATAAACAACGCTTGTTTAATTTCAAGGTCACCTTCGGCCACTTGACATGTGTAATTTTTGTCTAGTTACATAATAATGAAACCTGTGATATGACGATTTGTTTGTGAAATACGAAAAAGGATTGACTTATGGTCAGAGCTGAAACGGCACTATGATAACATCAACATTTCGTCATCATAATATCATCAGCATTTTTTCATCATAAGCCTTTTATTAAAAGAAACTAAGACCAAGGAATTTATGAATATCTCGTGTTGAAATATCTGCCAGTTATCAGGTTGCTATCCTGTACGCCCTTCCGCTCCACCCAAAGCGGAAGGAATACATTTGATGATTTCACAACTTGAATTTATTTGTATTTTCTACAATTACTTTCACTGCCTAAAATGTTTCTTGTTGTTTTGTTCCCATATTGTCGCTGTCAGTCAGTTGGGCGTCATGCCATAGACAACTGCTGAACTGTGTTCTGTTTTGTCTGTTGTATGACCAGAGACACGTTTTAATTAATGTCCGGTCCACATAGGCTGACAGTGATGTGGTTTTTTTAGTTTTTATTTATTTTTGTTATAATTATTGTAGTTAATAAGTTTTTTTAGTTTTTAGTGTTTCTTTCCGTTTTTTCCGGCAGAATAAACTGATTTTCTTTCTTTCTTTCTATTTCCCATCCATAAAAAAGACCCTCAGGTCAGTTACGGTATGCTGGGCGCGCAGAACTAAAGCCAAAGCTTAAAGCACGTGAATCTATTGGTACAAATACCAATAGATTCACGTGAAGATTACATGTCACCCCATCGGACTGGGTTGAATTGATCTGATCTAATATCGTCGAATCGTAATCAAAACCAATATGTACTGTTCAAATATCAAATTAAATGTTCAAACACAATCTGAAAGTAGTTTTTGTTTTACATCTTTTCGTATTCGGACACTGACCCCCAACTTTTATTTCAGTTTAAAATGTTCGCAATTTTTTTATTTAATGAGAGCTAGCTATCATATCATTTGGAAGAGTTTTATTCAAAGTCAAAGTCAAAGTCAAAACGTTTATTTCAATTAGGCCATTAAACGGCACTTTTGAACGTCATCGTTTACAGTTCAGTAAAACAATAATGTTACATTAAAAAAGTGACTCTACTGTCCATTCGGAAAGGTAGATTCTTATGGAGAAGAACGGACAAGAAACTCCATAGTTACTCTTTTCAAATAATGATTTTACAAAATTTGGTACTTATACAAAAATTAATTTAATATTATGTGAGGACGATGCACCCAGAATTTGCTATTATAAGAATAAAGTATTACCAGCAGAGGTAAACTTATTCAAACAATTAGCTCCTTTACGTTGAAAATACAGTCTTTAGATAAAAGGTACTATTACCGAGAATTTCAATAAATATGTGTTTCCCATGTGATATCTTTTGTATATTTTATAGCCTTAAAAAAGCGTGAAATCATCAATCAAAGTGATGTCATATATGATAAAACAGATGTTTTCTTCGACTTTTACGATCAGCACAAGGTTACAAAGGTCACGGCAGATCACCGAAATTGTTGAGCAGTTCAATGAATAAATCAAAATGTTTTCAGAGGAACATGCCTGACTTTTATTTGAAGTGAAAACACTTTCATTTTATTTTTAAGTGAATGCTCATGATTTATTGGAATAATTCAAATTTAAATTTAAAACAAGCGCATAATACATAAATAATTAGATAGTGTTTCTTTCCATTTTTCCTTTCGCACTTTTGATGGTTTTACTACGATTGAGACTTACTTAGGTACAATCATGTGAGTAGGTGCCGTGCCAGTCACGACCACGAGGACTATCGATAATCGAGGATCTTCCACGGCCTTGGCAGCTGGAACTCTTAGATATGGAGCAGAAGCCTGACAATTATTATAAGGGGATAAACCCTGTGCGAAGCAAAACTGTGATTATGATTACGGACCGATTTCATGCAATGACGCGTTTTCATAGAAATTATTCCAAAGACTGTAAAAATTCGATCATAACTTTTCTTCGCAACGCTGTCGCAATGTAGCGTCGCACTAACTTGTAGTCCTGCTAACTTGTGGTCAATAGCGTCCACACCTACCCTCTGACCCTGAACTGCGCAGTTTGTTGACCTCATTACAACAGTAATATAAACAACAACAAACAAATCATGGCAATTACTTAACACCACATCCTAGTCATCAATTCGCGAACTATTTTAAAAGCAACAACCTCATTCGTTCATTCGGTATCAGGGTTAAGGTGAACAC
Organism: Mamestra brassicae; assembly: GCA_905163435.1. Classification (NCBI taxonomy): domain Eukaryota; kingdom Metazoa; phylum Arthropoda; class Insecta; order Lepidoptera; family Noctuidae; genus Mamestra; species Mamestra brassicae. The sequence goes on from LR990990.1 coordinate 21,131,133, forward strand.
AGTACTCACACACACACACACACATGTATAATGTATGCATGTGAGACTACACGTAAGAAAGCAGTATGCATGTGATCGTGTTGTCACGTGCATCGAGACCGCAGCTCCACCTGTGCTCCTTGACATTCAATATGGCGGAGTTGACCCACTGATGCAGTAATTGAGCTAAGTTTTGGATGTATTTTCTTAGATAGCATGGCGGCGTGGAGTCGGATTGGTTTTAGGCCGGTTATCCTTGTCATCCTGCTCTATTCTGTTCTTGTTCCTGTCGTTTGGCTTCTGATGTGGTTAGTTGAATCGAAATCGAAACGAAATGCTCAGCATTAACTTCCTCCATCCTTCATCACAATAAGTATTTCATGCTACGAATAATCTACTTTTCTTTTGGTGTCAGACTTCTACATATTTAGCCCTAGGTATCTATGAAGACAATCTAACCTTATGATGAGTTTACATACTGATTAGCTTTACTTTAGTTAGATTTTTTATTTATTGTATTCGACATAATATAAGGACCTGTAAATGATTTTTTTCATATGTTTCTCAATTTCACTTCAGAGCTGTAGAGAGAACTAAATAAAATGTTTTTAGTATCTAGTTTTATTTACTTCTTAGTTTAAATAGTTGACACTGTCGTTCGAAAGTTGGTCTGTGGTTTGAAGTACGAAGTACAGATTCATGAGGAAAAATGAAAAAGTGTTTATTCACAGTAGTACATTGCTAACAATATAATTATTACCTCTGCCAAACTGCAAAACAATTTGTTGGCATATGTAGCTCCTTTTCTTTAGTACACATACACATACACACAATTTTTTTTTTTTTTTTTTAATATTCTCAACATCACAGCTTTGACAAAACACATTGAAGAGGTACTTTTGTATGTTATTTTTAAAAGACGCTCGTGTGACACAACTGTTTATATCTACTGGAAGGTTATTAAAAATAGTTGGAACTAAGAACTTACTACCGACATCGATCATAATAGATAGTTATTACAAGTGGGCCACGACTCGAGAGTATCAACCCCACACGGCTCGAAAATATAACTACCAACGAGGTTATTATATTTCCGCCGCTTGAGGTTCTCCGCAGCCGCAGCGGCAGCGCCAGCACAGCACGATGAGCTTGGAAGATGGGATGGCGCAAGAGTATCGACACAAGTAGCGTCCAACATTAATGGCCTACCCATCTTCAAGGGAAATAACGACATGCCGTCCGGTCTCTTGCCATCGTCGCGTGCTAGGTCATTGGGTTCTAATACAGCCGAAACGCAGACGGTGACAAGAGCTCGTCGGATGATGTCGTTAATATTCGCGTGCTGCGCTACGACTTACGGCTGCATGACAGGCCGTGGTGTCCGAGGCTGTTGACAACTTCGCCACAGTGGCGCTTCCACTGTGGCGAAGTTGTCAACAACAAGGAGCTCCCGGACGCAGGGAGGCAGCGAGGCGGAAAGTAGTATCGTCGAACAAGGTGCCTATGTTCGACGACGGTAGTACTTAGTTAATATAATCTGCTACACGTTTTCTACGAGAATATAAATCTACAGTAGATGAGTACAATTTTATTATTAAAACGTACATATGAGTAATACTTAATTAATGTATGTGTGATTACTCCTAACAAGCGGCTTTACGACCTGCTAATGCACTGTAAATAAGTATCCTCGTCCGTTCAAGTTTTAGCAGTCGTTAATAAGAGTTCAACATATTTATATTTTAGTTAATAAGCACGTCTTCCTTCCTTCTAAAATGTGTATGTGTAGTTCAAACAATGTCATAATATGAAATTCATCATTTCTGTAATGGAACATAGCACCTGTACAGTCGTGCCTACCGGGAACGATCAAGATCGGTGCGTTTATAAAATACACCTGTGCAACCGGTCGATTCTGTAAACATGTCGAAGTGAAGGCTTGGGTGAACACGAGTTGAGTGATCATGAGGTGAGCTGTCAATCCATATAATCAAGATGGAGTGACAGCTCACTTCGTGATCACGTGACATCTTGATAATATGGATTGACAGCTCACCTCGTGATCACTTCACCCAAGCCTTCACTTCGAATGTTTACAGAATCGACCGCAGGTCTTGTAGCATACGATTGCGGATTGACGGTTGATTCTGTGAAAAAAACTCGCCATGAGAAGTTATCATGATGAAATTGAAACAGAATAGCACTACAGGTCTTACAGGTGCAACGCAGGCATACCTGCACGGGTTGACCTCTCCGGAGGACCGTAATGTGTTTAATATTCATAAGGGTGGTGTGACGCTCTGAGCATGTTTGCGGGACAAACGTGGCCCGGGATCCAAAACAGAGGTTTGGAAGGAGAACGGGGATACCTTTGACCAGCAGTGGAACACTATATAAAACCTAAATGTAAACTAATGTGTTTCACGGGAAAAAATCCACTTCTAATTTGATATCCTTGATGTTTCAGGGAATCTCTCTCGCCTAGCTCTCACTACTCGTCCTCGGCACTCGAGCCAGGGCTGCCACCCACGTGAGCGGTGTTGTTAAACTGCTATAATTAGTGACACACGTCACGCTTACGACCGACACCGCGACTCATGTGATCTTGTCAAATTTATGCGTCGGATACGATTCAAGTATTCTATCGTAAAAACTTGTTGGTATTGATTTCAATGCGCTGCTGCTGGATTTATAGTCTGTGGTTTATCTTGATTAAGGGCAATGTCGAGGTGTTAAAGGCAATTCTCGTTCTGGTTGGACTGAAACCGAGTGTGTGAGTGCCCAGTGTCCTCATAGGTACTGTCCCACCGCTGGGGAAAGGCCTCCCTTCATCCTTCCAATTCTTAAAGAAGCCATCTAGGTCATCTCAAAATCACCTTCACGAGCTGCCGTTGTCGTTGCGGAATTTGTTCTAAAGAGTCACCGCGGCCCTGGAACGCAAGGCTTTAGAAGGAACACGGAAGGGTTTTAGTCAGTAAGAGTCTGACACGCCCATCCGCTCCACCCAGAGCGGAAGAAGTCATTTGATGATTTACTATCCTTAAAAAAAAAAAGCCACCTTTTGCCGATGATATAATGTTTTCTAAATTAAATATATTATCTTTGCTACCGAAGTCAAGACCACGACAAAATAAACAAAAAACAAAACAAGTCAGAATTTCGTTTAGATTTAGCAGTAGGAAAATCTCCATGTAAATCCAAACCAATTTGTAAATTCATTGCCATCATGGAATTCTGAAAACTCCTTTGGCTTAATAGGCAGGATGCATGTCATGAAAATCCTGGAATCATTTACGTTTATAAATCATGAACGTGGCACATGATTCACATATATGAATATATCTGATTATGGACTCATAAGTAAATAAGTTGCTATTGTAGCAAGGCCTTTGTCCTTGCTACAATTGCAACTTATTTATTCAAGGCGAAGATTTCGGGGCGCGCTCGACTTCTACCGAAAAGACTGACCCGAACTAGCAAAGGACAGAGTTGTATAGAAAAAGAAGAGGGAGGCCTTTGGCCAGCAGTGGAACAAAATAGGCGATAGATAAATAAATAGAATTGTGGCAAAGTATAGTGTGAGTGAGTGACTAATGTCGTCTTCCTGTCTGCTACTGACAACATGAAGGCTAAATGTCTACCACGAGTTGGTAATACTGCCCTCTGACTCTATTGTTCTCTGATTTGAATTCCACTCGTGTTGTGAGTCATTCAAATGATGTGCCTCACATGTTCTGAGCATGTGTCTATAAATAAAGCAATGTCGCAGATAAGTGTGCTGAGCCTCGGGTCCCGGTGCAGGGAGCGGCCGAGCACCGGCCACGCTGCCGCACTTGACTCAATTGGATCAAACTGTTTGTCGCTGCGCTGCGGAATGTTCTGGAAGTCTGGATGTGGTACTGTTTCTTTGCCTCTTGTATATTCAGTCTAGATAACAGCCCTCCTACCGCATTTTAGCCAATTTCAGCCGAAACTAGCCATCCAGATGCAGGAGATATTGTATCTAGATGAGAACAAGAATCGTCTAATCAGCTCAAGTACCGGAAGATCACACGATGTTCACAAAATTACTGTAATTTGTTCAAGAGGCGGTCACCCGCGCACCACTGCGCCTGCACAATCCGCATGTTGTGCACGCACGGGCGCCGGCGCACGTGAACAACGACCACTGCTCAGCGGGTCTCGCTCGAGTGTAATCACTGGTTTCAGCTGAAGTCACTTAATGTAATATCTTAGTATTTCAGCTGTCACATGCATTGAAATAATCGCCACGAGTTTCCGGCGAGACTGAGACAGTCATAATAATGTATCTAGCTTGTCACGTTCGACGCATCCTGGGTTGTCGGCTCTGATACTATGCTGAATGGCTATTCATTTAATCTTTACAGGAACTATATTCACACATCAGAAAACGGAATATCTGATCAAAGACTAATTTTACCACTAATTTTGTCAACACGGTTGGCGCAGTGGTTGAGTGATTGTCCGCTGCGCTGCGTGTCGCGGGTTCGATTCCCGCACGGAACGAATATATGTATGGCCTACAAATAGTTGTTCTGGGTCTGGCTGTTTGTTTATGTGAGTTTGTATGTTTGTAAACGCACCCACGATACAGGAGAAATTCCTAGGGTTAGTTTTAAAAAAAAATACAGTTATTGTTTTTGAAGAATTCAATCGATACTAATTAAAGAGTTTAATCTTTAATTAGTATCGAGTCACTTTTAATAAAGAGCTTATAGTCATAACATTAAAGCAAAGTTTGTGTAAATTTAATGGAATCTTGATTATTAGCAAGATTCCGAGAGTCAGCTAATTATGATGTCACAAACGAGACGCTGCTCGTCAAATGTAACCACTGGTATTAATATCACAAAGTTACTTCCAAGGAACATCATTCACCAAAACCAAGATTTGTAATATGAGAAAACCTGACCGCAAAAAACGACTAAACGTTCCAAACGATTCACAAAACTTTTTTTAAGCAATGTGATGCAGTTCGTGGAATTAATGATGCCACTTTTTATTCGCTGTTTTTCGATCGGTTTTTGCCACTATACAGTAATTTTTAAGGTAAATTATATGCGACTTTTTAATAAATAACAATCAAGAAAACCCTTTATTTGTGTATGTTCCGACCATTCGATATCAAATCATAAATCATTTTGCCAATCTCTTTGTAAATATCACATTATCAGCAGGCCTTCTAGTAGTAGTTCACTGGCATCGTGTGAAGTCCATGGCCGAATTTGTTGGTAAATAAACAATAAATAGTGGCGCGTCACACAAGTAGGGCGTCCCACGCGGTCGGGAATAGCGGACGGGATCCCGGCAAGTCGGCCGGCGGCGGCGTGCGTCCGCGCAGCTATTCTTAGCGCTCCGACATCCTTCCCGTCATTATCCAATCTGGGAACTGCGGGGATAAAATGCTGCTTGTGTCTAATGTTAGCGTGTTTAAAAACCCTACGGCTACTGCGATTTGACCTTACTTACAACTAAGTAGTTAAGTACGACACTAAACAGTTCGATAGTAGGTAATCGCCCGAATACCGGATGAAATTAATAGATAATAATTGTATAGGTAAAAACAATACTACAGATCTCTGCGAGATTCGCTGACCGTTCAAATATCCTCTAAACTAATGATCGGTGCCTCTTAGTTTTTTTCAGTTGTGTAGAAAATACAACAGGGAGAGGAAGCGTCATTTTATCGCTCACTAACTAGGTACGCAAAAGTCGTAATTGGTCTGTTTGTGGTCCCTCGGGAACATTCTCTAAGGCTGGCTACATACGACTCAGGTGGTGTCAGTGGCGAGGTGTCGGAAGGCAATAGGCCTTCGACTTATACCAGTGTGCTACATAATGTCAAAAATCTTTTCAAGTGCATGCGACAGGAAATACTTAATAATGCCGAAATCAAAAATTACTGTGATCTTATAAGTTGTTTTTTAAGGTGTCACGTTTTATTATATTGATTGCCGAACTTAGTGAGTCACCATAGTCAACAGAAAATCCAAGGAATATAATTCAAAAGCATTTTCCTTCTATCTTCGTCTTGTGATGTCTTCGTTTGCCGCAACCCTTTAATCAGCAATGAGGCGACCTCTTGATCCTGATGAGTTAATCGCTTGCATGACAAGGGACCTTCCGGGAAGACTGACGCAATCCTGTGATAATCACCTTGACCGTCATGAGGCCGAGGCCAGGGGGGGGGGCTCAGCCGGTAGGGTTGCGGAATTTGTTCGAAAGAGTCACCGCGGCCCTGGAACGCAAAAGGTGGGTGGGTTTTAGTCAGTAAGAGTCTGATACTCCCTTCCGCTCCGACTAGAGCGGAAGAAGTCATTTGATGAAGTCATTCCAAAAAAAAATTAAGAAAAAGACCGATATGTCTTTCAATACAATTGTAGTTGTATTACTAACGAAATCATTGAGAATTTTAATCTCCCTGGATTAAAATCCTGAATTTGTTGTCTTGACTTGTTATGCGTTAAGCTAAATAAAATGTTTTGTGCTTTTATAGTGTTGCTACTTTCCTAAAACCTACCCTCATTGGGGTCTGCCCCCCTTTTCCCCCCATACGCCTCATTACCTAGGCACCTAATCAGTCGCGCTGACGTCTTTGAACTGGACACGCCAATCCAATTGATTGGCGAATAATCATAGACGTACGCAGGTACACCTAATTGGCAAACTGCCTTAAGCATTGGCTATTAGTTCTCATTAAAACATCTGAAACTGAATTTGGATGAACAATCGACTATTATTAGGCAGATTTACTGACTGAAAACATAAATTTTATCGGGACACTAGCTTTTAGCCAACGACTTCGAGAATTTCCAATTCAAGAATTTTCGTAATCTGACTGGCGCGCGTTCAAACAAACAAACAAATTCTTCTCAAACTTTCAGCTTTATTATACATACACTAAACGAGCATTTGAAAGAAAATGTGCAGATTTCTGAAATATCTTCAGTTTATTTATAAGTACGTCTACCTACTTAAATATTAAGCACAATGGAGTGGAGATAGACTGTCTCCCACACAATTTGTTCTGTAACATTAAATTATTTAAACTCATGTCAATGCGTCTGACACGCCACAGCTAAAGATGTTGAAAATTATTGAAAACCCAGCACTGATTTATATTGTTTAAATAGGTACGGTGAATGAAAATAGGCGAAATAAGCATGTAGGTGTTATGTTACGTAAGTAACTTAATGAACAATAGGAGAGAGCGGTCCTGTCTTCCAATGATATAAGTACAACAATACAACAGCTATTAAGACACAGCTTATACCCACGGTATCTATACTGTGTTATAACTGCCGCACCCAGACTCCTCAACTGTTTTCTTCAATTTGTTAGAGTTAGTTATGGGAAAACGTTATTGGCCTTTTTCTATCATTCAAAACTAAAACAAAAAGTTCAGAAAAGTCGAATCCCGAATTCGATCGAAAGGTTTAGAAGAAAATTTTACCATTTTTTCTGAAACTTGTCCTTTGGCTAGTCTAGAGCTTCCGCCGCCTAACCGCGTATTTGGCCGCCTACTAGGTATGGGTCCAGATCATCGAGGCTGCTCATACTGGTTTTGTTACCACTGTCGTGTGGGCTGTCTCAATGATTCGAAAATAGTACACATACCTAGTATGAATAGAGGCTACTCATCAACGACTATGAGTTCGGCGGTAAGGCGGGCAGGCGCAAGTGACGAAGGTTCCATTGTCTACTGTTCTACTCAGTGGCTCATCAGAGGAAGCGCATTGTTCGCTATCTGCGGTCTGCTGGACCCTCGTTCTGTGACTAAGTCGTCACTTTGTAACAAGTGACGAATGCCGACGAACGTGACGGACTTGTGAGTCCCTGTCTATGGTGTGAGGTTGTTTTGTTTTGATGTGTGCCGGTATAGCTACGTTTGCGGTTTAGTTGGCAACGAACCTGAATATGTTGCAACAATAACCTTGTCATGTTGCGTGCACCAAATATACTGATAACTAAAATGTATGATTAGGCGATTGGCACACTGCAACGCACTACGCAGCGGGGTGCGTGGCGGACGAAGAAAAAAACTGCGCGTGAATGCGTTTTCTGTGTGTTGGACTGTGCGTGTTTTCTATACAAACGGAGATACTTACAAGCAACGGAAGAACACGCATCCACGCGCTACGTTGCATCATGCGGGGCAGTGTGAGAATCGCCTTATCATCATTTGACATAGGGTCTAGTCTATCTTCTAATTAGAGCTTGGATTTTACTTGAGTTTATATAACGGTGCTGTCTCCATCGAAGGGTGCTGTGGAAAAAAATCTGGAAATTAAAATTGATATAATTAGTTACCCACTTATAGCTTTGCTCATGGATCAACATAGAAATCAGTTTAGATTCAGTCGCTGGTAGGTACATGTGTATATGCTTGCAGAAAGCATATAGTTATTACTTGCATTCACTGAATCTTCTGGCCACCATTAGAAAAAAAAAAACTCAAAGCATTTATTTCAAATAAACCATTACAGGCACTTTTGAATAGTCAAGGTCGGTCTGTCTAAAGAGATGAAGCTAATTACACGTTCCAAAGCGAAGATCTCTATGGAAAAGAACGTGCAAGAAACTCCACGGACATTACTAGATACAGAAATAGGTGAGTCACTCATTCGTTATACAAAAAAATCGATTTAAATATGAAATGAACTAAATCTAATATTATAAGACACAAGAGAATATCGGCCAATTTTCCTTCGAGTAATTTGCACATGAAACATTTTACATAATGTAAATTGGGTTCACGACAAATTATCCTCATCAGGTACCTACATGACTTGGATCCACTAATTAGTAACTGAATTATTGTTAATTCAGTTACTAATAGTGGATCTAATTAATGGAATGTAATTACAATGGCTTGTGATACATTGCGGATAATCACTGCACCGGTAGGTAGGTAGGCAGGTACCTACGACAATATTGCAATTAGTTAAAATTAATACAACAGTAGGTAACAATGATTTACCACTACTAATGCATAGTTTTAATTTTCATAGAATGATTGATAAATTGAATAACACAATGTAATTTTAGAATTGTATTGTCTCAGTATTGCTCCGTTTTGGTCAGCCTAAATTAGGTAGGTAGGTACATTGAATGTATAAGGTATGATAAGAAACAAATGCATGAATTAATATTTTTTAATCTAACATTTCCTATAAAACAAATGAATCCATCATGATCTTCAACCTGCTTAGCAACCTGGCATACGTCAGCCGGCCAGCCCGAACAACAGCCGACTGTCTATTATCTGCGAGCTCTACTTACCCCGTTAGTAAACTGAGCGCCAAGATAAGGGTCCACACAAACAGCTGACCCAGTGGTCGACGGCGCGAACTGGAGCGGCCGCCAGCCGTGACACAAATACCTACTTGAACAGTATCGATTGCGCGCCGCACAGGTATCAATATTATATGCAGCGGGCGGGAGCTGGCAACGTATTTTTAAATTAATTTGGTAAAAAAACACTAGGTACGCTTGCATTAGTTGAAGGGATAGGTAGACGTGTACCTAAAGTACACACACTTCTGGCCAGTTATTTTAAGTTTCAGTAGGTAACTGGGGACGAACCGAACTTGTATTGCGCTAGCAGCTCAGAATCTGGAATTGTGCCTGATAAATTCGTGGATCTGGAAAAGCCAGTATCTCAGCGTGCTCCATCGTCGATCACATCATCGCTTTCCATCAAGTGAGATTGTGGTCAAACGCGAGCTATCTTCTAGCTACACAAATACTCGTACATAAAATTGCTGTCTGTTTGCGATATTAAAAAAACGCCTTTTACTAAATGCATATGAAAGTAATCTGTGTGTATCTGTTTTTTTAGGCCAGGGGTGGCGACATTGTGAGCCGCATGTGGTTCTTTCAATGTAAAGTTGCGGCTCTCCAATTCCATAGGAAAAAAAATCAGTAATAGGTTCTCTCGCGTTAATAGTAGATCCACACAAATATAAATGAGATCAACACTGAGCCATTTGGAATTGATGCTGGATCGCTTCAAATGAAAATGTTGTAGAGTGGCAAATTCAATTTGCCATTTCTGGACCTCCAAATTTTCTAACTTGGAAGACCAAGTGCACGTTGCGCAGAATAAGTAAGCAGCTCTAAAAGATAATGCCGCAAGTTGAGGCACTCATATTCGGCGCATGGAATACTCTTCCAAAATGCTCCAGTGAGGTGAAGAAGTTGGCATTTGGAGTGCTTATAATTTTCGGGTCGACATATTCGTGCGAGCAAGCAATAGTATTATTATAATTAAAAGTAAAGTAGAAGCCAACTAACACATAACATCTAGGGGCCTGCCTGAAACTTAAAACAACGAGTTATGAGCCAGATACAACCAAACTTTCAAAAAGCTTGCAAAGCCAATGCTGCCTTTGATGTAACTGTTCAGTAACTGCAACTGTACCTATGTAGTTATATTATTTGATTGAATATATAACGGAATATCGGGATCATTTAGGTTATTAGAAATCGTGACGTCAACAGAGCTAACGTCACCATCTCCATTGACAGGCTCACTCCATTTATTTGTTTACGTTTTAATCTTATTACCAATGAAACACAACAAAAAAAAAAAATCAAATTTAAATCAACAATAGGAATCGTGGGTACTCACAAGATATTTTGCACAAGGTAATGGACTCACTTCTCTTATATGAGAAATTCTTGAAGTGTGACAGCCATAATATACTTTGATTTGGCAAAATGTGTATTTTCAAAAGAATTCCATCACATGAAGTTTGTCCCAAAACCCATATCATAAACTGTCACAAAGTCCGCATTGACATCACTTATCTATCCTACAAGGCGATGCGAAAATAACTTGTTTAATGAATTGTAGTAGGTACCTACCTACTTACCTTCCTACGCATAGGTAGGCACACGAAATGTTTCAAATAAATGGTGCCCTAGGTACCTACAGTACTTTCAAGTGTCTGCTACGGCTAGACTATAGTAGGCGCCAGATAAATGTGGAATAAAGTATATTGACCTTTCCCTAATAACTGTTCATAGGTACCTGAACAATTAAATATGAATCGTTTTTCATTATTAGACAATGTTAAGGATCACGAGAGATGATGATTCGGGACAGCTTTGTGTCATTAATTCCGTTTTTCAAATTAAAAATGTCAATAATTGTAGGTGGGTCAATGACCGTTATTCCACGATTATCTGGCGCCTACTATAGGTATCTCATCGTTGAAGATATTCAGTATTTTCAAAACTCATCTTGTTTTCTGAGCATTACATAATTTGGTTGAAATAATTCGAGACTGGCGTAGAACTACAAAACTCAGAGCCCACCAATGGAAAGTAACCTACCTAAGTTAGAACTACCTATTTAGGAACACCACTGACGAATAATTTCACAATAAGCTAACAAAATTTTTACAAGTACCTACTTATCTACTACCTACCTCCTTTACGCAATTTTCAACCATGTCACACATTTGCCTAATCGCCTACCTACCTAGCTAGGACGATGTGACAAGACCATAGGGACGCATCCATGCATGCTGACTCCGATGATCATAAACACAGCAGTGCTGGTGCGTCACGCTCCGGTTGTCGAGACCGCTTGGTCGCGGTCACTTTCCAACAGCTGACCGCTATCCGCCATCATGAAATGTGTTGCATTATGCACAATAATATGCTGGTCTAGCTGCGTTTGTGTATAAGAGGAGGGAAAGTGGCCTCATAGCTTATATCCTGCTTCACCCGTTCTTATCATAACTACCTACCTATACAGTCATTCTGAAGTGATAAAAATATGAGTTTGTAAAAGGTAATCTTTGCATGTAGGTAGTAGGTACCTTCTATTTTTTACCTACATACTTACTGATTCGATTTGGATTTTTTTTTACATCGTTGAGTGTCGTATGATGCTTCTTATATCCTAAAGTGCGCGATCCTGCGCGATAGGCCAAAGGAGAAAACGCGCCGGAAGACGCGAGATAAATAATAGGTTTTTAGTTGTAGGCACTGCACTACCAAAATTGTTTGTTTGGTTTTCCCCACTCAATTAATTTATAGCTGATTGAAGACCACTTATCCAAATCAAGTTAGGTATGTAAAAATGCCTCAGCTTGTTGTTTTGAAGTTCTCTGCAAGTAAATGAAGAAATAAGCAGTTTTTGGTACATGGTTATGGTAAATAAAAGCATTTCAATATAACAATGACGCGACTCGCTCGACGCGCTCTTTTGGTGCAAAAACGTAATGCCTGCTACACACGTAACGATATATCGTAGCGAATGTTGTATGTCATAAACGCTCTTAATAAGACTAATGTTAAATTAAAAAATCTTAAAATGTTATTTTTAAGATTTTTTAACTATTCACATTTTTTTGCGTTTTTGATACAAAATTTTAAGAACACTGATGATTAGCTTTTGTTAAGTATGTACTTTAATTATTGTAAAAACTTTGATATCTGTGATACGAATTTACAAATGGTTTTTATGATAAACTACAAATATATATATTCCACAAATTTGAACGCCTCTTCCCCCTTTTAAAGGTTAGTTTTGGAAAATTAAGCACAACGATTTGCATTAATTACCCTGCCATTTCTGCTGCTGATTTCTGTGGTCTCAGGATCAGCGCAATTGTTCACCCCGTTCAGATTTTTTTGCAAAAATTGTTAGATCTGTTTCAATTATCCCACTTTTAGTTTGTTCATATCTACCAATTTCCACGTAAATTGAATCAAGCAATTATTAGATAAGTCAAAAGTTAGGCTTTAACTAGATATTAATTGCATTTATCTGTTTATATTACTAGATATAACTCTGAAGGGACAAAGTTAATAAAATACTTGTAGGGTTACACTCAAACCACACATTTAATATAATTTATCATTTCATATAACCGTTACACTTATATTACACATTTAGTATTTTGGAATATAAAACATTGTACATACATTTCTAAATAAATTCCACAACAAGCAATCGTTACACCATAGAATTCAAAATTTAAAACAAAATAACGGCCACAGTTTATAACTTAGCATGATATTTTAAAGAATAGCTATTAGATCAGACTGACTTACAGTAGGTCCTTCAATTGTAGTATCAATTTACTTGTATTACGACTTGTTCTCTTGGTGGTCCGGGCTCGAATGGCCTCCAGCCTCGATGTTTTCAACCTCTTTTGTGAGCGTTGAATCCACGGACAAAAATTACAAACGATCGTTGTCACGTGACAGGCGAAAGAAATGTATTCAATCAGACAATACGATTTTAAAAAAATTGAAAATGTAGTATTAAATGTACTTCTTGTGGATATATATTAAAATGCAATCTTATTTCCCTAACACAATAATTATTATTATTTATTTATTTTCAGACAACATAGTCCATACATACACACATACACAACAACCACAAACCAATACAATAACGTCCTCCCCTAAAAACTTCATCATCCCTTTTCGCCTCTTTATGGGTTTATTTAAAAAAAATCAAAACATTTGTTAGTTAGCAACATTTTTCTTACTTAGAGCATTTTTATACCCGACGTAACTTTTAAATGAAAGGTCCGATTTGAATAATTTAAAGTGTACCTAATTTACATGTACATAACTTAACTTAATTACCAAACCATGGATGGACAAGGATTAATGTCATGATGCCAAAATCACCACTTTTCCATTCTACCCTGGATTTTATTGAATAATTTGAAAAAAAACGGTCATTGTGACTTAACCATAATATTTAGACATATACCCTCCGAACTTTTTTAAAGGTAAAAATAATTACTTTTTAATCATGTAGTACATTATTTTTAAGTATCGTCAATAGTTTTCTCAGCGCACGCCAAATGAATTTATCAGGCAAAAAGTTGCTACTTTGGGTTACATTATTGCAATTTTCGTAAGGATCTCAATTTTTTCTAAAATAAAGTATAGCCTATATTTTAAGTTAACAATGTAGCTTTCGAATGGCGAAAGAATTTTTAAAATCGGTTGAGTAGTTTTGAAGCCAAATCGTAACAAACAAACAAATAAATCTTACCTTTTTATAATATTACTTTGAATAAGTTATTAAAAGCAACTACGATCAAGAAAATTTGGTTTTTATGTCCCTATTTCCCTATCTAATAATAAATTCACTTTGGAAAAGCCTGACCGCCAACCCCCTCATCGCGGCCGTAAGACAGTCAGCAAGGGGGGTTGGCGATCCACGCTGCAATGCACAGCGAATTGCAGTGGGGGCAATAGCTTCGCAGTCGCCACTCGGTGGCAACTGGGAATTTTATTCCCGAATGCCACCTGGGGAAAATCCATGTGGGTGTAAATTATTTATTAATTAAACTATTTCAATATTATTATTTCGTGAAAAATAAAAAGGAAGCAATTGTATTATCAGATTGTGTATTACGATCAGGCTGTAATGGTGGTGTAGATTCCATTGATGGTATACTTGAGGATTCATAGTGGAGTGGAACACATTCTTGAACGCTGTGTTGGTCAGCTTGTAAGGGATATTGACTTTGAGTGTGTAGTTGAGTGGAAAAAATAGTGTTGGTAAAGTCATCGTTTTTTTTTTCTTACAGCGTGTGATATAGTTAGGCTACCCATTTCAGCCAAAAACAGAGTTTCATTAATTATTTTTTCTGCTATGATTCTTTGTTCGTTTGGTAGCTCTTGTAGTTTCATCCCTATATTTTTTCCAAACACCTCGAAACGATTTTTGGGGATTTTGGGGCGTTTAAAATGATCGTTTACAGACTTATGTACGTTTTCAGCTAGTGTATTCGTACCTGGTCTTTGCCGACTACGATTCGAGATTGGTGTGTCTCGTTCGCTGTCAGAACGGTTCAGAGTCAGTGTGTCTCGTTCGCTGTCAGAACGGTTCGGAGTCAGTGTGTCTCGTTCGCTGTCAGAACGGTTCGGAGTCAGTGTGTCTCGTTCGCTGTCAAAACGGTTCGGGGTTGGTGTGTCTTGTTCGTTGCTCGTAGAGGCGATACTGGCAGTTGACTGCTCCTGTAGAATAGATGATATATTATTATAAAAAAATTACTTAGATGTAATTAAAAGTAATTATTTTGTTACAGTTTCCAAAAATAGAAAAGGATTGGAGAAGAAATGCGAAAGAATTTCAGCAGAAGTGGAACTGTCCTCACTGTTAAGGTGCCATTGATGGTAAGCACGTTGAAATCGTGCCTCCAAGCAATAGCGGCTCGTTTTTTTATAACTATAAACATAGACACAGTACGGTATTGATGACAATCGTTGATGCAAAATACAGAGGGCCCAGCACGAATGTTTTGACATATAGTAACGTTACAGCAGTGCGATTTGTCGAAGTGAAGGCTTGGGTGAAGTGATAACGATGTTAGCTGTCAATCCATGTTATCAAGATGGAATGACAGCTTACTTTGTGATCACTTCAAGCCTTAACATCGACAAGTTTATAGAATCGACCGGCAGTACGTTAGGTATCGTTAACGTAAGTGATTTTTAAATATTTTAGTCTGGATCTCGTGCCTAACTGGAAATCTTCAGGACTGGACGGGTTGCACAATTTCTGGATTAAATAGTTTACAAGATCACACGCTCGCGTGGCGTCTCAATTCCAGTCTGCCTTAGAGTCAGGGTCGCTGCCCCAGTTTTTAACAGCAGGAATAACTCACTTGCTCCATAACTCAGGTAGTACTGCGGAATCTAAAAATTATAGACCGATCACGTGTTTACTGACGGTCTATAAAGTTCTTACTTCCATTTTGAAAGCAAAGATTAACCATGACATCACATAGTAATTCAATAATGTTTGCTTCTCAGAATGGATGTAAGAACGGGTCCCATAAGCTAACAGGTTCGACGTTCCCGAAAGGATCTGTCGACATGTTGGATAGACTACAAGAAGGCCTATGACTTGGTGTCACATACATGGCTCATGCGGGTGCTGGAGCTGTATAAAGTTGATGCAGTTCTACGCACCTTCCTGATGGCGTGTATGGGACAGTGGAGAACGGTCCTTCGCTATCTAGGATGTCGACAGATCCAGGCGAACAGCGACCGCATAAGGATTGAGCGTGGGATATTTCAGGGCGACAGTCTGAGTCCACTGTGGTCTTGTCAGGCCCTCAACCCTTTCAGTACACTGCTGGAGGGTTCGGGCCAAGGCTACCGGTTGAGAAGAGGTGGTCAGGTCATATCGCACTAGTCAAGCCGATATTGATGTACTCTTTCGGCATACTCAAAAGGACTCAAAGGACTGTTTACCGGAAATCGGATGCATCACCCACAGTCATCGCTGAGCTGTATTTCCCGCGGAAGTGTCGGTGGCTTCTTAAATGCTAAGACCCTGCACAACCGCGAGATATGCAGCCTTAGTGAGAACTTTCTAGAGACCGACGTGGATGCATATGCGATGCGTATGCATCGAGATGTGGTAGCAGCGGACATAAGGCCTTTGTCCGCTGCTACCACATCTCCGCACTCTCCTTGGCTAACGAGAACTGGCAAACATGTGATATTAGATGCAAATGACCACGGGAAGATATGGCAGTGCAAGAAGCTTCACGGACGCTTTTATCGGGCCCTGCATGGGCCCGATGTAGACTTTTCAGCGTCCGTAGCCTGGCTGCGTTTTGGCGACGTCTTCGGGGAAACCGAAGGTTTTGTCTGTGCGATTATGAACGAAGTTATGATGACAAACAACTACCGGAAATACATTGTGAAGGACGGTATGGTTGACATCTTATATCGGGCATGTCGCCGGCCCGGGGAATCAATCCGCCACATTATTTCCGGTTGTTTTAGTCAAGCACAACTTGTAGCCAGGATTCTTGCTGCCAGCAATTTGCTCTTAAATACAATCTTGTGGAATTGAAAGTACCGTACTATAGGTATGTGCGCGACCCAGCGCTCGAAAATGGTCATTGCACGTTGTATTGGGATCGGTCTAACATCATTCATCACTGGCAGGACTATTGTTGCCAATATTCCTGACATAGTGGTGATAGACCGACTAGAGCGTCGCGCAATGATTGTTTAAATAGTCTGTAGTATAGCAGTCCCGCATGACGAGAACCTCGTGAAGGCTAAGAAAGATAAACAAACTAAGTATCTTGACTTGGCTCGCGAGTTTGTCGACATGTGGGATGTGAACACATCAGTCATTGTGCCGATAACCGTAACTGCCAATGGCATAATTTCCAAGAGCCTCGACCAACATCTAAAGAGACTCTCGTTGGGCAGCTGGATCAAGGACTGGAACTAGAAAGCAGTACTCCTGGACACGGCTCATTTACTCAGGAGGTCCCTCTCTCAGGAGCCCTAACCGGTAGCTTGGACCCTGTTCCCGATACCGCTGGCCTACAATTTTTTATATTTTTAATTGTTTTTTTTATAGAAATAATTAAAAATGTAAATAGTATGTGTAGAAAATTAATAAATGGAATATTAAAAATAAGATAAAACCACTATTTTTTGTATTATTTGTCCAGAAATTCGCCATCATAACACATATTTTGTTCAACCGGCTACCTATTATGGTTCAAAAGATACAGCCCTTTAAAGCTCAAAAGACAGATGAATGGACAGACGGACGATGTAGGCTTAGTAAAAGATCTCCGTTCGGACCTTTGGGTACGGTAGCCTAAAAAGAAACAGAAATATTAAATAAATGTATATTTATACGGTTTTTTTTGGAACTGTCATCTATGACGGCCTGGCGCACAGAGCTCGGTTTTCCTTGTCATCAAAGGTTAATTTCAAGCAAAAATGCAGACCTTGAATTCGAGTATAATAACTTGTCATCTTATTATAATATAATCGTACTATACCTATTTGTATAAAAAAGCAATAAATAATTTCTGAGAAATTAAAGCTCACCTTATTTTCGTTCTCATTTATGTTCGATATCGATGGTCTCGGTACATCTTGACCGTATAAAAAACTTAGCAACTCGAAGTACCATAAACGAGGAGTATGAATCTCATCAGTTCCTGCTCCGGATTAACAAGATTTTTTTATTTTATTAAGCTCTTTTTTATATGTAGTTCTAAGATTATTAATCTTCTTAACCACTATATCCCTGTTGGCTTTTGGATCGATCGCTCTGTATTTCTCGACCAGCCTGTTGTAGGCGGCATTTTTTTTTTGCGATCATGGTACTCCTTTGATTTTGTCTCCCAAAGACAAGTTTCGCTTCTGTAGCTTTCTATAAACTCTCTCAGTTGTTCGTAGGTCCCACTCCTTTTTTCTTCCAACATGTTGCAAAAAGTGCGATCCGCGCGTGCGACACAAGCGAGCTCCGTGACGAACTGCCGAACTAAGCGGTTGCCAAACAGTGTAAACGCAATCGAAAACAATTTACCTAATACTTAGAAATTGCAACTGCTGCCGATGTACGATAATCTACAACGCTTTGTCATACACATTACGATATATCGTTACGTGTGTAGCAAGCTTGAGAGAGTATTTTCCCCCAATTTTCGTGAACCGTTATTTTTATTTGGTTTTTTTTTTTCGTACAGACATAACGACTGCGACTAATCGATTTATTTCATCTTACATCACATTGATCTGCTTTCCTGTAGAGCTACAGGAATACCGATACCCAGCAGACTGTCGTTGCATAAATACTTTACCTCTGGAACTTTGAACTCAGAAAATAGAGGGTCATTTCTTAGTTTTTACTCAAATAGAAACAATCAACTGTGATGATCACCGAATTGAAGTCCTGTCCAGTCCACCTTAATTTAGATATGATAATCGCAAGAGGAGCAGGCTATCTTCGCAATGCTCCTGTCCAGATGATAATATAATATTTATAATATACTAGCGGACGTCACGCGGTTTCACCCGCGTAGTTCCCGTTCCCGTGGGAATACGGGGATAAAATATAGCCTATGTTACTGGCTGGTAATGTAGCTTTCTGTGAAAGAATTTTTGAAATCGGCACAGTAGTTTTTGAGTTGATTCATTACAAACATACACACACACCAAAATACAAAATTTTCCTTTTTATAATATTAATAGGGTAGAAATCATGTCTTAGGTATTACTCGCTGCTTCAGCGCGGCCCTGGAACGCAAAGGGCATTTAGAAGAACACGGATGGGTTTTAGTCAGTAAGGTTCTGACACTCCCTTCGGCTCCGCCCAGGGCGGAAGGAGTCATTTGATGATTCCCATACTTAAAAAAAAGGTATAACTCGCCTCACCAGTATCATTGTACTAAGACCAAGCTAAGCCAACGCCTTTTGTTTGTCACGGCATCAACATTGTTATATCAAAGAATAAGATATCTACACAAACAAAAATCACGTGTCGAAGCGCGTGCGCACGTTTCAGTCGCACACACACAATCACGAACACACGCACACACTCACACGCATAAGAGCTCAGATAAAATTACCATGTGAGCACAAGACGACCATAATATATGGCCCATAACGCCAGCTATCTCGACTAATCTGCAAACTCACATTAATTTCGCCGAACGCCATTGTTTAAGCTTTCGTGTGACGGTTATAATTTGTACAATTACCGTCGAACGAGTCTTTTACATTAGAATGTTAGTAAAACTGGTCGTTATTCGCGCAGTTCACGTAATTATGAGTGAAGTCAATTACCCTTTGTGTTTTTATGTTCCAGCTGTCATCTTAGTCTTTTAGTTTATGGTACGAAGCGAAATGACTGCAAGAATGGTCAATAGTAGGTAGGTAATAACTAAGGATTCCTAAAGTAATAACTAAGGATTCTGAAACAGTATCCAAAGTTATACTGTTACTAAAAAAGGAATGATGTAAGAGCAAGCGAAGCGAGCTCATTAATTTTAGCACATCGGCAATAATTCTAAGAGGCTTTTTAATATTTTTAAAGGGAACCTTTGTGGCATAGCTACCAGGATGCCATTTTGATTTTTTTTCCAAATCGCGACGCACTTTGTAACTATACGATACGTGGGTCACACACACTGAAAGTTTTTAGAATAAACCAGTGAGAAAAGCATCTGATGAAATATTTATTTACATTTCGAATTAGGAACTCTTTGGGAATCTGTAGATGTATATGAATTCATAAGTCAATTGTTTTTACAAATTGAAGGCAATTTTAAAAGTGTCTGTCGTAGATCGAAATGGATTTGAATAGAGAACATTTTCGCTCAATGATTTGTTACGACTTTCGTTGTGGTCTTACTCGACAAAAATGTTATGATAGACTTCGATTATTATAATTTCACGCGCCCACGATTTTATTATTTGTCTGATCAATACCCTAGGACCCTAGGACCCTAGGGTCCTAGGGTCCTAGGGTATTGATACAACAACGCTTGCCAAGGTTGCAATCTGACTCCTCAATACTTACCTAATGCTTCCAAAGAATGGAACACTCAAAACTACACCGTCATGTCACAGTGTAGTATTCTAATAGTCAAGACCTTTAATTTGATACCCATATTAAGGCGGTTGTGAAAAAATATGTAATCCATCATTTCATAGCGGCGGTAATCTTGGATTTACAATTATATTGAATATGTCGCAGGACGAGATATTGAGAGGTCTGCTTCTAGCAATTATTACAGGATGGCGGTAGTGAGGTTATTCCATCTGTCTCTGTCTGTTAGCTGTCACTGTCGGTTTCGGGTAATGTCATTTTGATGACGAGGTGTCATTGTTTGACAAGTGAGAGTGCGTGCTGTCAGGCATTCTGCCGAAGAACGTGGGCGTGAGCGGATAACCTCACAACCTCCATCCATTCCCATTGTGGAAGATCGTGATTATTTTGATTGTAAAAGTTTGTGAAATAATTAAAGAAGATTAACACTATCTGTTCGTCGTGTTATTTCCTGTTTTCTGAAGATGTACGAGAAAGAAGGCTTGCCTGAAGATAACGTTCCTGTTCCCTCTCCGTTAAATATATTAAATTGTATTGTCATTAGAACTTACGTGTGTGTACCAAATTTCAGATCAATCTGTCAACAGGAAGGGGGTAAAATTTTAACTACTAAATTTGACCCCAATAAACAACAAACGGCAAGATAAATAAAACCGTTTAAAAAATATTAGCAACATGGTGCCATAAAGTACACATCTCGGCAAATTGTCACGTTGTCGAGATGTGTGGAGGTAAAGTCGTCATGTGACAGCAATGACTATCATTTAAAATTGGCCAAGCACGAGTCGGACTCGCGTACAAACGGGTTCCGAACGAATTTCATTTTTGCAACATGTCATTTTAACGCAATAGATTTCTTAAAGGTTTTCCGACAAGTGATCGCTCTCCTCGAGCGAATGTTAGTCATTGTTTTATCCTTAATGTCTGTTCCAGAGATTTTTTAATGTGATTTTTTAACAGAATTTTAATAATGTTTTATACATTTTCGATGTTTTTCTAAAGACTAAATTATACGTATTTAATTTGACGAATGTTTTTTTTTACTCACGCTACAAAAATGGCGCTATAATCTATCGGTAAAGAACTGTGCATTTTTTAACTTTTTAGGCCCAATTAAAGAAGTCTCGGAGATAAGGGGGGAATGGTCACTTTTCGTCTAATTTCTTGAATAACTTATAAACTATTTCTTTGAATATTATAAATAAAAAAAGTGTGTGTCAGCTTCCGACGCACGACGGCTGAGTTTACTCCTTAAGAACTATTATTGTAAGGGTAAATGAAAACATCTTAAATAAGCTGAGTTACACACATACATAATCTCGAAGTGAAAGGTGCGCAAAGGAACGTAGCGCCTCACTTTTAGTTATCGCTAGATTTTACTCCTCATAAAATCATACCGCGGCTAAATATGAAAATCGTTTCTTAAGGAGTAAACTCCAAAAATATAATTGGAACCCTCACAATAAGCCTTATAATTTGATATGTCACACTGTACAGAATAAAACACTTTTTTATTTTCTAGTTTGTCCCCCAAAAGTGACCCCCGTACTCAATATTTAAGTATTTAGTTACGTAACGGGTCCGTGTATGGGACATAGAAGTTCATATGCATTAGAAATGTCAACCAGTAGATTTGAAGAAAATTGGCTGTGACAGACGGACAGACAGACAGACACGCGAGTGATCCTATAAGAGTTCTGTTTCTTACGGATGTTCGAGACCCTTAAAAATAATTTTAGGTTAACATTAGATTACATTAAAAAATAGTTCCCAACTTGATTTAATCATTTATTGGAAGAAAGTATGAATTACAAAAAACACTTGAAAACCACTTTATCAAGAACTTTCTAAAATAATATTGTTTAATTTATATAAATGGTTAAATCGAACTATTATTAGAATGCAATCTACTGCACGTAAGCACGTGATTAGTTCATTTATCATTGTTCTCACATGGCGACTTTACCTACGAGCTACGTGACACATTAGGGCACCATGATGGGAACACATTGACAAGTACGTCTCATCGGGCGCCGCTAACAGCGTCAACGAATTTCTAAAAAAATACTCTTCGGATTCCTACCATTTTGGAAATACATTGTGAGCTTTCATGTTGTGTGTTCGTATTTTACAAATTGTATAGGTACCTGTTTTTTTTTTACTTTTATTGTTTTTCCTTTTTAAATTTTACTTCGTAAATACGTACCTATTTTATGTTACATGGTGATCTTGTTCTATTAAAGTATTATTGATTTGTTCTTTTGATATATAATTGATTGACCACAAAATATGATCCACAAAATGTGTGTGTGTGTTTCTTTCTTTTCTTTAAACATGTTTACGAACTTTGTTAATTGATGTATAAAGCTACAATTTATGTACCTACCTATGTATATTTGCATACTTTTATAGTATGGCGGAATATGTCTTGCACCAAAATTTATATAACATCTTTTTCACCACATTTTTTTGCAAATAAAAGCTTACTTTGAAAAAACATCAAAATTGCGGCAGGTCGCTATTGCAGCTCCCATGTTAAAAGGGTTGGCTACCTGAATTAAACTGCAGTACGTTCCTGAAGTCGTGACATCGAGCTGTACATCGAATAATCTATATAGTCCCTGAAACAGCCTCGAACCAACGGTTGTGTTTCGGACATGATCGAATCTAATCAAATATATCCATCTAATTCTACCTATGTACTTACATTATTTTGAACAGGTATTTCATCTACCTTCGTCTCAGCTACCTACCAACCACTTTCTACTGCCCCCGCGCTGCCCCTGCCGCCATGCCTGATCGGTCACCAAGCGAAGAAAATTGGACATCTATGGCCGATATGCAAGATGCGCCGTAGTACCCAACGAAACAATGCGGTAACGCGGAATATTCCATGAATCCATGGGCACCGTCACGCGATGATGGCACGTTACTTGATCGCAGAAAGTAACAATGGTGCCCAGTTATGGTGAAACCTGCGTAAACTGTGTGTTTACAGCGGGCGGTAGTTTGCGGCGCAGTGCAGTTTATGAGCGGTGTGCAACGATATGCATGTAATGTTCAAGTAAAACGGTATTTATGGTCAAACGTTTAATGTGCCGTAAACAGAGTGATTGGTGGGATTATTCGGGTGGTCCAGTCCAGCCATATGCAACTTCAAATTTAATTAGCTAGTGAAGCTCCACAGTTAGGTACGTAAATCAAACCTGTAGACTGAAATGTCAAAGAAACTCCTACCAGCACGTAATAACTCATATATTCCAGAAATAAAGAGACCGTTAATCATTCGTTCTTAGTTTTTTTTTTGTTTTAACGTATCGCATCACGTCTGCGAAGTTCTGCTAAGTAAGTTTTTCATACCACTGACTGCCGGTCGATAATGTAAACATGTCGAAGTGAAGGCCTGGGCGAAGTGATCACGAGGAGAGCTGTCAATCCATGTAATTTAGATGGAATGATAGCTCACTTCGATCACGTGACATCATGATTGCATGGATTGACAGCTCACCAGCAGCATGTTTACAGAATCGACTGGCAGGACGCGAAATAGGTAGGTAGTGAGTGACTGCGCGTATTACGTCAGCTATGTATAAGCTGTTAATATAATTAACACACATATTTTAATTAATAAATAATTAATGAATCAACAAGTGGGCTCTAATTAGAAAACCGCGATATATTTGTTAATTGTAGGATTATTCCTTTACTAAGAATCTGTTGTTATTATACCTACATAGGTACGTTTAATTACATACATACATAACTTTTGTCACGACCAGGATACATGGATGCCAAGTAGGGAATCGAGAACTGGTTCTATTTTGAGGAACCGGGACTTTCGGGACTGTACCTTTAAGAAACCGGGACAAACTGAGACCTTCGGGAATTTCGGTACCTACTATATTGCTTTTTTTTAGTTTTTGTAACGAGATACCTATAATCAAATGCTAATAGGATCATACACTTAAAAATAATAAGATAACTTTAAAACAGAGTTGGTTGAGTGATTTTTATATGAATGAATAGCTACGTACCTACCTATTTATTCATATAAAAATCACTCAACCAACTTAAATTGTTGGCCTAAAAAATAAACGGGTGCTAAGTTTCCAGCGGCTTCGAACGCAGTATGTCCGAATTTATCCCAGGGTACCTGTTGCGGACGGCAGGGACACGTCCAATGCCCGCACTGTCGTCCTGGGACAATCTCCCAGTTTGTTGACGTACGTTCCTTACTTGTGCTGGTGACGCACGTCCCACGCACTCCTGAATGCGTAAGCGAGTACAGAGTGCTTCCTACTGGGACCTCGGGAGAGAGACGGGTAGCCGGGAGGAAACAAATAAAAACAAGCTTCCTGGGTTTCTTCTTGTTCCGCAGGTTTCGGCTTCCTTTTTTTCTTCCTTATCTTGCCTCTTCGGTGGCTGTGTTGCGACTGCCTGTCGACCCGTTTTTTTTTTTTTTTTTTTTAGTGGCTTCTCGCAGTTCAACCTATAAGGTTGTCGACTGCTTAACCGGGCTTGCCTGTGGTGACCTTAATATAATATTAAAGCCTCCAGGCAGGGCTTATAAAAAACCTACAAACTAAGCGACTACACGCTAAGGGCACCCCCTGTGGGGTACGGGCCTCGGCTTAGGGCGTCGCTGGGGAGAGGACAGCTAGGGACGGGCTGGATCGAACTGGAATTATTATTAAGGGGCGAATTTAAGACTACAGGCTCAGCGGCGCGGGCTGGCTCGAGCAAGGGTCGGGGCGGATTTTGACGGGGACGTCGCGGCGGGCCTCGGCGGCGAGGGCGGAAGGACGGCGGTCGTGGTTTGCGAAGAGTGCTGGTCTCTTTGCGACTCTCTTGGAGGAGAGTGGTAGAGTCGTCGGGCGTGACGAGGGTATGCCTCGGTCGGCGTACCTTGGAGATGCGGGAGGGTTCGTATCTGGCGGCCGATGCGATAAGGGGGTTACGGTGATTTACAGCAGTGTCGAAGAAACGTTTGGCTATGCGTTTCATGAACTGCTGTATGGTGGGCAATTTGAGATCTACATGTAGAGTCTCGTTTCGGACGTAGAAGGGGGCACCCGTGATTTTGCGCAGGAAACGGTTTTGGAGCGTCTGCATCCTGTGGAGATGACGTGGCTTTGCGTGTGCAAAGACGGCGCAAGCGTACGTCATGATGGGACGGATGACCGCGGTGAAGAGTCGCAATTTGCACTTGAGTGACAATTTGCTACGGGCGGTCGTGATGTAATGGAGCCTTCCCTGAGCGAAGGCGGCGCGAGAACGGCCCTGCCTTATGTGCTCAGCAAAGGTGAGGTGGCTGTCCAGGATGACCCCCAGGTATTTGGCTTGCTTCTCCCAGGGGATCGGCTTGCCATACATGGTGATCGGACGAGGGGGAGGGGGTTTATGCCGCGGTTTCGTAAACAGAACCGCCTGACTCTTGTCGGGGTTAACCTCGATTCTCCATTTCCTGAACCATCTGCCCAAGATGTTTGCAGATGTTTGGAGAGTGCGAGCGATAGCGTCAGGTTCGCGACCGGTGTAGTAAATGGCGGTGTCGTCGGCGAATAGGGCCAACTGCGCCTTTTTACTTTTGGGGATATCGCTGGTGAACAGCGTAAAGACTAGGGGGGATAGCACTGAGCCCTGGGGGACTCCTGCTCGGATGGGGTGAGGGGACGAGAGTGCACCCTCGATGCGGTAGCGAAAGGTGCGGTTCGACAAAAAGTCTCGCAAGATGAGCACGAGACGGTCTGGCACGCCGAGTTGGTAGAGCTTGTAAATTAAGCCATTGTGCCAGACTTTGTCGAATGCTTTCGCTATGTCGAAGAACAAGGCACCCGTCATCGAGCCACGCTGGAAACCAGCGCTTAGATGCTCGACGATGCGGTGAACTTGTTGGATGCACGAGTGTTCGGTTCGAAAACCAAACTGCTCGTCGGGGATAAGACTCTTTGCTTCGGCATAATCCTTGAGCCGCTTATAAATAAGCCTCTCGTAGATTTTACCGAGAACGTTGAGTAGACTGATGGGACGGTAACTGGCGGGATCAGACTTGGGCTTGCCTGGTTTGGGGATACCGATAACGGTGGCCTGTTTCCACGCTCGGGGGAACATGTTATTGCTTAATGCGCCATTGAAGATGGCAGTCATAAGCACTATTAGTTGGGCGGGGAGGAGTTTAAACACCTTGTTGGTGATACCGTCGGAGCCTGGGGCTTTCCTAGGTTGGAGCCTTTTGATGATCTCCTGTACTTCGTCGGGTGTGACGGGGGGCAGAGGATCATCAGGATCTTCGACTGGTGGGAGGGAAGCTCTACGTTCGACTTCAGCATTCACCATGTCTAGGTCAGCTTGGTCTACTGGTTGAGAGCTAGGAGAGCATTGGGCCTCTAGACTGTCGGCTAGACATTCCGCTTTGTCAGAGTTGTCAAAGGCGACACTCTTGTCGGGGCGGATGAGAGGGGGCATTGTGGCC
Organism: Mamestra brassicae; assembly: GCA_905163435.1. Taxonomy (NCBI): domain Eukaryota; kingdom Metazoa; phylum Arthropoda; class Insecta; order Lepidoptera; family Noctuidae; genus Mamestra; species Mamestra brassicae. Next base: position 21,157,976 of record LR990990.1, read on the forward strand.
TCTTCTTTGGATCGTAACTTCCTCTGAAGGTGCCAAAAGGCGAGATGGGTGGGCTCAAGCTCGCTGAGCGTCTTGTCCCAGCGTGCGGTACGCAGCTCGGCAGTGCGTTTCCTCACAGCTCGCTGTAAGTTGCGCATGTGAGCTTTGTTCGCGTCGCAGGGAAAAGCGCTGTACGCACGAATGGCTGCGTTCTTCTCGGTTATCAGATTCCGTACATCGTCCGGCATTTTCCAGCGGTGGTTTTCCACCACTGGAACCTCCCTTGAACATTCGTTCAGGACGGATTGTACGTGATCCGTGAGCGAGTCGATCGCCGCCGTCGTGTCAGCGACTGAGACGATGTGGTCGGGGATGTTGTCTAGGTGAGGCGACATAGTGGATTTCAGCCTTTCGCTTACTTTCCTCCAGTCGGTGATCACTTGAGACGGGGGAGGTTGGTCGGGGTCGGGCTGACCGGAGCGAGGGCCTAGGTGCATGATCACTGGACGGTGGTCTGAGTTGAGCTCGTGTGTCGTTTCTATAGATAGCAAACGGAGGTTTACGTTCTTTAGCAACGCCACATCGAGAACATCGGGCCTTTGGTTGGGATCGTGCGGGAAGTGAGTTGGCGTCATCGGAGCGATGACGTCATAGTTGAGGGTTGCACCTAGGTTAAACACCACCCTGCCTCTTGCATTGGTTGAGTTGCAATTCCACGCGGGATGTTTGGCGTTGAGATCTCCCGCTAATATAACGGAGTCACTCAAGCCAAAGAGGGTGGTGAAGTCGCTACTGAGTGCGATGGGGTCGTCAGGCGTGGGAGACGAGGTCGAGGGCGGTGGGTAATAGGCAGAGATGATGGTGATCGGTTGATGACCAGTCATACCTAGCCGACAGGCTGAGTACTCGAGTAACGAGCGGGGGGCAGGAGGAATCAAGGGGATGCAGTACAGCTCCTTTTTATAATAAATCAGGGTACCTCCACCGTGGCAGCGCGTCCTATCGTTGCGAACTATACGGTAGTTGGCAATTCTAGGGTCGTTGCGATGGGGTTTTAGGAAGGTTTCCTGGATGAGGAGGACGTCTAGTTGATGGTCGCGGAGGAATTTGGCGATCTCGTCTCTTTGGTTGTTAATGCCATTGGCATTAAAGAATCCTAGTTTGAGGGATCGGGGTCTGTTAAAATTAGTGCGTGGCTTATCCATTGATTAGTCATCAATCGCAGCCATTGCGTCTAATTGGTCCAAGATGGGCCTGTAGGCGTTAAAGATTTTATTCGCCTGAACTGGAGATAGATGTAAAAGTCCATCGTTTCCTCTGAACTTGTTGAGTTCAGCACTCATGGACCTTGCCTCACGGGTCATGAATAACAAGTACGCTTCGGTGATTGTTTCACCCACGTTAGGACAGTTATTCTTGTTGAGGGGGAGTGTGCAGCGCTCCTGCACTGCTGCGGGTGCAGCGGTGTGTTGGAGCGCAGGCAGGGGAGCAGCCGGGACTACTGGAGTCACGGGCACGGGGATCGGCGCTGGGACGGGCGTGTCCATTAGCGCTGGTATGGGCTGGGAAGTAGTGGCCACCAAAGCTGGGAACGCTTTCTGGTGGTTCAGCCGGTTCCATGGAGAGGGTCTCTGTGGAGCGAGCCGTTCGGGCATTTCCGAGGAGGGAATCCTCTCGGGTGGAGATTCGCGTTGCTGGCGGGCGTTGTGGCGCTTAGCCAGTTTGGGGGCCTTAGGGCACCCCTTGTAATTTGCCGGGTGACCGGACTGGCCGCATAATACGCAGCTGGGAGGTTCTGCGCATTGTGAGCGGTCTTTGGGACGCTCGCACTCGCTAGTGCTATGCTCGCCCAGACACTTAACGCATCTGGGCGTCGCATAGCAATTGCGCTGGGAGTGTCCATATAGTTGGCAGCGATGACACTGGCCAATTGCAGTCGGGCGATTCGGCTTCTCAATTTGGATGCCGGTAAGGGAGCACACCGATTTTATCTTGAAGATCGGGTGATGGCCCTCGGTGGGGTCGCATACGACAAGGACCATGTCGTAATATTCTCCTCCTCTCGCTTTGTGTAAGCGGTGTACGGCGGAGACGGGGATGGATTGGGCGAGGAGGTCATCCTTGATGTCCTCTGTGCTTATTTCCTTGGGGACACGTTTTATCACCACTCGGGTGGGCGTGTCCTCTGGAAGGGAGTAAGTGTGAAAGGAGATGTTCCTTTCACGTAGAGCGCGGACAAGGTCGCGGTAGTCATTTGCTGACGGAACGACTACTTTGATCCCAAGTTGGCAGGCCTTGGCGTTTGTGTAGTTGATCTTACGAACAACACACATCTTGGACACTTCGGTCCATTTCGCCTTGTCCTGAATGTACAAGGGCGGCGGAGGGCGTTGCTTCTTTTGAGAAGCTGATGCGGGGGCGTTGGGGCTGCGCGGACGGTTGGCCTGTGAGGCGGGGGCAGCGGAGGTGGAGGGGGAGGGGGAGGGGGGAGACGCAACAGACTTCTTGGCCCTGCTGGTTTGGGAAGATTTACCCTTCTTCCTCTTTCTACCGGCGACTTCATAGCCGTCGTCAGAGGAAGAGGCGTCGTAAGATTCTTCCGATTCGGAGGGAGGGTTGGAGCACGGCACTGATGTGTCCATGTCCATTAAGGGCTCAATGGGCTGTTGGGGAGCGGTCGGCGCGGCGTCTATTGTCCTCGGGACAATAGCCGGTTTCGTCTTTGATGACGAGGCGGCGGCGGTGTCTATTGTCTTATGGACAATAGTTGGTTTCGCGGAAGGGACAGCGGCGGCATCTATTGTCTTTTGGACAATAGCTTGTTTCACGGAAGGGGTAGCGGCGGTGTCTATTGTCTTGGAGACAATAGCCGATTTGGGTTTCGCGGAAGGTGCGGGGGCTGGGGCTCTGTTATTAGGTACCGTTTTCGGTACCCAATTGGAGGCCGGATTTTTTTCCGCGGGCGGAGGAGACAGTGGGCTGTCAAGGACGTCGCTGAAACCAGTGACGGACGCCTCTACAGCCGAGGTTGACGGAGTGGGGTTTTGCTGCATAGCAGCAAGTTTCGTGCCATATTTGGCGAGGAATTCGGGGTCCTTTAAAAGGACCTCCTTGACGAACGCTAAAATTATAGCGTCCGTCATCATGAGTGGGGGGACCTAAAATCGCGGAATGGTGGTGGATTATTTCCCACGAAGGACCTAAACCCTAACAACCTAGCTCCCCGGGTGGATGGGCCCGGGGGTGTGTGACCCTCCCAGTCGGGTATAGACTGGGAGGTGAGTACCTATTGGTGAGCCCTAAGCTTGTAACCGGTCGCCAGTCTTATTGTGCGAACCGGGCCCTATTTGGGTCTAGTGCGAAGGGGTAGACACACCCAACCGACACTAGGTGTGTAGCTGTGAAGAGAACTCGAAGACTTAGGTTTGACTAGGAGATCCCCCAAGGCCAAAACCTAGCTCCCGACGCCAATTCACTGCTTCACCCTGAAGGGGATCAGCGGGTGTGTTGGGTCAACACCCCCTTGGTTTCGTTGGCACCGTAAGGTTTCCCACCAAGGACCACGAAACTGTGGTTTTTCCCTGAAGGGGCACTACGTTTTTTGACTTTTCCGTTACGGAAACAGGATAATCGTCCGCTGCCTTGAAAAAGGCGGCTTCGGATCTAGGGTTGTAGTCAGCGACCACAGATGACGTCACGGCGAAAGCGGGACGGAACGATGTAGAGCACAACACAACACGATAGCGGGCGAGCGGCGGGGAGCGGCACGTCCGTCACGGGCGAGCGTCGGGCGAAGAGTGAGCCTGTCGACCCGGAAATCAATCCGCCTTTTATACTGGCCGACGTTACCTTATAGACGCCCGCGCGATTTTGACCCTTTTTAGCGTTCAATTTTACTATGAGCCGAAACCCTTGGAGCCCTTATTTTATTAAAATTTCCAACAAATCCTTATAATTTATACATGGTTAGATTTCTTAAACCTTACTCTATAAAATAAAACCATAATTAAAGTCATAAACCTTACAACATAAAAGTTTCTAGAACAAAAACTAGAATAATTGCCAAGGTAACAAATTTTCACTATACATTTTGCCTTATATTTCCTAAACTACTTATCTGATTGACTTGATTCTTTTTGTAAAAGTGTTTTTACATCAAGACCTTTCATTCGACACTAATTACAAAACAATATCTTCATAAACAAAAAAGCACATTTTCAAGTTACGTAATTATTTACGATACAAAAAGTTATGCAAATATTTTCTTTCAACTTGTTAAAAAACTAACTTATCGGACTCTAATAAGACTTCTTACATACACCTTACTACACTAATTAGAAAATAATAAAAACCTAATACAACAAGATTCTAATTAGACCTTACGAATATTTACAAGAAACACGGTTGCCTATTGGTTTGTGGCTAGTTCGTCCCTACCACTACTTGCACCTAGGAGCGCGGATGGGGTCTTGTCGCCGACAGTACCATTATCCCGGGATAAAAAGCATAGTAGTCTATGATCTGTTCCAAGATCCAATTTATCAGTATTCCAAAATTCATCAAAAATGTTTCAGCACTTATAGCGTTTTAGCGTAAAACGTAAACAAAAAAGATAACTAAGTGACGTCCGAATTGGTTTATTTTTTGTTTTATAAAGAAATAATAAAATACATTTTTGCAAATAAGAATGGTTATTGGTCATTTCTGACCCAGAGTCCGACAGAATTCAGACCTATCGTATTTTTTATCATATAAAATAGAGCAAGTTATTTTTTATTTCCATTTTGATGGCCAACACATAAATATTATTATGTGAGCTTGAGTATTTCTTTAGAAAAAGTATAGAAAAGTAATTCTTCATCCACTCTTACAAAGTACCTACATATGTCTGTGGTGTCTACGCTCATTTGAGTCGTACCATTCACCGCAGTAGGTAACAAGGGTCTAATGATGAAAACCATAAACGTATAATTTAAAAATGTTTGTTGAGTCCCGAAAATCCCGGAATTCCCGTATCGCCTTTTGAATTCCCGGTTCTATACACTAGTGCCAATTTAAGGTTATCACAAAACCATGCAAGGAAATACAAAACCATGTATGCTACTAGCCACGAAGGAATGCTCTAACTGGGTAACATTTTTAACCGACTTCAAAAAAAGGAGGAGGTTCTTCATTCGATAGATTTTTTTTAAGTAATAAACTAGGTGCATGGGCGTATATAAGGGCGGCATATTTTCTCACAAAAATCGGACCCACGCAAAACCATACTTTTTAAGCTGTCCTTTGAAAGCTACTTCAATTTTCGAGCTCGCTACACTCGCTCTGGCGACCTAAATTCTTCCGTTTCTGTATCAAATTTTATGAGCTGAATTCGCTTTTTTTACATTCTCTAACTACAACTATATTATTTTGGAAATGTTTAAAAGAAACCTAAAACTCAAAACCTGCGAGATGGAGTGCAAACATCTTCGAGTTCGCTTCGCTCGCTATTGTACCAAAGTATCAACTCTTATTATCTAATTAAATTAATTATTGAAAGTAAACCTAACATTACCGAGACAGAAGAGGTACCTACTTGTTGAAATTTTTCGAGCTCGTTTCGCTCGCTCTTTCAATACTCCTTAATAATATAGTGGGTGCAAAATATTTCCATTTTCTGTACCTATGGAACTCGAAAGAAAAGCTGACCTGTCATTCCAAATGCAATGAATTATTTCTGACCAACGTGGAAGCCGCAAGTTTGATTTTACTGTTTTTCAAAATCGCGGCGCACGTTGGGACATGTATAATTATGTACCTACCTATAGGAGTAAAGCACTCGTAGAGAAACAAAAAATATTAGCAACATGGTGCTCTAAAGTCTCACGTTGCCAAGATACGAGAAGTTGCCAGCTCCCATACGTCGGGAGTATACACCCGGGTGTCATCACTGTGAGGACCACCCGGAGGCCACGGTGGAGCATACGGTGGAGGCTTGGGTGGACCACCGCCGTGTCCTCGTCGAGGTATTCGGCAGCGGCGACCTCTCGCGTCCGGCCCTGGTTTAATCCATGGTCCGGAGCGAGGAGGCATGGGAAGCAGTCACCTCCTTCTGCGACACAGAAAAGCTAGCGAAGGAGGAAGCGGGCCGCGTGAGGGAGAGACAAACCTCACGCCCCAGTCGCCGCAAAAGAAGGAAACGCCCCAGGCGTCGGGAGTCACAGGGCGATTCCCGGCCACCGGAGGGCCTGCGGTCGGCCAGCGTTGGGTGGCTCGCCATCCATCAAAGAGATGCCAGGGTTGCGGAATTTGTTCGAAAGAGTCACCGTGGCCCCGGAACGCAAAGGGCATTAGGAGGTTTTAGTCAGTAAGGGTCTGACACTCCCTTCTGCTCCGCCCAGAGCGTAAGGAGTAATTTGATGATTTCACATCCATAAGCTCCCGAACGTGCATACTGACCTGCGGTATAAAGAAGGTGATTCACAAAAACTGTTTTCTTTGTGGCTACTGTACCTGTACCGTCCTGTCATTCACACACAGACACAGGTACACGGACAGGGATTATACGTGCCACAAAATTCCCACAATGATTGGACCCGCGGACCCCCCCTTACGTAAGGTATAGCTACGCCCGTGATTAGGTGACACAGTTAGTTACCTAATAGGGTATCCTTAATGGCGCCCAACAGTTCCTCGGTTTAAACTTGAGAATCAGATGTGGTTTTGTAGACAAACACCCCAATAAGTGCAGCCCTTCTTCTAGCCCGGTAGGTACAAAAAAAAGAGAAAATCTACATATTTTTAAGAAAACTTACAACTAAAAATTTTTACTCAATAAAAGCTACTCGGTAAACGAATTTGTAAGTGATAGACTAATAAAGTACTCATAACTTAAGTAAGTACCTATTCATGTCCTTAAATTTATTTGATTTGTTAATTCTATTTACATCTCTCAATAGATAACTATATAAGTATATAGATAACTATAGATATTATACATATCATAAAATGCTTCCTCTCTCCTAACCTTGATACTTATCTTGCTGTGCCCGACAGGGTCCATATGAACCAATTTGTTATTTTACCACCTAAGAATACATGTGGAATGCAATAAAAGTATTGAGTAAGTATTAAGTACACAAACAAGTAATGATTCACTGAAGGGCAATTAAAATAAAGAAGCATTTATTTCTTTAAATCAGAAGTCATCATAATATCTATATTTGTAGATACACCCCTTGTATGTATCTACATACGACATACTACGACGACGACGACTGGAGTAGGTAGATAGTCTAGTTCCATAAATTCCATTGCATAAAGTAGGTAGGAACTCGGCGCCCACCTAGTACCTAACTACAAACGTTCTCCTATTCTTTTGTAAAATTTCCATACTGTCTGTACAATTTTCTGTTGAATTCCTCGCACATTCCGACCCGCTGTCCAGTGTCGCTTCACATTGACATTCGGAACTCGGAACTGCCGCGGTATCGTCATTCCACACATTTTTCCATTATTTTATTGGGTGACCTAGCTCTAGTGGACAGGGACAAAGTATGATTACTGAACATGAGGTCCCCGGTTCGATTCCACGGTTGGGGTTAATCTCGCATAGGTACCTATGTTGTTTTACTGGGTAGCAGTCAAAAGTGGCTAAGTGCACGATCGATTGCAATAGGCTCGACATCTATTACAGTTATCTATGTATTAGTAACAGATGGTTGATAGGGCCGTAAAGTTCTAGAGTGGCGACGAAGACGAAGACTAAGCGTTGGAAGGCCTCCCACAAGGTGGACCGTGACCCTTCACGGGTAGCTGATGGATGCGAGACGCACAGGACCGGTTGTTGTGCCGACACTTGGGGAGGCCTATGTCCAGCAGTGGACGTCTTTCGGCTGATATGATGATGATGAGCATCACTTTATTATAATCACTATCTGCTTACCCTTTCGGAGTAGCAGGCGTTATGTTATGTGCGTCTTAGACACTTGATATAGACGCTCCCATGAAGTTCCCACTTCCAGTTAGATAGATTAGGATTATTTGCTTGATTGAGTTGTGATAAATAGTAATATTAAACCGTTTTTCATAAATTACATTATCGTGGAGACCCTTACCTACCCTAGACATTACATTCCTTTACTTAATTTCGTCTTTTAGTCTAGTTATGTAAAGAATTTATTATACCTACTTAGTTCGTTTATTAAAACTGACTGAATAGCGTCATGAATATTTTCGTAAGTATTTTGTTTGCAAAAATGTCTTGATTCTAGGGAAAACATAAGCACCCACTCATACCTACCTGCAACGAATTCTTCATTATTCCTTTGAAATAATATGCTAGCAATCACGAAGGGGTACAAAAAACTCGCCAAGATACGTCGGCCGTAGTGTACGTACCCTATTTTTGTTTGTAGTTCTTAGGTAGTTAGGTACACACGAATTTGTACCTATAAAGTCTGTAAACCCGTTTTACTTTCCTACCGTTACGTTTTACTTAGGTACTTAGTACCTTTATAGTTAGGTATAATTACTACATACTCAGATACCAGCTCTAATCGAAGATAGAAAATTGTTTAAGTATCAGTTTTTCATTGTTATTTTTACAAACAGTCTCACCAAACGAATAACTTACCTAGTAATAGTAAAACTCCACAAACAAAGTGAAGTATGATAGTACGAAAAATAATAGTTGGGAATGTAGGTAGGACTTTGTATCAATCATGGTTACCTACCTACCGATATCAAGACAAGCCTCCAGTAGTAGCCTCCAAAACAGAACAACTGCAACACTACCGTTCGTGGGCGGCTAAAATCCAGAATATCTAGAGCTATCAAACCCAGAAACACCACCTCACAGCTCATAAAGTCGCGTTGTAATGCTGAGCTGCATGAACACCGCACACGCGCACGTGCCTGCCGCTGCGCAACCGCAACGAGCTACTATTACTCCGTTATATTCCTACCTCGGTAAAGTCATGAAAATGTAGTTATAATTAAAAAAAACATAGTCATCAACACCTAACGTTTTCTATAAAAAAATGGTTTATTTCAGTTTAAAACGGATTGGTTTTAAACCGGCCTTACATCTATATGTGCGATTCCGAACATGCTGCCCGGGTTGAAGACTTCAAAAATCTGGAAGGGGGCAAATATTATTGAAAACTATCTTAGTCTTAACCTCAAAGATTCTTGCTATGCCGTCGCTGCCATAGAGCATGTTTTTACATCTACAGAACACACACTGTAATCGTCTGGTCGTGTATTGAAGATGGGATGAGTCAAAATTGCTGAAGCTGTGCTGTCAGACCCACGTGGTCTGCTTCAAAGATTCCGAATTATTCACACGTAAACTAGGGTACCTGCACTAATTATGTCGTACTAGCTGATCCGCGCAACTTTGTCTGCGTCACGATTTCATGAATGCTTCGCTTCTATTGATCGTAGCGTGATGCTATATAGCTTTCTTTCCTCCATAAATGGGCTATCCAACACAAAGTTTTTTTCTATTCGAACCAGTACTTTCTGAGATTAGTACGTTCAACTAAACAAACTCTTGAGATTTAGGTTATAGATAATATTTCTAGCTCTTGCCCGCAAATTCGTGCGAGCATATCTCGTTTTTTCCCGTTCCCGCAGGAATTTCCCGTCCCCGTAAGCCCCGTATAGCCTTCCTTATGAATGTGTGGCTATCATATACAATACAAAAAGAATGTTTCTGACTGGTAGGCAGTTCCAGAGATTAGCGCATTCGAACAAACACAACTATTCAGCTTTATATTAGTAAAGATTAAAAAAATTGTTGTAAAAAAAAACCGGCCATGTGCGAGACGGACTCTTATGCAAAGGGTTCCGAACGAATCTCATTTTTGCAACATGTTAATTTCAAACCATAGACTAATTGAAGGTTTTCCAGAAATCTATAAGCAAAAAACCATTCAAATGTATTTTTTTCAAAATTTTTGACTCAAGTAGTTTCGGAGATAAGGAATAGTCAATTTTCATCTAATTTCTTGAATAACTTCAAAAACAAACCCTTACTGTAAGGCCCTGTCATTTAATACGTCACACGTTAATTGGAATAACCATTTTTTTAGTTTTTCTAGTATCCCCCCCAAAAAGAGACCCTATTTCCAAAACTTAGAAGATTATGTGTACCAAATTTCAACTGAATCGGTCCCGTAGATTCGGAGTAGATCAGCTGTGACAGCAAACAACAGAGTGGTCCTATAAGGGTTCCGTTTTAACGCAGCTGGTGTTGATCGAAAGTATGATTTCTAGAAGTTTTTTTATTTTTTTATTTGTAAGGTATTATGAAATTGTTGTTTATTGTGAATAATAATAAATTTGGTCCTTGCACGGGCTCAACTCTTTTTAAACATCGGCTTGACTTTTGGGATGGTATTCTGAACAGAAACAAAGTTTATAATTTTTTTGGGCTTTTATTTTACGCTTATATTACTTAACAGGAAGGTTCTTAGATCCTGGAGGGATACAACATCTGAAACAAAGATAAAACAATGTTAATTGCCAGTTACTCAGCTTTGAGATCATTCATAGAAGGTGAGTTGCATCAGTAAAATATTGACCACATTTAGTTCAGGTTTCAAATGTCTAAGCATCATTTAGGAACAGGAAGAAAGCACATTGGTGTCCTTTCAAAGAGACTAAACATATAAAATTAGGATGACAACTAAATATATTAATAAAAATTGGTAAACTTCAATAGAATCTTTATTCAACATTGTTTGATAAGGTCAATCAATCAGATTGCCCTCAAAACCAGTAATGTGAAGCAAGGTTTCATGAAAACAAAGAATATTGGAATGCACAGGTGTCCTAACCTTTTCCTACCATGCTAAGTTTGGCTTCCAATCTAATTGGATTCAGCTGAAAATGAGTAATTAACATCAAGCAATTTGACAGGGCAGATGTTATAAAATACCGAGATATAAATATTGTGCTAGGAGGAAAGGGTGATAGAAGTGAGACTGTACTGACCACGCGTATCCTGTGTCCCATAGCCTGCGCGGGCAGGTTGGAGCGGAAGCGCGCACGCACGCCGCCAGAGTTGCCATGGGGCCTGGTCACCTTGCCCCAGATGGCGCGCAGCTTGGTCTTCTTGCCACGGGGACCACCAGCGATGGGTGTCCTCTTCTTGGCACGGTACACGTAAACGCAACGCTTGCCAGCGTAGAAGTCTGCATCATCACGGCTCCTTGCACCTTCAATCTGAAATGATAACAGCAACAATGTGAGATTGTGAATTAAAAAAGGTATGTGTGAGTACAAAGTTGTAAAAAAATCAGTAAGAATTTTGTCCACACAAGAGGTTCAGGTTTCAAATGTCATAAAGCATCATTTAGATGAGGATTTGTTTGAAAAGCAGTAGGATTTAGGGAATAATAAGTTACTGTTAACTCATTGAAGTTAGAAATTAACAACAATTAAATGTGAAATTGTTTGGTTGAATACACACTTTCAATGAACAGCTGATGGTTTTCAATCTAGGCTTGATGATATTTTACTTGATACAGAAAGAATTACTACTGAATGAGGCATATTGTTATTAACACATTATTACCAGTAGGTGGGAACCTGTTTCCAATACTATGATAGAATCTATCATCAGACACATTTTTGAGCAACTAAGGTACCTACTCAACAACATACAAATAATTTGTAATTAGGTAAACCTAGACCTTTGTTTGAGGTTAGGTCGAATAAAACAATGCTAGAGTTCATAAATTAAATAAATACCCTTTCAATTAGATTTATCCTAATCAAAAATATAAACAAACGTAGAACAATTCTTTGACTTCAGACTAAGTTAGAGATTAGAAGGATCCTATACACCAGAAATTTTTAAAATTCAGGTGTTGTAAATGGCCCGGACTTTCAGCCGGTTTGTGGTTCTAAAGCATGCTACGTCTTACTACTACCTCATGGACACTTTCACACTGACAAAGAGTACATCATTCAAGCTCACCTTCAGCAGGGCAGTGTTCTCGTGCTGGTTGCGCAGACCACGCTTGTATCCTGTGAATACGGCCTTGGCGTACAGCCTGCCGTGGCGGGGCTTGGATGACACTTTGCGCACCGCCTTCGGGGGCTCCGCGGGCGCCGCAGGGGCAGCCTTAGGTGCCTTTTCTTTGGGCGCCTTAGTCTTAGGCGCTTTTGCCTTGGGCACTGTCGGTGGCGCTGCGTCAGCCATTCCTAAAACACCAAAGTTACCAAATATTGAACAACCACGAACTTTACAAGATAGGTTATATTGACAACCGACACTAATCTAGATGTATCTTCGTGATTAAAATAAATCTAACGTTTTCGAGTACTCCGGAAGATTTATCCATCATTATATTACTTAGTTTATCACTTATTTTTCGTCCATACCGTAAATATTTAGAAAATTTCAACAAATTTTAGCACACTAACCGTTTGTTATTTTCCTTTGGAAATGAAAGAAGGGGCGACGGGGTTGCCAGGAAGTACTTTTAAAAAGTTACAACAAAATTGACAGTCCGATTTTTGTTTTCTTGATTTCTTTCTAGAGCTTGCAAATGTTTTTTATCATCTTAGGATGATAATTGATTTGGTTTGAATATATTTTTTAGATAGTTATTTTCGAATATTTCTATTTTACCAATTGTTTTTTTTAATTATGGCAACTTCATTATTTCGTTCGAAAACAAGTAAAGGAAGGAAGTGGCAAAGTGAACTCGAATTGCGAAATTCTTTTTAATTTATAAAACAATTATCTTAGACATTCCTAATAATTATAATTTATTAATCACAATTATGGTACGAATCATATTATGTTTATAAATTCATCAAATAAACATTTGATACATTTTTTCATAATAGCAACTGCCCCCTAGTCTAGCCTTGTCTGATTTGGACCAATCAGAAAAAACCACGAAAAGAGACGAACGAAAGATGGATTGTGGCTCTGTCAAATAATTATTTTGTATTGAAATTGAATTGTTGTGAATTAGCTATAAAGACTGCTGTAATTAAATAATAGATTAATAATGGACTACTTAGTGAATATCAACTGGAACAAAGTCACGCCATGCCTTGTCTTATTAGTGCTAGAAGTAATGTTAGAATGTGTGTATTTTTTACGAATAACCTGCACATTTGTGGGATTTCTTGTTGATTTTTGTGTGAAAGTACGTGTTTTGAGTTGTTGGGGTGTAGTTTCAGAGTGTGCCACGCCGGCGGAGGTGAACAAGCACCTGGAGCTGGGGCGCGACTTCCTGGCCCGGGGGCAGCTCTCGGACGCGCTCACACACTACCACGCAGCCGTGGGTAAGTGCTGCTCCTGCTACGTACGTGTCCCGTGACGCCTTCACTAGTGTCGAGGTTGAAAATAGTGAGATGACAGTAGTTGATGTGGTCAGGACTGTGCACAGATTTACTAGAAATGCAGAAGCTAAGCTATTTTTTTGATGAATCACTTCAGTCACTGCTGACCCATAAAGAGTTAAGTAAATCATCAATAAATTAGTTATCCTGTCGGTATTTCAAAGGTATAACAACATGATGATATCTAATCAGATAGAATTCAAGTAACAAGTACTTGAAACTTACTACATTTAAATAGAGGGTTAATAAAGATAACAGTAGCAGCTGCATTGTGAGCCGCACTTTGCTAATTATCTGGTAATTGTTGTCCCTAGTCTAATAACAATTATTTATCTAATCTTGCATAAAAAATTAAATCTAATTTAAATACAATAGTATTCAAAATCTAATTTATTCAATTCAAATTTAATTTAATTTATTTTTTTCTTCTTTAATGAATTTCAACTTTATTTTTTTTTAGTTTTTTCAGTCCATGTGTTAATAATTTAATTAATTATGTCATTATCTGCACATAATGTAGTGCATGCTGTGCTTCTCTGTAAGTTGATGAGGCGCTTAGACTTAAGTTTGCAATGTACAAATTATAAAGTTATAGTGTACTCGTTATTGAGAAGCCTCATAATAAACAAATAAATAAAATCATAATATTTGAAACAATTTCTATAAAGCAACTAGTGCGCAACAACACCTGTTCCCCATCTGCTCTATAACTGACATTTTGGCAATGTGTCAGATATCAATTAATAATCTGTTGTTATTTACATGCTCAATTGTCTGCAGAGGGAGACCCACATAACTACCTCACATACTTCAAACGTGGCACAGTATACTATGCACTTGGGAAAGCCAAGTTTGCACTACAAGACTTCACTAAGGTAAGACACTTGTCATCTGGTGTGTGACCATTATTTAAATTTAAGCCAAGTGAGTGTTGTAATTTCCTTTTGTTGAGAATAATACAAACAAAATATGGCCACACTGTTGGAAAGTAGTCATCCAAATGTACTGATATTTGTTTTGTGAATAATTTAATCTTATATTTTCAGTAAATTCATTCCAGCCTGTTAAAAATTTTCCTCAGACCATGTTTAATAAGTATAACACATGTGAAATCCTATTAGCTACTGCTGTTTCCTGTGTATTGTTAAACTCGGGCCATGAATAACTTTTGAATAATTTTCAGGTTTTGGAGATAAAGTCTGACTTCACTGCAGCCCGCCTACACCGTGCCAATGTGTACCTGAAACTGGCACAGTATGTAGATGCCAAAGAAGACTACCTACAAGTTGTGAGTATCTTATCAGTAGGTCATAAAGGCCAAACAGATATGCCATGCAATTTTAACAAAGCTTATTGTATGAGACGTAACAACTGAATTAGTACTTAACCTTAAACAGTGAGTATCACATCTGAAAGAAACTATTCTATTGCAGTTACAGGACACCACCTTCATTAATATCATATAACATTTTTATGATATGGTTAACTGTTCATAGTTTTTCAGTTTTTAGTTCAAGCATTACCTAAAAAACGTTTTGGTAACAACAGAAAAGGATTTATTAAAAATGCTGCTCCACTCTCTTATTAAGTGATGACTTTCTAAGCAAGCTACTGTAAAATATATGTTATGCTGGAACTTCACTTGGCGTATTTGAAATAAGAGTAATTTTATATAGCACAAGTGACGCGAATATTTTGTCCAAATAGGTACCTACGCCAAGTGAAGTGCTAGCATTGTACATATTCTTTAAAATTGAGTTATTTGTAGTTAATTTGTTGTGGGCGGACATAGCAGTGATAAGATAAGGTTCTTCACATACTTCGTCATAATATGGTGTTGTCATTGTTTAAATTTATTTCAAAACTTCGTAATACAGTCTATTCATTTCATACATTATAGTGTATTGTGTGTAAGACAAAGATTTAATAACTTAAATTAACTTCAATAAAATGAATCTTGACAAGAGTGACATACTGAAAGTTCAGTACCAACTTTTAGGGACTTGATATACACAATTACAAAGCGCTCCTGGCGCGCGGCCAGGGCGCTGTGAAGAAAATGTATAATAAAATAATAATAATAATGTGTAAACAAGTCCCTTAATTCAATCAGCTTTTTATTTGACCGTGACATTAATAATCATTTCAAATAGTCGTAACCCTCGCCTGACTGACTTCACGACAAAAAGGCAATTCCAACAAAGAGTGACGAGGTTTTATCAAACTTCTGCATTGACGCTGAATTAAAAACGTTTAACAATAATATTATAAGGTTGCAACATTACGTGGTCATACCACCGTGTGGCGAATGTATGTTGTTGCTCAATTATTCATGTTGCAACACCGTTTAGGCACGTCGCATTTCATAAGACCCATAAAGAGAATTTACTTGAACTTTACTTAATTTAGCATGTTACTGATATAACGTGTAACAGAATAAACGCAACACCTCTTAAGGGGGCATTGTATTCAATCATTATGATTATGAACAACTTTTACTGTGGGATAACCCCGACATCGCGAAAAAAAATCAGTTGGTCACCTGTTCAGTACATTTTGTCGAGTTATGCGCACATTAATGTATGGAGCAGTTTATTTTTGATCCCATATTAAGAGTTGTTCATAATAATGAGTACAACGACCCCTTAAGAGGTATTGCGTTTATTCTGTTTCACGTTGTAGATTTCAGCCTCAGTTTATGCTGAGCAATTGGTTGCTCGGCTATTCCCCGATTATGCAAGATAATTAACAGCTGCAGTGACGTAATCGATATACACCATGACAGTATCGGGAAATTTATTAAATCAATTATTCAATTGTGTTCTGAGGGCTATTTAAAATAAAATAAAATTTAATCATCGTAATAATCTTAGGATTTAATTAATTAATTTACTTGTTTTAATTAATATAATCCTGTTTTTATTATTTTATTAATCAATACTTCATGTTGTACTGTTTAATTTAAAATCGTTTAATATTGAATGTTATCCGTTTCTTTTTGTGTGCATGTTGTGTTAGCCAGTAAGTAGTTATTACACTTACAAAAGTATTTTTTGTAAAATTGTACTCCACAAATGTTATAGTGTACATAACTGTTGGCTAACCTAATAAATAAATAAATAATACCTAAATCTTCCTATAAAGTTTTGGTGTTTCACCAAGAAAATACAAGCAGTACTTGAGTACTTACTAATTTCAGTCTCACCCCCAAAAAAGTCTATTCTCATTCTCTCATTCAAATGTGGACCTACCTTTCTGTGTACAAAATAAGAATATCGCTAAATTACTAATCGTGTCTCGTCTCGGTGTGGGTCGAACTTTGAGAAAAAGTAACAGTTGCATCAGTTGATTTTTGTCGACACGAGCGCTTCACTTTGGTTCGTGTTCGTGAACTACATTCATTTGTTCAGCTGATCGGATGGTCGCGCGTGCGTCCTTGACACTGACTTCTTTTGTTGATGTTACTTCGCTTCAGATTACCGGGCGCTGGTATCCACATCGACAATTTATTGTGCCTATTTCGATTATTTGCGGGTAACTAGACTGTTTAAAAGTTTCTTATTGTCCTTTAAAAAACCAGCACCCCAATTGCGTAATTCATAAAATCGCATATTTATTCACAATCAAAAGTACCTACCTCCAGATCTTAGCCAGAGATTAAAAACAACGTGTGCTTGACAACGTAAAACACGCAATGTATACCCACTACGGTTGCAATGTCTAAATTATAGCTGCTATAGGCTATGCAACAGATTGCATTCATTTTTACATTACGCACTTAGGTTTCTTGAAGTAGTAGGTACTTTGTACTGTACGACAGTAACATTAAAAGTTGCATAATACACTATTCATTATATAATAAGTTCATTATGCACGCTGATTTAGCAGTGATTGGATAATCGGGCGCTTATATACCTAAACTTCACTTTTATTCCCACGAAAGTATAATACGGACATGCTTTTCAGAATCCTGGAATCGTTTGAAATTCCTGATATTGCTAAAAATGCCCGCAAGATTCTAATGGAACTTGTAAATTACAATGAACTTTTTTTCATTAAGTTTGTTATAATTGTTTTTACAAAATTTTTTAGTCCCGGGAACCGAGATGACTTATTTATTCAGGAAGGAATGTCCATATTATTCTTTCACGGGAAGAATTTTAGGTATATTAGCGCCCGATCACTGATTAGGATTACGCTTGTGTCAACAAAAAAAAATCGAGTTTCACGACTTTATAATTTAAGTACTATCTTTATTATTTATTTAATCGTAGGAGAACCAACAGCTATAAATAACAATTTCAAATGAGACAGAGCCAATTACAGGTTCTCACGGGTAAAAACAGAAAAAGTAGTAGAAAACTTTGGGTCACTAACAAGCACGATATAAAAATAATATACAATATAACTTCGGTACAAAAAGCACTAGGTATGCACTTTTAAAAAGTCAGCGTTCAGTCGTGTGCGTGCAGAGTAGGTTTTAGTGGTAATTGGGTCAAATGAGACCTCTTCACATAGAATATTAAAGTCCTTACTCGCTCGCACCATGTATGAGTTTCGCCTGTAGTTAGAAGAGGAAAAAAGAATAGAGATAGGCGGATTAAATCTAACCGATCTCTGAGGTATATTGTAGCGCATTGGATATGATGTTTAAAAGAAAAGTGCAATCTGCTAATCGACTACGATTTTAAAGTGGTTGCAAATGAAATTTCTTGAAAAGATTTAGGTAATTATCCGTCGCCGAAAACATAGGAAACGAATAAATCTTTTTTGTATATATGTGACGCATATTCGAGGTGACTTCTCACAAAAGAGCAATAAACAATCTTAAGTTTATATTTATCCCATTTTCCCGGTCCCGTAGGAATTTCGGGAAATCCTCTCTTAGTGCTCCCTTACACTCCCCAAGGAACTTACATGCTAACTTTCAGCTTTCTATTACCAGTAGTTTCGGCTGCGCGTTGTCTATCTTTCACTCAGTCAGCCAGTAACGCGAGAGTTTTATAATATTGATTAATTATTCGCACTTTACTATGTTATTAAGATTCCAATCACCTGAATCTGGATAAGTACCTACATATTTTCTTCCAGTCGTTACCTACTATACTTTATTGGTCAGGTATAAAGACAATTTTTTTTTATTGTTATGTCGGCCTGTGTGTGGTTGGGGCAGATAGGATCGTTTTAATTCAAGATTATAACTGAACTCTTGACTTGATTAACTTTACCTGACTCCAAGTTCCCTTTGTATTTCGTAGTTCATGTATATCTAAGTCGCGTTTGTTTCCGCCCTAGACGTATGCAGAGCCTTACAATGAGGAAGCGGTCAGCCAGTACCACAAGATCGACGAGTACATCGACGACCTGCGCCTTGTGGAGGCGTACTACCGCGGCGGCGACTACCGCGCATGCGTCGAGCTCGCCACTCGCCTGCTCGACGTGTCGCCCTGGTCCGCCCAGCTGCGCCAGCTCCGCGCCGAGTGCTACATAGCGCTGGTATGTAGTAGTAAAATAGTAACATTACCTGTAGGACTGTGTTAACGCACCTGTAAAGCGGCTGATCGAGACTTAAAACGCGATTCTACTCAGTAGTGAAACTAGCACACCTGGTTCGGATATTGTGATGTCACCACTAATGATAAAGGGTTGCTCTTTGTGCTGCAGTTTTTTTCAGGAATGTTGGAATTAGGTAGAGTTACTTATGTACTTTCATTGAAATATTGATATTAATATGGATCTTCCCGGGATTTCTAATAGACAATCCCGTGTGGCCAACAATATTATAATTAAATAATAATTTTTCTTTTGTTCTCACAAGCATGTTGTGCGAACTACAAATGTGGCAGCATCGCGCGTGTGCGCATTGGATTTTTGCAATTTCGGACATCCGATGTAGCAATGTCGCGTGTGCAATGGTTTAAATTGTTTAAAAGTAAATAACTTTTTTATTTAATAAATCAGGGGTTTTTTCTGCTCTTTAAAATTAATCTCGGGATGTGAGGCATATCCACTTTATTCTTTCGCTGTATGAAATCAGTGTAAGTACATAAATAACTCTACCTAATTCCGAACTCTGGTTATTACATAACTGTTTTTAAAGACAATATGGACTATTTGTCCGCAAGTTAATACTTAAGTACCGGTAACTAGTGTTAATAAGAGCAATAAAATTTGTGTTCAGGGCAAGGCGAGCTCAAAACATTTTGAATAGCCTTGGATAGGTTTGATTTCCTTCATTCGAAATAACTTTCATTCTTCATTCTAAGTAACTTTGTTGACGGATGGGGGGAAGATCAGTAACTAACGAAAAACTATTTTTTTTGCATCCCAACTCCGAAAGGTTTCATTGCATCAACCGTTTAAGAATGACACCGACCGTGACAAGAAAAAAACAGTCAACGAATGATCAAGTGTCACCCGGGGCGAGCCGCCACCCCCTAGCTACGCTACTGGTTCTACTTGCAGCTCGTCTAGCTTGCCCAACGATATTGACGGATCACATGGCGCTGCTTTACCGAGGTCTTACGATGGCACAACAGCAAGATTAAACTGCCACTAGCGAGCTCTAGCTTGCTGGTGGTGGATCTCACAAAAAATTTACGTCGAGTCAACAGCGCCATCCGAAAGAAAACAAACACCTACTCTGCCAGACCAAACATTTTGAAGGTCAAACTTCCACAAGCGTCAGGCAAATGAGCCTGACTTGGTATCTTACGAAAAAGAAAGTGTTTAAAGAGTTTTTGATTCATCGTGGCACAATATACTACTTGTCGGCTTGATCCCTGTCACGAGACTGGGAGCTGACTTTCTAAGTTTGTAAGTGGTTCAAACATTGTATCAACGTATACACTTGGTTCCAGAACGACCTGTTCTCGGCGGTGTCGGACATCCGCTCCGTGAACCGGCTGCAGCAGGACTCCACGGACGGCTACTACCGCCTCGCCACGCTGCTGTACCGCCTCGGACACGTCAGCGACGCGCTCAAGGTACTACACACACATACACACACACTGGCTCAGATCTTCACTTACTGATTTACCGCGGCCCTGGAACGTAAACGGCATTTGGAGGAACACGGATGGGTTTTAGTCAGTAAAAGTCAGCCACTCCCTCCCGCTCGGCCCAGAGCGGAAGAAGTCATTTGATGATTTCCCATCCAAAAAAGGCACAAACGATTGTTACAAATAAAAAACTTTCTTACGTACTTATGGGCTTCGCCGCAACCGAGTAGAAATATCGCTTCTTACATCATTCAGAACGTATAATAGATCGAGCGTGTGATTTTCGTCCAGGAAATCCGAGAATGTCTGCGCCTAGACCCGGAGCACAAGAAGTGCTTCCCGTTCTACAAGAAGGTGAAGAAGGTGGACAAGCTGCTGCTGGAGTGCGAGGAGCTGAGCGAAGCGCGGGACTACAGCGGCTGCGTGGCGGCGGCCAGCAAGGTGCTGGGCGTGGAGGACGAGGTCACGCTCGTCGTGTTCGAGGCGCGCAAGTGGCTCTGCAGCTGCCTCACCAAGGTAAGTGTGCCTTGCGGCTTGCTGCCTATGGGCCTAGCACTGTTCTGTCTTCTGCTTGATCTCTCAATCCGCTGTTCTTTTCCGATCAAATTCGTTACGGGATCCAAGACATTAGAATCGTTTCTCCGGGACTTGTCGAGCTTCATTGACTCAGCGTTTTCCGGGTGGTCGCCACTGTTGGTTCTTGCTCTCAAGAATTGCAGAGATTAAGAATAGTAAAATGTTTAAGAGTGAACACCTTACTTCAGTTCAGAATTAGTTTATTCCATGAGCAGCGAAAGAATGTCTTTATCTAAGTATATAAAACTCAAAGGTGACTGACTGACTGACTGACATAGTGATCTATCAACGCACAGCCCAAACCACTGGAGGGATCGGGCTGAAATTTGGCATGTAGGTAGATGTTATGACGTAGGCATCCGCTAAGAAAGGATTTTGATAAATTCTACCCCCAAGGAGATAAAATAGGAGATGAAAGTTTGTATGAAACTTTGTCAATTTTAAATTGATCGGGCTGAGACTTTGCATGCATATAGATACTATGACGTAGGTATCCCCTAAGAAAGATTTTGATACATTCCACCCCTAAGGGAATAAAATAGGGGTATTTATTAATAGGCCCTATTTTATTTTAGTTTGTTTAAATCTTCTTAGATTTTCGACTGATTAAACTGAAATTAAAGATTGAAGCTACTATAATGAAGACGTCCGCTTAAATAGGATTTTGATAAATTCAATCCCCATGGGGATAAAATGAGGGATGATGGAGGATGTAAATGTATTAGTTTGAACTCTCAGTACCAAATGGAACGAATAAATTAAGACGAACAAAATAATTTTTAGTTCTAAATGCTTACTTTCTGAATCGCGGTGTTAAGATTATCCGCGGATTTTCTCCAGTTATTATTTAACTTTCGTCGTCAGGTTTTGGTTGCTGTATAGTACATACTATACCTAAATATTTCTAGCGGATTATATTTGACGATTTTGGCTGTTCTTTTCTTATCGATCCACATAACCGATCCGGGCAGCGACCGGGCAATTTCCGCCCCGGGTTGTATACCGATTGTAGCCGTACCGTATGCGGTATGGCTTTTTGTTATAGAAATAGATTAGACCTTGGAAAAGGACGTAAGCTACCTGTCGTCACGAGGAAATGGCTTAAAGGGGTTGCAAAAGGGGATTAAATTGTGTATGAGAGTCCGACATTTAAAGATAAAACCATGTACAATATATTTAGGTACTTGATAAAAAATAAATAAACATTACGTTCAAGCGTTTTTGAAAAATTTGTAGCTTAAAAATAAAAATGGCTGCCCAAAGTAACTATTTCACGCGGACGAAGTCGCGGGAAAAAGCTAGTATTACGATATAATAGTAAGACCTGTTACAGGTTGCGGCACGAAACTAGCGCTGACCGTTATTGCTCAGAAGTCAAAAATAAGGTGTGTTGGCGGGGCACACGGGTGAAGGTCGAGCGAGCCTCGTGCCGCTTGGGGAGCCGGGCCTACTCCGGCCGGACCGACACCACGCTCCGCGCACTTCCACTGTACAGTCGCTTCTCAATTGTTTCTTTTTATTTGGGTGTGACTTAAGTTAAACAGTTTTGAAACAGTGAAAATGCCGAGGCCGAGAAGAAATACTGTTTTGAGAAGGCAAGCACGGAAAATGGTGTTTGACGTGCATTGTTTTTTGAAAAGGGAATCGAATGGCTTCGTTGATTCCTTGAAACAAATCTAAAGTGAAATTGGCGAAGCTGCGAGTATTTTACTCGATTCGGACCGCAGCACTGTAGACTTAAGCGAAATAAAACAAACTGCAGAAGTTATTCAGGCGGGAAATATAAAATTAAATAGTATAGTTAGTGACTTACAGAAAATTCAAAAAAGGGCAGCTGAGTCTACAAAGACGTCCATAGCAACAGTAAGGAAAATCTCCACTGAAGCCAATAGTTCCGATTTAACTATTATCAGTATTTAGAACACCAGCCAAAACACGCTCCAGATCAAAACCGGTCACAGATATTGATAACTTCGATCAAGGAGTAATAAAGAGGTGCATACATAACTTCCATACGACAAATAATGAACTTCCCACCGTCGGAAAGTTGAAGAGATGCTAGAGGAAGATATAAATTTGAAAGGCTCAGAACGAAGTCTTCGACGAATAATTAAGAGTTTAGGTTTTCGGTGGAAAAATACTGAAAACAACCGAAAAGTGCTGATTGAAACTTCAAATATACGTTTACAACGTATCGAATACTTTCGCAAAATAAAACAATATCGCCAAGAGGGAAGGCCGAATATAATATACAGATGAATCTTACGTAGATTCATCGCACTGTTCTCCAAAAGCCTGGACCGATGGTACTACTAAAGGTCTCAAAAAACCTATCTCCAAAGGACAGCGGGTGGTCATTGTCCTCGCAGGATCAGAGGCTGGGTTCATACCGAACGCACTGCTAACTTTTGAAGCTGGTGCGAAATCAGGCGACTACCACGACAATATGAACTACGAAAAATGGCTGAGGACACAGTTAATGCCGAACTTACCGCCTAATTCCGTCGTGGTAGTCGACAACGCATTCATACCATAATAAGCAATGGGACCTTGCACCCACTTCTAATTCCAAAAAAGCTAAAATGCAGGGTTGGCTTAACTGAAAAGGGCATACAATATGAAGAAACTGTATTAAAACCTCAATAATACAATTTAATACGGGCTAACAAAGATAGATTTAAAACATTTTCTATTGACAGGATACTAGCAGAGCAAGGGCATCAAGTGCTAAGAGTGCCACCATACCACCCAGATCTAAATCCTATCGAAATGGCATAGTCTGACATAAAGCAATATGTAGTAACTGTATAGAGCTGATCCAAGAAAAAGTTTTGCTGATGGGTGCTTGGGATTGGGGGAAGTTATGCCAAAAGGTAAAGGATATAGAAGAGCAATATGTCAAAAGTGACCATGTCGTGGATTTGGTTACAGAAGAATTCATCGTTCGCGTTGGTGGTGACAGTTCAGAGGATAGCCTTGGTGACTCTGATGACGATGACGCTGCTAGTGCCGACGACCGAAGCAGCCCTGAGGCCGGGCCCTCAGTGTCCAAAAGGCCCTGTCGGGATACTATTGAAGGAGTAATACCATTGTCTGATTCGGACTAGATATCATTAGCGGCACATACTGGAAAGGAGAATGCGGTGTCTGATGTCCACACCCTGCCGAACTCGCAGGTTTCCTCTATCCTGAGAGGAGACTTCAGTAGGCTCATATTTCATTCGATCTGGATTAGACTTGGTATTTAATATAAAAAATTACAAATCCGATAGTGTATTTATTTTTCTACTCCCCATAAACTTGTTAAAATGATATTGTAGGTAACATGAAGGAATATTTGCGTGCGTGACAGTACCCATACGCAGATAACCTCCACATTTTGTTCACCGCTAGACTTACTATTTGACATTACATTAAAACATTATTTTGATGTCTTTAATTAAGTAATTAAATTACTAATTTGTATTGCGTGCGCGACGGTAGGGGGGGATGCCCTGTGGCAGGCGCGTGTTTCGCGGTTTGCCTATGTGTGTGGCTGCGTTTTGTTCCCACGCGCTTGGTCGGATCGCCCACTTCCATTAACATGTAGTGTAGCAACGCACCCTAGTGCACACTAAGTCACTAACCACATGTGTTGATACAGGACGAACAGCACACGGAGGCGCTGGCGGCGTGCGGCAGCGCGCTGGAGCTGCAGAGAGACGCGCGCGTGCTGTGCGACCGCGGGGACGCGCTGCTGGGGCTGGACATGTTCGACGACGGTGAGTGTTGATACAGGACGAACAGCACACGGAGGCGCTGGCGGCGTGCGGCAGCGCGCTGGAGCTGCAGAGAGACGCGCGCGTGCTGTGCGACCGCGGGGACGCGCTGCTGGGGCTGGACATGTTCGACGACGGTGAGTGTTGATACAGGACGAACAGCACACGGAGGCGCTGGCGGCGTGCGGCAGCGCGCTGGAGCTGCAGAGAGACGCGCGCGTGCTGTGCGACCGCGGGGACGCGCTGCTGGGGCTGGACATGTTCGACGACGGTGAGTGTTGATACAGGACGAACAGCACACGGAGGCGCTGGCGGCGTGCGGCAGCGCGCTGGAGCTGCAGAGAGACGCGCGCGTGCTGTGCGACCGCGGGGACGCGCTGCTGGGGCTGGACATGTTCGACGACGGTGAGTGTTGATACAGGACGAACAGCACACGGAGGCGCTGGCGGCGTGCGGCAGCGCGCTGGAGCTGCAGAGAGACGCGCGCGTGCTGTGCGACCGCGGGGACGCGCTGCTGGGGCTGGACATGTTCGACGACGGTGAGTGTTGATACAGGACGAACAGCACACGGAGGCGCTGGCGGCGTGCGGCAGCGCGCTGGAGCTGCAGAGAGACGCGCGCGTGCTGTGCGACCGCGGGGACGCGCTGCTGGGGCTGGACATGTTCGACGACGGTGAGTGTTGATACAGGACGAACAGCACACGGAGGCGCTGGCGGCGTGCGGCAGCGCGCTGGAGCTGCAGAGAGACGCGCGCGTGCTGTGCGACCGCGGGGACGCGCTGCTGGGGCTGGACATGTTCGACGACGGTGAGTGTTGATACAGGACGAACAGCACACGGAGGCGCTGGCGGCGTGCGGCAGCGCGCTGGAGCTGCAGAGAGACGCGCGCGTGCTGTGCGACCGCGGGGACGCGCTGCTGGGGCTGGACATGTTCGACGACGGTGAGTGTTGATACAGGACGAACAGCACACGGAGGCGCTGGCGGCGTGCGGCAGCGCGCTGGAGCTGCAGAGAGACGCGCGCGTGCTGTGCGACCGCGGGGACGCGCTGCTGGGGCTGGACATGTTCGACGACGGTGAGTGTTGATACAGGACGAACAGCACACGGAGGCGCTGGCGGCGTGCGGCAGCGCGCTGGAGCTGCAGAGAGACGCGCGCGTGCTGTGCGACCGCGGGGACGCGCTGCTGGGGCTGGACATGTTCGACGACGGTGAGTGTTGATACAGGACGAACAGCACACGGAGGCGCTGGCGGCGTGCGGCAGCGCGCTGGAGCTGCAGAGAGACGCGCGCGTGCTGTGCGACCGCGGGGACGCGCTGCTGGGGCTGGACATGTTCGACGACGGTGAGTGTTGATACAGGACGAACAGCACACGGAGGCGCTGGCGGCGTGCGGCAGCGCGCTGGAGCTGCAGAGAGACGCGCGCGTGCTGTGCGACCGCGGGGACGCGCTGCTGGGGCTGGACATGTTCGACGACGGTGAGTGTTGATACAGGACGAACAGCACACGGAGGCGCTGGCGGCGTGCGGCAGCGCGCTGGAGCTGCAGAGAGACGCGCGCGTGCTGTGCGACCGCGGGGACGCGCTGCTGGGGCTGGACATGTTCGACGACGGTGAGTGTTGATACAGGACGAACAGCACACGGAGGCGCTGGCGGCGTGCGGCAGCGCGCTGGAGCTGCAGAGAGACGCGCGCGTGCTGTGCGACCGCGGGGACGCGCTGCTGGGGCTGGACATGTTCGACGACGGTGAGTGTTGATACAGGACGAACAGCACACGGAGGCGCTGGCGGCGTGCGGCAGCGCGCTGGAGCTGCAGAGAGACGCGCGCGTGCTGTGCGACCGCGGGGACGCGCTGCTGGGGCTGGACATGTTCGACGACGGTGAGTGTTGATACAGGACGAACAGCACACGGAGGCGCTGGCGGCGTGCGGCAGCGCGCTGGAGCTGCACAGAGACGCTCTCCACTCGCGCTCCACTCGAGGCGTGCCGCCGGTGCAGGCTCTCCACTCGCGCTCCGCCCGAGCCTGTCTGTGGGACACGACAACTGGATACTTAGCTTAAAGGAGCTTCATTTTGCCTTATCTCCGTACATTTTAAATAATACATTGCTACTCTGTATATATTCTGTTCTGGCCACGAACATCGTGTCGCACATTCGTACACGCTGGTTAAGAAATGCACACATAGGTACACAACAACGAAATAAAACGGCGGTGCGTCGGTGGCAACTCATGCACAGTCCACAAGTGCGGCGACAGCACCGTCGCGTCGTCCTGAGCCCTTACGTAGTTGGGAAAGAGGATTCATTGAAATGTTTCAAATTCAGCATATACTTACATAGTTCTCTAATCGCACAAAAATATGATATTCTATTTATTTGTTTTCATACCACAGCCATCCAGTCGTTCAAAGAGGCGTTAGAGCTAGAAGAAGGACTACAGCGAGCGAAGGACGGCCTCAGTCGCGCGCAGAAAATGCAGAAACAGTCCGAGCAGAGGGACTACTACAAGATATTAGGAGTTAAGAGGTAACTCGTCGGTAAATTAGGCTTGTTTATTGTTAACTTCTATTTTTTTCATCGCATGCCAAGAGCGTAACACACCCACAACTTCCACGTGTATGACCATATGTATGAACGTTAGCGAGTCAAGAAAAAGGCATTATGTAGTGTTTGTGTACCCTCATGGGGCTGAGGTACCTGAGCCTATATATGGGAGTCACATCAGTATGCAGCCACAAACAGACGTTTTAGTGGCAACCTATGATCTCAAATATGAAATCTGTCTATACATTGTGTCTCATTCGCTCAGGTAGACGGTAATATTAATAATAATATTAAGCTCCATTCTATTAGTAATTTTATTTTTTTCTTAAGAAAACTTACAGCTAGGATACAGATAGTTGACAGTTAGTGAAAGAAGGCCAATTAAAAGTTTTCACTGACAATATTAGGGTAGCACAAGAAACAGTAGACAGGCAAAAAAAGTAAGAATTAGTAAGCACTTAAATTATAGAATGAAAAAAGAAAATAAAGAATTAAAAAAAAAAGGTTTTAGTGAACTTCAAAGAAGTTTTTATACTTACAGTATTTTTTAGTTTCGGAACACTGGTAGAGAACAAGTCAAGATCATTAACACTCTGACACAACGAGTTGTATGCCCTACTAGCTCTTATTATATAAGAGTTTTGTCGATATTTGCACCGCACAGAAGGAACATACAGAGGTCGATGATTCCTTAAGGTGAAGGATGGAACACGCAGCCCAATTTCGCTCATCAGTTCAGAACAGTCGATTGAACCATTTGACAAATTGAATAGGAATACCATGTCGGCAATTTTTCTCCGTTCAATTAGTGGAATAATGTGATACTTCCTGCAGCGGCTATAATAACCAGGTAAATAGGTTTTGGATCTAAACTGAATGAACTACCTCAAGAACTTCTTTTGAATACTTTCGATGCGATTGACGTAAGTGTTATTAATGGGATTCCATACTGGTGAGCAGTATTCGAGATGACTGCGTACAAATGCACAATAGAGAATTTTGAGTGTTTTGATATTATTGAAATCTGCTGATATCCTCAAGATAAAACCTAGTGCCTTAGAAGCTTTTTTTAATAATGTTATCGATGTGTGTGTCAAAAAGAAGTTTCGAGTCAAAAGTGACGCCTAAGTCTCGAATCGTATTAACTCTGGCTAGTGAAGTGTTGGCTAGTTTGTAATCGTAAATAATAGGTTTAGGTTTACGAGTGAAGGTACATGTATAACATTTCGAGACGTTAAGATCCAAGCGGTTGGCCACACAATACTCTTGAACATGAAGAGACGTCGTTGATGAAGATGTTGAATAACAAGGGTCCCAAAAGCGATCCCTGTGGTATTCCTGAAGGGATAATCATAGTTCTCGATGTGTATCCATTAAGAACAACAGTTTTACATCTGTTGGCCACATAAGATGAGAACCACCTGAAGAGATTTCCACTGATGCCTGTAGCTAAAAGCTTACGCAGAATTGTTGAATTGAATTTGATCCAAGCGATCAAAACACTTGCTGAAATCAGTGTAGATTACATCTACCTGTGTGCGATGAGCCATACATTCAGTCAAGTAGTCATCACAAAGAATGAGATTGGTGGTTGTGGACCGACCTCGCAGGAAATCATGTTGGCGGTCACTGATGCTTAGTTTAAGACAAGCATAAAGCAGCTTGTATATATTTTTTTCCAGGATTTGCATAATTTGGATATGGTTCTGTAGTTTTCCACGAGATCTCAATCGATGATTAAAGCTGACTTCCAAATTGTAGGTACCTCACCTAAAATTAGGGATCGCCTGAACAAAAGTGAAAGAGGAGGAGTCAGACTTTTTGCACAATTGAGTATAAAAACTGGTGGAATATTGTCTGGTCCTGCAGATTTAGATAAGTCAACTCCTTTAAGTAGATTGAATACTTCTAATTCATTCACTTCGACTGAATGTATGTCCGAAGCAATATCCCTCAAATGCATGTTAGATCCCTGCGCGCGGTCATGGGACGGATCGTTGTCACCGTTAATACTACCAGCAGAACTGAGAAAATTTGAAAAGAAATAGTCGCCAAACATGTTGCAGATATCCTCTCCTGTACTTGATGTGCTATTTCTATATCTAAGTGCGGAAGGATAAGCATTGGTTTGATTTTTTGATTTGACGTACGACCAAAACGCTTTGGGTGTCTTAAGTATGTCTTCTTCAATTTTAGTAATATAGCAGCCGACTTTCAACTTCCTTAGCACGCTGTCGGAGTAAAACAAAGAACTCACGATCAGACAAGTTTCCGTATTTCATATATTTTGCGTGGTACTTCGCTTTTTCTTTTAAAATTTTTATCAGCGGTTGTTTGAACCAGAGAGGGTATTTGCTGCTCGAAACTACCGTTATAAAAGGTACAAAAGAATCACGTAGTTCATTGAGAGTGTCATAGAAAAGTATTTTTGTGGCATCTTCGAGTGACCTAGTGCATACTTCGCTGAGCCAGTCGATCTGGCTTAGCCGATGATTAATGGCCGTATAGTCGGTAGTGCGTGCGAGTAAACAAATTATAAAATTGATACAACATTTTTAATTCAGAAACTTTTTAAGTCCTGTTTCGTTTTTATGTGATCTGTACTAGTTGGCTTCGACCCCTCGTACGTCAAAGGTCCGGGCCTGATGGTGCCACATTGCCAAAGAAATAGTAACATATAACAACATGGTTGCAGGTCGGCGAGCAAGCAGGAGGTGATCAAGGCGTACCGCAAGGCGGCGCAGAAGTGGCATCCCGACAACTTCCAGGGAGACGACAAGAAGCTCGCCGAGAAGAAGTTCATCGACATCGCCGCCGCCAAGGAGGTACACTACTTACATTAATACTAATTGTTTTACTCAAGATATTAGCTGAACTATGGTACAAAGGAATTCATCAAACAACAATATTTCAACTTGTGTAAAATGTCCATCATTATTCACAGCTCGACTTCGACCACTGTGGAGCATAACCCTCTTTTTTCTTGTGCTTATCCTCAAGTTTCTGTGTCAGCCTCACCTGGGTTCTACCCACGATGACGCAAACGATAATTGTCATCGCGAGATGTGGTGTTGTACGTAAGTGTTGCGTGCGGCAGGTGCTGACGGACCCGGACAAGCGCGCCGTGTTCGACAGCGGCGCCGACCCGCTGGACCCGGAGGCGCGGGGCGGCGCGGGCGGCGCGGGGGGAGGGTACCACAACCCCTTCCACCACTTCCAGCACGGCTCGCCCTTCCAGTTCAAGTTCCACTTCAACTAGAGCGACTCCACGCCACCTCACTATTACGTTGTCCGGGACTGCTTACGTACGGGGCCTTCTTAATCAAGTCACTGGCGATTTCATTTTATTACATACGTGTCGCGTATATTTACATACAAATTTTATTTTTTATTTTTGTTATATTGCTTTTAGATGCCGATTACCATAACGACTGTGTCGTTTCGCCGAGTAATTAAGAAAGCCCTGTATTTCATGTAGACACTTGTACAATGTGCACGGCCAATGTAAGATTTTAAGATTGAGGAATCGTTTCTAATTTTCAGTAGCTGCAAGTCTGTTATCCAAAACTGTCACACTACGAACTGCTGGTTATATTTTATTTATTTACGTAATGCCATACTTATATTAATTATCTGTCTTCAACAAACTACTTGTTACTGTGATATGCTGAAGTAATATCTCACATTCTTGTTCAGATCAACTCCTGAAGTTCCGTCGTCCACCGAACTGTACAACTGTACATAATGTATAATTTATATTTCGATTGTAGCTATCTAATGCATCGATTGTCTTGTTACAAAGAGGCTGTACATCATTATAAGGTGTGAAGTGACTGTAACTGTAACCTCAAGTTTACTTTACACGTTGTAATGACGACGAGGATACTCCTACCCAATTACGAAATTAAGCTTTTTACGAGAAATTATGTAAGATTATATTTAAGTCTTTTGATACATTGGGGGCGACCATTGATATTCTTACACTTTGATCTCCAAAATAATTTGAATATTGTATAAAATGAATTACTTTTGTCACGCTAGATAAATTGCATATGATTACATCGGTAAACTAACATAAAAATGCTTAAGAACTTTATGTTAAATATTGGATTGTTTTCGTACTAATAACTATTAACACTAAGTACAAACGGGCATTTGTTATAAACCTTACGGGTCAATAACTTGTAAATAATGAACATTTTGGTAATGACCGGAGGGCCCCCGAGCCTGCGTGGACTCACACTGAGGGTGAGCTCGAGTGTGGCCACGCGCCAACTTACGAAGTGTCCTTCTATGTACCGTCTACATATTCAATATTTATTTAAATTGTATACTTGTGGTATCTACATTTACTTGCTTTTTATGGTTGGAACGTTTCAGTAACTTGATATATTTAAGAGTACTGCAGCGACAAAGTGATGCTCTCATGTACCTCATTTTGTCGCTGGTATTCGAAGCTATCTGTAAATAAGTTATCACTGAGCTGCGGTCAGTCATCAACTACCAATGTTGTGTCCAACGTTGGTACAGCCAAGGACCAAATTATTTAACAGATGTCGGTTCCAATATGAATGATTCAAATACTTGAAATGTAAGCTTTTTACATGAAGGGTCCTTAACAGTCGATAAATAAATAAATATTTATTTATTAATAAGTTATTTTGTTGTGATTTCTTAAAACTTTGTAAATATTATAGGAATATAAGATAGTGTAAAACGTTCATGTTTATTTATTTATTTTATCCAAATATTTAAATTCGTTCACAAATATTTGTGCTCTCATCAAACATTGAATCGATAGGTAGTTAAAAATGCGAAAATATTCGCGTAAGGGGTAATATTAAGAGTACAATAAATATTAAATACTAGAAATACAAGGTAAATCGACACAAAATATTCTACTCTATAAATCGGAGCTCGTCTCACGGCTCGTCAGTCCATAAAATCTTTGGTTTCCTTCCGTCCCGGATGTTCCGCGCGATGCGCTCGATCTCGTTGCCGAGCTTCGCGCGCTCCTCCTCCTTCTCGCAGATGTAGCGGTGCCGCAGCGCGCAGTCCTGGCCGCGGTACTGCAGCTCGCTGCGCGCGGGGTCACTGACCCAGGCCAGGCAGCGACCCTCGCCCGCGATGCTGGCGGAGCTGCTGTTGCTAGGCACGGGGCGCGCCGAGTGCGACCAGATCCACAGCAGTCCGGGGTTCAGTCCTCCCGTCCAGAAGTCTCCCCCTGCGCATGCAACACGGTCTACGTTACACTAATGCAGAGAATCTACTTTCACTGCGCTCTCGCCTGTCGTAACCTTTACTGTTCACTCTCACAAGCTGAGCCGACGTGTGACAAATTAAACCTAAACATGTAATTTCTAGATTCTACAGTAAGCAAGGCATTTCTATGCCGCATTCATGCCAAAACTATGAAAATGTCGCATTGGCGACCCTTATGAGTTCTTATTCACAAAAAAAAATGTGTGCGTGCACACACGTAAGAAATGAAACTTCTTTATGACCTTGTTTTTCGAAAAATTATCTACTTTTGCTTTCATTTTTACTTTGTAAAAACACAACACACAACAACAACTATCTCTAATACAAAAAACGGTCAAATCTAGTGTAGGGAATAAGTCCGCTTAAACGACATGCTATCCCTACTCCGCTGGAGAAATTACTCTTCGAATCAACCGTGATAGGGACAAGAAAAAGATGGCGCGTAACGGAAAAATGTGACGCGTAACCGAGAAATGTGACGGTACATTTTTTTCCAACGCCAATAAAGAAGTTTCACTTCAAAAAAACTAGTTAAATGTTGATTGTCAGCAAAGTAAAAAAAATAATTATTAAAGTTAAATAATTATTTTTATTAAACGAACACAGTTCTCACAAATTGATTAAAAGCATGCAGCTGACTGAATAAATCTTGTCCATTTAAAGCACGAGCGTATGAATGAATCTACTTTCATTGCTGACCGTACTACAACAGTGAAATGAACTAACTCTACGGCTAAATATTGACGTACGTACCATGGAGTCCGCTGATAATTTTAAATTAATTGCACCTGCGCTTGTTTGTTAAATATGCCTGATTTTTGTTCCTCACCTATCATAATAATCCATTCAAGACTGACTAAGTAACGCGGAGTAACTAAGTTTATAACTTAACTATATTGAACCAGTAACTACTGGTAGATATGCTGGTTATTCTTCTAAACTGCTATAGACACATAAGTTGTATAAAGTTTGTAATAGTAAGGTATTTTAATATTATTTGGAGAAAGATATAAATGGGAACACTGAATGCTACGTATTTGAAAATGTCATGAATAAATTACAGTTTTTTATTTTTATTCATTTTATGCATTGGGAAAAGTGGCGATAGTTGCATATTGTTGGCAAGTTTGAGAGAAGCTTTAGCGAATGCGCCGGTGAGCACATAGCTGGGTATGATCCTCTTAGCCACCCAGTGCAGCATAGCGTATATAATGGAGCCCGTTAGTACGCCGAGACAGGTTCGGATGTGCTTGAACAACCAGACACATTTAGCAAGCGAGCATATTTTCGGTGGCAGTCCGTGTGCTCCGCTTCCAGGATAATTAGGAGCTTCTCCAGGATTTATGCGGAGGAATACTCGGTATGTGTTAATGTCTTCTTTCGCAGCAGGAAATAGTACAAAATATAATTAATTATTTAACTAGGTAATAGGAGGTAAGGAGTGAGGGCAAGAATAGCATGGACCATAGTAGACACCTATATTATATTCAAGAATTCAAGTTTTGATTACTGGTTAAGGCTACCTATCTATAACGATTATAAACTCTTCCTTTTCCCAACAGTTTTAGTCCAATGATATATAAAAAGAGGTAGATATCGCACTAGCACGCGCAAATTGTTGCAGACTAATTCAGACACTTGTTTTAATTTGCCATATAGCTATCTCTTTCTTAATCATACGTTCCGTATTATCTATCGCAGGCGTACAGTAAGTAAATTTGTATTAACAACGCAACGATATCTGAACGCCGCTCAGTGTGAACGTAGCGTATCTTCCCTTTATAATATCATTGTAGTCCATACTATCCAAGACATAAGTTAGCAACAGAACATTTTTGCATTAAGCTCACCTTTATGCTGCTTATTGGACAAGATGCTGGCGGTGAGCTGCTCCTTCTCCTTGTCGGAGTCGATCTCCAGCATGTTGCTCTTGAGGTGACGGCAGGCGTAGCTGGCGCCCTTCCAGTTGGCGGCGTCCGACGACACGTGGTAGCAGCCCTCGCCCACGCGCGTGAAGTTCTCCGCGCACGGCTCTGATAACACAACAATGCCACATTTACCTTGGAGGACTTTCTCTTGGGCGAATGGCGAAAGTGTTTGTGTGATTCATAATATTATGTGGAGTTAGTTGTAATCGTCAATAACAGTTGCAAAACAAGTTATGTTCAGCATAGCCGCTTGTGACTCCGTTTAAGACTCATCGCCATGACTATATTTTCAAGACTAACATTTTTGGTGAATAACTGAAGTGCTTGCAAGTTCCTGGCGAAAAACAGGAAGAAGCCATACCGGTGCTGAACCCATGTTCATGAGCACACAAATAGCTAGACGGATTAGTTGCTCTAACGTAACACGTTGATGAATAGTAAAAGAGCTCAGAAAATACAGATTGAAGCAATATGATTAGTTGTCCTCACCCTCCTTGTTGTCCACTCCGGCCACCAAGAGATGCACGTTCTTCTCGAGCTTGCGCAGACGCTTCTCGAACAGGTCTGCGCGCCAAACAAGCTTCTCGATGGCGCCCAGCAGGTACAGGTCCGTCTCCGAGACCTGCTTCTGCGGCGGCTGGCGGTTCTCGTCCACGCGGTCCACGGTGTGGCTGTGCACCGGGATCGGCTGGTTCTGTACTGGTGCCGGCTGGAACCAATGATAATGGAGCATTGTTATTTCTACGAGTTAAGTTACCAGTCAGTTATGAGATAAGGAGGTATTCAGTTGATTTAGTATGAAATGGAAAAATAAGGCGGAACATGCCTTTACTGTTAATGAGACATATTGATGACACTTACTTATAATAATGCCATCCCTAGATGGGACAAAAGTTTGTTAGATAGAAATCTAAATGAGGTGGTATCTCATAGTATGTACTGTATGGACTCACGTAGCTCGGGCTTGGCTTGAATTTATCCTTGTAGGGGTTGGGTGGTCTGTTGACGATCTTGCCGGTGGTGGGTGGCAGCGGCGGCGCGTGCTGCCACTCGTCGTAGGGCCGGCCGCCGGGCGGCAGCGGGTGGTTGGGGTGGTTGCCGTGCTGCGGTGGGGGTGGTGGCGGGGTCAGCATCGGAGTGCCGATCCGGTCCGTCACGTAGTAGCCCTTCGCCGCTGCCGGCGGGAGAGCCATTATGCGTCCTGGAAATGTTAGGTGGCATAGTTTATTGTTCAATTAAAAACACGTACCAGCTCTTGATTGTTTGCAGTTCCAGTCCTAAAATTACTCTTCTGATGTTTGTGTCATACCTACATAAACTATACCTTCCAACATTCAGTTCAATGTCCCTCAAGTAGATAATGTGCTTAGCTGAGTAAGTGCTCACCTTGTCTTTCGTTATGCTCAGTAGCGCTGAGGGCCCACTGCTGCAGCACGGACATCCATGGCCCATCATCATCGTACAGGCCGCAAGTGCGCTGCTGGCCGCACCAGTCTTCAGCAACCAACGAGCTGTTCAGCTCAGCCGTGGACGCGGTGCCTGCCAGGAACAGCAGGGCTGCCGTCGCGAGAAGAAGACGCATCATCTGCAACACGGAGACCAGCGAGCGTCGTTAGGTCCTTGAGACAAAGCTGGACTTACGAACGGTACCTACCCTTCCTTGGTCTTGAACCGTGCACAAAAAGCAAAGCAACACCTATGACTAGTATGACACTCCTTTATTTCGCGAATGATGCTTACACCGCCAGAACTTTCATAACAGTCGTAAAACTTGACCTACCGACATCCGTAAAGCCTAGATTCGTTTCTTTCCAAATTAAGTGAGTCACTCCGCAGTTGGCACGCGGCCACTCGGGGCGTTATAACCTATCTATTACGCGTTACGTGCGCTGGCCGGTGCAGGGTCGCGGCTTCACGCGGCCGTTACGCAAGCGCAGTGTGCAGGAGAAAGCGCAGCCCGGTCGCGCCCTTCCGCGCACCGCCGCCCGGTAAACATAGGGATTGTATCGATCGGAGGGTATTTCCAATGCTGCCAACCACGACCGACGGTAGGTATATATACAGTTCCTCGATGGTACCTAGTATTAATACATCCGAATTGTCGATTTGAAATATCGATTCAGAATAAGTAGGTCCACGGTTTTAAACAGGTATGATTTTGCGTGAGTGCATTAAGTCTTTAGACCATAATAAAACTGAAACTGGTTTGGATTAAGTACGACCATAGATATAATAAACTTGTATACTTACTTAATAAAATGTTTTTTATATTTCTGAGAGTACGACAGAAGGGCAACGAGATTACGAGTATTACGACCATAATATGTGCAGCGAGTCCCAAATATGTAGGTTCCTACTTGTAGGATAACTATCTAACCTTCAGTTAAATAAAAAGTAATTTTTGTTTCGGTTCCTGGAATGTTAACTGTTGTGCCTTTTTAAGGATATGTAAAAAATGAATACCTACACATGAATTGGGGAAATAATTAAAGAAAATAAGTGTAGTCCTCTATTACCTAAATAGTAACAACACAAAATTAAATTCTTTGTTTGTAGGTATTGCGCAGCAGACTGTTATATAGGTAGGTACCTACCTACCTAGATGAAACTTAAATGCTATCACTACTACTACCTAATTTCAGAAAAGATAAAAGAGTAAGGTAGGTACAGCAGGTATAAGTCCCAATGTCCTGATACCTATTGTCTATAAAATATTAGATTGCTTACTTCAATTAATAAACACACCCGTATCCTTGATGCACCTACGACTTGTTAATGCTGACCGTAGGTAGGTACCGGGTTCGCCCGCGTGTATGTCGGCCGGGCTTGCATCGAAAATCACACAAGCGAGCCATTTTATTGGCTACTTAGAAATAAACACAAATTCTAGTGAAATTAAATCCGTATCAACATTTATAAATCAAACAAAATACTTATACGAAATATTAATTACTACCTCTACATTTACATGAACTTTCTTTTCGATGCGCATACTTAATTAAAAATCGCGAGTCGCAGAAACGTCCAGAATTGGAAAGTAACATACCTTGTCTCCTAAAGCTGGTGAGTGAGCACTTTAATATTTGGCAAATAATATCACTTTTACTGTGTGGTCGGCAACGCGGTTCGCGCGGGTCTGGCGAAGCGTGCGGGCGAGACTGCGAGAGTAGCGGCGGGTATCGATCGCGGGTCTGCGCCGCGCAGTTGCGCACTGTTGTGTTCTTAGTGTTGGTACCGGCGCCCGCCGGAGAAACTGCCGCGTGCTGTGGTGCGGACGCAGCCGGAGGTGGGGCATGCATGTTGCATGTACACACAGATCTGACGTAGGTATGCCATGTTTTGCTAAGCCTCATGGATGTATCGGCAGTCGGCACTGATGGTGTCGATGATCTTAATTAAGCACTTGGCATTGACAATCTTTCAGAAGCTGCAATTAGGTAGGTACATACCTAAGCAACATTTTACGGTCGTGAGATGAACATTAAAATTTTATCGCAGTAGCCTGCTTGGATAGCTTGGTACGTTCGCGACAGACCCGCATTTTATAAGGAAAACACCAACGATTACTTAATGGAAACCATTGCTACTGAATTATGAGAATAAGTATTTATTTAGTTCACAGCATTTTTCGTATAATTTCAAAGTTTTGAATTTATATTTATGTACTTAAATTGAAAACTTGAACGTTGTTTGACATTATTATTTTTTTTGTTTTTACCTGACTTTCAGTTCTGTTAACCTTCAAGGATTTGCCGAGTATAAATAGATATGTAGTAGGTACACACATTCGCGAGTGGTTGTACTTAATAAAATTAAGTATTTCCCAGAAAGTTGCAAAATTAACGTAACTATAACATACACAGACATCTGAATCTCTGTGACAAACGATTGGAGGTAGATGCAGTATACACAGACTTCAGCGGCGCTTTTGATAAAGTGAGTCACTCGCTATTTTTGTCAAAACTAGCAGCCAACGGGTGCACGGATCACTTCTGAGGTGGTTTACCTACATTTTACCTACAACACAACGGTCACAGACTGTGATTTTAAATGGTTACACAATTACACATCACAACCATATGTTTCTATCTCGGGAGTACCGCAAGGATCCCATCTAGCACCAATTTTGTTCTTGGTGTTCATGATATGAATGATATAGCACATCAAATCAAAAAGTGCAAGTTTTTAATGTTCGCTGATTATTTAAAGATTTACAAGACAATACGGCGGCACGGTTGGCGTAGTCGGTTGAACGATTGAATGCTGCGCTGCATGTCGCGGGTTCGATTCCTGCACGAAACAAATATTTGTATGGCTTACAGATAGTTGTTCTGGGTCTGGCTGTTTGTGTATGTGAATTTAAATGTTTGTAAACGCACCCACGATACAGAAGAAATTTCTAGTGTGGGGCACGATTTCTTTAAAAAATAATAATAATAATAAAGTCACCGAACGACTCAGTCGCGATTATAAATAACTTGGATCGAATACAAGATTGCTGCAATAAAAATGGCATGGCTATAGACGTCAAAAAATGGTTTCCCATTATATTCACAAAAAAGAAACAATCAATAGCGTAACACTAAGGTTGATGAGATTCGGGATCTCGGGGTGATCATTGATTAGAAGTTAACATTCAAGCAACAACATTTACACAGTTGTGCATAAATTGTAGTGAACTGCACACAATGTATAGCGCTCTACTACTTCTACAATATAGTGTCAACACTCAACTCATTAGATGTGAGACAACCATAATTCATTTAATAAGTCCGTACCCGAAGCAGATATATTGAATGACCCTAAAATGTAGTTTAAATCCAGAATCTTGGTCCGCCACACATCAATGAAACGTAGTCGAAATTTCCCTTTACTCTGTTTTTTTTTTCTTCTTTTGCCTTAATCGATTGTACACATAGAACTAAGTTAGCAAATAAGCGGTAATCGGGCGTATTTATTTTCAATGTTGTGTTTACCTGTAATTGGCATATATATTAGAATATTACCGAATGCTTTAGTATTTGTATGTGTACCTATGTACCTATGTAGGTACTGTGGGTGAACCTTTCCGTAAATAAATAAATAAACTAAAACAAAACGAAACTACTGAAGGAGATAATGTAGGTAAGACTGTTCGTGTGTGACCTGTCTACTCTTTTATTTATTTATTTATTTACAGATTTTCAACTTTATCGCCAAAGCACTAGGTTCAAGGTTAACTGGGAATATTTGACAGTTTCGGGAAGCTTGCTGTGCTGGCGTCTGTACATAAAGTAAATTACCTACGGTTTAGCAGACCTGTCATATTAGGTACCAGTAATGATGTTCCCTAGAACTTTTCGACAGGTCTTGCTCGATTTCTATTTTTGCGTATACGATCCTGCCATCGTCACGGATGGCGTCAGAGTGTGGTTATATAATATACTAGTTGCTGCACGCGGCTCCGCCCGCTTGAATGTCGAAAATTATCCCAAGGGAACATACTCCCGAGATAAAAAGTATCTTATGTGTTATTCCAGACTAAAATCTACCTCTGTGCCAAATTTCATCGAGATCCGTTCAGCCGTTCTGACGTGAAAGAGTAACAAACATCCATCCATCCATCCTTACAAACTTTCGCGTTTATAATATTAGTAGGATATATATATCTATAAAAGACTCATGTGGATGGTGATCTAGAACCTTACCCAAACCTCATACGAATCTGTAACTATTAGTGGTTTGGATCTAAATTGTCATGTGTGTACGTATAACATAGCACAACACGTTGCATCACACGGAGTGTACGCGCGATGCTTGCTCCGGCGCATCTCAATGAAGTCGAGTTGCGCATGCGCAGGGTTGTGCAACAACGAGTCAACCACTTTCGTTACAAGGTCAGCCCGCGTTGAGACATCACGAACATCATAACATTCATAACGCTCTGTATCCTGTCCTTACGTTAATGCGCTTGACCGACAAGATTTCTCCTCATAAAATGAAAGTTTTGAGATGAAGATTACGTTGTTTATGTTTCCTGCAATTGTTTATGGTTTACACTTCACTATCACTACATAGTATAAAACATAGGTATAAAACAAAGTCGCCCGCTGGGCGCTGTATGTCTGTCCCTATGTATGCTAGATCTTTAAAAGTACGCAACGGATTTTGATGCGGTTTTTTAATAGATAGAGTATTCGAGGTTTATATGTATAATACATGCATATAGTAGAGAAACACTGATAATTTTAGTCTAATTATGATGTCGTAAATAAACACATTTTTTTGCGCTTATATTGCAAACGCTGACTGAACCCTACGAGATAGATCTAAATAATGTAGTACAGTATTGTACACCTTAGAAAGGTCTACAAAAAAGTCCGCGATGGTATATGTCTATCTCTTAGGGATAAACCACAATAAACATTTTTTATCCTTTACTTTTTACGAGAAATAATGGCTTATTAACGAAGCGATTTCAAGCAATACAGCATTAATCCTTATCCAATTAGGTACCTTAAATACATTGTGCATTTAATATAGATCAATATGGCCCTTTACAGCATGTAATTTAAATAAATGTTTTCGAAGATATTACAGTTTTAAAATGCAGGGACATGGCGGCTGCGGCGGTACCGGCCAGGGGGCCGGCGACGCGTGCCTATAAATAGCGTTCAAGGTATGTGCTCAAGATGATTTCGCGAAAACACTGACATATGACAGAGTTCCAAATTACTATACATGGAACCAAAGTTCTAAAACCGTCGTATATTTAGTATCAGCATTACACCCGTGCGAAGCCGGGGCGGGTCGCTAGTTTACAATAAATGACTGAGCCTGAAGTATTAAGATAGGTCCCTATCCGTTACTTCCGTTCTTCCAACTCACCATGTTTATATTTATCAAAATGCAAGGTTTTTAACCTGTGCGAGTTTATAAAACGCCTTATATGTATAAATTCCGAATACTGCGGTACTGCTATATTAAGACTGGAAACACAAAGGTGTGCAACATTGCGAGACCCTTGTTCTGTGTTGTTCTGCAGCGAAAGTTGACGCGAGAATGATTGCTTCCGCTTGAGCCAAGAAGGCCCAGCCAGCTCATGGTCTAGTCTCGATCGTAAGGTCTGCAAAAAAACTGAAGGGTGGGACCGGAACTGTTTGTACAGGTAGACATTCAAATGGGATACTATGTTGGTTAGTCTTCGTAGCCAAATAAAACAACCTTATTAAACAAAACATTATAATAACAGTTCGTACATACTTATCTTAGTAAATTATATAAATATAATAACTCAAAAATATTTTTACAACGAAATTACTTGTACACACAAGATTCGTTATCTAGTGAAAAGCCAACGTATTTCTTTACAAAGTTGCAACACGATTGCCTGTTATAAAATTTATAAAATTGCTATTAAACAAAAATCCTACGTTATTATTATCATAAAACTATTTACAGTTAATTTTACTAATGATATCAGTAACTTAATTTTACAACGTCACATTAATTTATTTCACATTCGTTTCTTCAGTAGAAGTAGGTACATACAAAACTTTTATCTGCTATAATAATCTCAACACTTACAATAGTTGTTCATAACTTGTATTATTCACATATTTGGTTATCGGTAGACCTTACTTATGAA